>BTPG01000003.1:34771095-34821095 GCA_036245525.1 Semisulcospira habei
GTTGTAGTGAGAACAGATCCAGGTGGGCGTCAACATGGTGGTGGGACGAGCTAGGGAGACATAGACGGTAGTGCACAACACATATGTCATAGTGGAGACGGCGAGTAGAGAATTCATTATGTTCACACAGATGATTACTAGCAGATTACAGGGATATGTGGTCAGATATATCTTTAGTGAGTTGGTCTAACTAGAGTAATTTGTACTTATATTCTGAGTGTGAGTGATGATACTACTATATAGATGTTTGTTCAGTTCTGACTCAGTAGACACTCACATTTAGGGATATATACATGAGAGGGACTGATGTTACTATAGACACATATGAAGATTATTAAGGTAGTAGATATTGAAGGAGTGGGCACGAGTGCTCATTTCTCTGGAGAGAGACACTGAGACTGTCATGTTTCAAGGCGCGGATAACGGACACAATTTGAGAGCGAGCTGTGCATAGTGTGGTGCGGGGGACGGGGTGGGCGGCGCGAGGCAGAGCAGTGACATATGGGCGGAGAGGGTCGGGTCGAGTGAGGTAGACGGAAAGGGTGAGGTTCAACGAAATGGTTAGTAGACTCACACTATGTTGGCGGAGCCAGACACATAATATCGAGTATGTGTGAGACACAGCAAGACAGTGTCATTGCGAATGCGATGTGGGTGGTTCATATGGACAGAGGAGCACATAGAGTGTGGCGATTCTAATGGGTCTTCACGGGGGAATACACACGGTCTTTAGTGTGTGGGGTGACAGTTGAAGTGAGATCAAGATGTATAGTGCTGGAGTAGTACGAGTACTGGCGTACTTATTGCGATACTGTGACAGTTACATCATTACACGCCAACTTAGTAGTCGGAGACACATCATAGGGTGCAATGACAGGTGACATTGTATGAAACAGAGATACAAATTCAGACATACAATATAGTCCTATTAGTATCACAAGACGGTGCTCAAGGGGTGAGGGGGTTGCGGTTAGGGGGATGTGAGGCGGTGGCGATGCCGAAAGGAGAGTTATGCACAGTCTTTTATGACTTGTGCGAAAATGAGAGGAAATAAGTACAATAATAGGAATTAAATGTGTGTATATGTAAATTAGTAGTGGTAATTATAAGGAAGGATTATGGGTGAATTGCGGATTTACTGATAGGAAAAGATGCGCTGGGGGGATGAGAGGGGAAAGTATTCAGGATGGAGGATAATCGCCTACCCAAGATCCCACCCTGTAGGCGAGCTCGCAACTGGACACCGAGAAAGCGGGGGAGGGGCACCAAGAAGAGATACTACAAAAGACGGCTCTCAAGAAGTCACTTTAGTGCCTCATTGCCAAAAAATCGACCCACGCCAGGTGGTCTTTCGGCTGTTGGCTTTGCTGCGGAACCGCGGACTACCTGGGCGCGCTCCACAATTTACAAGGCACCGTCTCCTTTGAGGACTTCTCGCAGAGAGCAGACCTAAAGGGAAAAGCGGGCTCAGGAGAAAAAAACAGAGATGCCGAAATTCAGAACCCTTGGCCGGACCTACCCCTGCATGCCACTGCGCGGTGAACCTGCTGTCCCGGGATTGGCCTCCCCACAGCAAAAACAAGCCCTGCAGGACGTCGTGGAACAACCCAAATCAAAAATCTTCGGTTCGCGAAGACAAAGACAAGAAAAGACAGAGTCGTAAAGTTTCAATCAATCATTGATTCATTCAGTCATCGAATCGATTCTCTGTCTCTGTCTCTGTCTCTGTCTCTCTCTCTCTCTCTGTCCCCTCTCTCTCTCTCTCTCTCTCTCTCCCTCTCTCCTCTCTCACCCGCCCTCCCTCCCCCCACCCCTCTCTCTCTCTCTCTCTCCGATCTCTCCACTCCTCTCTTCTCTCTCTCTCTCTCTCTCTCTCTCTCCTCTCTCTCTCTCTCTCTCACTCTCTCTCTCTCTCTCTCATTTGATTGATGTGAAATGATGTTAGGGTAAGTAGGTTTTATATTAATTTATTTTGTTATATTCTATTTTGTAGACTGTTCAGCAACGGCAAGTGTGGTGTAGAAATATGCACGACGATTTCGTTTTCTCACTCGTCAAAACTTGGTTACCGTTCAAAAAAAAAAAAAAGTTTCATCATCATCACCATCATCATCTCTCCCTCTTTCTCTCTCTCTTCTTTTCTTTTCTTCGCCTTCTTACCGTTCCCAGTGCCATATTAAAAATATTATTAACCCATATACGCCGAATTTTGTATCTTGACTTTATTTTTAGTACATTTACGAGCAAATACGATTTTGGAAGTTAGGCTGGCCACAAAGAGTGTCTACTTATTGGCGGTGCGGAATGGCATGCGGAAGTGGGGCAGTGACGAGGGGTGAGCGCGTGTGAGCGAGCAGAGGTGATACGCTTATTGCGGGACTTCGCTTAGCGAGTCCGCCGTAGCTAGGGACGCACGGCGGTTCAGAGACTCTATTGATCGGATCATGTGGAGCGCTCGCTCTGTGGGGGGTGCATTCTTTTTTAGAGACTCACCGGGGACCCTTATGAGGAGATCTGCTCACCACAGGGCCAACTCGGTACCATCAGCGGTACTCTCATCAGGACATATACTGACTAAACTAATGGAATGATGCCACGTCATACAGAAACATTCAATTATTATCTAAGCGTCATTAATCTATTCGCTTGACAAGAACAATTGGTGACTATAGGTGAGTCACATAGAGTATAAGAGAACACTTGGGAGATACACTGTACGCTGTATTTGTAGTGTCTAGTATGCGAGATCACCTAGGTAGCACACGGAGGACTAGGTTATACATTGCGTTAATGGGACAGACGAAAAGGTGACTCGATAACTCAGTAGGTTAAATAAGGCTATAGCGCCGAGAAACAAGAGTGGGATTCCCGAACAAGTCTCGAGTCTATCTACAAGCGTGAGGTGCTTAGAGGAATGGCGACAGCAATCTCATAAATTCATCTTCCGGGAGAACAGGATATCTTAAATATGTGCGGCGAAGATCTGGTGATATATATTGGCTCACGATCAGTAGACACTGATCCGCAGCAAACAATGACAATCTTAATGACTACACGACACACTTTTTACGTGTAGGCGGTTTTTAAAGATTATATTACGGAGAGAAGAAAAGAAGGATGTTCAGATCTTAGATGCTCAACTCAGAGCGACTGCAATCAACCAACAATCAGCATACAATCTCTCTACAACATACTCAGCACACAACTCAACTCTGATTAAAATCAACAGCAGACAACAAAGTACCGACGAGGCGCTCGGCGTGACTGTGACGGTGTACACGACTCCTTATAACATCGCGCCACACGATACATCACATCGAAGATGGTGGACGAAGTGTTTTGCTTTCTCTTTCGTAGTCGCAAGCTGTGTGATGTGTTGTGGCGTTGTGTGTTGGTTGAACAACTCTAATACTCTTATTTACGAGACCATATAGCAGTACTTATAACTCCATACTTATTGCAAATAATTCCACCTACAGATATAACTATCCGTACAGAGCAGACGCTGGACTTATTCTAATTAATAGCTACTTAAACCTCCGAAAAAATCGACATGGACTGCAGGCATTGGCACAAATCTTAGAGACATCAAGGTTCGAAGGTCGGCTGGTCTTTATAGGCTCCTTTTGCGCAGCCGATACGCAAGGAACTGAGATGCCTCCCCAATCTCTAATACAATCTGGGGGTAATCATTCAGATACTATGGACGGATCCAAAAAGGTTGATTTGGTAGTATGTGAACGTGCTTACGATAGTGGATACAATGCTCATCATGATAGAGGTGAGTGGCATAAGGAAGGAATATCTGCGTGACAACGAAACAAGTGTATTCACGAAAAGTAAGGGAGATACTGTTAGAAATCGTTGCACGAAACAATTTCTCAGGGGAATGATTCACGAACACCACAGAAACAGGTTCATATGACACATGCTGGATGAGATGGGGGGACATCCCATTTTACCGGTCACCCATCCTGGCACAAGCGTCATGTGTAGCGCCCCAGATAGGTTAGTCCGGACTTGAGCCACCACACGACCGGCTGCAAGACGACTATTAGAGTACTCTTGCGGGACGGAACAACCGTGGCGGGTCTGATGCTGACCGCCGGGGGCACACAGACAGGAGTAAATAGCTCTCGATATCACTCCATGCGCGAGGCACACCTCCTCCGTTGAGTGTATCATCTTCCTGAGTAACAGCTATGGAACTCCTCTCGTACTGCGGATTGCGCTTGTCATCTCTACAAATGTAACACGAAGTAACAGGAGATAATGAAGCACCACATAAACCCATCAAAGTATCCCGGATTACTATGTATGAGGAGCGCAGGAGCCTTCTGCTGTCAAAGGGGTTCCTCTTGCAAGGACTTTGTTTATCCTTTCTGGAAGTGAGAGATCCTGGTGATTTTCTGACGTTTGATACAATATCTTCCATTAGAACCAAGCGATGACAGGGGAATTTCTAATCCAAAGGTCTTATGGCCTTGTATTTGGTGTTCTGGAGAAGTCTCACATGCTGTTATTTCTGTTTTCTAGGTGATCGATTCAACTGATATGTTCCATATTTTTAAGAGCTGGAATTCATTCTGATCTCAGTCTTACGCTCCTCTCTAGAGAGGTGTCAAGGGCAGCCTCTGATCATAAGCACAGCATTTAATCTGCCGGACACTCACAACATAAAGAGCAGTGACACACGGAGCCGAACTTTTGCCCGCCAGGTTACTATAATCGGTATACGATTGATTCAGTCGGATGCATCTGGAGAAGATGAGACGAGCAGACAGGAATTCTATAAGAATAAATAGACACGAGCAGCAAACCTGACGTTCCTCATAATAAATGTCAGGCTATAAGAGTATATAGGAGACGAGCCAATGAGCCGATCGCAACACAGTTCTCACGACGCCGAGTGTATACTCAGTGTACTGAAAGTTTGATGAGTTTGTATCTCACGATCACTCTCCGAAAAGCACTCCAGGGTCCTTAGTTACATATCCAGGGATCTTGACACTGTTTTGAGTCATACCAGCGACAGCCACGTTACTATGTTAGGCTGACTGTTAGTATGTTGCGGAGTATATAGGGATGCAAAAACTGTAAAAATGAATTAATTATTATCAAAAAGTTGAAGAGGTAACGAACTCATCCAATGTCTTTCTCCAAACTAGCTATATCCAAAATTTTAATTAAATATGACAAAAATTACGGACTCTAATCTGGGTCAACCGACTTTCTATAAACGGTCTTTTATGTCTTCTAATGATATCCAATATCGCAGTGTCTATCATACACATCGCTATCGAGAAGGGCGTGCCTCTAATGTCCGCCAAATGTTTATATTTATTCGCCCAGTTTTCAAATTACGTTGTATGCTGATACAGCACTATCGTGAGGAGAGATTATCCTCTTCTGTGTCTCTATTATATCAATACGTATCGGCGCGCTGTGACGCAGAGCGAGGCGCACGGCATCCGCACACCCTTTCGAGCACAAATGCACTTTTCAAGGCAGCGAAGTTGATGAGAGATCTGTACATCTAAACATGTAGAGCGAGTAAATTATTCTGGATTTTATCTTGTTTCACTGCTCAATATGCCTCCCTGCCTTTGACTTATATCATTTGACAATGACTGTGTTCAGAAATTCCGTGCCCCCTAACGGCGACCCATCCTGAATACAAGAGTCCGTACTATCGAATATGAAAGGGGAGAACATTGTAAAAACACGCTCTATATCTCTGACGGTTCAGTTACGGACTTGGATTGGCCTAGCTATATATTTATAAATGAAAGATGATCGACGTTTATGAGAGAGAGCTTCAGGAAGGCGCTAAGACTCATACGCAAACAGTATGTGAGTTGGCGGTGTTGAGCTGAATATGGCGAGAAAACTGGCAGCGGTCACTCTAGTACTGAGTTACCATGGGAAATTGATCTTCTTTTAGAGACAGTTTGAGAAGGAGCTTATACCATTACAAACTCTCTCAGAGTATTATATCTCAACAGAATAAAGGGACACGGCCAGGACACTGATTGCAAGAGAGAAAAACACATGGTGAATATTTATTGCCACAGTAATTTTGAATAGCCCAGTATACCTCGCCTGCCATAGTCCATAACGGCTGTATTTGAGCTATTTTTAGCCCTAAACAAATCTCAAAGCGATACACAGATGGATACACGAGAGCTATGTCTGGAGCGCATGTTACGAGGCAATGTACAAATTAGTTTACGCTTATAACAAGAGGCGAGAATAGCGGACCCGCGCAGGTGGCAAAAACTTGCTGGCAAAGCACCTCTCCGCACATCGAAAACAAACCATTATACAAGTACGAAGCAGGCATGATTGATGCCTTAGTGAATGGAGCGCCCATACAGCCGAAGTGATAAGACTGACGGAGGTGTATAGTGCCTGTCTTATAAATCTCTAGAACTCCACATAAACTTGCTGTAGAGAGTTTAACATCATTTCTCGAGTGAAACACTAGACGGCCGATATGTTTTTACCGCGAAGCGTTTTATAGTAAGGCGTCAACTAACGACGTGGATGACTTCCCTGCTAGCTGTCAAAGGACATGATTTGACTCGCGCTAAATTGATAATGGACAATAGAGTAATTCTATGCCAGAATTGAGCATATTCTGGGAGCGCCGTACCCATACCCAATTGAGGACAATTATTACACATTGCGGTTCGAGATCCCTGCTCCATGATGAAAGTCTCTGTTCGTCAGTGATAGCAGAAAATTGGAGCTTAAAGTTAGAAGCGATTTTCGACCGCACACTTAGAGCTTTGTGGACACAAGTATATACAAGTACGTAAGTTTACAACACCCCCTTTTGCGACTGCAGCGCTGAACCGAGAGGTTACACTGGAAAACATGTGTCTGATTGTGATGTAACTTGTATACAGTAGTGCGTAAGTTGTGAGTCATGTGACTCGTTACAACAACAGAGCGTGTAGAGGAGTGTATCATGTAAAACCAGTGTGTAGTGGAGTTTAGTTCTACCTAGTAAAGACAGTATTGATGAGTTTACTGGTACTTTTTACAGACAAGTGAGTTGTTGATGTGGAAACGAGTCAACGAACACAGTGCGTTGTATAAGTAGATGACTAGCTGATAAACAGATAGTGTGGTGATGAGATGATATACAGAGACATACCAGGTGATTGTGTGGCATCGTTTAGCATTAGAAACAGTCTTGTTATTGATGTAACAGTAGAACGATGTATATGCTGTCAAGTTGCAGTACTTGTTGGTGAACATTGAGTTGGGGAGGAATGAGCGGCTTGTTGAAAGCAAGTGGCGTTGTGTAATGAGGTACTTGGTGAAGCATGACTAGAGAGATGTGACTGATTAGATACATATGAAGGAGCAGAACAGTGAGAGGTGTATGATGTCTTCACTGGTAGCGACAAGTGAGAGGTGTGGGGAGATCGTACTGTAAACAGTGACACGGAGGTGGTCGAGCCATGACAACCCAGGGAGGTTCATGTAGCCTAAGTTGAATATTAGTCACGACACGCTAACATGGAAGCATGGCCAACACAAGTTATCGTGCGCAGCACGTGTCCCGGCCTTATCATGAGAAAAAAGACTACTGGATGACCGTCATCTCAAAGCATCGTCCATACAACAGCAAGCTTTCCCGCCGTGACGCTTGACACCAACCATTGGTTGCGATGGAGAGATAAAGATTCGAGCCGCCCTCTTTAAGTGTCTAACTCGCCCCGGTAGACTTTAACAGCACTGTGCTGCAGATGCTTGCACTGTACAACAGACCATAGCGTGTGAGAAAGCCGTATTATAAAACCAGGACTAAATGACTATTGCGATGCAATCTCAGGTGTAAGTACTGAACAATCATGATGCCTACGACAATCTTTCACAAAACTAATAGGTGATGGGCATACACTATGATCTACAATATTACCGATTGAAGATTTGTACTGAGGAACTCTCGATGGACCAAAACGAATGGTATGACCATGGCCATATTTTGCTGGCCATTTATATGACTGCACAGTTATAAAAAACAAGAATGTACGGTAGACTTATTTGCGACAAATTGAGGAGCTGGTTCGGAGCGAGCTATTGCTGAAGAGCATGAAGCACTAATGAACGAGTTTTCTTGTGTGCGTAGCGGCGACGAGGAGAAAATTCTGTCAAACAAACGAACACTAAAACAAGAAAGACGACGTGATAGTTCTATGCGTCTTAGCTATCGGCATCAAACCTTTCTGACTAAGAGAAACGTTCTTTTAGATGAGAGGCCGCCAAAACGCCGCGTGCGTGCGGTAATGGTAAATGGATGAGCGACTAGATGCCCTTTGAAGCGTTTGAGAACGTGCGTGCACAGGGGGCGAAAAGGCTATAGACAACAACTTCTTTTAAGGATAAATTGTACTCCTAAGCAGGAGGAAATTATTCTACAGAGGACCATTTTCTATTTAAGAGAGATTATTTTAACAAAATTAAAGATGTGATGCACAATGCTGCTGTAGACATAAATAGGGCCGTTTTCACAAAAACCAGGTTTGACTCTAACAACTGAGTTATCCGTAAGATATTTTTCTATATTTGATTTCTGTATAGCTACAGTCAAATGTTTGCGATATAGACTAATAAATAGTGAGGCGGATAGGATAATGAAGAGTCTTGTTAACCACATTTGTCTTACCTCTAGAACATTTACTGCAGAGGTTGATATTTAAGATTTGTATTACAAAAAAATATAGTTTTTCCTCGTAGTTATTTGTGGAGATTAGACATATTGTCACGAAATTATAAATGGGATAATCTGTAACACAATTGAAATTATTTTTTATGAAAAAAAACTCAATCTTACTCTATAATATTAAGGTCCGCATGATTATTTTATATTATATAATGGGTATATATAAGACTTATTAACCTGATGGGGTATTTCATCGTTTTGTGACTGTGCGGGTACGAGGTAAAACAGATTCCCGATTGTGACCCTATATGCCCTGATGATGTTGAAACATAGTGCAAGGACTTATATTTTTGCACCACCAATTAGGAGAGTTCACATTAGTTGTAAAACGACGAGAAACATAACTTAAATTTTATCTATCTCCAAAACAAAAAACCCACCTATGTCTTCATCATTAATTACATTCATGAGCATGTGTTTTATTTCATAAACATGTGAGTAGAGAGGCACAAGAAGCCTGCTTGTTTTTAGGAGAGCGTGCCGTCCCAGGGGTTAGGGATGTAGAGGTGTCGACAAAATGCGCTGGACCTGTAGAGCCACTTATCGTCGTGAAATATCAACATAGGAAATTATATTGTAGAAGGTTTGATTCTCTGATACATCCAAATGTTTAGTATGACTTGCGATGCGACAGATTCGAACCGTATCTAACCATGCGAGGTGGTGCGCGACTACATTAAACACATGGAAGCGCACTCTGAGGGACTACAGTGATTAGTGCCATGACGGACTCCAGAGCTTCTGAAAGTGGTACTAATACATTATCGCTTACTTCTGTGCTAATTCTGTCTTACTACAGACAGATATGTAGAGCTATTAACTACTGCCACGAACCGACGGAAGCTTACACACGACACATTGAGGAGCGGGAAACGAGCCGTGTGTTATCACGTCATTTTATTTTTCGTGATGAGCCAGTAGTGTGTTTGTAGGACATCAGTAGTGGTGTGGGTAGTAGATAAAAGACGATGGATGGATGGTCTCCATTCTGACCGTCTACACATACGAGGGCTCCACAGAGACGTATCAAATAGCGGAATCTCCGTTGATTATGATCCGTCTTTACATTTGTGATGCGTCCGATCGGACGTGTGCTGTTTTATAGATGATCAGAGAGTCGGGCTTATAGGAAAAGAGGGGCCGAGAAACTTATGGAATTCCTGTCATACTGAGGTATAAGTAGACCATAAAAAATATTTAGAGGGAATGAGTGATATAAGGTGAATGTGTAATAGATGGATAGGAGGAATGTAATGGGTGTAAAGTTTTGAGGATTTAGGGTGTAGATAAAGTGAGAGTTTTAGAGATTTAGGGAGAGGGGGAGAGGGAGATATATTAGGATGGAAGTTGGTGAGTATAGAGTTGGAGATTTATTTAAATGTGGGTTGAGTGTAGTTAGGTGTAGGTAAATGTAGTTGTGAGTGTGGGTATTTGAAATATTATGGGAAGTACGGGGAGATACATGAACATGCCCCTGAATGTCTATGTCTAAAAGACTATAAACGACATGGTGTAGAGGTGCTGCGTCCAAACACAAAGCAGGTAGATTTTTTTTGTGAGGAAAGTCCATACAAGACTTGAGTTAGGTTTTTATTTGTTGAGTCTAGCAAACGACTAATATTACAGAACGTCGTACCTGCTTCCCAGACGTTTTGTTCCTACATTCATTTCACATTTCTGAAATCATTGGGTCAAATTGTTATAATGTGTGAAATTGTTGGGAAGGATTATCAAGCGTCACAAAGAGCAATAAAGTCTTTCTAGATAGCAATTCAAGAAGCGTGGAGATAGCTATCGTTCGATCTATAGTAGCACCTGCTGCTATAGACTATCCCACAGGAGGTCAGAGCAATGCGCACCAGACTCATCAAACGCAACGGGCGCGCCAACAGACAGAACAGCTTGCATTGACTGATATTTTTATGTAAGAAATGATGGTATATCTATATATATCTTATTATATCTATATCTCAGTTCGGACTGTTCGTTATTCAGTTTGTCAGCATCGTGATCTTCAAAACTACCAAATTATCTAGTGGCCACAAGCGATGTGATTAACAAACTAGACAAAGACAAAACAATACAAAGACAAACTCAAGAATGTAATCATTGTCACATAAAGTTACACAACTATAACAATACTAAGCACGTTTCACTCCCTTCCACATAAACATTATAAGAGTAAAAGCCAGTGTCCTTGAGGTAAAGTAATTCTCTCTCACACACCAACCTGTTCAACGGGTTATTAACAGTATCTGCAGTAAGTTTTTTGCACGTGTTACCTCTCTACGAACTAACAGCCTGATGGCAGTCCCACGCACTCCCCATAACCAGGTGATTGTATATCCTCGAAGCTCTGACGAAAGTCATCACTAGCCAGGACAGGCAGACCTCTTGTTATGTACACGCGTGTTTTGATTGGCGACTCAGTGCGACACCAAGTCCCGATCGTCCCCATCCCCGCCCTTACCCCCCCTTACCTCGCGAGAGTGGACTTTCCTCGTTCGTTACTAACGTTTGCCTCCAGGAACGTCAACCACTTGTTCTAAACTCTGAGTCCCCTCGGACCGGATACAAGCTCCCGTACGCATTCCTCACAACGCACAACTTATGACAATCACGACATAAGAATATTCTATCTAAATGATGCAGTGCGCACACTGTTATGAGCTTAACACACAAAATCAACCGTCAGGAGAGGCCGCTGAGCTGTGAAACAGATAAATCCACAAACGTGTTTACAATTGATTATCGACACACTGCAGCGTCTATCGTACAGACAAACAGTTAATTCACCACACTATCACAAGCTCTACCTGTCACTACGACACTGTAAAACAAGCATACAACAAGCGACTGCCAGGCGCCAATACACTCAGGTTGCGTAACATTCAGTAACAAGAGAATAATTCATATTGAATCTCAATTAGCTGACGCTTTTTACTGGTGTCCGTAAACAACCTAGTCATAACAAAAAAGAAAACACATTTCTGACGTCAAGGCTGTCTTTCAGCATCTGAACATTAGAAAAGCCGCTGGACCTGACAATGTGTCGCCCTGTGTGTTGAAGCACTGTGCAGATCAGCTCGCTGGTGTGTTTTCCGAAATCTTTAATATGTCACTCAGTCAGCGTAAAGTGCCAAATTGCTTCAAACGATCCACAATAATTCCAGTTCCAAAGAAAACCAAAGTGACGTGTCTAAACGACTACAGACCAGTGGCTTTAACCAGTGTTGTCATGAAATCACTTGAGCGACTTGTCCTGTGTTTCATGAAGTCACTTATTGACCCGTGTTTTGACCCACATCAGTTTGCCTATAGAAGGAACAGATCCGTAGAGGACGCGGTCTCTTTGGCTCTATTTCATGTTCTTCAGCACCTAGAGCAACCTAACACATACGCACGCATTCTCTTTGTAGATTATAACAGTGCCTTTAACACTATTGTCCCTTCCAAGTTTTTTGATAAACTACAACAGATTGGTTCTTTTCCACAGTCCATTTGCTTATGGCTGCTCGACTTTCTCCTGGATCGTCCGCAGGTCGTTAAAGTGGGTGACCGTGTGTCTTCCTGTATTTCCCTGTCCACGGGCACCCCTCAGGGGTGCGTTTTGTCCCCTTTGCTCTACTCACTCTTCACTTATGACTGTAGAGCGAGTCGTGAGGGCACGCAAATGTTTAAGTTTGCCGACGATACCACAGTGGAGGGAATGATAAAAAACTGTGATGAATCCCAATACCGGGAGCAGGTCGATCAGCTTGTGCAGTGGAGTGACCAGAACAATCTGGAACTCAATGTCGGTAAGACAAAAGAGCTCATAGTGGACTTTAGACGCAACAAAACTGTCCTCCCCCCTCTCGTAGTTCACGATCAAACCGTAGAAACTGTTCAGCATTTTAAATTTCTGGGAACCACCATCTCCGATGATCTTAAATGGGAACAAAACACAGAGAACATTGTAAAGAAAGCACAGCAGCGCCTTTATTTTTTGAGAAGGCTGAGGGCTTGGTGTGAGCAGAACTGGCATGGTGCACTTCTACCGGGCCGCGATCGAGAGCGTGTTGACATTCTCGATCGCGGTCTGGTATGGCAGTGCGTCTGCACGGGACAAACACAGACTGAACCGTGTTGTCAGGACGGCATCTAAAATAGTCGGCAGAGACATGCCAAGTCTTGACAGTGTATACCAACAGCGGCTGCTTAGACGTGCAGGGCTTATTGCACGCGACACTACACACCCGGCTAACTGTCTCTTTAACCTGCTTCCGTCTGGTCGCCGCTACTCTGCTCTCAAAGCACGGACAAACCGTTTTAGTAACAGTTTTTACCCTAGTGCTGTCCGAGCCCTCTCAGTGTTATAAGCGTGCGATGATGTGCTCTGTGGGCCGATCATAGAGTTTCATTGCCGAGGATTGTTGTTTTGTGAATGACTGAGTGAGTGTGCGTATGTGTATGGAATTGTGTGGCCGGCCTACAGAGCACCTCGCCCTCGCCCATCCCTTGTGCTATCCCCTTGGTTGTTGGTGGTGATTTTGGCCGAGTTGACTCCATGAGTCTTCTCCCTGGCAGGGCGCGCCCCCGACGGTTGAGAGAATAGTGCATATCAGTTTTAGCCTAGTTTTACGATATATATTAACTAGTTTTACACCCGACTGTGAGCACTAATTTAGTCTTCTTCTTCTTCTTCTTCTTCTCGAACGCCGTCACACTTGGAGTTTGGCTCTCAAAATGAAATCTGTGGTCTTCTGTAGCGCCTCCACAGGCCCGTACAGTTTCTCTTGTAGAGTGGCGGGCTTCGGCCATATCTCCTCCCTCAGCGGCTGGTGGTTCCCACAGTCCTGGAGGATGTGCTCTGCGGTCTGCTCTGCTTCTCCACAAGGGCACAGGGGAGATGGCACGAGGTGGAAGCGTCTGTGCAGGTGGAAATTGAGTCGGTTGTGCCCGGTCCTCAGACGAAAGATGGTCACCTGCTCTTGTCTGGACAGCTGATGGTAACTGTCTAGGGGCCGTTGTGGTGGTCTGTACACAGACTTAATGATGGTCTTCATCTCTGTGAAGCTGACTCCATTTTCATCTTGTTCTTTCTCTGCGCCCACTTTTGCCATTCTGTCAGCTTCTTCATTGCCGTAGATGCCACAGTGTGAAGGGATCCACTGCAGCACCAGTCTGGTGCACTTGATGTTTTGCAGTGCCTCTTGTAGACGTGGCAGTTTGCTTGCTGTTGCTGCCTCAAGGACAGACATGGCATCAGTAAGGAAGACAATCTGGGCATCAGGGTCTGCAGTGCCACTAAGGGTGTTAGCTGCGCGGACCAGGGCTTCCACCTCAGCTCTGTAATTTGTGCAGTGAAGGCCTGTTGGTACTGCCTCTGCCTGCCATTTTCCGTTTGGGTACTGAATGTACACCCCAGCCCCTCCATCCTGAACCGCATCTGTGGCTGATCCATCGGTGTATGCCCGTATCCATGCTTCCTGGGGATACTTTTCTTCGAGCATGGCCAGTGTCAGGGCTTTCTTGCTCACAGTGCTGTGCTCATCTCTGGTGGTGATGTAGGGTACCGTGGAAGAGATGGTGATGTTTTCTGGCTTACTTTCCCAAGGTGGAAGGTCGCTAGCAGGATTCAGAGCCTGTATATGCATGGTACTGTGGTTTATTAGAGTGCGCTGTGCAGCCCAGTACCTCCGTCTTCAGCACTCGGGGTTTCTGTCGGGGTTACCTCACCCGTAAATGTCACTAATTTAGTGACATTTACTCTATGATGGTCTGTTTTCATTTTAAACGATATACCTTTAATTAACTTAGACTTCTTAGATTAATAGGCGTGTGTGTTGTGTGTGTGTGTGTGTGTGTGTGTGTGTGTGTGTGTGTGTGTGTGTGTGTGTGTGTGTGTGTGTGTGTGTGTGTGTGTGTGAAATAAGCGTGGGTGTGTGAATGGGTACGTATGGGTTTGTGAGATTAGTTGTTCAGTTTTAAAGTTTGACAGTGTGTGTAGAGCACTGAATTGTGTGATAGAGTCGAATGTGATGTTTGTAATTGTAACGACACCAACACACATTCCTATGCTTTATGTTCTTAAGGCAAATGGCAATAAACAGTATTATTATTATTATTTCTTAATTATCCATCCCGGTAAATAACTATATAGAAAAATCCCCGGTTTTCTCATCAAGTTCTAAACCGACATAACTAAACCAAATCAACGCTACACAACCGAACTAAATCTTATTAACACATACTACATTTAACTCACTAGCTGTCGATAATACATCTTAAAAAAAAAAAAAGTACCTGAAATCTCGGTTTCAGAGTCTTGTTCATACGACTACGGTATCCAACATAGTCCGTCCTCTACGACAGAATAGCACGTACTAATTATTCTTGAGCTCTGTCAGGCGGCTGAGCGGCTCCGCCGTGCGAATCGCCCTGAACTCACGAACGCACGGAACTCGTGATTACACTGAATATTTGTCATCAAGAACTGCTGACTGTACAGCACAGTGCAGAATCCCAGTGTGAACTTTATGCGTGGACATAGAGCTTCATCACATTCGTATACTACTATCATTCTAGGCAGACCTCGCGACTATCATAGTTACCGAGAGCGAAACTCGAGGTGACTATCAATCAAACAGTTTGAGAATGGGAGTCACGAGGTCTGTCTAGAAATGATAGTATACGAACACTCTACTAACATGCTTTATTGAAACTTTCACGACATGAACGCAGTCACCAAATAATTATCAAACAATGCAGACGACAGTTTCGCTTTAGCCAGTCTGAGCCGCTAATTGCTGATTCTTTTGGGTTTCGCTGCTTTGTAGAGCAAAGAATGTAAACGTTGGATATCTACAGCGTTGACAGTGAATCGTAAAGGTTTGTCTGTTTCACTTTTAGATGTTTATATCGCTTTCGTGAGGAGCGCGTTGCCAATGATTCTAGTGTAGAGTAAGCCGTGATTGTATTGCCGCCTAGGGATACTATGGGTCCCAGAAAGCACCGCGCGGTAAGACCAGGATATGTGGTGTGGGGTTAGTCACTTACACTATGTAAAAGTGGTCCCGAAACGTACTGTTACTTTATAGTCATGCCAATAGCCAAACCGTCCAAGCGACATGGATACAAATTGGTCTTAGCAAGAGGCATAGATCCTCATGAGCCCCCACAATTGCGTAGACGCATGAGGATCTATGTCTCTTGCAGTTGGATTGTGTTCACTTTTTCTGGGCAGTGAAGGGGTTAATTCATTCGCGGCCAGCTGCATCCGGATGCGGCTGGTCGCGAATGCGTTAAGAGCAATTGTACGCAGGATACCGCAGCCGTGTGCAGAACTAACAAAACACGTTTTGTTCTTGTAAAGACACACGAGTCCCATTTGAACGGTTTATAGTATCAGTTGCTGTGAGCATAATGAGCACTAGACCTTTTTCTGTTGACAATTTTGGAGTCGGCCGTGGGAAATAATATATAACAATAACCATCGTGACATAAATGTACAACTTATTTTTTCTGTTAACTCATCCAGCCCGACGGTCGTCTTTCCCAAATTTTGGAAGGGTCATCTAATGACTGTGCACGAGTTGCAGGAGATGGATCGATCATGATAATTCAAGGGCAGTGCCTACCCTTGAATTATCATGGTCGACCCATCTGCTGCTGTAGTGCGTCAGGGCTGAATGGATTGACAATTTTGGAGTCTGTGGAAAATATGTTTCCTTCAAGAGCTTGCAAGATCTTTTTTTTTTTCGGCACAGACGGACTCCAAAACAGAAATAAGGCGTGCAACATATTTCCCACAAACTCCAGAATTGTCAACAGAAAAAAGTGACATGTACACTTCTATGTCATAATGGATCTTAATGTATCATACCAGCATTTTGTATTTCTAGGTATTTACACTGAGTCGTACCCAGATGGGCCGAGCACCTTTGTGACAGGAACGGATACCTATCTCACGCCCATCCAGAGATCACATGACCAGAACCGACCGACCACAAGACCTGCGGAGCAGAACCCGCGTGACCACAGCCGGCCAATTGCACACACCGCGGGCCTGCACCCACGTGAACAAAACCAACCAATCCCACGCCCGCCTACGCAGAGTCCACGTGACATCACCAAGCCAATCGTAAGCCCTGGTTCAGTACTTGATGGCGTTCGGGAAACTTCTACCCGCAATGAGGCCGCTGGACGGGGTCCACACGCCGCCACCTACTCGCCACTTATTCTGTCCCAATCAAAAGTGCCCAACGTCTACACAGCTTTCGGCAAAATAAAACATTCAGGCGATGGCCTGAACGAAGAAACGACGCCGAAAGGTATCGCCAATAGTTTGGATGAGGAAACAGCGCTTAAGTGTGTGGCATGGGGACCAGGCAATGCTTTGGGTGAAGAAACAATGCCTAAGTTTGTGACAGGGAACTAACCGCATGTGGAAAGTGGAGGCGATCGACTATATAGCGCCATTCCCGATGGGGAGAGTCACACAAAAATACATACCTGAGCCGTACAACAAAAGCGGTGAGGTTTCGTTTGAACATGAGATGAGATAGAACTTTATTGCCATTTGTAAAAATACATTAGGAGATCGTCTCGGTGCTGCGCATTTTAAAAGAAGAACATGAAACACATAAAAATATAATTAAGCTGCTCACGTGCACACACACACACACACACACACACACACACACACACACACACACACACACACACACACACACACACACACACACACACACACACACACACACACCCTCATACGTTGATAACTATTGTGGTCTAAACGTAAAGGCAATAAACACGATTTTACAGTGACACAAATCACAGAAGACATATCACAACATAAAACACGTTACATTCATCGCAGATGAAGTATTATGCTGATAGGTGGACAATACCGTATATACATTATAGTAAAACAGTGGGATGGATGGATCAGGTTTGGCTTTTGTTTGCATCATTAAAAGTCTGGACAGCGGTAAAAGCTGTCTTAAAACCGTCTCGTGCATGTTCTGATTGCATTGTAGCGGCACCCTGATGGCAACATCTCAAACAACTCATGGGCTGTGTGGAAATCATCTCGGAGGATGGATCCAACCGTTTTTTAGCGTTCTTTCGTGAAAGAGGGACCCCAAAGAGGGCAAATCAATACCTATGATTTTCGATGCAGTTTTTACAACTCTGTTTAAATTGGATCGCTCTTTCTGTATGGTGCTGCCAAACCAAACGGTCAGGAAGGTCAAAATACTTTCAATAACTGCCCGGTAGAAGTTGGTCAAAATTTGTCTGCTGACGCCAAACATTTTAAGACGTCTGAGAAAATACAGTCGTTCCTGTGATTTTTTCCACTAAAGAATCAACGTTTTTCTCCCATTTAAGATCGTTTGAGATGTGGGTGCCGAGAAACTTAAACAATCACCAATTTCAGCATGGCTACCGTACCGTGAATAGTGAGGGGAACAATGTCACTTTTGATTTTTCTGAAATCCATGATGATTTCTGAAATCCATGCCCAGTGACTGATTTCTATGGCGACTCCCAACAAGGAGCGAGAGCGAAGTCACGGCGGATAACCAGCGTGTTACATAAGCATGGACAACAGTTCAAACATCTCCGAGGGGCATAGATCCTCCTGAGCCCGGAGGGCTCATGAGGCTCTATGCCCCTCGGAGATGTTTGGAGTGTTGTCTGTTTTTCTCGTTCTTCTGGGATTGTCTTTGCATTTTACACCCCAGCAATCAGCTTTTCGGTCTTGATTTTGACCAGCCATCTACTTACATGATCATTCAACTAACTTGAAATGGTCGAGTCACTCAATGTGACGGCGTCCTCTAACGGCGTACACTGATGCGTACAAGCCGAAGGAGATGGTGGAAGAGGGCAGTTCAAGGGTGGTGCCTGATTAGCTTGGCGCTTTTCCAGATCCCGCAGAAGTCGGACGCAGTGGGCCCGCGCGGCACAGCTGTGCACGGCGGGCTCTCTGCGGCCGCTGTCGCCCCAAAAATCTTTGCTCACTAGGCATAGAGTGTCCACAAACTTGTCATAATATCACACAGATCATGGCAACACCGCCACCCGTAACCCGTACTGATGAGAGCCTTGTCGCGAATTCCCTTAAGATGGCCGCCACGACTAGCGTGATGACGTCGGCTTCCCGAACCCTATAGCTGTCGGTAGCTCTTTTTGTCGCGATGATTCCTGCAGAGGGTTAAATGCGAGCCCACGTTTGTCCCGGGCAAGCCCTGAGATGGTCTCTGCCGTTGGTTGCAATGACATGGTATCTTGTGGTAACTAATGATGCGGATTTCTCATTAACTGTGTACTGGTCTCTGACTTTGGACCTTACAGCTTCAAGAAGCCGTATGTCTAACATCGCAAACCAACACATACGGTTGATATTGATATGATCAGTTTTTGTTTTGCTCTGTTTCATTACTCTCGTTGTACGGGAAACTGTTCATGAGTTTTCTCAAAACTGATTTCTAACAGATTTCTGTTTGTGTGACTCAGTATCGTGTAAGCGTGCTAGGGGAGGTAATGTCTTTTGTTGCTGGTGTTACGCTTATTATTTGTTTTATGTTGTTTATGAACTGTTCCTGCATGTTATCAAAACTCAAGAGCTATGTATATATTTTTATCTGTTTATTTGTAACATACACCCAGCACAAAAACTCAAGGAATGCTTGGGAAAATGTGCATTATATTGAGCTTTGAACATTGAGGGCAAGCTCAGGCCATATTGTTGTGTGAACGCAAGATTGCTTATAACAGAATACAATGGGCATGCATGGTATCTTATTCATTCACTTTGCCATTTTCTTAAAAAAAATTGCTGATTTTGCACGAACGCCGAATGCTGCCTCAAGTAAGTATTTTTGTTTCATTTCTCACACTGCCTAGTGTAGTTCCTGAAATGCACGTTTTGCTTTTGAAACATATAGTTCACTATGTGCTTATTCATATTTCTAATGTAATAATTTGCAAACGACGTAGCGTCCCTCCACAACGACAATCACATCTACACATCCTCCATGACCCATCTGCCTCCCCCCCCCCCTTCCCCATCTCTCTTATCCCCCTTCCACACCAGTTCCCTCATCGCCACTCCGTCTTCTGTTGTTTCAGTCTCACTCTACCGTTGCCGACAATAGACATGTGTGTGCTTGTCCGTAATTTTGAAACACACGGCGTTCAGCCGTAAGGTCCAAATGACAGATCAGCACACGTCTACATGTTATGAGGTCATTGTTTAGTGTGCTCTCGTGGCGTTCTTGTCAACGCTGATTTCCAACCTTAGCCCACTCACTGCCAGTGGAATCACAATCATGTCTTTAAA
The DNA here is from genome assembly GCA_036245525.1 of Semisulcospira habei. Lineage (NCBI taxonomy): Eukaryota > Metazoa > Mollusca > Gastropoda > Semisulcospiridae > Semisulcospira > Semisulcospira habei. The sequence continues at coordinate 34,791,165 of BTPG01000003.1, forward strand.
AGCCGGGACAATTCAAACCCGAATACTCACATTAACCCGAGGAACACGGATATAACCAGGATCAGCAAGAGGCAAAGAACATCATGAGCCCCCGCAGATGCGGGGGCTCATGAGGTTCTTTGCCTCTTGCAGTTGAGTGGTGTTGGGTGGCGGGGTTCATGTATTTGTTTTGTGTTATCCCTGTCGCCCTGCTGTCCACATCTGCACTGAATGTACCGCACAACACACAGCAGTCCTGAATAGTTATCACTTGCTGTTTTTGTTCTGTTGCATCACACACACAAAAATTCCGTAATAAAACAGCTTATTTATACAAAACACAAAATCGCGCGCGCGCGCGCGTGTGTGTATGTGTTTGCGCCGCAAAGGGTTGTCAGTGTGCACTCAGAGTTCAATGAAGTGTTCGTGGTCTCTATATAAATAATAATAATAATAATACCGTTATTATATAGGCGCTTTTTCTCAATTTTGGGGAAATCGACTCAAAGCGCCGCGCCTGAAACCCAACACACACACTCACGAAACAGACACGGATTTACGCCCTTTAAGACAAACACAGTACAAGACTAACGAAGGGCCAGTCAGCTACTGAAGTTACAGAGATTTTTGATCGCTTGTATTTGAAATTTGTAAAGTGGCCTGAGACCGGTACCAAAGTGTGGGGGGTGGAAGAACCGGAGTACCCGGAGAAAGAACCCCCGACGGTCCGCCCGAATTAACGGTGACACTTACCAGAGGAGAAAGGTCCAACGCCGGAACCCGGTATCGAACCGCTCACCTTTGGAATTGGTGGTAGGCGCCTTAACCACTGCGCCACGGACCGCCCCCTTAAAGGGGTCGACCTACAGCTGTTCAACTTGGCAAAGTCAGCTGACTGTGGATGATGAGACAGGGCATTAGATCTGGAAGATGTCGGAGGGTACAAGATCTGGTGAATATGATAGATGCGTAATGGTGCACGATCTGATGAATGTGGTAGTACTTCTACAAACACAGTGCATGCCGAGGGATCACCCGGTCAAGGCAGGAAGAACCCCGAGCACAACACTAGGTACCCCCCCCCCCCCCCCCCCCTCTTGGAAACTTCCACCGGTAGAGGTAGACCTGGACTTAACCAAATTTAGGAAATAAGTAGATGGGCCAAAAATGAAAGTGGAATTCGACATTAAACGGACCACCACATACCCAAACCACACCACTATCTACACGGATGGTTCGCATGACCCACGCACACACGCAACTGGACTAGGCATCTACGTCCCCGGTAAATCGGCCCTCTCCGCTATGATGATATTGATAGGTTTTTGTCCGCTCTCTGCTAACACTAGATTGTTGTGGGTGTGTCTCGGGGACGCCTAGAGCTTTTTTTTTTTTTTTTTTTTTTTTTAGAGCGCTGGCTTGCCGACTGACAATAATTCTTTGGTTGACGTTTTGCTGAGATTAGTGAGGGGGGCCGCGTATAATAGCCTGGACATAACGTACGCGTGGTATAAGTTTAGTCAGTAGTGAATTGGGGTCCGTGCCCCAGTCCGCACCGCTAACTTTACGCATTATGTTTATCCCTTTCATGGCCGACTGCGTGATCTGGTCTGTGTAGGGGGTCCAATTATTAATATATGAAAGGTCCACTCCTAGGAAAGTTATTTGTTTCCGGTATTCTATTTCTGCCCTGTTGATCTTCAGTGGGGGGGGGGGGGATGGGAGCTGTCACTTTGTATCTACTTGACTTATTGGTACGAAATACTATTGCTTGCGTCTTTGGGGTTGAGATTTTAAAGCCCGCTCTGGTTAGCCATTTCTCTACTCTAGTGAGGTCCTGTTGGAGGTCTTCGAGGCCTATCAATTCTGTTCTACGGCTCATTATTCTACTCCCAATTCTCTTACATTGGATTTTGCCAATCAGGGAGGTGTCGTCAGCAAATTGCATAATTTTGCTATTTCTCACTACATGCTGCAATCCTGAAAGCATGATGGTAAAAAGGAATGAGCTTAGTACTGACTCTTGAAGGATCCCGTTTTCTAGGGTGTGTTTTTTGATATTTTGTCCTTTTCCTGACGGCGATCTGACGGTCGGCCAGGAAAGATTTAACAAATTGATACATGTTCTTTGTTATGCCTAGATCGTTCATTCTGCTGAGTAGTTTTTCATGCCATAGCATATCGTACGCTTTTTCAATGTATAGGAAGACCCCTACCAATTCTGTCCTTCTTTCCCGGTGGGTGTTGAGGATTTCTTGCTGTAGGGTGGCGAGGTGGTCTAGTGTACTACTTTCTTTTTCCCTGAACCCACTCTGTTGTGGGGTCAGTAGGTGGTGCTTCTCGCAGTAGGACATCAACCTATGTTTGAGTATTTTTTCTCGCAGCCTCCATAGTTGGGATGTTAAAGCTATTGGCCTGTAGCTCCCCGGTTGGTGTCGGGGTTTGCCGGTTCAGTGGAGCGGGACGACTATAGCCGTTTTCCATTGATTGGGGAACTTGGGAGTAAATGTCATTGAAGCCTGTTTCATGGTTGGGTGACGATTTTTTACCATCTCCTAGGTGATTAGATCTCTTCCTGGGGCTTTGCCTTTGCCTGTGGCTCTGAGAGCTTGGATTAGTTCAAAACTATAAATTTCGCTGACTAATTCACAATTCTCTTTCCATTCCGGTTGTTCATAGCATTGGGCCAAATGTGGTTTAAGGTCTTTGAATTCTGGTGTTAAGTTCTTGTTGGAGCTGGCCTTGCTAAAGTGGTGATTAGGCGAGGGATGAGTGATAAACATATTTAAACGAAGGGAGAGATAACTGAATGCGTGGGTGGGGGGGGGGAGGGGGGGGGGGTGTCCGGTGGTAGCCGAAGTACTGTGTATAACTAGGAGGGGGAATTTCCGACTGATGAGAGATTGAGATTGAGAGTAGAGATGGTGGGAAAGTCTGGAAGCAGTGAAAAGGCGTGGGAGAGGATAAGAGATTGGGTGGGAGGGGTGAGAGTAGAGGAGGTAGATGCGTGTGCCGTACAGGGGTGACTAAGAAACGGTACCGAGAAGTACACCAGTCATTCTGCTAGGGCAGCAGCCGCAAGCGACAGCTAGAATTTAAATACCCACCATCCAGCCCCAAGCAACCACCATTGTAATCTACTGCATATAGTGTGTCCTAAATTCCTTTTTGATATGCATGTCTTTGTAGCACATGCTAAGTCTCGCAACTAAATGTACATTGTATTGTTTTGTATTATGAGATAGTACTATACATTAATTGACTTCTCAGTCAGTCGTACGCACGGTGTTTTATGGAGGTCCTTTTTGTGTTCGAATTTGTTGTTTTGTTTTTAGGCGGGATGTGTGTAGTGTTGCAAGGGGAGGGCGGGGGGTGGGGGTGGGGGGAGGAAATTACCAGTAAACCTACTGGTTGGGTTAGATGTTGTCTTACATGTTTGACAAGTGAGAGTCACGGGAATAAAACGCCTCCGTTATTTTGCCCAACTGTGATAGAAAAGTGTTCAGTGGTTCAGTGTATCAGCGTGAGGATGTAGTGTTGAGTTGAGCGTGAGATTGAGGTGTGATGTGAGAGCGTGGGAGCGGTGCGCGCTGTTCTGTTCTGACCAATCCTCGCCCCAGTTTTGGTCCGGAACTATGGCCAGTCATTAATTGGCCGAGAGGGGCGGTGATGTCAGAACAGGGGCGCACCGGTGGGAAGGAGAGAGTGAGGTCGGGAAAGGAGGGGTGGGGGGGGGGGGAGGGGGGCGGGAGACTGGAGGTATCTGCTAAAAGCTCTGCTTTGTCCTGATCTGTTGCATATACCCTATCTCCTATTTTGAGAGTTGACATTGAGTGTCTGGGGCCGTTGTTGAGAGCTTTTATCTTATCCCAGATTTCTTTGATTTTGGAGTTTATGTTAATGGATTCAGTGAACTTCTGCCAGTCTTCTGTTTTGGCTTCTTTGGTGGTCCTATCTGCTACTGCTTTAGCCCGCTTGTATTCTCTTCTGTTTTCTAATGTTTTATGTGGGTTTCTTTTTTTCAGATTTGGAGCTTGCGCCTTCTATTTTTAGAGTTTCGCGGTCGGTCGCCCTGTTCCACCAGGATTTACCCAGTTTCACATTATCCGTTCTGACAGGTGTGCTCTCCTGGACCGATCGCGGGATAATTTGGTCTGTGATCCGTGTCGTTTTGGAGCCGCCTCATCCCAATCCGAGTCGCTCCGTGTGAGGTTGTGGTATCTTTCCCAGTTTTGGTCGCGTGCGCCGCGGGAGGGGGCCGCAAAAAAACTCCGACTTGTTCGTTTCCAAAGTAGGTGCTTTTGGAGCGGAAAAGCTGAAATCTGCTTTGTTTACACTTGTTTGTCTGGGCTATAGCTCCGGTTCTACAGGGGTTGCCTGCGGTTTGCTGCTAATGAAAGAGCCGCAAATGTAGTTTTACTAGTGCCAAACATTGACTTGATTAGTTAAGGTTAGAATTAATTATGAATTTTTAAAGGACTGTTTTCCATGGACCTGGACGAAGCAAAAGGCACAAATCCCAATGCTTAACCCAAACCAGATTGAACTAGAAGTAAATTACAAAAGAAAAGTGTCTATCATGCTGAATCTTATTGATGTTTGTTTAAAACAATCGGTGCAGGAATTGAAGAGATATCTGACTTAGAATGCCCAACCAAAAACACAAGCTAAACGCCACTGCCAACCCACGCTGAAACATTCCCCTGAAGCAGCGATGCGGCTGACGCTGTTGCGTCCCCTAAACAGACGCTGAAAACCTAGTAGCCTAGAAGTAAACCGGAGGGGTCGGACTAAAGGCCCCGCCACACGGGCCGGTTGTGCCCCGATTTTGAAGCCGATTCCGATCCGTTTGCGATCGGATGACGTCAGTTATCCGATCCGGTCCCAATCGGCTGGGAATCGGGTCACTAGAACCTGCTCTATATTTCCGATCCGAATCGGTCCCGATCGTAAGCTTCAACCAATCAGAGCGCGTCTCGCAAAGCATGTCGTTTGAACACGGTTTGCAAATGGCCGAACACGCCTGTTGCCAGTACCACCGCCGTTGCCGCTGATGTTTCGCACGCCTCTTCCCGAATATGATGCAAAACTGCTGATAATGCAAGCACATCATCATCACTGTCAAAACTAGCAGTCATTTTGCAGAACAGGTACGACTTTGATCCCTTCGGTTCAAACCGGTCGGCTAAACTTGACAAGTCGAGAAATGTCAGTGTGGCACTGCACACGTTTTATAGTCCGGCCCTATCACCTACCGATTCGAAAACTGATCGGGAATCGGCCTCAAAACCGGGCTCGTGTAGCGGGGCCTTAAAGCAGACATCACTGAAAGCAATACCTTGCGCAACCTTACGCGAAGGAAAACCACTGAATAAAAACAATACAAAACATATTTTGCAAACAAATAAAGTTGTTAAAGTCTTGATGCAATAAACAAAGTTACACCAGGTGGGTTATGAGAGCTGGGTGCACCCGGTCACACTGGGCTAGATTGGTACATGGAGACATCGAGTTACCCTCATAACCGTGTGAATTAGAATGGCCGTGTCACATCGACTGATGGTCATCAGAAAATGTTTAACCCTTTGCGTGTCGGTAGCGGTTCATTCGTTTGTCGCGATGATTACTGCAAGTCTCATCGCGACAAAAACCGCTACCGACATGTAATGAGCATGCACTGAACTGCTGATTTGTTAAATGATGAAAAGCCAACCGAATTATTTTATTGACGAAACTTAAGTTTACACTCGTGTGTGTGTGTGTGTGTGTGTGTGTGTGTGTGTGTGTGTGTGTGTGTGTGTGTGTGTGTGTGTGTGTGTCTGTGTGTGTGTCTGTGTGTGTGTGTGTGTGTGTGGTGTGGTGTGGTGGTGCGTTGCGTGCGCGCGCCCGCCCGTGCTGTGTGTTAGTGATATTGTAAATTGGTTAACCCTTTTCATTCTGAAAATCTCGCTTTTCTCAAAAATAGAATACTTGCTTTTGCCATACAACGTCAGGGATCTCCAAGCTCAGAACTGAAATCTGAAAATACCAATAAAGATCCTAAATTTCAATCGTATCCGGTAGATGTATATCACCTCGTCTGATTGGTTGTGTTTTCCGCAACTGTTTAGGTTTCAAGTGTTTTCGGAAGAAGATTTTTTTATAAGGAGTAATTCGACCGAGAACCAGTGTCGTGTGGGGTGAAAAAGGGGGAGGGTGGTGTGTGTGTGTGTGTGTGTGTGTGTGCCTGTGTGTGTGTGTGTGTGTGTGTGTGTGTGTGTGTGTGTGTGTGTGTGTGTGTGTGTGTGTGTGTGTGTGTGTGTGTGTGTGTGGGAGGGGAGGGGCGGGGGGGGTGGGGGGGGGGCTGGTGTCCTGAGAGCGGGGCGTCAGCAAATCACGTTTGTTCTCGGACTTTGTGATTATGCTTAGATACAAAGTACAAGCGCTAACAACATTACACTGAAGGCTCATCTCATTAATTTTGGCCCCTACGCACCACAGCAAGACGTGGATCGACCATGATAGTTCAAGGGTGCGTCATAATAGCTTGGCGCCCATACTGAGGCGCCAAGCTATTCTGGCTCTACCTTGAACTATGATGGTCGATCTGTCTCCTGAATGGTAATACAGTCTTCAGAGGACAACGCTATAATTTGGGGATTTCGACCTTGGATCACAATGAGTTAAAAAAACGATCCGACAATGCGGTCAGTTAGGATGATGATATGGCTAGGCAAAGCGACCGGCTTGTTCAGATAGCATGTCCGTTCATAAATCAAGGTGACTCAGTTCCATCGCGGCCAAATTGATCAGTGTTCAGGTCGTACTCCACAGGTAATAGCTGTTCCTGTCCCCCATGGTCGTACACCATAGATAATAGCTGTAACTGTGTCCCGTTGTCACTCATGTGCCGAGGACGTAAACTCCGTACTAACTAACTAAATAATGTTTTCTTATGCGTATAGTTAGATGCATTTTCAGTGCCTTAGCAGTCTTTGGCAGTAACTGTTCTTGTAACGGTGTGTGTGCATGTGTGAGTGTGAGCTTTTGATATGTGTGACTTTAGTTGTTGTAACATTTATTGTAGGGTTTTTTTCTTGTACTTTTTGTACTGTGATGTTTCATCTTGTAACTGAAGCGCTTAGAGCACCATTCATTTGGAAGTTAAGAGCTATATAAATGTACATTATTATTATTATTATTATTATTATTATTATTTTATTTTTTATTATGACGATGATCAATCTTTTATTCAGGATAAAGCTATTAGGCAATACAAAGCCGGACTTCCACTGTCATTTCTGTCCTGTGTCGCACATATCAAAACACGAATAAAACGAATCATACAAAAGCTCATCATACAAACAAATTCATCTAAGAAAAAGAAAATTAATCAACACATAGGTGAATAACTATGAAACTTCCAACTGGCATGCAAAGTCACGCGACTTCAGTACACGATGTGAATCACTCGTAGTCTAAAAGGTCCGTTAAGTTCGTGTGCTCACAAAAATCCGCGGATATGTCAATGGGTTATTTATCGCAAAACTCTGCGGCGAATTGAATTTTAGTCTTGCGATGGAATGTCAATGTGTAGTACGGTGTAGTAATCACACATTGTATACTTCAATGCTCGGTATGATGCGCGTTATCTGCACTTGTGAAGATACCAGTATCAGCAACATGACAACTACGAACGAATACACTCTGCAACAACAACAACAATAACAAAACGGAATTGCGAACACGATCCTTTCAAGGAGGTCGTTTTCTAGTCTCAGATCAATAAATAATGAGGTTTCGTTTGACATGAACGACTTCCAACAACGAAAGAGAGCGAGGTCAAGGTGGATAACCAGCTTGTACCACTCATAATCATGGACAACACTCCAAACATCTCGGCCAAGGGGTCTAGATCCTCATGAGCCCAGGAAGCTCATGAGGATCTAAGCCTCTTGAAGATGATTAGACTGTAGGAATCATCAGGAGAAACAAAACCTACCGACACACAAAGAGTTAAAGTTATATTCCTCAGGATCAAGCATCTCAACACAGTCAGAAAACTGTCTGCAACAGATACTGCTTACAGTATGTGTATGGGTCCAGTTTGTGTAGTGTCTTAGAGCTTTATGATGTAAGTACAATGCCAAATGTCGAACTGAATTCATCGTTTGGAGGGTGTATTGTTTTTGTATCCGAGTCGCGGATTTATCGTCTGCATTTGCTTTGTCAGAATTAATATGCATCTTTATGAGCCTACGTCACACTGAAGGCAGAACCCGGCCGACTATCTGTGTATCGCAACTGCAGGTCACGAGGTCATCGGTGTGGTGTACACACGTGTCAGGGTACACGTGTACTGATGTTCTCCGGCACTCCCTTTGACGTAATTTTTCACGAGAAAGTAGAATAAACCTTCCGGACATACTCGCTATGCTGTCAAAATCACTGTGCGGGTTCCGCTCGACCTGCTAGTATTTACTAGTAACGATTGTGTTGTGTCGTGCACTGAGGGCGTGGCTTGTTTGACTCGAAACGCGTGTGTGTGTGTGTGTCCACGGTGCCTAGTTTGACTGACCTTTGATCCATTACCCCTCGGAAACGCGCACAGTCTTCCATGACTGAAACCTCAGCAGAACATTGGTATTTATACCCACTTCAGTTTGCACTGCAGTCAATTTGACACCTCACACATCGAAGTCTATTTAACTGAATCATCATTGGAAACGACAAATGCAAAATCGCAGCAGAAACACTACCTCTCTGAATCATCGAATGAATGAGAGCCCACACAGACAAAAACATGTTACGACCAGCGATGTGCAACTTGACACACACCGTAGTTTTCATATCTTTGCAGCATAAATGTGATAACTAGCTCGTAACTATATGATAAAACAGGTTTAAAATCTTGCGAAATCAGTAACAGATAAATTCTACTGAAGATCGTGAATTCTGAAAATTACTAGCGCTCGCACAACTATAGAAAGATCGACAAAGACCATATATTAATTACTGATTCAGCAGGAAATCGACAAATTTCGGGTGGGCGGTCAAGCCAAGCTTTTGCTTTACGCGTTGCAACATGTCGGGGGTTCTTTCTCCGGGTACTCCGGCTCTTCCTCCCCCTCCACTTTGGTATCAGCTTCAGCCCACTTAATCGGGTTTCAAATACAAACGATTTGAATTTCCAAAAAACTTCAGTAGCTCGCTTGAGCTTGCCCTTAGCACCACGTGAATGTTCTGTGTTTATGTACAGTGTGTGAGTGAGTGGGCGTGATTCACGTGAGCGTGCTTGTTGGGTTCAGTTCGCGGCGGCGCTTTGAGCCGATTTTCAATTGGGATAGAGCGCCTATTTAATGCGCTTATTATTATTATTATTATGTCCATATTCCGTTGTTCGATGTCAGATCTACTTAGGGGTATCTTGTCTCTCTTCCTCTTTCTTCTCTTCAATTCCGCGTCTGTCATTGTCGGCGGCGCGAGTTGATGATACTCTTTTTTTTTTTTCTTCGCTGGTTCATCATCCGCCATCTTGTCTCTGATTGATTATAATTATGCAGATGATCTAAGGTTGTATAGAATAGTTATGACGTCAGCTACCATGGCCTTTCAGAAGCAATTTTGTTACGTGTCCCGTCAGAGAATTCCGGTGGGCCTCTTTTCGCTTTAAACGGACGAAAGAAAGCATTAATTTGGTGGGACAATAGGGTGGTCACTGTCTAAGTGGGTATGTATACTGAAGTCCAGTAAAAGCTTTTTGCGAACTGAAGCCTAAAAAAAAGGTCGGGCGTGCCCCTTCAAGAATTTGCGACAGTGGCTAAGTTTATGGCTCAGTTCCTACAACCTTAAAGCGACCTGCTCCAGTCCGTAAAGGGTTAATAGATCGCAATATCTCCTTTATAAATGTTCTGTGTATGTCTTAACAGCAATGCTGGACAAAAGCTAAACGTTAAAATATCACATTAAAACCAGCCAACCAAATTAAAACCACCGTCTAAAAATGATTCTGACACGGTAGGTGCGTCTAGAGGCGCCAAGCCAAGCAGGCACTGCCCTTGAACCATTTACAAGGAGATCGAGCCATCCGATGGCGGTTCCGCGCCACCACGTAATAACTTCTAATACGGCTCAGAAAATCTGAGTTATTTAGCTGCATGCATGCAACTATCGTCAATTCACAAGCAGTTCCGGTGGCTGCATGCGGAATAGGAGTTAACCCTTTCCATGCCATTAGACTCATGTTGTCTGTTGCTGAAATCTTTGACAATTCAACACGAAATTCTCGGCAGCGCCAACCGTCCAAGGAACATCATTGGATACAAATTGGTATCAGCGGATTGTGTTCACTTTTTGGTTGGTTGGTTGGTTAGTTCGAGTTTAAACGTCCACGGCTGTAAACGGTTTAAAACAGTGTATGGGTCGTCGTCATGATTGCTTTGGCTAAGTGGCACAATTCCCCCCCCCCCCCCCCCCAAAAAAAAAAAAAAAAAAAAAAAAGTTGTTGTTGTGTCCTGAAACGCGTGTAACTAACTATTGTAATCTGAGTTTGACAACGAATCGAAACGGTGCAATTTCGCGAATAGATCATGTAGAAAGAAGACTATTTTCTGTTGGTGTTCTGGTCTGAATGGTGAGAAACTTGAGGAAGATTCTGTATGATTATTCACAGACATGCGCATGCCCACATTGACACGTACGCACGTGGACGCACGCACGCAAGCACACACACACACACACACACACACACACACACACACACACACACACACACACACACTCACACACACACACACACACACACACACACACACACACACACACACACAGACACATACACACACACACACACACACACACACACATAGACACATACACTCCAATATTCATTACACGTTGTTTTCTGTCTAGGCTCAGATCAACCATCAGACCTTGTTCCTGTAGAGCAACTGACGATTTCCGGAAACCAGAATTTGGTCAAAAACTGCACATTTTTCAACGCAAACAGTATTTAAAAGCCCGGACAAACATCCAAGCGCGTACTTTGACGAAAACACTGGATTAAAAGCCCGGACAAACATGCTTGTCGCATGTTTTGCCGGGCTTTTAATCCAGTGTTTTCGTCTAAAGACGCGCTGTGTTTTACTTACTTCTGATTTTCAGAATTCCTCTGTTCTCCTCGGTGTTTACACTTATTCGAGACGTGCCGCATTCGGATACGCGGCTTTACGCCGCGTATCCGAATGCGGCACGTCTCGAATGTGTTAATCTGTGAACTGAAAGACTCGTCAACTTGCTGATAATCACTTACAGTTAACAAGCGGTCTTCCTCAGATCGTGGTGATTTCCGGCCAGAATGACACCCAAAGATCGCCATCCTTTTGCAGCTTAGCGGCACAGATTTTCATCTGCCCAGCCGCTGCTCTGCGGGCTGATTAGAAACAATAATCATCAGCATTTGTATTACCTAGTGCCGGCTCAAGCGAGGAAGCTGTACCAAGGTTTCAGCCTTAAATTCACGTTCATGACACTCCTTGGTTGATAAGTACCATATTCCTGAACGCACCATCGCGACCGTGTCTAAACTTAATGACGGAAAACCCTCTTGACACACCTAGATCCACATCTCTGTGCAAAGGACAGATTTTAATGAGCAGCTACAAGCGCATGGCGCTCATGACAATCAGTGCCGTTCGTTGAAGTGGATTCCAGCGGTATTATTCACGTTGATGTTTGTCAGACGAAGTAAGCAGACCGTTTGGACTTTCTAACACGCAGACATTGAGGTCTACCATCCTTTCTTTCAGTTGTGCTAAGAAACCTTGGACCTTTGCATGAGTGAGTTTATATCATGTGCAATCCACTAAGCAAGGTGCTCCGCTATATCAGAGCATGTTGCTTAGTGGCGTCCGCAGGATTAAAGCAACTAACCCCTTGTGTCTCGTGTCCTCGGCCTTTTAAAAACCCATGGCACAATACAGTGTAATAAGTTCAAGTGGACTAACACTTGATTGTGTACACATCACGTGCGCTGCCTTAAACAAGCTTTTCTAAATTAAAAGTAGTTGGACCCAAGCCAGTTCCGGTCTCCAAAAATCTGCATATTATTTGGATCTTCACTGCTAGCCGTTTTCCTGCTCGCTTTCAAAACTCGGTTCGACTATTATTTTATTTGCAAGTTACAAAGGAATATTTGAGCTGTCTAAACATTCACCCAGTCAAACAGGTCATGTTACATATTCAATTTGGGCATTTGAGGCAGTAAGAGGACCGGTGTTTTTTTAAATAATTTTTGCCTTGTTTGAAAATTTGTAGTAGGGCTGAATGTTGGAATTTGCTGGAAATTTCTGGTTAGATGAGAGGAGACATGTTTGTTGCTTTGATTCATACCTTCCTGAGCTTATCCAGTGGACAAATGTGGGCCTATGTTGAGTTGCCGTTGACGTAGTGATTTGAGGGGTACGCTGATTTCAGCTGTGCTTGGGTGTGCTGTTGGTAAGGAATCAGGTTCATAGCCAAGAAATGAGACTGTCAGTGTGCTGTTTTTTTTGTTTTTGTTTTTGTTTTTTTTTTGGTTTTTTTTTGTGTTTTTTTTTTTTTTGTTGTTATTTAGTGCATGTCAAATATACAGCTGGTGGGCGGTAGTGTTTTTTAGGGGATTGAAATATTAGGGGCCGCCTGGGACTGACTATAGCTAAGGGACTGGACAGTACGGAAACGGCACTGTGTTCCGTGGCCAACAGTTCACCGGCAGCTGCGGCCATTCAGTTGTAAGCGGAACGAGACTTCCGGTTTCTTGACTAAGCTTGGGGCGTTTAAATGGTTGGGGTGTAACGCTAGTAAAGCAGCGGCAAACTAAGGGAGGTGAATCTGCCTTGTGCAGCGCATTGGTATCACGGCGACTGTCGTAAAGGCTTCAAAATAACCCAGTCACTACTCCTGTGTGCGAGCGATCATATGATCCCTTTGACGTCACTGCATGGTAAATCAGGAGCCCCCCCCCACCCACCGCCCCCTCCCCCCCAAAAAAAATAAATAAATAAATAAATAAATAATCATCTAAGTGTCAAGCCCGTAAAATGCGAAGAAAATCCTAATGAAGAAAAAAAACAAACAAAAAAAAAAAAACAAAAAAAAACCACTCAACTAAAACTCTATATTATCTCTCTCACTGAGTTGGATTGTGTTGACGTTTTCTCGGCAGTCCATGGGTTAACACAGCTTCAGGACTCATCAGTTTGAGTCTCATGAGTCCCCGCGATGCGGGGACTCATGAAAAATCTATGCCTCTCGATAACGGAAAAATTTGACTCAGTACGGTGGTGGCTCGGCTGGACTACTCGGTGGGTGACCAAACATAAAATGCGTCAAATATCCTGTCTGCATAGAGAGAACAACATGGAGGTAACACCAGCCAGCAAGAGATACACTGATTATTGTGAGCATCAGCACCTGTGAGCCTTATAAGCATGGAGATGTCCTTTGCAGCAGTTGGGCATTTTCCTGTACTTTTGTATGTAGAACGTTTCGAGTCCACAAGCTTACGATGCATGTTATATCAACATAACAACGTAGAGGTAATTCGAGCCAGCAACAGACACATAGGAGAGAATTAGCGACGAAGGAAACACGCTTAGAAAAGACAATTAAAACACAATATATTAAATTGTGTTGTAACTATCTTTTCTAAGCGTGTTTTCTTCTTCTTCGATTGATTATTCTCTACATTTTACACTCTTGGACGTCACCTTTTTATTCTGATTTTTTTGGGGTTTTTTTTTTTGGTAGCAGCAGAGGAAGGTTTTCACGAGTGCGCGAAATCTGTGTAGGAAGAGTGTGTTTTTCTGTGGGTGGAGGGAGGGGGAAGGGGATTTATGAGGATATATGCCTCTTAGAAATGTTCGGGGTTCTTTTCTGTGCTTATGGTACATTATGGTTACCCACCATAGTCCACATAATGATAACCCCTTCCCTGCCAACAGACGTATAGTTCTTTTCTGAAATCTGCCGTGAACGACCAAAAGCCACAACTGTCCAAAGAACGTGGACACAAAGTGGTCTCAGCAAGAGGCATAGATCCTCATGAGCCCCCGCAGTCGCGGGGGCTCATGAGGATCTACGCCTCTTGCGGTTGGATCGCGTTCTCTTTTTCTCGGCAGTGAAACCAGCTTGGCTAGTCTCTTCGTTCCGCTTCCTTATTTGACAAGGATGCGCAAAATACAACCGACAGCATAGGCTGAATACACATCCGTATTCAGTACACACCACTCATCCAACTCCTCACACCAGCAAGAAACATAGATGCAAACGAGCCCCTTGCAGTCGCTGGGGATCATATGAATGTATGCCTCCTGCTGGCTGACCCAGTATAAGATCGGCTCCATCTCATTCTGAAACTGAGGGTTTAGTTTCTCTTTAAAGTTGCAGTAAGTTGTACACATATGACTAAAGTTGGTCGTTGCAATTGAGAAGAGTGTGTTCTGTTGCAGAGGCTGTTTGAGTGAAGAATTTGGATTGAGCATTTTATTAAATTTTCATGTCTTTTTTTTTAATTTCATGTGTCTGGAGGAGTGAGCAAAGGGTTTTTGTCTCAGGCAGTGGTGTGCAAATTTGTGTTTTTTTGTGTGAGATTAATATAAAAAAAAACCGAGCACTAAAAGTCGAAATGCCGAAATTTTCGAGTAGTCTTCTGAAGACAACCCAACAGCCGAGCTCAGAGGACATATAGGGCTAGGGAAGCTGACGTCATCACACCAGTCGTGGCGGCCATCTTGTGAGGATACGGGACTAAGCGCTCATGAAGAAATCGCTGTTTTTATAATGTCAGGAAAGTCCTGACGTACTATAAGCAATAACAGCAAGTCTTGCCATCACTGTAGGAAACCGCTCACCAGAATCTGTTTTTGTTTCTTTCCAAAGAGGAACAAAAATGAAGAAAAACGTGTTGAAACACAATTTCGCTACTATCTGATGACTATGGTATCTTCATAAGATGGCGGCTGACGCGCCGACGCTGCTAGTCAACGCGGAGAACTTCCCGAGCCCTATAAACTGTAAATAGTTAAGGGTGGTGCCAGAATAGGTTGGCGCCTATAGGAGGCAAGCTATTCTGGCACCACTCTTGAAATTCCATATCTTCTTGTGCCGTGTCTGGGTTGATTTATTCGAAGTGTCCGCGGATATTCAGTACCGCGCCGTAATGATAATAATGATGATGATGATAATGATATTATTATTGTTATTATTATTAATATTATTAATAATGTTATTATTATTATTATTATTATTATTATTATATTACTATTATTATTATTATTATATTATTAGTATTATTAGTATTATTATATTCTTATATTCACAACAGACTGCAGCAGACATAGTGTTTGTTTACAAGTGAGCAAATTTTGAGCAAATCTATATGGAACTGGGTCTTCATTTTCTGGACAGAGTAGCCATGAACTATAGGCATTATGTTTTTACTGTGCTTCTGGGGAATAACATTGTGCACAATGACTTCAAAGACGGCCAACTACGTTTTGGTATCGGCTGTATTCGTTTTGAGCCTGCTGGATGCTGGATTGGGTAAGTCTCTCTCTCTCCCCCCCCCTCTCTCTCTCTCTCTCTCTCTCCCTCTCTCTCTCTCTCTCTCTCTCTCTCTCTCTCTGGGGCGTGACGTTGCCTGCCTGGTTTTTGTTTAACTTTGTTAGCGTTCATAAGCATTCATTTGTTTTTATTTGAATTTCGTACACATTCCCCCCCCCCCCCCCCACGTGTTGATTCATCATGCCTGCCTGTAGCCCAACTGTACCCCAGTGTTCGCTGCAAAGGCAAGATTTACGAATAGAGCATCTTAACATTTATATACAACAAAGTGCCCGACGCCACTGTTTTACTTTCACAACCCCAACCCTTTCATGTATTTGGATTTACGGAGTCTAGACTCAGAGAACATATTAGTGACGACTCGATCTCCATTCATAACTATGCTATATTCCGTAGAGATGCATCATCTGCTGGTCATACCGGTATAGTTGTGTACCTTCAAAACTCTATCCGCCAATACGTTACCCGCCGAATGGATTTAGAGTCTAGTCACGTAGAAAGTTTATTCCTTGAATTGAAATGTGACAAATCTTCCCCCACACTTATCGAATTTATTTATCCCACCCCTTCAGCCACATTCTCATGGTATGATGATTTTGTCACCATGATGGATAAGGTGTAACTACGTAACGACAAAGACACACACCTTCTTGGCGATTTTAATATTGACCTTCTAAAGACTGGTCATGCGGCGTGGAATTACACCACCTCATTATTTGGCCTGCAGCAGATGGTTCGGTCTCCCACAAGAGTTTCTCTGTCATCCGCCACATTGATTGACCACATCTACACTACAAATATATCTGCTGTCAAGAACGTACATGTGCCGAATATGGCCATTAATGATCACTTTCCTACTTGTTTTAATCTTTCAGATAAACGTGATAAACCCCAGCACAAACAACACACTACTATCACCTACAGGTCTTACAAAAAGTTCAACTCTGATGACTTTCTTCATGACCTAATACGCCCTTTCACCTTATTTATAACACTAATGATCCCAAATGAAGCCCTAGCGCTTTGGTACAAGCTGTTTCTTTGGGTCCTAGATAAACATGCCCCACTAAGGACTAAACGAATTAAACACCCTATCCTTCCGACTTGGTTGTCCAAGGACATCATTCAGGCATTGAAAATAAGAGATGAATTTAAATGGCAGAAAAAGCTTGCAGAGTTTAGAAAAAAAAACGTAATTTTGTAAAATCCTTAGTTAGAAAAGCCCAGAAAGCACTTGCAGAAAAAGTTATCGCAGAAGGTAAAGATACCCGAAGTGTCTGGAATACAATAGTTTACACAGCGGAAAAGTTCCATCCATGCTGCTACCTCTCCAGGCATGGATCCAGACGACTTTAATTCCCATTTTTTAAATATCGCTGAGTCTCTTGTACAGTCTTTTTCCACTAGCAGTGATAGTTACAGGTGTTCTGCTGAACTGCGCACACACTGTGAGTCTGCAGCAGGTGCGTCCTTCTCCATATCTTTTATGACAGTGTTTGAAGTTGGTAAATATATTTCTACTCTAACCAGTAAATCGTGTGGCCTGGATGGAATTAACAACATAGTACTGAAATTGTCACTTCCATACACAGATGAAACCTTGACATTTATATTCAACCTTTCTATCACGCAAGGTATTTTTCCAGATGCCATGAAAGATGCTAAAGTTATCCCCATTCCCAAATGTAAAGATCCCAAAAGTCCAAACGATTTCCGTCCTATTTCAGTGTTATCAATATTATCAAAGCCAATCGAAAGACACGTTCACAAGCACCTACTCCACTTCTTAGAGAATAAACGCCTACTTATGTCTCTTCAGTCCGGGTTTAGACCTAAACACTCATGTCATACTGCACTCGTTCACATTGTCGACTCTTTGCTCTCATCAATAAACGATTCCAATTCAATTGGTGCAGTTTTTCTGGACCTAACCAAAGCATTTGATTTAGTCGATCACAACATTCTTTTAAAGAAACTTTCAGTAAATAAGCTTGATTCGAACTATTTAGCGTTTTTCTCCTCCTACCTAAGTAACCGCCGACAGAAGGTGTACTCGAACGGAAGGTATTCGAAAGAAGGTGTAGTGAGGCACGGAGTTTCCCAAGGATCTATTTTAGGGCCTCTTTTATTTTCTTTATTCATCAATGACCTGCCTCTTTCCATCTCAAATCCTGAGGTAAAATGCGAACTCTTTGCTAACGATTCAACGCTGCATACATCAGACAATCGTGTCGCGCCGCTTAATTGTATCCTCCAGCAAAGTCTTGATGAAGTGTCAGATTGGTGTACGCGAATCGCATGCTACTCAGTACTTATAAAACCAAAAGCATGTTGATAACAATCCGCCAAAAGCATCAGCTACATCCTGCCCCTCTGATACTTTCACTTGGCGATAAACCTACCCAACAGGTATCCAAGTACCGCTTAATAGGAGTTGAAATTGACGACCAGCTCAACTGGTCGTCGCATATCGACGGTTTGTGCAAAACCTTGTCCAGGAATGTCTTTCTGCTCTCTAAACTTAGACATATTCTTAGTACTAAGTGCTGTACATTGTTCTTTCATGCACACATTAAGAGCCACTGTGACTATGCATCCTCTTTGTGGGACGGCTGCAGTGAACATCATATTAAAAAAATCAACTCGCTGTATCGTCCTTCAGTTCAAATAATTATTCCAACCCCTATTTCCACAGACGAAAAAATAAAATCCCTTGGCCTGCTTCCACTGAAGGAACAACTCAAATTTAACAAATGCGTCCTCATGCACCAAATATTTCATTTTCAAGTCCCCGAATATCTGTGCACACTATTTCACTTCAGCCCTAGGCATCAGCTACACACGAGACATGGCTTGCTTCATTTATCCCACCCCAGGAAAGATATCTACAAGTCAAGCCTTCTATTTTCGGGTAGTTTTGTCTGGAACTCATTGCCTTTAAACATTAAATCATGTTCAGGTAAAACCCCATTTTTAAACGTGCTTTGCACACGCACTTCCATTCAGCCTGACTTCACAGTTTACCATAAAAGAGTATTACTGCTGATTACACGTGACCGTCAAATATTTTCTCTTTCTCCGTACATTTGCTAAGTGATATTTTTTTGTCTTGTCGATGTCGCTATATGCTCTTGATATTGCTGATTCTTTGACACTGTCTTAGCTGAGTATAATATTAATGCTATGCGCTCATTTATTTCCCTTGCTTTTTGTATTGGTGGCAGTTACAAATTCTCCAATGCCATTTTTTTTCTCCTTTCATTAATTCACCTATTGTGTTTTTTTCCCCGTAGTTTTTCTTTCTCGTCTTTTTCTTCTTCTTCTTATTGTTATTATTCTTGTTATTATTTGCATGCTATGTTTATTTTCCTGTTATATTGTTTTGTTTACAGGACAGCTTGTAAGACAGGCATTGAGTTGCCTTTTCTGCTGCCCTGTTTTTACGTGCTATGCGCTAGTGTGCGAAGTGTTTACCGTGTGAGTCAGTTCCCTACCCGCATCTGCTGCTAGTTGTTGTTCGTGTTCCTATAGGTTTTACGTGTGCTGCCCTATATTTGTTAATTCCCGTCGACATCTCGCCCTCCCCACTTGTGATCTCGCTGCTGACCGACCGTGTTTGTCCGCTTGTAATTTTCTTCCCCTCAGTGTATCCCTTCTGCCCTTTCAGTGTTGGTTTTTGCGTATTATCAGCGTCGCTCCCCTACCTCACTCACACACGCACACACACACACACACACACACACACACACACACACACACACACACACACACACACACACACACACACACACACACACCTACTGTACTTTTTCTCCCTCGCGTATTATCAGGTCGCTCCCCTACCACACCGCTCACACACACACACACACACACACACACACACACACACACACACACACACACACACACACACACACACACACACACACACACACACACTCACATACACTCACACACCCTACTGCACCCTCGTCCCGTCTTTCTCTTTCCTGTCCTAAAAAACAATCGTGCTCATCAGATACACCGCCAACAACTGCTATCTCTACGTCGCCACGCCACCTACTGTGCGGCCGGTGCCGCCGACAGTGTTGCAAATGCCTTTCGTGGCATCCGGTCGCGAAAGAGAGGCCGCAGGGGTGGAATTAGCAGAAGGCACGTCTCACCACCACACCCACACACTTCTTCCCCTTGTTCTATGTCCTTCCACCCCTTCCTCCCACCGCCCCCCCCCCCCCCCGCCTTCTCCCCATCCCTTCCTTCTTCTCCCATTTCTTCTCCTGTCTTCCTCACCTACCGCTCCCTGCTCTCCTCGGCCGCCTCCAACCCCCACCCTCCTCCCCCTCCCTCCCCTCACCCCCTCCTCCTCTGCCTGCTTTCTTCTTCTCCTCCTCTCCTCCCCCTTTCTCCTCCCCTTCACCCTCCCCCTCGCTCTTCCTCATCTTTTCCTACTCTCCTTCCTCCCCCTTTCCCCTCCCCCCCCCTCACCATCCTCTCGCATCCTCTTTCTTGCCCGGTTCTCCTTCCCCGTCTTTTCCTCCTCCTCACTCCCCTCCTCCCTCATCTTTCCCCCCTCCATCCTCTTTTCCCCCTCCCCACCCTCCTCCTCCTTTGTCCTCTTCTTCGTCCGTTTCTTCTTCTTCTTCCTCTTCCTCTTCTGTCTCACCCAACCTAAAACTGTGTCTGTTCAATGCACAGTCTGTCTGCAAAGATGGCAAAGCCGACGTGATTTCAGATTTCATTCTACACAATGATCTAGATGTTGTCGTGATCACCGAAACGTGGCTCCGCTCAGCTGGCGATGAACCCATCATCGCCAGCGTCACTCCGAGTGGCTACCGCCTGGCCTCCTTCCCGCGTGCTTCCAGAGAGGGTGGCATTACCATCATCTACAGGGACTGTCTCTCCGCTCACTTCTCCTTCTCTCAGTCTCTACCTTTTGCTCATCCCTCCTTTGAATCTTTCGAGGCCGTAGCAACACTCCCTGGCCAGTCCCTCATCTTCTCATGTATCTATCGCCCCCTCCAAGCTCTCAAAAAAAACTCACAAATTCCATGTTCCTCACCGAGTTTGACCTGCTCCTCGACCACTACAGCACACGACCCGGAAAACACATCCTTCTTGGCGACTTTAACTTCCACTTCGACAAACCCGACCACCCTGACACAAAACACATTTGCACATCACTTTCAAACCACAATCTTACACAACACATCACCAAACCCACCCACCGACTCGGCCACACCCTCGACTGGATCATCACCCGCACCTCCGATCAACTCTTTCTCGACTCTGACACCTCCTCTGTTCTTCCCTCTGACCACCTCGCTATTCTCGTCTCCCTCAACCTACCTCCCCCGAAAAAACCCCAAGCTCCTTGTCTCTCGTCGCAAACTAAAATCTGTCAACCGAGAGAGCTTCTTCGACGAAGCTGTCGACCTTCTCCTAGACCCCGGCCCCTCTCCTGACCTTGCATCCCATTTCGACTCCTCCCTTCGAAAACTTCTAGACACCCATGCACCTGTCACCACCTGCTCCATACCCAACCGACCCCCATCCCCCTGGCTCACTGACGACATAGCTGAGGCCAAGCGCGAGCGCCGACAAGCGGAACGCCGCTGGCGCTCATCTGACCTCACCGTTCACATACAGATCTTCCAAACAACTAGATCCAAAGTCTGCAGAATGATCTTCGACTCCAAACGTAAACATCTTCAAAACAGAATCCTAGAATCCACTTCTTCCAAAACCCTCTACCCTACCATGAACACACTCCTAGGCATTTCTAAAGACTCTCCTCTCCCCAACACACATAGCAAAGAAGAACTCCCGTCCGCTTTTTCCACCTATTTTTCCGACAAAATCCAAACTCTGCGCAACACACTCGACACTCTGCCTTCTCCGCCTTGCCCTCCCGACACCCCCTTTTCCGGAACCCCCCTCTCGTCCTTCCGGCCCGTCTCTCAGGACGAAGTCCTCAAGACCATAAAGTCCATGCCTCTCAAAACCTGCGAACTAGACCCTCTCCCAGCTTCTCTCTACCGAAACGGCCTTCCAAAACTTCTGCCATTCATTACCGACATCATCAACACATCTCTTTAGAACGGCTCCGTCCCTGATATCTTCAAGTCCGCCATTGTCCGTCCTCTCCTCAAAAAACACAACCTCGACCCAAACGAACTCAAAAACTATCGCCCAGTCTCCAATCTCTCTTTCCTGTCCAAGCTTCTTGAGAAGGTCGTTCTCAACCAGCTCAACCACCACCTCGCCGACAACAACCTCCTCAGTCCCTTCCAGTCTGCCTATCGCAAACATCACAGCACTGAAACAACCCTTCTACATATCTTAAACGACCTGCTTCTCTCCACCGACTCGGGCAACATCTCCCTTCTTACGCTACTCGACCTCTCTGCCGCCTTCGACACTATAGACCACTCTATCCTCCTCCACCGCCTTCACCACTCCTTTGGCATCACTGACTCTGCTCACTCCTGGTTTCTCTCCTACCTCTCCGACAGACAGCAGTCCGTCACCATCGACGGCGTCTCCTCCAACCCAGTCACGCTCTCCTGCGGAGTTCCACAGGGGTCCTTCCTGGGCCCGGTCCTTTTCACACTCTACACCTCTCCCATGCCCAACATCATCCAGTCCCACCACATACACCACCACCTCTACGCTGACGATTCACAACTACTAGACAAAGACAAACTCGACAACACTCAGTCACTACTGACTCGCACGGCTGACTGCTACGAAGACGTGAAAAACTGGATGACAGCAAACAAGCTTAAACTGAATGACGACAAAACGGAAGCCATGCTGGTAGGCACTCGCCAGAAACTTTCCCAGCTCCCTCCACCTTCAACTCGACAGCACCCCCATCTCCCTCTCTGACTCGGCCAAAAACCTCGGCGTTATCCTCGATTCCTCTCTTTCTATGACAAGCTTCGTCTCCGCCACGGCCCAGGCATGCTACTTCCACCTCCGCTGCATCCACCGAAGCTGCCACCAAACTTGCAGTCTCTCTCATCCTATCTCGCATCGACTACTGCAACTCTCTCATTTCCGGCCTCCCTCACTCCACCACTTTCACTCTCCAGCGCGTCCAGAACAATGCTGCCCGCCTCGTCCTCAGAAAGAAAAAATCCGACCACATCACTCCCCTGCTCAAACTCCTTCACTGGTTTCCCATCCCCCAACGCATCCAATACAAGATTCTGTCTCTCTGCTACAAATCCCTGAACAACTGCACTCTCGCCTATCTCTCAAACTTACTTCACCCCTACACTCCTCCCCGCTCCCTCCGCTCCGCCTCCGACCCTCTCCGCCTCCACATCCCCCGCACCAAACTCAGCACTTTCGGCCCCCGCTCCTTCTCAGTATACGTTCCATCCACCTGGAACACTCTCCCACTCTCTCTCCGTCAGAAACACTCTCTCTCCTCCCTCCAGTCCGCCCTCAAAACTCACCTCTTTCAACAGTTCTAGCACTATACCCCCACACTTCCCAGACTGTCGTAATGTATTTCACTATTTGTGGTACGTGAGTCGTTGTCTAAAGCGTGCGCATGCGTGCGCGAGTTGTGAGTGCGCGCTTAGAGTTATAATTATTATAAGATAAGCGCATTATAAATACCGTAATTATTATTATTATTATTAATAGCTTTATCCTGAATATAAAAAAGACTCATCATCTCTCTCTCTCTCTCTCTCTCTCTCTCTCTCTCTCTCTCTCTCTCTCTCTCTCTCTTCTGATGAAGATATTACTTCACCCATTGAACCCGCCTTTACCTCCCTGTCATCCCTCCTACCTATTCTCCCCCCATCTCAAGATGTACCCCACCCAGCTGAAAACCCTGAGGCCCACAACATCTGTATGTCTAAACAAACTAGCCCCTCCTACAGCCCTCCCCTCCCTGGCGATCCATCCAATGGCCAGCGCCCAACTGAAGAGACCCCCGTCACGTCAAACGTCACTATTCCCATCACGGCGGTGGATTTAACGGATGAACGACGCGTGTCGAGTGAGGGCAGCATCTCTCCGGGCACTGATATCATCAGTGTGCAACCAGCCTCCGGGTTGACCCCGCCCACTGACCACTCAACTGTTGACTGTGGAAATAATCACCCACAGCTCCGCCCACCAACGGGTACACCCGTGTCTATCGAAATCACAGATATCCCGGACAAGGCCAACGCAGCCCCTTTAATACCATGCGCCCTGGTTCCTCTGACTGAGAGTACGGCACTGAGACTCATCATCGCCTTGCAACATCAACTGGCCGAGTCTACAGCCGCCATCACCACTCTCCAGTCAGAGCTGCGTCAGTGCCGTGCCGAGCTGCAGGGTGTTAAGAAGGAGTGTGCTGACCTCAGACAGGGGCACGACAACTTGGCATCCCTTGTCCTCGACAGCGAGGTAAAGGCCAAAAATGAAATCAAGGCTACTGATACAGGGCTGCGAGAGTTGATCAACACAACTACAGCAGGGATAAAAAACGACCACACTATGCTCGCCAAAAAGATGAGCAACCTCGATTCCTCCAGAGATTGTCATGCAGGAAAGCTAGACGAAATCAACAAACGCCTTGACACTTTCGTTAGCCAGTCCATTGCGATAAAAAAAACCCTCATGCTCGACAACCTTCCCCAGCAACCTCCACCTCTGCACCCTGCTTCCAGCACAATCATGCTGACATTGTCAGCGTTGAATTCCAAGCCAACGTGTCAACATCAAACAGGTTCCAGGGGTTGGGCCAGGATGATAATCAGTCTGCTGTCCTCCAGCCCCAAAATACCGGCGTGAAAAAGGGACAGCAAACTTACAAGCAGCAGGACAGCATTATGACACCACTGGACAGACTCCGCAGAATGAAAATCCGCCCTGAGGTAAACACTCTTCTGATTGGAGATTCTGTCACCAAATTCATCGATGAGAAGAGGATGACGACTGCTGACTCTATGGTGCAGAATTTGTCAGTGTCAGGCCTCAGGGTGGATCACCTGGGTCAGTGGCTGAGTGCACAACCCCTAAACCCTAATATACGGACTGTCACCATCCACGTCGGCATCAACAGCTGCTGGGATGGGGCTGTCAGCCAACAGACCTGGCTCAAACTTTGTGGCCTGGTGTCAGCAAAGTTCCCAAAAGCCAGACTACAAATGTCTTCCCTCCTACCGACACGTGGCAGCCATCATCCCCTACACCGACCTGCACACGACTCAAACAAAGCCCTCAAAACTGTGTGCAAACAGGAAAAGGTCACTTTTATCGACCACACATCAACTTTCCTGTCAAGCAGAGGTGCGCCCAAGCAGGTCATGTATTATGATAAGCTGCACCCCAGCGACCACGGTGTTAGTGCACTGGCCCGGAACATACGACGCGCTGACCTGCCGCCGACGTCCCCGGGTGAGGACAGACGGGCCGCACAGAGCAGTGGCCACTCATCCGATACGCGTCCTCTCCCCCGGTCACAGTACACTGGTGAGGACAAGCGTATTACGCAACACCACCAGCAGCCCGGGCCGGCCCCCGCCGCTCTTGAGCCAGCCCCTGGTCAGGCCGCTGATAGGCGTGAGTCTTCTGCGAACAACAGCAGTGGCATGGAGGCTTCTCGCAGGTCTCGGGCACACACCACCACCCCTCTGTGTCAGGAACAGAGGCATAGTCGGCCGCTACAACTGTCCGCTGCTACGGAGTACCCTCCCTTACCATCTACTATGACAGCGAGCCATCTTTCAGTGCCTAATACCAGAGGATGGGAGAAGAGGGGATTAGCCCCCACTGCCTCCCCTCTTGATTCACATCAAGTTCAGGCGCTAAGTGTTAGCATTGCACAAGCCATATTGCAATTCTATTCACAGCAGTAACCCGCACCCCACCCCATTACCCTCCACTTCGCCGCACGCCCTCCTCCGTCCTCCCCCCCTTTCCGACCCTTCCCCCCTCCCCCCGGTGTAATTAGGGAAGTTAGGGATGCTTGTTTGTTGTAGCGCAGACTTCATTATTTTGTTGGTTTTGTTGGTTCGCGCTGTAGGACACTGCAAGCTGAACGTGGACACTCGTGTGTATTCAGTGCCAAGTAGCGTTCACATATATATGAATATATAAAACTGTCGTTTGAAACAGTGTTCGTGACTGTTCGGGTGGACAGAGTTTCTGCGTCATTTGAAATTTTCTTTTCTTTTAGGTTGTGTGCTATTTTTTCTCATTTGAATTCTTTATCAAGAATTACTGAATAAGATTATGTGTCATTTTCTTTCGTAACACAAAGACGTCAGTGACTTGACCTTCATTGTTGATGAGAAAAAACAACAACCAAACATTACAGGCCTAGCATTGTGTGTTTAGAGCGAGTGCTTACGACGTCCAGTGTAGTTCTTCACGATACAGATTAATTACCCTGTACACGGAGTCGCTTGAAGGACTTTCTCTAGCGAGCTCTGCAGTCTCATTGACGGTATGTCCGTCAAAGTGTGGACTATAGTTTTCAATGCTAATGTATGTCTGTGTTGATATTCATTAGTTGCACGAATCGCAGCCACACAGACTATCACTGTTACTTGTGACAATTGCTGGAAACTAATTTTCTCCTGATCTTAATCTTTTGTTGATTCGGGGTGTGAGACATTGAAGAGTATTTTAGTCCCAACGGATGTGTGTAAGCCTTCTGAAGGCCTATTCCCCTGCGTCCAGTGATTACGCCTCTAGTCTTTGTTTATTGTGTTTATTGCATTTACTTAGTGATTTTATACTTTTTATTTCTATTATTATTATTATTATTTTCTATTTTGGCACGTGTTACGAATACATTCTGTTGATTTTTTTTTTCTTTTCCCACAAACACATTGACTTTGCGTGAAATGAGTGGCGTAAAACTCAAGACGAAAGATCTCCGCATTGGTCATCTCAATATTTACCATCTTTGCAATAAGTTGCCTGACATATGTGTTTATCTAAATGGAGCAGACCCGTTTCATATTTTTGGACTGTCCGAAACACGTCTCAATTCAAATATATCAGATATATCCATCCAAGTTCCTGGATTTACTGTTATGAGACGTGATCCTACGGCCCATGGACAGACAGGATTAGCAGCTTATGTTCACTCGTCCATTCAAGATTTTATACGTAGACGACATGATTTAGAAACCAAAGCTTGAGCTGAAGGCCCCCCAATCTCCATCATTTCTTATCGGCTTTCTGTACCGCAACCCTGCTGCGAACTTTGAATGGTATGATGATTTCCTTAGTATGTGTGATAAAGCTTGTAATCCCAACTCCAATGTCATCCTCATGGGAGACTTTAACATAGACATGCTAAAGCCTCACCATGCGTGGGACTCTACGTTAATGTTGTTGGGTCTGCAACAGTTAATCACTTCACCCACACGGATCACACAAACAACATCCACACTCATAGATCATATATACACAACCAAGCCAGAGTCTGTTCATAATGTGTCTGTCGGTAACCTTAGTATCAGCGACCACTTTCCCATCCGCTGTACGTGGTCTACTAAACTCCCTAAAGCAAAGAAAGAATGTCATACGTATATCACCTATCGCTCCTTTAAAAGTTTTAATGAAAGCGAGTTTCTGTTTGATCTTAACAGCGCACCTTTTGATGAAGTATTTAGTAAATCTGACCCTGACAGCGCTCTGTCTGTTTGGTATACCATCTTTCTTAAGATCTTAAATAAATATGCGCCCCTGCGGAGGAGACGCGTCAAACACGCATTACTCCCGCCGTGGCTTACTCAAGACATCATTCAAGCCATGAGGGTGAGAGATGATCTGAGACAGCAGAAGCGCTTCACTGAGTTTAAGCGTGAGCGTAATCGCGTAAAATCTCTTGTGCGACAGGCTAAAAAATCTTTCATTGATCGCTTGATTAAACAAGACAAAGACATGTCCACGCTCTGGCGCGCTATGGCCGTAGTGACTAGAGGCAAGTGTAACAAATCTCCTTTAATCCCTTCTGATCTGACTGCAGACATGTTTAACGACCATTTCCTCTCAGTTGCCGAGTCTCTTGTCCCTTCAGAAGCAAGTTCTCAGCCCTACTCTTGCTCAGACAGACTAGTAGATTTTTGTAGAACGCGAACTGCAGGATCTGATCCTTTCGTGATTCCACCACTGGCAGTGCACGAAGTCGGTAGGGCAATTAGTTCAATGAAGAATAAGAAATCGTCAGGGTCAGATGAAATCAGCCCCAAAATACTTAAATTAGCTATTCCTTATGTTATTGAAACAATAACCTATATTTATAACTTGTGCATTCAAACGAATATTTTCCCAAAGGAACTTAAAAAGGCCAAGGTTATACCCCTCCCGAAAACAAGAGATATGACTGATGTTAATAACTATCGCCCCATCTCACTATTGTCCATCCTTAGTAAACCACTGGAACGGCATATCCATAAACATCTCTTGGAATATTTAGAAAATCATACATTAATCCATCCCCTTCAGTCGGGATTCAGACCAAAGCACAGCTGTCACACGGCCCTAGCACGTCTAACTGATGTGTGGCTACGCTCAATAAATCAGGGCGAAATTACTGGCGCTGTATTTATTGACTTACGAAAAGCCTTTGATCTTGTGGACTATAAACTTCTACTTTCCAAGCTAAATGTGTATTTCGGTAGTTCGTTTGGCAATAAATGCATTTCTTCCTCAAATAACTACAGCCAGAAATCTCTTTACCACCATGGCACAACTCCACTTTTCGCCTCATATCTTAGCGACAGACAGCAGCGCGTCATGGTCAATGGATCATACTCCTCAAGCGGATTAGTAACACGGGGAGTTCCCCAGGGTTCAGTCCTAGGGCCTCTTCTGTTTTGCCTTTTTATAAATGACCTGCCGCTACATTTGACTAGCAACAAAATTTCATGTGATCTATTCGCTGATGACGCCACAATTCACACCCCGGACAAGAGTATTGATTATTTAAATGGCCGTTTACAGCAGGGTTTGAGCGAAATTTCCACTTGGTGTTCAAACAATGAAATGATTTTAAATCCTTCCAAAACAAAATGCATGACGATAGCAACCCGTCAGAAGCACCAGCTCAAGCCACTTACACTCAGCCTGAATATCCATAACGCCATCGTTACACAGGTCACGGAACACCGATTACTTGGTGTAGTTGTTGATGACCAGATGAAGTGGCAATTGCACATAAATGCTGTATGTAAAACTGTTGCTAGAAATGTTTTTATGCTTTCAAAGTTGAAGTACTTTAACAATGTTGATGCCCGCAAGTTATTTTACAATGCACATGTCAAATCCCACATCGATTATGCGTCCACGATATGGGATGGCAGCGGTGACATACACTTGAAGAGGCTTAACTCCCTGCATCGGAGAACAGCGAAACATATCCTGCCTGATTCAGCCCTGACAACTGACGAAAGACTTAAAAAACTGAAAATGCTACCTCTTAGCAAGCATCACCTCTTAAACAAGGGTGTGTTTATGTATAAAATCTGGAATGAGATTCACCCAGAATATCTTTGTAAGCTCTTTACCAAGGCAAGTTCAGGTTATTCTACTTCAAGACGAAACTTTATTACACCTCGCCCCAGGATAGATCTATTTAAAACCAGTGTATCTTTCTCAGGCGTATCTTTCTGGAACAAGCTGCCTACATGTATAACACACGCTAGCTCCCTCTCCTCTTTCAAGGAATGCCTCCTCAAGTACTTGTCTACCACATGTTTCCGTATCAAACATGTCTCTCTCTCTCTCTTGGCTGGACTTCGCGAACGAAGATTTTATAGGAGTTGCCCACGACGTCTGCAGGCTTGTTCGTGGCTGCGGAGGCCAATCCGGGACAGGCAGGTTCGACCGCAGTGGCTGCAGGGGAAGGTATGGCCAGAGTTCTGAGTTGCGGCATCTCTGTTCTTTCTCCTGAGCCGCTTGTCCTTAAGGCTAGCTCTGCGAGAGTCCTCAAAGGAGACAGCTGCCTTGTAAATAGTGGAGCGCCAGGTGTCACGGTCCACAGCAAGCGAAGACCACTGGTGGTGGTCGATTTGGCAGGCACTAAGTGACTTCTTGAGACAGTCTTTGTATCTCTTCTTTGGTGCCCCTCTGTCACGGTGTCCAGTAGCAAGCTCGCCGAACAGGGTGATCTTTGGTAGGCGATGATCCTCCATCCTGGAGACATGCCCCGCCCAGCGGAGCTGTGTCCGCAGCAGCAAAGCCTCGATGCTCACGGTTTCAGCCTGTTCAAGGACCTCGACATTGGTGACATAGTCACTCCAGTGAATGCCCAGGATGGTACGCAGGCAGCGCTGGTGGAAGCGTTCGAGGAGTCGTAGTTGGCTGCGGTAGAGGGCCCAGGACTCGGAACCATACAGCAGG
>BTPG01000003.1:34826095-34831095 GCA_036245525.1 Semisulcospira habei
TTTATCGCCCCCCCCCCCCCTTGTGTTTCACCTAGTTCAGATTTAGGGATAACCTCTATAGTCCTCTTATCCGTGACCTAGTTCTAATTAAGGAATGCCATTTATACTCCTCCCTTGTCTGACCTAGTTCTGGTGTAGGATAACCTTTATAGCTCTACCTTGACTGTCCTAGTTCTGATTTAGGGATAACCTCTAATCAGTATGTCGATTCAGTAGTACTCCCCTGTCTGACCTAGTTATGATTTGAAGGATATGATCCCCAGTCATTATGTCCTTAACTGTTGAACCTAATTCTGATTAAGGGATAACCACCAGTCAGCTTGTCATTTAGTACTCCCTGTCTGACCTGGTTCTGATTTGAGCGATAGCCTCCCATTAGCACGCCATTAGCTGTTTGACCTAGTGCTGATTTAAATATATCTTCTCATAGAGTTTATCCCTGAATCGGAACTCGGTCAGAAAAGGGACGACTGAATCGCGTACCGGTCTCCACTTGGTAAGCAAAATGTCCTCGGACCCACGTCAGCCTTAGCTGGGCCGCGCACGGCCCGACGACCTTTAGCTCACTGGGTATCACCGTTTGAACCAAGCAGAGGATTGTGCACATTATATTCGATATTTGCGTTGGATACTGTAGCGCGCAATACAGATATCGACCTGTAGTAGTCTAATATTGCGTAAATGTCTGGCGGTGACGAGGTTACTGCTTTTACGTCACCGTCTTTGATTTTCTGTAGGTCATTTTTTTTTAACCCTTCTCTTACTTTCATTTTTCAGAGGTCCAGATCGCAACATGTCCCCCCGCTCCCGCGAATTGTACCGTTACACCGTTACGTCAGAGTACTGAGATCAAACCGACCTGGTACACCAGCGATCCTACTAGAAGTCAGCTGACCATCGTCGGTCCAATCAAACGGGAGACTGCACCTCGACAAATCAAATGTCAGGCAAGCAAAAGTGGCAGCGAACTTGTTTCCGCCAGTCAGTCAGTGGTGATTGACGTTTTTGGTAAGGAAAAAAAAAAAAGATTATTCAATTGAGAGCTGTTCCGTGATTTTGGATCTTACGGCCCCCGACCGTAAGATGCAAACTAAAAAAAACAGCACATATTAAATATTTTAATTGGTGGCGATGTAAGTGGTTCTTATTTTATCAGTTTTTCCACCGAGATTAGTTCCTTAACTCCTTCGAGACGTGCCGTCTACGGATACGCGGCGGTTCGCCGCGTATCCGTAGGTGGCACGTCTCGAATGAGTTAACCCGTTCAGTGCCAGTCGACGCAGACTGTGTTTCGGTTAATTCAACACCCAAAAAAACACCATCCTAGCTGCCCCACGGAAATGGATTCAATGCGGTGTTAGCTAAAGACATAGATCCTCATGAGCCCGCGCAAATGCGGGGGCTCATGAGGATCAATGCCTCTCGCAGTTAGGTGGTGTACAGATTTCCTCGGCACTGAACGGATTAACCCTTAGCAGTTCGCTCCCTTGCCCGTCGTAAGATAAATCTCACGATGGCACGGTTACCATATACTGACAAGTCGTAATTTTATGTAGAGCGAAATGTTATCTTTTTTAACCGTCAGTTGTGTTCAAAACACATCCAGGTGTACATAAATTGGACAGATTTTTTCTTTGCTACTAAGAAACATAGATTCCTATGAGCTGCTGCAGCGGCCCATAAGAAACTTTGCTTTCATCCCTACGTCACACGACCAATCCCTTTAGCGCAAATCGTACCATGTGACCTCGCTGCAAAAACCAGGGGCTCGTATGTAGGTCAAATGTAGGAGATGTCACAGACATTCGAAGTTTGATCAACTTGTTTAATTTTACAAAATTAGCGGAGGAATGAAAAGAAACACGTCATTCAGGGGTAGCAGGGGTTTGCTGCACGGACCCTTGTAGGTCATCGGGAGGTCAAAGTAACCATTGTATCCCGCAGGCCTTCGAGGTACAATGGCCAATTTTTTAATCCTCCCCCTCCCCTCATGCCTACACGGGTAGAAAACCCCTGCTACCAATAACTTATAACGTCTCTTGTAGATGAATTTCATTTTTGCTACACGGACCCATGTAGGTATCGTGAGGTCAAAGTAACCATTGTACCCTGAAGGCCACAGGCCAAGAGTCCATGCAGCAAACCCCTGCTACTAATAACGTATATTGTTTGTTGTAGTAAATGAAGCAGGATTTGCAGAGTGAGTGTGTTACCTGTATATTTTTCATTGCCTGCGTTTCTTCAAGAGAATCACGTGCGTCTGTGTGTTTATGCTTGCGTGCGACTCTGTCTTCTCTGTGCGTTGTCCGTCTGTCTGCGTGCTTGCCCGTCTCCCTGTGTGTCTGTCCGTATTTCTGGTTGCATGTTTGTCTGCCTGTGTGTCTGTCTGTCTGATTTTAGTACACGGTCGGAGCGAGTGCTCGGGCGGAACATTTCTGGAGAACGGCGTGTTTAAATTGGGAGGGCGGTGTAACTTCACAAACACTTACTCCACACTGGGCTGCTACCGTTGTACCTGGTACGAGGTGGGTATCATTGTATTACAGACAACGTCGGATATAACAAATCGCCAGGAGACCACAACTTTTTTGTTTGTTCTAACCGAAGTTTGTTATAAGCGAAGTGATTTACATAGAATGTTGTCGGCACCGCTGACAAAGTGTTGTTTGATCCGACTCTTGTTTTATCTGACCTTGTTATGAGCGAAGTAGACTTGTATAGCTGAACTGATTGAAGGATACCCAATGCGCAAGAGGTCATCAGGCCGACGTCGGCCGCCGTTGGCCCGCGCACAGCTGTGCGCGGGCCTACGTCTGCAGATGTGGGCCCGATGGCCTTTTGTGCATTGGGATAATGCCCCAAACGAACACACACAAACACACTCATTTACACACGCAGTACATAAAGTTTGTTAGTTATTTAGTTATTGGGGTTTAACGCCGAGCAGGCGACTAAAATCATTTCATGGCGCGAAGGGTAAAAGTCTGGTCAACAGATCAAGAGAAAGGTCTTAATACACGATGCAAATACAGTTTTAAAGTCAGTACTCTTAAAAAGTCACACAGGTCAATCGCACATGTCTACAGACTTTGGAAGTTCATAAGAACAGCCAGATTTAAATAGACGAGACTTAAATTTTGTAAAACAAATTGGCTTCCTTTAGAAAGGTAAAGATTTTGTCCGGGGGAACTAGTTTCTCAGTGGTGACTGTGTATGCGTGCGTGCGAGCATGCGTCCGTCCATGTATATGTGTGTGTGTGTGTGTGTGTGTGTGTGTGTGTGTGTGTGTGTGTGTGTGTGTGTGTGTGTGTGTGTGTGTGTGTGTGTGTGGTGGGGTGTGTGTGTGTGTGTGTATGGTGGGGGTGGGGGGAGAAGTAGGGGGGAGGGGGCACTGTAACTTTACCGCGTTTATCCTTCTCTATATTGCTATGTTTTCCCTTTATTAGAGAATATCCCAACACGGATAGAAACACGCTGAAGAAGGACAATTACAATACGATTTAGTTAGATTTTTTTGTTGTTGTTGTTGCATTTTTTACGCTTGGCCGTCACCTTTCATGTCTGTGTTACCTATGAGTAGGCGTTGTTTGGAAATCAATAGTCAGAATTGCACGCGTTTTGATGAAAACAGTGGATTAATAGCCTGAACATGCATGCGATTCGCATGTTTGTCCTTGCTTTTTAATCGACTGTTTTCGTTGAAACTCGTGCATTTTTTACCTACTTCTGATTTAGGAGTGAAATCGTCTCAGATGATCTCGCTAGGAAATTTGACAGCCGGACATTGTGTACGGCTGCCCATCAATTTTCCCGCACCTCTAACAGACGATCTGTTAGAGGTAAGAGTGCATGTCCATGATGATGATTTGCCTTTCTGACAGGCATTCGCCAAGATTCCGAGTAAAATTCCGAGTGATCAGACCATCGTGGAAAACCTGGAGACCGGGTCTGACGGCTCTACCAACTACTCGTGTGCCTTCAAGAAAGAGCTTCCGAGTGTGGAGGGAAAATACACCATCAGCATGGAGGCCGAACATTCCAAAGTCAGAATCAACGTTGCCAATAAAGAGTTTGAGATCAGTAAGAGAATTTTTACAAATCTTTTTTTAAACAAGATGGGATGCTCATCCCAAAGTTGTTCCTATTTTTAGGTTTTTCCGTCTCATCCATCTCCCGCCAACGTTTCGCTTAGCTAGACAGGACGCCATGACGTCATGTGCATGCTATGGAACGCGTTGCGACGAGCCCTCTTTCAAAGTTGTTCCTATTTTTATTTTTAAATTAGTCTAATATCACTACTGCTGCTGTTAACCCCCTTCAATGCCATTTGACGCAAAATGTGTTTCTGAAATCTTGGTTAACCCATTAAACCCCACGACTGCATTCCCAGATTTTGAAGGTGTCGCCTAACGGCCATGTACCAGTTGCAGGGGATGGGTCGACCATGATAATTCATGGGCAGTGCCAGATTAGCATGGCGCCTGATGGCGCCACGCTCATCTGGCACTACCCTTGAATTGTCATGGTCGATCCATCTCCTGCTTTAAGGGCGTTGGGGCTAAATGGGTTAACTGCACGCCAAACCGGGCCAAGGCCTCACAAAACATGAATTCAACGTGGTGGCATCAAGAGGCATAGATCCTCATGGGCTCTCCCTCGCAACTGCGGAGACTAACGAGGAACTGTGTCTCTCGCAGCCGGATCGTGTTCCGTATTTCTCAGCAGTGTTAATCGCCATCAGTAATATACATTTACGTTGTTGTTGGGTTTTTTGTTGTTTTTTTTTGCGTTTACTTTATTTCACGTCGATGCTTTACCTTTGCGTTGTTACATTAACTCATTCAGCCCGGCGAACGTATTTCCCAAATTTTGGAGGCGTCATCTAACGACTATGCACCTGTTG
This sequence comes from Semisulcospira habei, assembly GCA_036245525.1. Lineage (NCBI taxonomy): Eukaryota > Metazoa > Mollusca > Gastropoda > Semisulcospiridae > Semisulcospira > Semisulcospira habei. The sequence continues at coordinate 34,830,999 of BTPG01000003.1, forward strand.
CAGGAGATGGATCGACCATGATAATTCAAGGGTAGTGCCAGATTAGCTTGGCGCCGATAGGCGCCAAGCTAGTCTGGCACTACCCTTAAATTTTCAT
>BTPG01000003.1:34836095-34893595 GCA_036245525.1 Semisulcospira habei
AAGACGACTATGGCGTGTTATATGCCATAGCGGTGCGGCAGGGGACACGGCAATTTAAAAAAAAAAAAAAAAGCTGATCGGCAGGCAGAAAATCGCTTCGTGTGTTTTCTCGCAGCCGCGCTACAGGCGGCATCGTGAAACTAATTTCAATCGTTTAGAATTGTTGCCAATTGTTGACGCGTATTGAAAACCATGCTCTCATAACAGCGGAATCGCGGCAAATCGCTCGTTGTATGGCTCAAAGAAGAGATACAATTTTGTCGCGCTGCTGTTGCCTGTCGCACAGCATAGGTTAAAAAAAAAAAAACCTCCTTCTTCACGTTCTCGATGTTGTCCATACGTGTAGCTATCGTCATCGCTTTTGCGTCGCTATATATGGAAACACCCCCTGACGAATATGATGATGTTGATGACGATGTTGTTATCGCTATCGTATTTGTCTTTTTCGTCCTCGAAATGAGGTGATGGTAGAGTCGGTATTAACCCTTTCACATCCAGTGAACACAAATCTGTGTCTTGGAAAGCATGGAAAGTTAAAACCGAATATTCCGATCAATCCAAGGAACACAGATATTAAATAGGAAAGAGGCAAAGAACGTCACGAGCCCCCGCATCTGCGGGGGCTCATGAGGTTCTTTGCCTCTTGCAGTTGGGCGGTTTTCACAGTTGTGCGTCCGTGCACAGGTTAAACGGGGAAATTTGATATAGGCATTTGCTTTCTGACATCGGTTTTTACAATTTCGCAGATCCACCCGCGATCACGAAGTTTTCTGTGGGTGGCGACCCGCGCTGGAACGTAGCAGAGGTACGACAAGGGGAGAGGTTAGTCGTCAACTGTGAATGGAACCCCGGCAACCCACAGTCTGAGGGTTACATCTACCACTACACCAAAGACAGCAAACTGGAGCTGGCGAGGAGTGGCTTAACGGGAAATTCCATCACTTATATTTACGGCAGCGCGCAGTGTTCTGATACCGGGATCATCAGCTGTGAGGTGGGGGGTGCCGGCGTCAGCAAAGCTCTCCTTGTACAGTGTGAGTCCCTCTCTCTGTCTCTCTCTCTCTCTCTCTGTCTCAGTGTGCGTGTCTGTGTCTCTTGAACTACTTGACATTTGAACTACTTAGCTCCATGTGTGTGTGTGTGGAGCGGGGGGGGGGGGGGGGGGGATCTGTGTGTCTATGAGTATGTCTGTTTATTTGAACAGTGTCTGCAAATATTGTGTCGTATTACTTATATGCATGTACAGTTATATTGTATGTACATCTTCTTGTGTGTAGAGAGTCTTGTAGTTGTTAGCAACGGCAGGTTTGCAGAAATGGCTGTGTCGACGACGATGTCAATGCCTTAGCCGGTGTAAAATAAAGTTTCAATCATTAATTGATTCATTGATTCTCTCTCTCTCTCTTTTTTTCTCTCTCTCTCTCATTTGTGTGAAATGATGTATGTAAGTAGTTTTATTAATTTATTTTGTTTTATTCTATTTTGTTGTAGACTGTAGCAACGGCAAGTGTGTAAAATGACGTTTCGTTTTCTGTCAAAAGGTGTTACCGTTGAAAAATAAAGTTTCATCATCACCACCATCATCATCTCTCTCTCTCTCTCTCTCTCTCTCTCTCTCTCTCTCTCTCTCTCTCTCTCTCTCTCTCTCTCTCTCTCTCTCTCTCTCTCTCTCTCTCTCTCTCTCTCTCTCTCTCTCTCTCTCTCTCTTCTTTTCTTGCCTTGTTACCGCTCCCGGTGTTGTATATAAAATGTTATTAACCCATTTACGCCGGAGTTTGTATCTTGAATGTTTGTTCATTCTTCGAGCAAATACAATGTCAGAAGTTAGAGGTCACAAACAAGTTGCTACTTGTCTAAGCATTGCGTGATTATACAAAGTAACGCATTCAGCGCCGACAGACCACAGCAAGACATAGATCGAGGATGATAGTTCAAGGGTGGTGCCAGAACAGCTTGGCGCCCATAGGCGCCAAGCTATTCTGGCACCACCCTTGAACTATCATCCTCGATCTGTCTCTGGAATTGTAATAGGGCAACTTCAAAATTTGCGGATTTCGGTCCTGGGGCAGAATGTGTTAATAGGATGAATATCTTAGACTGTTGATTGTGTAAATATGCAGCGGTATTGTTCGGAAAAAAGGACGTAGATGTTATACTGACTTATCATGGGTTCTACGCCCCTGCTTAGCGAGCGTATATATAATAACGAGCAAAAGAAATGCGACATTTTTGGAATCATCGGAAACACTTTAGTGTTTCCGATGATTCCCAAAATGTCGCATTTCTTTTGCTCGACAGTATACTTCACACAAAAGATTCAGGACTACCTCGCATTTTCAGGCGGTATTCTAAAATGGCTCATTATCTTTCATCGACAGGCAACAACAACAACAACAGTAACACAGGTACCGACGAGGCGCTAGAGACGGGAAATTCCTTATCGCCAACGATCATCACGGTGGTGGCGAGTGTTGCTGCTTTCGTCGCTGCTGTTGTTGTGGTTGTTGTGGTGAACATTGTCTGTGTACGAACAGGTTAGTCCATACTTTTTGCACCTCTAGAAACATCTAGAAGACGGACTTTATTACTATCTTAACAGAGAAATCGACATGGGTCTTGCAGGCATTGTAGTAAAGACATCAGCATCTTAACCCTTTTGGCTCGAAGAACTGAATGACTTCCATTCTATAGAATGGAAGTCATTCAGTTATGGGGGCCAAAGGGTTATTTTGCAGCCTACATGTTTAGTGCTCACTGGAACGCATAAGAAGAATACTGAGAAGAACAAGTGTTCACAACAGTAAGAGATCGAAACGTGCCCGAACAGTCCAGAATTCACGAACACCACAGAACGGGCCATGCCAGTGATTAGTCATTCCACCGGTTCATATCCTCACAGCGTTGGTCCCGTTGTTGACACTTTCACAACTCCCGGCTGCAAGAGGCATAGATCCTCACGAGCCCCCGCGGACGCGGGGGGCTTGTGAGGATCTATGCCTCTTGCTGACACCACGTTGTACCCATCTTCCTTGGACAGCTGGGGCTCTTTAGCATTGAACTGACAACAAATTAAAAAAAACTGACCAACACAGTCTGCTTGCACTGGAAGTGAAGGGTTTAAAGAAGATGATTTGGGCTTTAGTAGGCAGTCTGTGTGTGGGTGCTCTTTATAACAGAAACTGGCTGCAGGGTACAATACTGAGAAATGGGTGGTTTTGGAGTGGAGGTCGTATCTTACAAACTACAGATATTCAAGGCTGACCTGAATGCAAGAGACACATGGTGGAATATTTATTGCACGTCCGTAATGTTGAATAGCCAGTACCTGCCTGCCATAGTCATAACGGCTGTGTTTTGAGCCTATTTTTAGCACTAAGCAAAATCTCACGCGCAATACAGACGGACAGTTGACTGGCAGTTACTGGCTTGGAAAAGTTACTGCCTGAAACTGGCGGAAAGTCCTCAGCGGCAAAGCTCGGCAAAGCATAAGAAATACGAAAACAGTATTTTGGTGCCTGTAGAATGTGTGCATAGTTTAGTGTAGATGCGTTGCCATTAAAGTGCCTGTCTTATAAATCTCTAGAGCTTCACAAACACTTGCTGTATGGATTTAACTCATTCAGCCCGACGGCCGTATTTCCCACATTTTGGAGGCGTCATCTAACGACTATGCACCTGCTGTAGTGCGTCAGGGCTGAATGAGCTAACGTTAAACATTGCAGCTATAACATGGACATTATACGAGTTGACGAACGTAAATTTAACCCAATGTGCCTGCAGCCACCGGTACTGTAAACAGTGTGTGTGATGTACTGTGAACAGTGTGTGTGATGTACTGTAAACAGTGTGTGTGATGTACTGTAAACAGTGTGTGTGATGTACTGTAAACAGTGTGTGTGATGTACTGTAAACAGTGTGTGTGATGTCATACTGTAAACAGTGTGTGTGATGTACTATAAACAGTACCGGCGGCTGCATGCACCAGGGGGTTCATGTCTATATATTTCACACACCTACAGGAAGATGCCAACCACGTCGCAAACTGCAGCCTTCAAAGGAAACACTTGACGTCATCCCACATCGCCAGCAGCAACCTCCCGCCGTGACACTTGACCCCATCCCGCGCCCAGGTCACCGTGACCCGGAACTACCCACTGCGCATGCTCACTCAAACCAAAGCGAGAGCCATTACCAGGAAATACTGGAGGGCAACTCGGGTAAGAAAACAGACCATATCCGACGTCAATCTTTCAAACTAAAAGTGTATGACTAAATAACAATGGGAGTTGCCAGACTGGAACTCGATGGCCAAAACAATGGTAGCCATTTTCTGAATCTTTGTGTCTGCAACTCTAGTTAACCCCTTCCCTGACGTTGTTCGTACATGTTTATTTCTGAAATCTTTGGTCATTCAACGTCAAAAGCATAAGTATGTTATAGCATTGAAGTGGAGTGTTCGTTGTAACGTACGCAGACTTCCCACGGTCGCACGCACAGACTCACAAACTCAACGGGCACATACACAAACAACACTGACTCTCAGTCGGACGCATTCGTGCAGCATAAACGCAAAACAGTTTCTGTGGCCCAACGTGTAATACTAACTAACCAGAAAATAAACTCTTCACAAAATACACAAATATCAATACTAGCACGTCTTACTCACTTCCACATAATATAATAAAAGCCAGGCTAGGTAAGATGTCCTCACGCTCCAACCTGTTCAACGGGTATTATCGTTCTGCATAGTTCACACGTTCCTCCACGTCAAAGCTCCTGAAGCTGTCCCTCGCTCCCCAAGCTGTGGATGTCCTCTCGACACGTTCCTCCAGCGGCAGCCTCTGTTGACTTTGTCTCGGCATCAAGTCCCTCGCTCCTCACAAGAACTCTTGAACAATAAAGTTCTAATGTCGTAATACTTGCTTAGCACACAAATTCTGGGTGATGTGAGGCACATTACGTAACCTGGCTGATATACATAAACCTACACGTTCATTCACACACTTGCGCTTCATAAAACAAAACAGAGTCGCAACACATCATAACTCAGTCACTACACTGAAAAAGACTATAACATGACGCACCCGCCATACACTGGTTCGTACATAGGAAAAGATTATACTTAACACACCCACGTACTATCTTCGTAAACAACCTAGCAATACCAAAACACATCACATTCCTTAGTTACCCATCCCGGTAAATAACAGTATAGAAAAATCCCTGGTTACCTCAGCAAGTTCTAAACTGACATAACTGAACCAAATCAACGCTAAACAACCAAACTAAATCTTACTAACGCATACTACATTTAACTCACTTGCTGTCGATAATACATCTAAAAACGTACCTGAAATCTCGGTTTCAGAGTCTTAGAATACGGCTATGGTATCCTCTACGACAGCATAGCACGTACTAATTATTCTTGAGGTCTGTTAGGCTGAGCTCCGCCATTAAAACCCCGTGCGAATCGCTGAACTCGCGAACGCACGGAACTCTTGAATACACGGAATATTTGTCACCAAGACTGAACTGCCGACTGTGAACTGTATGCGTGGGCATAAAGCTTCATCACATTCGTATACTCAGTATCATTCTAGGCAGACCTCGCAACTCCCATTCTCAAGTAACTGTTTCAATCAGTCATAGTTACCGAGAGCGAAACTCGAGGTGACTATGAATCAAACAGTTTGAGAATGGGAGTCGCGAGGTCTGTATAGAAATGATAGTATACGAACACTCCACATCCATATTTTATATAAACTTTCACGACATGAACGCAGTCACCAAATATCAAACAATGCAGACGACAGTTTCGCTTAGTAGCCAGTCTGAGCCGCTAATCCGATTGTGCTTCGCTGATTTGTAGAGCAAACAATGTAAACGTTGGCTATCTACAGCGTTGACAATAAATCGTAAAGGTTTGTCTGTTTCACTTTTAGATGTTTTTATCGCTTTCGTGAGGAGCGCGTTGCCATTGATTCTAGTGTAGATTAAGCCGTGGTTGTATTACCGCCTAGGGATACTATGGGTCCCAGAAAGCACCGCGCGGTAAGACTAGGATATGTGGTGTGGGGTTAGTTACTATGTAAAAGTGGTCCCAAAACGTACTGTTACTTTATTGTCATGCCAATAGCCAAAAACGTCCAAGCGACATGTATACAAATTGGTCTTAGCAAGAGGCATAGATCCTCATGAGCCCCACAATTGCGTGGACGCATGAGGATCTATGTCTCTTGCAGTTGGATTGTGTTCACTTTTTCTGGGCAGTGAAGGGGTTAACTCATTCGCGGCAAGCTGCATCCGGATGCGGCTGGTCGCGAATGCGATAAGAGCAATTGTACGCAGGATACCGCAGCCGTGTGCAGAACTAACAAAACACGTTTTGTTCTTGTAAAGACACACGAGTCCCATTTGTACGGTTTATAGTATCAGTTGCTGTGAGCATAATGAGCACTAGACCATTGTCTTTTTCTGTTGACAATTTTGGAGTCGGCCGTGGGAAATAATATATAACAATAACCATCGTGACATAAATGTACAACTTATTTTTTCTGTTAGTTCATTCAGCCCGACGGTCGTCTTTCCCAAATTTTGGAAGGGTCATCCAATGACTATGCACGAGTTGCAGGAGATGGATCGACCATGATAATTCAAGGGCATTGCCTACTCTTGAATTATCATGCTCGACCCATCTGCTGCTGTAGTGCGTCAGGGCTGAATGGGTTGACAATTTTGGAGTCTGTGGAAAATATGTTTCTTTCAAGAGCTTGCAAGATCTTTTTTTTTTTAAACTTTTTTATTTGCATAACACACACACACACATACACATAACACAACCAAAGTTACAAATTGCAGAGTTACAGATCCAATACAATGTACTACACATAGCTTTCAACCCTAACAAGAAACACATAATGTTTATGTTTACTTATAATCTACAATATACGGAGTAAGATGAGAGAGAGAGAGCGAGAGAGAGAGAAAGAGAGAGAGAGAGGGAGTGATAGTGAGAGTGAGAGAGATAGAGCGAGAGAGAGAGAGAGAGAGAGAGAGAGAGAGAGAGAGAGAGAGAGAGAGAGAGAGGAAGCACGAAAATCAGTAATAAAATAATACAATTATGAGGTAATTTCGAAATACAGAGACCAATGACGATTAAATATCTCTAATTTACCTTTCATTATGTATGTATGTTTTTCTACAGAATAGCGGTATTTAAGCATCTGTTTAAAATGCACAATATTTGGAAGAATATTTTGCAGTCTTGATTTGTATATGTGAAATTTTGCCAATAACAGAATGAGGTCAAACACCTTATCTGAAACAATATTTTGCTGTCTACCAAAAAGTACAAATATCTCGGACAGGGAGAGAGTGGGAAAAAGATTATATGAATCTTTTAACCAGTCGATTAGATCTGTCCAAAAGGACTGGACATGCCCACAGTTCCAGAAAAGGTGTGTTAAGGTTTCTTCCTCATTTCCACAAAAGGTACAGACAGATGAGTCTGACAATTTTCTCAGGAAAAGATATCTTTTTGTTGGAAGCATTCGGTGGATAAGTCTGTACTGAAACCAGCGTAGCTGAGGATCAGAAGTAGTTTTTATGACCGTACAGAATATTTTCTCCCACTCTAAATGAGTTTTAAAGTGCTTGTTTCATTTTTCTACGCAGATGGGATTTGATCTTATTTTGGTCAGCCGTTGATAAGTACTCTTGCACCCTTGGCAGATAACTTTCCAAGCACAAGTGTCCGAGATGACTAATGAACTATCTGCGTCGATGTTGACACGTTTTTTTGTATTCTCCAATTGCTCTAATAATTCCAGCATACGTCAGAAAGTGTGTACTTATATCAGGATATTTTGCCTTGAAGTCTTCAAAACTTAAAAAGTTTCCATAATTGTCCATAAGATCTCTAACTTGAAGATTTTTTTTTTTCGGCACAGACTCCAAAACAGAAATAAGGCGTGCAACATATTTCGCACAAACTCCAGAATTGTCAACAGAAAAAAAGTGGCATGTACACTTCTATGTCATAATGGATCTTAATGTATCATACCAGCATTTTGTATTTCTAGGTATTTACACTGAGTCGTACCCAGATGGGCCGAGCACCTTTGTGACAGGACCGGATACCTATCTCACGCCCACCCAGAGATCACATGACCAGAACCGGCCGACCGCAAGACCTGCTGAGCAGAACCCGCGTGACCACAGCCGGCCAATTGCACGCACCGCGGGCCTGCACCCACGTGAACAAAACCAACCAATCCCACGTCCGCCTACGCAGAGTCCACGTGACATCACCAAGCCAATCGTAAGCCCTGGTTCAGTACTTGATGGCGTTCGGGAAACTTCTACCCGCAATGAGGCCGCTGGACGGGGTCCACACGCCGCCACCTACTCGCCACTTATTCTGTCCCAATCAAAAGTGCCCAACGTCTACACAGCTTTCGGCAAAACAAAACATTCAGGCGATGGTCTGAACGAAGAAACGACGCCGAAAGGCGTGATAGGGAGGCCAGCCAATAGTTTGGATGAGGAAACAGCGCTTAAATTTGTGGCATGGGGACCAGGCAATGCTTTGGGTGAAGAAACAATGCCTAAATTTGTGACAGGGAACTAACCGCATGTGGAAAGTGGAGGCGATCGATTATCTAGCGCTATTCCCTCACAAATACATACATACCTGAGCTGTACCACAAAAGCGGTGAGGTTTCGTTTACACATGAGATGAGCTAGAACTTTATTGCCATTTGTAAAAATACATTAGGAAATCGTCTCGGTGCTGCGCATTTTAAAAGAAGAAAATGAAACACATCAAAATATAATTAAGCTGCTCACGTGCACACACACACACACACACACACACACACACACACACACACACACACACCACACACACACACACACACACACACACACACACACCACCCTCATACGTTAGATAACTTTTGTGGTCTAAACGTAAAAGGCAATAAACACGATTTTACAGTGACACAACTTGAATCACAGAAGACATATCACAACATAAAACACGTCACTTTCATCGCAGATGAAGTATTATGCTGATAGCTGGACAATACTGTATATACATTATAGTAAAACAGTGGGACGGATGGATCAGGTTTGGCTTTTGTTTGCATCATTAAAAGTCTGGACAGCGGTTAGGTAAAAGCTATCTTAAAACCGTCTCGTGAATGTTCTGATTGCACTGTAGCGGCACCCTGATGGCAACATCTCAAACACCTCATGGGCTGGGTGGAAATCGTCTCGGAGGATGGATCTAACCGCTTTTTAACGTTCTTTCGTGAAAAAGGGACTCCAAAGAGGGTAAATCAATACCTATGATTTTCGATGCAGTGTTTACAACTCTGTTTAATTTGGATCGCTCTTTCTGTGTGGTGCTGCCAAACCAAACGGTCAGAGAGAAGGTCAAAATACTTTCAATAACTGCCCGGTAGAAGTTGGTCAAAAATTTGTCTGCGGACGCCCAACGTTTCAAGACGTCTGAGAAAATACAGTCGTTGCTGTGATTTTTTCACTAAAGAATCAACGTTTTTGTCCCATTTAGTATCGTTTGAGATGTGGGTGCCGAGAAACTTAAAACAATCAACAATTTCAACATGGCTACCGAACCGTGAATAGTGAGGGGAACAATGTCACTTTTGATTTTTCTGAAATCCATAACCATGACTGATTTCTATGGCGACTCCCAACTCCCTTGGTTTGTGTACAATTCTGCCAGCGCTAGCCTCATCTATCAGGTTTGTGAGTATCTATAACTCGAGGCAAATTTGTATCGTTACATTGTTGTGTAATGTTCTGTGCATCTACTGTGGGACATCAGGGTATTTACCCGACCACATATAGTAGTGCACGTTCGTGTATGTGTATGCATGTTTCTCCTGCCTACTTCCTAAGTTCCGGAGAAAGACATGGGTTATAAGCGAGACCTGATGCATCCTTTTAAGGGATGCAGATGATCGTCTTGTTCTATACCTGCGTATTTCTCTGTGGGCTGGCGATTGGGTGCCTGATAGGCGGGGGCATAACAACTGTTTGTCTGTCCATCGCTGAGTGATTCCCCTTGGTTTGTGTACAATTCTGCCAGCGCTAGCCTCACCTATCTGATTTGTGAGTATCAATAACTCGATGCAAATTTGTATCGTTACATTGTTGTGTAATGTTCTGTGCATCTACTGTGGGACATCAGGGTATTTACCCGACCACATATAGTAGTGCACGTTCGTGTTTGTGTATGCATGTTTCTCCTGCCTACTTCCTAAGTTCCGGAGAAAGACATGGGTTATAAGCGAGACCTGATGCATCCTTTTAAGGGATGCAGATGATCGTATTGTTCTATGCCTGCGTATTTCTCTGTGGGCTGGCGATTGGGTGCCTGATAGGCGGGGGCAGGACAACTGTTTGTCTGTCCAGCGCTGAGTGATTTCCCCTTGGTTTGTGCACAATTCTGCCAGCGCTAGCCTCACCTGTCTGGTTTGTGAGACTCCCAACAAGGAACGAGAGCGAAGTCACGGCGGATAACCAGCGTGTTACATAAGCATGGACAACTCTCCAAACATCTCCGAAGGGCATAGATCCTCATGAGCCCGGAGGGCTCATGAGGATCTATGCTCCTCGGAGATTTTTGGAGTGTTGTCTGTTTTTCTCGTTCTTCTGGGATTGTCTTTGCATTATTTTTACACCCTAGCAGTCAGCTTTTCGGTCATGATTTTGAAAAGCCATCTACTTAAGATCATTCAACTAAATGGTCGAGTCACTCAATGTGTTGGCCGCGTCCTCTAACAGCGTACATGCGAACAAGCCGAAGTGGTGGCAGTTCAAGGGTGGTGCCTGATTAGCTTGGCACTTTTCCAGATACAGAAGTCGGACGCAATGGGCCCGCGCACAGCTGTGCACGGGCTCTCTGCGGCCGATGTCCGACGGCCCAAAAATCTTTGCTCACTAATCATAGAGTGTCCACAAACTTGTCATAATATCACACAGATCATGGAAACACCGCCACCCGTAACCCTCTTAATGTATTTCCCTTATGATCTGGATACAGGGCTCCTAAATGGCACATTTAACCTTATAGGGCTCGGGAAGTTCCCCGCGTTGTCTAGCAGCGTCGGCGCGTCAGCCGCCATCTTAAGATGATAGAATAGACTGCATATAGTAGCGAAGTAGTGTTTCAACACGTTTTTCTTCATGTTTCTTCCTCTTTGGAAACAAACAAAAATAGATTCTGGTTAGCGGTTTCCTACGGTGATGGCAGGACTTGCTGTTATTGACTGTAGCACGTCAGGACTTTCATGACATTGTCCTAACAGCAATTTCCCTATGAGGGACTTGTCACGAATCCTCTCAAGATGGCCGCCACGACTAGCGTGATGACGTCAGCTTCCTGAGCTCTATAGCTGTCGGTAGCTCTTTTTTTGTTGCGATGAATCCTGCAGAGGGTTAAATCCCAGCCCACTTTTGTCCCGGGCAAGCCCTGAGATGATCTCTGCCGTTTGTTGCAATGACATGGTATCTTGTGGTAACTAATGATGCGGATTTCTCATTAACTGTGTTCTGGTCTCTGACTTTCGACCGTACAGCTTGAAGCCGTAATGTGCAACATCGCAAGCCAACACATACGGTTGCTATTGATCTGATCAGTTTTTGTTTTGTACTGTTTCAGTACTCTCGAGTCTCGTTGTACGGAAAACTGTTCATGAGTGTTCTCAAAACTGATTTGTAACAGATTTTTGTTTGTGTGGCTCAGTATCGTGTAAGCGTGCAAGGGGAGGTAATGTCTCTTGTTGCTAGTGTTACGCTTATTATTTGTTTTATGTTGTTTATGAACTGTTCATGCATGTTATCAAAACTCAAGAGTTATGTATATATTTTTATCTGTTTATTTGTAACATACACTCATCACAAAAACTCAAGGAACGCTTGGGAAAATGTGCATTGTATTGAGCATTGCACATTTAGGGCAAGCTCAGGCCATGGTGTTGTGTGAACGCAAGATTGCTTATAACAGAATACAATGGGCATGCATGGTATCTTATTCATTCACTTTGCCATTTTTTTTAATTGCTGATTTTGCTGCCTCATTTGTAAGTATTTTTGTTTCATTTCTCACATTGCCTAAAAAAGCACTGGCAGTCAACCCTTTCGGTCTAGTTTTTCACATTGCCTAGTGTAGTTCCTGAGATGCATGTTTTGCTTTTGAAACATATAGTTCACTATGTGCTTGTTCATATTTCTAATGTAATTATTTTGCAAACGACGTAGCGTCCCTCCACAACGACAATCACATCTACACATCCTCCATGACCCACCTCCCCCCCCACCTCCCCACTCCCCTGCACCTCCCCCTCCCTTATCCCCCTTCCACACCAGTTCCCTCATCGTCACTCCGTCTTCTGTTGTTTCTCACTCTACCGTTGCCCACAATAAACATGTGTGTGCTTGTCCGTAATTTTGAACACAAGGCGTACAGCCGTAAGGTCCAAATGACAGATCAGCACACGTCTACATTTTATGACGTCATTGTTTAGTGTGTGCTCTCCGGCCGTGGCGTTCTTGTCAACGCTGGTTTCCAACCTTAGCCCACTCACTGCCAGTGGAATCACAATCATGTCTTTAAAAGCCGGGACAATTCAAACCCGAATACTCACATTAACCCGAGGAACACGGATATAAACAGGATCAGCAAGAGGCAAAGAACATCATGAGCCCCCGCAGATGCGGGGGCTCATGATGTTCTTGCCTCTTGCAGTTGGGTTGTGTTGGGTGACGGGGTTCATGTATTTGTTTTGTGTTATCCCTGTCGTCATGCTGTCCATATCTGCACTGAATGCACCGCACAATACGCAGTAGTCTTGAATAGTCATCGCTTGCTGTTTTTGTTCTGTTGCCCCATCATACACACACAAAACTTCCCTAATAAAACAGTTTATTTATACAAACACAAAATCGCGCCGCGTGTGTGTGTGTGTGTGTGTGTGTGTGTGTGTGTGTGTGTGTGTGTGTGTGTGTGTGTGTGTGTGTGTGTGTGTGTGTGTGTTTGCGCCGCAAAGGGTTGTCAGTGTGTACGAGAGTTCAGTGGTCATGGTCTCTATATAAAGGGGTCGACCTACATCTGTTAAAATTGGCAAGCCAGCTGACTGTGGATGATGAGACAGGGTATAAGATCTGGTAGATGGAGGAGGGTACAAGTTCTGGTGAATATGGTAGATGCGTAATGGTGCACGATCTGGTGAATGTGGTAGTACTTCTACACACACAGTGCATGCCGAGGGATCACCCGGCCAAGGGAACACTCACAAAAGACCACACACCAAAATTTGAAACCACCCAACAACCCAAACTCAAAGCACTAGTTAGCAAACTAGACGATACTATAGGCCTCAGATTGCCAGGAAGAACCCCGAGCACAAAACTAGGCACCCCCCCCCCCCCCCCCCTCGGAAACTTCTACCGGTAGAGGTAGACCTGGACTTAACCAAATTTAGGAAAGAAGTAGACGGGCCAAAAATTAAAGTGTAATTCGACATTAAACGGACCACCACATACCAAAACCACACCATTATCTACACGGACGGGTCGTATGACCCACGCACACACGCAACTGGACTAGGCATCTACCTCCCCGGTAAATCGGCCCTCTCCGCTATGATGATATTGATAGGATTTTGTCCGCTCTCTGCTAACACTACTGAGTAAGTTGGGGGGGGGGGGGTGTCTCGGGACGCCTAGAGCTATTTTTAGAGCGCTGGCTTGAACTGACAGTTGTTTGACGTTTTGTTGAGATTAGTGAGGAGGGGGGCCGCGTATTATTATACGCCTGTAAGTATGGTATAAGTTTAGCTCAGGCGGTTAAACGTCGGAGCAGGAGAGCGAAGGGAATCGCCGGGTCGTGGGTTCGAATCCCGTCCCGGCCCCGGTAGCTGGACTCACAATCCAGGGGGGAAAACGGATTTGTTCAATAGCATGTCCGTTAAAAGGTCCTGGTAAATCAAAGTGGCACAGATGGAGTGCGCCTGAGTTGATAAGTGTTCAGGTCGTACTCCATAGGCAATAGATTTCCCTGTCCCCCATAACCCGCCCGTCAGGGCCGTCCATGATCACCTCGGTGCTGTGGACGTTAAACTCGAACTAACCAACCTATAAGTTTAATAGTTAATTGGGGTCCCTGCCCCAGTCCGCACCGCTGACTTTACGCATTATAGTGAGGGCTGTAAGCAAAATGATGGGGACAGAGTTGACAAAAGCACCAAACCTTTTGGAGATGTTTGTTAGGTCCTGTAGCAACAATTGTTGATTGTTCCACAAAATCAGTCTCAGCTGATGTTCTCACGTGACAAGTATCACAAAATGATGACGCGACAAATGAAAAAAGTCAAGAAAAAGTTTGTTTGGCTTGCTAATGGTTAATTTGTATTAATAAATGTGTCTAATTTTGATAAAATAAATACACAAAACTCATAGTAGACATAGCAGACGCTATCATTTTTAAACAAATATGGTAGAAAGGAATAAAGGCTTAATGTTCAGTCAGCAGCAGTTTTTCTGCAAAACGTTTGGGTTTGTCAAGTCAAATGTTCATATGAAATTAACATCTAATCCTTCATGCAGTTACACTTGCAAAGGTCTGTACATCTCCACGTGGCTTTTTTTACAAGAACATTTTCCGGTACAACCAGCAGCAGCTTTGCAGCTACACTTGACATGTTCACTACATGCTTCTGAAGCAATTGGTAAAGATGTCCACAGTGCAATCCAACAACAAGTGGTGGCGTGTATTTTCCAGCCCCATCTTTATGGGGTTGGTATTTGCTGTTGAGATTAATCGCTTGTTGTCCAGATTCCAGCTTGGTAGACACAACGCTTTGTGTGTTGCAGGAGAGCACCTTGTGTGGGAGGAATAGTGTCCATTGTTTTGCTTTGTTGGCAAAACATTTCCCTACGAGCCTCATTCACAGTCTCAAATCCGCTTGTCTTGTGGTACATGAGGACGGTGAAGCGCTCCAGAAGTTTGAAGTTCTCCTCACTGATAAAAGGGTGACTGGCGATGTCACTGAAGGCCTTGATCACATCAGGGAAAGATTTTCAAGTGTCCCAGGCAAGCTTTTTCCCCTTCCAAGAAAGGCTGATACTGTATCGCAGCCTGTGAAGCTGTGGAAAACTGGCATGGCAGTTGACATTTCTTTGCCAAGGCTTAGGGCCAGAGCGCTGATATGAATGTAGGAAAAGCTCCTTTCTGTGCCAAACCCAACCCAGATGTTCAGTGTCGAGCATATGTCTTGCAGGTGGTAAAACTTGCCAGTCAATATGACAATAACATCGGTGTCCACGGTGCGAACAAACCAAGTCTCTGAACCCTGCTGTAATGCATCTTGTACATGGAAGAGTAGTCTGGTATTGGCCTCTTCATGGTTGCAAGCAGGTATGACGTAGTCACTTCCTCTGATGATAACATTTTCTCCTTGTGTCGCCACCATTGTTTTGCCAGGAGGAAACTCACTGCTTTCAATCTTCTTTGACAGAAATTCAAAGAATACTTCCTTGTTTTCTGCATCACGCAGGAAGTCCTGCCACTGTCCTGGGATTTTGTTCTGGCCGGACACCTTTCTTCTCATGCCTTCTCCTCTCTTTTTTCTGGCAGAACCTTTGATGCTGTTTTTGAGATGCCTGTCCCAAACAATGTCAATCCTCTCTGCAGTCTCAAGCTGAGGCAAGAACACGTCGGCAGCGTAGTCGTCAAATGTCTTCACGCCACTAACAGGTAGAAGATGCACCACAGCTGCGCCGTCAAGCACCTTCACTTTAAAAGTATCGGGTAGATCTTTCTCACATATTTTCTCCAAAGATGCGAGTAGCTCAGGAGGAGCGTCTAGGACTTTTATTTCTGGATGTTGCTCATCCTCATCGAGTTGCTCTAAGGCTTCTGCCAGTTCAGTTGTGTCGCATGGTTCAACATCGTCCAGTAAGTGTGTAGCAGATGCCTCCACTGTCTTTGTTAAACATGTAAGTAGATCAGATTTCTTACCGAGACGAATTTTCCTCTGTCTAGCAAAGACGGAGGGAACGGGTGGATTTTATGGCTGAAAAAGGAAGCCATATCAGACTCACAGTGTTGTGCCACGATGTATAGTCTGGAGAATAGGCTGACATCAGTCTTCAAACTTGCAATCTTGTCTGCTTGTTTGCTTTTGACTTTATGAGTTGGACACTTCAACAGACGCAAAGAGTTCTTTCTGTTGGGATCATCAATGGATCTTTCACAATCAGTCAGAACTGAGTTGCAGTAGTGGTTGTACTGTTGTTCGCCAAGATCCTCAATGGTGCGGACTATGGCATTGAGGACATCATGAGAATCTAATGTCATTTATTCTCCACTGTCTGTCAAGAAAGGATTGCCCATTTCTTTGAACACTCTTGTAAGGCTGAGAGTTTGTTGTTTGAAACACTCTTGAGTTGACAAACCTTCTTCATGATGAGAGTGTTTTGCACAGTTTAGTCTTGAACAGTCTTCAAACTCAGGCGTGCTTTGTTCTGGATTTGCCATTTTCGGAGAGCAGATGGGTTTTCTGTAAGCCATACCATGCTCAACAAATTCTTCCAAGGTAAAAGGTGGCAGATTATTCATGTCTCGAATGTGAACAGGAACCCAGCGGGCATAGTAATTCGGATGGTCCAGGGCAAAGAACCACTTGGCCAGAGCTTTCCGGGAAATCGCACACAACCCAAAGGCAGCCTCACGATAAGTCTGAGTATGGTGTCCCAATACTGAAATGTGGGGCTCTTTCGAACCATTTCTTGTAGCCAAGCTTCTTCTGGCTCTTTTTCTGCTTCCGGCTGCAAGGTGATAAATGCTTCTTTTGGGAGTTTTCTCAAAACGACAGCGTTAACTTGATGGGCATGGCGTGTTCCGGTTACGCGAGAACAGCTCAGAAACGACTCTGCTGTGCCTGATGAAGCAATCCCTGAGCCTGGTTATTGACCAAGTCCTCCGCTGTAAAGCTTTCATCAAAGGGAAGAGTCACAGGTAGCATGCGCAGTCCCTGAAATTCACTGACGATATTCAAAAAAGTTTTTATATGGCTACGACTTGTCCTGACTCCCATGGGCCTTCACGGGGCAGTTCAACTTCGCACTAGTTATTTGGTGGCAAATCAAACAGGCTTGCCAATCCATCTTTTACCCACTATAGGGTGTTATAAAAAGGGTGGTTTTTTATATATAAAAACACCCTTTTCATAACAAATAAACAATTATGAGACCGTACACAAGTATAATGCTTTCTTTCGTTTAGTCCAGTGGCTTCTTGGATGACTCATTTAAAATAATTAATCTATTCAAAGAGTTTTTTCTCATTTAATTAATGTCGGTTGTCAAAGACACACCCACAACCAATAATTTGTTCGCGTTCGCCACGATTTGCGAATTAAATAGTCTGTTTCTCGGAACCTATTGCTGTGCTACTTTGGAACATATCAAAATCTGAAAGCATAAAGCATGTAGATCATCTGGAAAAGTTATGGTACTTTTTTCAGCTCAGTCCCCATCTCATCAAATAATGGGTCTTACAGCCCTCACTATTAAGTTTATCCCTTTCCTGGCCGACTGCATGATCTGGTCTATGTAGGGGGTCCAATTATTATTATATGTAATGACCACTCCTAGGAAAGTGATTTGTTTCCGGTATTCTATTTCTGCCCCGTGGATCTTCAGTGAGGGGATGGGAGCTGTCACTCCTTTGTATCTGCTTGACTTATTGGTGCGAAATACGATTGCTTGCGTCTTTGGGGTTGAAATTTTGAAGCCCGCTCTGGTTAGCCATTTCTCTACTCTGGTGAGGTCCTGTTGGAGTTCTTCGAGGCCTATCAATTCTGATCTACTCCTTATTCTACTCCCTATTCTCTTACATTGGAGTTTGCCAATCAGGGAGGTGTCGTCAGCAAATTGCATAATTTTGCTAGTTCTCACTACATGCTGCAATCCTGAAAGCATGGTGGTAAATAGGAGTGGGCTTAGTACTGACCCTTGAGGGACCCCGTTTTCTAGGGTGTGTTCTTTGGATATTTTGTCCCCTATCCTGTCGGCGATGCGCCGGTCGGCCAGGAAAGATTTAACAAATTTATACATTTTGTTTGTTATGCCTCGATCGTTCATTCTGCTGAGTAGCTTTTCATGCCATAGCATATCGTACGTTTTTTCAATGTCTGGGAAGACCCCTACCAATTCTGTCCTTCTTGCCCGGTGGGTGTTGAGGATTTCTTGCTGTAGGGTGGCGAGGTGGTCTAGCGTACTACTTTTTTTTTTCCTGAACCCACTCTGTTGTGGGGGCAGTAGGTGGTGCTTCTCGCGGTAGGACATCAACCTATTATTGAGTATTTTCTCTAGCAGCTTTCCTAGTTGGGATGTTAAAGCTATTGGCCTGTAGCTCCCCGGTTGGTGAGTGGGTTTGCCTGTTTTGTAGAGCGGAAAGACTATAGCCGTTTTCCATTGATTGGGGAATTCCCCTTGGGAGTAAATGTCGTTGTAGAGGTTCACTATGGCCTGTTTCATGGTTGGGTGACTATTTTTGACCATCTCACAGATGATTAGATCTTTTCCTGGGGCTTTGCCTTTGCCTGAGGCTCTGAGAGCTTGGCTTAGTTCAAAGATAGAAATTTCGCTGTCTAATTCATAGTTCTCTTTCCATTTCGGTTGTTCAAAGCATTGGGTCAAATGTGGTTTAAGGTCTTTGAATTTTGGTGTTAGGTTCTCGTTGAAGCTGGCCTTGCTAAAGGTATCTGCTAAGAGCTCTGCTTTGTCCTGATCTGTGGCATGTACCCTATCTCTATTTTGAGGGTTGACATTGAGTGTCTGGGGCCGTTGTTGAGGGCTTTTATCATATCCCAGCTTTCTTTCATTTTGTAGTTTATGTTAATGGATTCAGTGAACTTCTGCCAGTCTGCTGTTTTTGGCTTCTTTGATGGTCCTATCTGCTACTGCTTTAGCCCGCTTGTATTCTTTTCTGTTTTCTACGGTTTTATGTTTTTTCCTGATAGATTTGTAGCTTGCGTTTTCTATTTTTAGTTTCGCGGTCGCAGTCCCTGTTCCACCAGGATTTACCTGGTTTCCCATTATCCGTTTTGACTGGTGTGCTCTCCTGGACCGATCGGATAATTTGGTCTGTGATCCGTGTCGTTTTGGATTCTGTCAGCCGCCTCATCCCAATCCCAGTCGATCCGTGTGAGGTTGTGGTATCTTTCCTAGTCTGTTTTGGTCGCGTGCGCCGCGGGAGGGGGCTTTATATACGGCACGTGCGGGCCGAAAGAAACTCCCACTTTTTTGTTTCCAACGTAGGTGCTTTTGGGGTGGAAAAGCTGAAATCTGTGTTTGTTTACACTAATACAGTTTGTCTGACTATAGCTCCGGTTCTACAGGACCTAGAAACTTGCGGTTTGCTGATAATGAAAGGGCCGAAAATTTAGTTTTACTAGTGCCAAACATAGACTTGATTAGTTGAGGCTAGAATTAATTCTGAATTTTTAAAAGACTGTTTTCCATGGACCTGGACGAAGCAAAAGGCACAAAATCCCAAAATAATGCTTAAACCAAAATCGATTGAACTAGAAGTAAATTACAAAATGAAAGTGTCTATCATGCTGAATCTTACTGGTGTTGGTTTAAAACAATCGGTACAGGCATTGAAGAGATATCTGACTTAAAATGCCCAGCCAAAAACACAAGCTAAACGCCGCTGTAAAACCCACGCTGAAACAAAGCAGCGATGCGGCTGACTCGGTTGCGTCCCCTGAACAGTCGCTGAAAACCTAGTAGCTGAGCCTAGACGTTAGCCGGAGGGGTCGGACTAACGCAGGCATCACTGAAAACAATACCTTGCGCAACCTTACATCGAAGGAAAACCACTGAATAAAAACAATACAAAACGTATTTTGCAAACAAATAAAGTTGTTAAAGTCTTGCAATAAACAAAGTTACATCAGGTGGTTTATGAGAGCTGGGTGTACCCGGTCACACCGCACTAGATTGGTAAGGAGACATCGAGCCCCCCTCATAACCGTGTGACTTCGAACGGCCGTGTCACATCGATTGATGTTCACAAGGACGTAGCGGGCCACTCCGGCGCTCCGGCGACTGCCGGAGTACTTTTTGAACCAAAACTGAAAAAGAGAGAGAGAGAGAGAGAGAGAGAGAGAGAGAGAGAGAGAGAGAGAGAGAGAGAGAGAGAGAGAGAGAGAGAGAGAGTAAACTGCGTGGCCAATACGGCTATGACGGATGCAGCACCATGGCTAGCTCAAATGCAGGCGTGTCTGCTATGTTGAAAAAAGAAGAACCTCGTGCTCTGTACACTCACTGTTATGGTGCTGTGGACGTTAAACCCGAACTAACCACCATCACTGTTATGGTCATGCAACAAGCCTCGCTTGTTCTGACAGTATTAAACAGATCAGACTGATCAAAGATGCTCATGAAACTGCGCACGAAATCACCAAACTCGTCAAACATTCCCCAAAACGAGAAACTCATTTGCAAAAGATGAAAACTGAAATGAGTTTTGAGGAAGACGGGAAACATGCGCCTGCAATCATCTCCTAATGTCCAACAAGATGGACAGTCAGAGGTAAAACATTGGACAGCGTCCTTCAGAACTACTGCCACCTTCAGGACCTGTGGGAATGGTCACTTCAAAACTGCAGTGACACAGAAATGAAGGCAAGAATCAGAGGTGTGAGAAAACACATGGAGGAATTTGATTTCTTTTTTGGAGTTGCTTTAGGAGAAAATGACACGTCTCCGTCACAGTGACAACCTCTGTGCAACACTTCAACGGCAAGAAATGTCTGCTGCTCAAGCACAGAAAGTTGTACATCTGACAGTGGAAACGTTGTTGTCACTGAAAAGCGATGAACATTTTTCTCTTTTTTGGAAGAAGAACATAAAGCTCGCTGAGGACGTTGGTGTACAAGAACCTTCACTTCTCTGTCATAGAAGAGTTCCTCTTAGGTTTGAATTTGGAGAGTTGAAGTTCAAGTCACAATTTCCCAGGCCGGCTGTGTGGAGGATCGTTTCAGAGCGATATACTTTGAGCTCACCAACTTGAAAACGCAACTCGAGACCTTAGCCATCCAGGTGAAAACAGTACACCTCGACAATGACATCCTCTTGACAGATAATATTGTGAAGTATTTCAAGTCGCTGTCAAAGCCCCAGGTCTCTCATCTTTCACAGGTCGCTATCCGCCTCAAACTGATCCTGGTCATGCCGGCAACCAATGCCACCAGTGAGCGGTCTTTTAGTGCTATGAGACGCCTTAAAAGCTACCTCAGATCACGCATGCACGAGGCTCGATTGAACCATTTTTTTGATACTTCATGTCTACAAGTCTAAAGCTGACTCACTCAACTTGATTCGTGTTGCCAACAACTTTTTGGCTTCTGCAGCACGCAGGCAAACGGTTTTGGGACATTTTCTGAGCTGGATGTATCACGAACCAATGTGCTTCAAAAATCCCGTGCAACACAAACGTCTGCAGTCAAAGTTGACCCAGGAGATGCAAAGCTTTTGTGATTAACATTATTTTCTTCATGGATTATATCTCTTCTTTAATTTTGTTTCGCAAGTCTCATCTGCAACAAACGATCTTCAACTCTGACAATGACATGTTGTGATCTTCTAACTACAGAAAGGCGAGTTTGTTTACCATCTATCTAATCTATCTAATCTATCTGATCCATCCATCCATCCATCCATCCATCCATCCATCCATCCATCCATCCATCCATCCATCCATCCACCCACCCACCCACCCACCCACCCACCCACCCACCCACCCATCCATCCATCCATCCATCCATCCATCCATCCATCCCGTAGTCTTGCCGACCGTTGGGGCACCATTGATGACTTGGCAACCAGCTCCCTCCATTCCACTCTGTTCTCTGCCATCTTAGTGTGTCGCTAAGCTTCAGTCCTATCCACTCTGATATATTGTCCTCCCATCTTTTTTCTCTGTCTTCCTCTCCTTCGTGCTCCTTGCACAGTGCCTTGCAGGATTGTCTTGGCAAGCCCTGCTGATCGAGTGACATGCCCATACCACTTCAGTTTGCGTTTTTTCACAATAGCTAATAGGTCTTCATAGGGCCCGATGGCTTGCCTGATTTTGCTTCCCACTTCCTAGTTCGTTATGTGGTCTTTGTAGGAAATGCCAAGCAGCCTTCGAAAACATCTCATTTCAGTGGCTTGTATCCTCCTTTCGAGGTCTGCCGTGAGGGTCCATGACTCACAGGCATATAAGAACACTGAGATGACTAAGGAGCGCCTCAGTCTGATCTTGGAGCAGAGTGTGATGTTTCTGTCCTTCCATATGGTCTTCAGTCTTGTCAGCGCTGTTGTTGTCTGCGCAATCCTGGACAGTATTTCTGGTTTTTATCCCTCATCTGTCACAATGGCTCCTAAGTATTTGTTTTTCGTAACTGTTTCCAGTTTTTGGCCTCCAACCATGATTTCAGTGCCAATGCCACTGGCGTTATTGGTCATCAGTTTGGTCTTCTCTGCGCTCATTTCCATCCCAAACGCAATGGCTGTACTGTCCAGATGTACCAGCAGCTGAGCTAGCTCCTCCTCTGTTCCCGGAAGGCCATCAATGTCGTCCGCGAAGCTCAAGTTCTTGATTATTCTGCCTCCAATACTGACAGTTTTTTTTAATGACCTTTCAGAGCGTCCGTCATGATTCTTTCCGAGAAGATGTTGAAAAGAGTAGATGAGAGCAAGCAGCCTTGTTTGACTCTGACTGTTGTCCGAAACCAATTTCCTATTTTACCGTTGAAGCAGACTGCGCTAGTGGCCTTGTTGTAAAGGTAATCTATTACTTTGATCAGGTTGGCATTGATGTTGTACAGCTTCACGATGGACCAATGGGCTGTATGCCACACCCTGTCAAACGCCTTCTTAAAATCCACAAAGGCATGATAGAGGTCTTGCTGGTGCTGGAGGTACCTCTCACATAGAACTCTCAGATTAAAGATCTGCTTAGTTGTGCTGCGCCCTGGTCTGAAGCCTACCTGTTCTTCAGCTATGATTTCTTCTGCCTGTGGCTTCAGCCTGTTCAGTAGAATCTTTAACATGACTTTTGCTTGGGTGGCATATAAGACTGATCGTGCGATAACTCTGGCATTGTTGTAAGTTTTACACTGGTCTTCAATCCACCCCCTTTGCCTTTTCATGTTTTTCTTATGCTTTTCTTATTATTTTCTCATGCTTTTGCCAAGACACGAAGTTTTCCAGGAGCAGACATTGGAAGCGACCATGACTTAGTAATGATGACCTTCCGACTCCACCTGAAAAAAGTCAACAAGCAGGGTCCCACCAGAATCAAGTTCGACCTCGAGAAGCTAAAAGACCCAGAGGTAGCGGAAGCCTTCCAAGCAAAGATAGGAGGACAATTCGCACCACTATTACTTCTAGGTGCAGAAGACACGGATGTTGACACACTGATGTACACATTTTACACTGCTGTAACACAAACAGTTAGTGAGATCCTTAGCAAACACCGACAAGCAAAGAAACCTTGGGTTACAGCTGACATCCTTGATCTGTGTGAGAAGCGTCGAGAATTAAAGAAAAAGAAGTCAGAGGTAGAAGGAGCTAAACAATACAGGGAATTGTTTACTAATTGATTGGTATACCCATGACCACTTGAAGGATTTAAACAATTGTGACATTTCTCAATTCGTGATTCCAAGCCAGCATATCATATTAGGTAAGTCTGTCTTTGGACGTGAATGTTTTTTGTTTAAAATAGAGTTACCATATTAGTATCAATATATAAGCTTCTGGCCGCCGTCGTCTCTCAAATATAGTTTTTAAACTTTCCGACTTTCTCTGGTAACCGCCGGACTACTTTTCTCATGCCCGCTACGTCCCTGGTTCATCATAATATGTTTAACCCTTTGCGTGTCTGTAGCGGGTTTTGTCGCGATGATTCATATGATGCACTGAGGAATCATCGCGACAGCAGCGAATCGAGGGAGACAAGCAGTGTGCCTGCGAAGTGGAAGGGTGGGGTGAGCACTAGTCGCCACCACACTTGAGCGGGGAATTCAGGCCGCAACTTATTGCGTAGGTCACTTTGTGGGAATGCCTCTAAGTGTGTGAAAATATTTGCGGATTTCCAAACGTGAAAACAAGTTTTATGGGATACCAGTGCCGAGATAACATTTTTGAAGGGAAAAAAATGCCTTTTTTGTAGTAGTTGCAGAAATTAGGAAGAAACTATTGATGTTTCATATGTGACTGAGAAAAAGTACAGTGTTCCAAATTTGAATTGTGTGCTGGTCTGTAATTTTGAACCATACGGCGCTAGACCTTATAGTAAAAAGTCAGAGACCCCGGAGTACACACAACTCCTGCTCCGATTTGAAAAAAATAAAAACTTTCTGCTGGCCGATTCTGTTGTTTTAGACTACAAAATCAGTCCCTAGAGGTTGACTGACAACTGAAAGTGGAAAAGAAAGCAAAGGAACTCTTGGGAAAGTACGCACTATTCAGGATAGATTAACCCTTTTCATCCTCATACACTATTGCAAGAAATAAATTTAACCAGGATAGTTCAAGGGTGGTGCCAGCATAGCTTGGCGCCTGAGGCCCCAAGCTATTCTAGCACCACCCTTGTGGTTGATTTATGTCTTAATCCGTAATGTAACGAACTTTATAGGACAATAATCAATTTTTTTTAATTCAGCCTCAGGATGGAATGGGTTAAACAAAAACTGAAGCAGACAGGTCTGAAAATTTCCTCAGCTGCGATGCCAGGTGCGACCGTCTGAGTACTTCCAATAACTTTGTATCGACTTTGTGTCAAGTTGTACTGCCGAAAACAGATTACCAGAGAGATAGAGTCCGTAGTCTGTCAGACAAGATGCTCGGAGTGAAAACCCTGCACTAATCAGTTCTCTGTATGTGTGCCGATCTGTGATTTTGAGCATAACGACCTAGCGCCGTTAGGTCCAAAATCACAGATCAGCACACACACATCACCCAGTCTTCCAAGCGGCCCACTTGTGACAGACTGACGGGATCACAACATCCTTCATGATGTGTGTTATAGGCTTACTTTTGGCACTTTTTTCTTTTCAAAGTGTATCAGAAAAGGAGAAATAATACTACACTCAGCTTCGGACATAAGAAAACGCCAAAGTACCCAGATATGACTAGTGTTGTACCCGAAGTTTGTTGTAACTGAGGCAAGTAAATCAAAGTCAATTACATGCATATAAAAGTGTAGTTGCGACCTGAAAAAAATCTTGGCTTTTCAGACTTTGTTACACGCGAACTAGATGCAAAGGACATTTTCTGTATTGTGGATGAACAGTTGATTATTTAAAACGACCTACTTTAGGCAGAAGAATGGTTAATAGTTCGCAATATCTCCTTTATAACACTTTCTTAGTACGTCTTATGATAATGTAGCCGTGCGGCTGAGAGGTGTGCAAAATGGGGGGGGGGGGGGGAATTAAAAGAGATTCAAGATGGTAGTCATGGTGCTTTTGTATTTATTACTACCACAACATTAAAAAGCAGTACAGGACAGAAACGTAAGTCAGTTGTAAAAACACAGAATGTAGTTGAATGCTGGACGGCCAAGCCGCACAGGTTGCCGGAACTTCAACCGCTCAGAACCAAAGAGACTGGAATGCGCTTAGTCAGTCAGTACTATATCAAGGATGGTAAAAAGTATGTACGTGTCGCTGGTCACGTAGGCCATCTACAGACAACGCGTGCTTAAAAGAACAAAAATAGTACTGCACGCGCGCAGGCGATAAGTTACTATCAGGGATAATGGTGTTCTCACAGCTAGCGCCGGCTGAACGCAGGAAAATGCAAGGTTAGGGGAAAACATTGCTATGTCACGTACGGGTGATGATAAGCCAAAACCCGTTCTGTTACATCCCCGCCGACTTTAACACTACAGCGGCCTCGATGTAGAAACATTTATAAAATCATCTCAAATGGAAAATCCATATAAACCATTTCATATCTTTACCATAAAATACACCATGCATGGGCAAATAACCACAAGTGCATGTGCCGCTTACCGCAACTAACCATAACAATATTCAACCCCAAGTCCTGTTGTCAACACAGTTTAGGTGCAGACTGGAAACCTACAGTTTTTATCAAACTAAGCTTTGCATTGCAAGAGATTGAGCCTAGGCTACAGCCAATAAGAGCTTACCCGGGATACATAACCTAAACAGTATGCAAAGTTTGAAAAGAAAGTCAGCTGACTGAGCCGCCAAGTCAAATGAGACTGGCAAATGAGTTATCACCTACACTGAGCTGATCAGGATATTTCACAATTATCAACTCAACAGTCCAACAGATATAAAAGTCAATACTATTCAACATGCTGAATAAAAACAACATTCAACACAAAATAAAGTTACATTAAATGAGGAGAGAAAAAACACTATTGACAAGGGAGGTGTGATATCCACAGCACAAGCGTCTCTAGAAGTCTTTCTCTACTGGTAATTCCATGGAAGCACCGTGGTGGCATAGGCACACTTAATACATAAGTCCAAATGTCCACAATGGAGTGTCAAAACAAAGAACTACCTAGCGCCATGGCTTCTTCTGCTTGGCTTGCTGACGCAGACGCTCTGATCGTCTGGGAGACACAGGTGGGGTTGCTACCCTACGAATTGTCACAGAGCTATTGCTCGAAGGTGATGTAGCCTCTGGTACACCCGCGGTTTTATACCTCACTGCTGGGGTATGCAAATTGGGTTCCTGCGGACTGGCAACCTGGCTATAGTTTGGAGGGACTTTCTTTAACTGCGTTAAGTTTCTTGTTATTTCTACCCCACCCTCGCATGGGCGGATAACGTAAACATCGATGTTCGGGTATGGCCTGCGAACTACCACGGACACACGCTGATGGAAATGATGATGGATCTTGTGGCGGCCAGGCCCATGGCACTTGATTACTACAAGTTCGCCAGGCTGCACAGAGTGGGCCTTTGCGCCCTGGTCTGTGATGTTGGACCGTTTGGCCGCAGCCTTGACCAAGTTCTCGTTTGCCTGCTGGTTAGTCTTGAGCACCTGCTTCTTGAGTTTTTCCTCCCAGTTGATCGGACCGTTTGCCGTGAGAGCCGGTGTTTGTAAGACTAAGAGTTGATCAATGTCAAGATGCGGTTCGCGGCCAAACATCAACCGGTATGGTGAAAAGTTTGTGCTGGAGTGTGGTGTACAATTATAAGCCATAACCAGGTCAGGGAGGTGTTTCGGCCACTGTAGTTGCTGATCTTCGCTCAAGTTCCGCAACAGCTGAAACATGGTGCGGTTGAACATCTCGCACTGCCCATTTCCCTCAGGGTGGTATGGGCTAGTGCGGCTCTTTTTTTTTTTTTTTTTTTTACACCATAGCGTTTGCATAGCTCTTCGATCGCCTCCGCTTCAAAACTCCTGCCTTGGTCACTGTGCAGCCTCTCTGGAGCTCCGTACTTGAGGAACCACTCCTTGCTTAGTTTGGCTGACACAGTTTGTGCGGCCTGGTTTCTAGTGGGAACGGCTTGCACAAACTTTGTGAAAACATCAGCCATGACCAAAACGTTCTCAGTGCTATCCGAGGACATGTCGACTTTGGTGAAGTCTACTGCGAGTATCTGGAGGGGCGCGTGGCCTCCAGATGTCCCATGGGCGTGTGGAAATCTTGAGCTCGACCCATGAGGCAGCGCTGGCAACGGTCCAGGTGTTGTCTGACCTCCGCGTGCATTCCTGGTCAGTATACTCTACACTGTAGTAGCTTCATCGTTCGTTCATAGCCCTGGTGCCCCATGTGGTCGTGCAGATCTTCAATGGTTTTCTGCCGGGGGCCGGAAGTACAAGCTGATCTGACTGGCCAGCACCGGGTATCGGCATGCTCGTCGCAACACACCATTCGTGTCCAGATACAATTGGTAGTGTAGTCGAAGACGCGCCTTCAGAGCTAATTGTCCTTTGCGGGCTTGAGGTCGTTTTGGGAAAACAGCTAGCACAGGCCCGATGACCTCATCGTCCAGCTGCATCTGGCGAAGATCTGTTGGATCCTGAAGAGGAACTAATTACTTCTTGTCCTGTGTCTCTGTGATATGCCATTTGGGAGCGACCAGGTCTGGTGTCTGCTCCAGTGCCAAGCGGGCACAAAAGACCTCAGGCACAGCGTGTATTTCTGCTGGCACCACAAGTGGTTGATACGTTGGGGGAGAGATAGGAACCTCTTGTGCAGTGACGTCAGATGCGGCTTCGGCTGTAAGCTGGTTGTACGTGGCCGTGTCGTCCGTGGGAGCGATTGCGGGTCCACAGACAGGTGGCCGGGAGAGTGGGTCAGCGGGGTTAAGGCGGCCAGGGACATACTTGATATCAAACTTGAATGGTGATAACTGCGCTGCCCACCGCTGCTCAATGGCTCCATGCTTGCAGAGTTGAAGCTTATCAGAGCGCTGTTGTCCGTGTAGACGGTGCAGGCGGAGCCAATGAAGTAGTGTCGAAACTTCTCAGCAACAGCCCATTTAAGGGCCAGGAACTCTAGCTTGTAGCTGCAGCGATGGCTGAGGTAGTATTTGTACTCTGAGGGTCGGAGGCGACGACTGGCGAATGCCACGGGTTTTCTGCGCCCATCCTCTTGGACTTGTGACAGGATGGCACCCAAGCCATCTTGACTGGCATCCGTCTGAACAATGAAAGGCTTAGTGAAGTCGGCATAGGCCAGTGTAGGTGCTGAAGTCAAATCCTGCTCCAGTGCCTGGAAAGAGGCATCATGCTTGGGACCCCAACTGGTCTTGATGCTAACGGACTTCTTTTTGGAGTCTTGGCTGACTTTAGCGACAAGGTCATGTATGGGACCAGCTAGCTTGGCGAAGCCTTCCACGAACCGTCTGTAATACGATGCGAAGCCGAGAAAGCGCCGCAGCTCAGTGGTGTTCGTTGGTACGGGCCATTCTTTCACTTTTGCCACCTTATCGTCTTCACACTGGATCCCTTCAGCTGAAATGGCATGGCCGAGGTAACTGACTTCCGTTGGTAGGAACTGGCACTTTTCTCGGCGCAGTTTCAGCCCAGTGTCCGCGATCTTCTTCAAAAGCCTACGCAGATGGTCCAGATGCTCTATGAACGTCTTGGGGTACACCAGCAGGTCGTCGAGATATGTTCAAAAAGAAGGTCCGATATGACCCTCTGCATTAGCCTCTGGAATGTTGCTGGGGCCGAAGTCAGTCCAAAGGGCATTCTGGGGTATTCGTACAGTCCAAACGGAGTGCAGAAGGCAGTTTTGTGCTGATCTGCCTCCTCCATTGCAATCTGATAGTAGCCAGAAGCGAGGTCAAGAGTGGAAAAATAATGGGCCCCAGCCAGTGCGTCAAAGGATTCTTGTATTCTATGAAGGGGGTATTCATCTCCTACAGTTTTGGCATTCAGTCTCCTGTAATCAACGCAGAGGCGCAGGCTGCCATCTTTCTTCCGCACAAGGACCACAGGTGAGGCATAGGGACTGTGGCTGTCCACTATGACCCTTGCGTTCTTGAGTCCTTGAAGGTGTTGTCGAACTTCTTGCAGCATTGTTGGTGGTATGCTTCTGTAAGGCTGACTGATTGGCACACTGTCAACAGTAGGAATTTGATGCCGAGCGATGTCTGTAACTCCCAGATCTCCATCACCCTGTGAGAACACGTGGCTATATTCATTTAGCAGCTCCTCCAGTTGTTGACGTTGTGCTTCAGTGCCAGGCAACTGTGTTCTACTGCTACCTAATGTGACTGGCATTTCATCCCATTCGGTATTCGCTTGCGTCTTGCTTTCCATTATCTTTACATGTATTTTCTAATTATTTGATGAAACTCCATTTTAGTGAAATCAAGTGCTGTTAAATGCGCACATATAAACTCATAGAATTTTCACTTTAATTCAACTTTGTTGCAATGAGAGCATCCGCTTCTGCCTCTACTTGGATTTCATGAAGCAAATGTTCATTACAAAAACAATAGCACAATATGCGCAAAATAAAATGGCATATTTCAAGACATGTTGTGCGTATTAACTCATGCATAAGCAAATTTATGTGAAATTTAGGTCATGATGACCTAATTAGGTACAGTATGCTTACTAATACTTCCTGTTGAAGACTAATTACATCATTAGAAAGATGAATTATGTGGGAATGCATAAAATTCAACAGTTTCTAAAATCTGATTTTGTCTCCACTGAAAAATAGTAATTTCCGTGCACTGGCAAAATTATTGGAATATTGCAGTGACCTACTTTAGGACCCAGCCACGCCCACAACTTCCGGTTGAGTGACAACGTGTTTCCCTCGCTCACTGATGTCCAAAGTACAATATACAAAAGAGATTTTGCTTGTTACAAGATGTGCAGCGTAACCTCGAATATCCACTCAAAGGGCCCTAACCGCCGTGAGATGGCCTTAGTTACCTGTTCGTCGTTAAACCCAAATAACTAACTCAAAGGGCCCTAACTACTAGGGACTAACTGCGAGTGGGACAAACTGAGCAGAACAATTACATTTGTATAACCTCATTCTTGGAATCCAACTTCAGCTCATTTCCGTTTTCGTTTTACTCAGAAGGAGCAAGTGATCGGCGACGCAGCCAGCGCCTACGGGCTCCACCAGACGACTGAAACTGACGAGAATCTGACTGAAGGAGAAACGGGGAGACCGCGAAACTAAGAGAAAGCCGGGAACTGGATACGATTTGATTATCTCGAAATGAATTGAAGGAAAAATGGAGTACAGGACTTCGTTGTTGCAGTTCTTTCTTCTCTACACTTTTGGTAAGTTCTGCTCGAAGTTTCTTCCATTAAAAAAAAAATTACATCTTGATCAGCCCCGACCTCCGGATAGACATTGCCGGGATTGTGTGTGCTGGTCCGTTATTCAAAGTAGGATATCACGGCTGTAAGCTCTGTGTGCATGTGAGCTAGTCTGTTATTAACTCATTACATCTTGGGGATGAAATGATCAGTTTTTGTAGATACCCTTTGAGGTATGTATCACAGTTCTGGAGACACATCGGCCATGATAGTTCAAGGGTGGTGTCAGAATAGCTTGGCGCCTAGCTATTCTGACACCACCCTTGAACTATCATGGTCGATCCACATCCTGTCCTAGCGGGTCGAGACGTGTTGCATTCGGGCTTCAGTCGCGTATCCGGATGCGACACGTCTCTCCCGACAATTCCGTGAGGGTCGGTCCCATCAAAATCACAGACCACTACGGCTAATTTGATGGGACCGACCCTCACGGCTGTACTTAAGATTTACACTACGAGCACATATCCAGTGAATGACTGAAAGTTGACCGGCTTTTCCTGTTTATATGTATATTGTTACACTGTAGTATGCTGAGGAGCAAAACTTGAGAAATGCGGCATTTTTGGAATAATCGGAAACACTAAATGATGATTCCAAAAATGTCGCATTGCCCTTCAGTTTGCTCCTCAGTATAGTTATTCTGAAATCGGCATGTATGTATATACTAATATATATGTAATGACTTAGCAAACATCATGATGTTAGTTTCATTTTTTTAACTCGGTAGCTTTACCTCGACCTTCTTTACGGCTGTAGAGATACCGTTTCCTTCCTAGTTAGTTATTTGGGATTAACGCCGAACCGGCGATTAAGGCCATCTCACGGCGCTCTTCCCTTTGTGGCGTATCACTGAGTGTCACATACTTGGAACAATGGAAGTCCATTCTTCAGTGAAGTTTGAAGCGAGTCGAGTCACAGTGAATCTTTTCATAGTGCACTGATCTCTAGCAACAATGTTAAAGTGTCCGTCCGGCGGCATTAGCCGACGTCAGGCCCACTGTTGCGAGCCCACTGCGGCCAACGTCGGCCCGAGTCTGCATCAATAGACTTCGTGTTCAATCAGTCTTGAAGTAGGTCGGACAGCTTAGTAGTTTAATTTTCCCGCGGAACTCACGAACGGCGACTTTTATTCTAAATAATCTCTTTCCTGTTTGACTTGACCTTTCATCGTACTTCTTCCTCAGTTTTTGGTTTGTCTTCATCCAGTCAGTCTCTGGAACAGGGCTAGCAACACATGGCGTCACGAGAAAAAGTAATTACCATTGACCCTAATGACCTCCAGTCTGACTCAGTCAGTACAAGTGTCTTGATATTTTGCCGGCCACACCAACACACGGCCGAAAGCACAACAGAGGGAAAAAACACCTTACTAGGAACATAGATGTAAACTGGAGCAGCAAAAGGTATAGACCCTCATGAGCCCCCGCATTCGCGGGGGCCCATGAGGATCTATGCCTCTTGCAGAAGCGAAGTTCGTGGCAGAAGTGGGAAAACCACTGAAACACTTCACTGACTGGGAGGGTCTCAAGTTGAAGACGGATTGGCCTTTGAAATCTAGTATTTTGCTGTAGGCGAGAATACAGCGGAAATCATGGTCAGAGTGCCCAGTGCAGAAACACGAGGAGTTACAGGGACGAACAAAAATAATGTTTTGTGGATTTTTCTTTTGTTACTTTATTTTATTTTATTACTATTATCGTGTCAGATTAATTTATTACTTATGATTTAATTTATTACTTTTTAATTAATTTATTATTTGTTAATTATGTTATTACTTTATTAATTAATTTGTTACTTCAGTTTATTAATTATTGATTTATTACTTCCACTTTCTATAAATTCTTCATTTTTTTCCCCCATTATATTAATGGTATGTGTCCGTATAGACTGCGATAGGAGTCGTAATGCTTTAAAGCCACGGCGGTACTATTCAATACTCACTAAACACTTTTTATTAGATTAAAAGTTGCACATTTCTAAATTCCATTACAGCAGTAATAACCTGACTTCAAGCTTGTCACAGCGCTATCATAACATTAAGTTTTGACTGTAAGAGAAAAGGCTAAGTAACGGAAAAGGCTTAGTGATAGCAATGGCTAACTAGTGCAACTTCTAGCTTCTGACAAACCCATAAAGCCCTGTCATGCAACAACAGGATGTGGATCGACCAAGGCGCCAAGCTATTCTGATACCACCCTTGAACTATCATGGTCGATCTGTCTCCAGAACTATCATGGTCGATCTGCCTCCCGAACTATCATGGTCGATCTGTCTCCACAACTCAAATCAGTGACAACTGCAAAAAAAACTGATTATTTCACGGGCAGAAATAGCTGGTTGCTGATCGACTAACACACATTGCAATTGACTCACTGCCTTCGTGCCGGGGGGGGGGGGGGGGGAGGGGAGGGGGGGAATGACGGGAATAATACTAAGGCGGGGA
Organism: Semisulcospira habei; assembly: GCA_036245525.1. Lineage (NCBI taxonomy): Eukaryota > Metazoa > Mollusca > Gastropoda > Semisulcospiridae > Semisulcospira > Semisulcospira habei. The sequence continues at coordinate 34,869,421 of BTPG01000003.1, forward strand.
AGTTGTTGGGGGGCGGAAGGGGGTGGGTGGGGTGATGCACGTTTAACCACTTCACTGCCACCGAGCGCAAAATTATATCTTAAATGCATGTCAAATTCAAGTAAGCGTCGAATAATTCCATAGGTCCAATGAACACAGATATGATTAGGGTCAGCTAAAGGCAAAACAAAACTTCATGTGCCCTCGCATCGGTGGGGCGCATGAGGTTTTTTGCTTCTTGCGGTTGGGTGGAGTTCGCAGTTTTGGGCAGTTAAGGGGTTAATTTGATTGCCGTATATTACTTTTGCCTATAGTGAGTCATGACTTAGTGATGATGACCTTTCGACTCCGCCTAAAGAAGGTCAACAAGCAGGGTCCCACCAGAATCAAGTTTGAACTCGAGAAGCTGAACGATCCAGAGGTAGCGGAAGCCTTCCAGGCAAAGATAGGAGGAAAATTCGCGCCACTGCTACTTCTAGGTGCAGAAGACGCGGATGTGGACACACTGATCGACACATTTAACACTGCTGTAACCCAAACAGCCAGTGAAATCCTTGGCAAACACCGACAAGCAAAGAAACCTTGGGTTACAGCTGACATCTTTGTTCTATGTGACAAGCGTCGATAATTAAAGAAAAAGAAATCAGAGGTAGAAGGAGCTAAACAATACAGGGAAATTAACCAGGATATCAAGAAAAGCATGAAAAAGGCAGAGAATAAGTGGATTGAAGATCAGTGTAAACACGTAGAAGAAAATCTGAACAAAAATAATAGCAAAAAAAAGCATACCAGCTGGTGAAAGACCTTACTTACTTACTTACTTACTTACGCCTGTCACCCCTACCCGGGTATAGGCCGTCGACGAGAGACCTCCAGCAACTCCTGTCCTGTGCTTCTCCTTCGATTCTACTCCAGGTGGTTCCCAGTCTCTTGATGTCTGCTTGGAGGTCTCGACGCCAGGAGTTTCTCGGCCTACCTCTTTTCCTCTTTCCCTGGGGGTTCCATGACAATGCCTGCCTAGTGATACTGGAAGCTGGCTTTCTCAGACTGTGACCGATCCATCCCCATCTTCTTCGCCCAATTTCATTCTCTGCTGTTATCTGCTCTGTTCTCTCCCAGAGTTGGTGAAAGACCTGACCAGTGTAAAACAAGGACGCTCCTCGATCATTCAAGATAGTGAAGGGAACTGTCTTATGGAAGACCAAGACATACTGAAGAGATGGACAGAGTACTGCTCAGATTTGTACAACCACCGAGCTACAGGGGACCCAGGCATACTTGTCAACCCACCTGTGACCAACAATGGCAACTATCTCATCCTCCGAGAAGAAGTAGAGGCTGCAGTAAAGTCGCTGAAAAAAGGGAAGGCAGCAAGAGCAGACAACATCCCTGCAGAGCTTGTCCAAGAAGGGGGGGAAGACATGATAAGCGCCTTACTAACAATCTGCAATACGATCTGGCAGTCAGGGGATTGGCCCACACCATGGACCCAATCACTTATAATAACTCTCCCCCAAAAAGGCAACTTACATCAATGCCAGAATTATCTCACGATCAGTCTTATATGCCACCCAAGCAAAGTCATGTTAAAGATCCTACTGAACAGGCTGAAGCCACAGGCAGAGGAAATCATAGCCGAGGAACAGGCAGGCTTCAGACCAGGGCGCAGCACAGCTGAGCAGATCTTCAACCTGAGAGTTCTAAATGAGAGGTACCTCCAGCACCAGCAAGACCTCTATCATGTTTTTGTGGATTTTAAGAAAGCGTTTGACAGGGTGTGGCATGCAGCCCTTTGGTCCACCATGAAGCTATACAACATCAATGCCAACCTGAATCAAAGTCATAGCAAACCTTTACAACAAGGCCACTAGGGCAGTCTGCTTCAACGGAAAAAAATAGGAAACTGGTTTAGGACTACAGTCGGAGTCAGACAAGGCTGCTTGCTCTCACCTACTCTTTTCAACATCTTCCTGGAAAGAATCATGACAGACGCTCTGAAAGATCATGAAGGAACTGTCAGTATTGGAGGCAGAACAATCACGAATTTGCGCTTTGTGCACGACATTGATGGCCTTGCAGGAACAGAGAAGGAGCTAGCTCAGCTGGTGGAAAAGCTGGACAGTACAGCCATTGCGTATGGGATGGAAATCAGCGCAGAGAAGACCAAACTGATGACAAATAACACCAGTGGCATTGGCACTGACGTCATGATTGGAAGCCAAAAACTGGGAATAGTTAATAAATTCAAATTCTTAGGAGCCATTGTGACAGATGATGGATCAAAACCAGAAATACTGTCCAGGATTGCGCAGACAACAACAGCACTGACAAGATTGAAGACCATATGGAAGGACAGAAACATCACACTCTGCTCCAAGATCAGACTGATGCGCTCCTTAGTCATCTCAGTGTTCTTATATGCCTGCGAGTCATGGACCCACACAGCAGACCTTGAAAGGAGGATACAAGCCACTGAAATGAGATATAATCAATCCAGACCAAAAAGGTGACTGCCAAGCGTGTAATATGCAAAGAAGTACCCAACGGAGAAAGAAACACGCTTAGAAAAGACGGGTACAACACAATTTATTAATATTTCGGGTAAATACCCTTTGTCAAAATAGACAAACAAACAAACAGAGAGATTAGCCGCTACTTATCTTCATTGGCAGAAAGAATGTGGCAACTGAAGGAGGTGACGTAAAAGAAAGAAAAGGAAGAACAAAAGTGCGGAAATAGTAAAAATGACGTCAACGAAAAATCGTAAGAGAGAAACTCGGAAAGAACCTGAACACGAGAGACAAGAGTGTGTGCAAGCACGTGCAGGAGCGAGCGAAAGAAAAGGCGTGTAGATGAGGCCAGAGAAAGAGAGAGAGAGAGAGAGAGAGAGAGAGAGAGAGAGAGAGAGAGAGAGAGAGAGAGAGAGAGAGAGAGAGAGAGAGAGAGAGAGAGAGAGAGAGAGAGAGAGAGAGAAGGAAAACGAACGGGGAGTACCCTTTGGGCACGAAGTAGGCGGAGTGTCTAATAATACACAAAGCCTGCTAAACACCAACCCGAAGGCAAACTTTATATCACCTTCAAGTTGAGGACTACCTCGGGGAAAAACGGGAGGACCCCGGGAAAAAAAACCCAGCATTTAGCACGGTACACAACAAGTAATAAGTCATGAAAACAAAGCAATGAAATGAAATGAGATGTTTTCGAAGGCTGCTTGGCATTTCATACAGAGATCACATCACTAAAGAGGAAGTGGGAAGCAGAATCAGGCAAGCCATCGGGCCCTATGAAGACCTATTAGCCGTTATGAAAAAACGCAAACTGAAGTGGTATGGGCATGTCACGCGTTCAGCAGGGCTTGCCAAAACAATCCTGCAAGGCACTGTGCAAGGTGGACGAAGGAGAGTAAGACAGAAGAAAAGATGGGAGGATAATATCTCAGAGTGGACAGGACTGAGGCTGTGCGATACACTAAGAATGGCAGAGAACAGAGTGGAATGGAGGGAGCTGGTTGCCAAGTCATCAGTGGTGCCCCAACGGTCGGCAAGACTACGGGATATCAATAGATAGATAGAGTCATAAATGTAACAGATCTTCGGTTTGTAAACATTTTCGTCCAAAACAATAAATGGTGCGTGCGGGGGGAAAAAATGCTGGCAGTACTGACCCCGTTCAGTAGCCTGGTGAGATTTAATTTGCTGTGAACGAATGGGTTTATGTTTAATTTCTTTAGTGTAGAACCGTCTTTGGGAACGTTGTGCTAATTAGATGCTTGTGGAACGTACATCATGTAGAATGCAGTTCGCGGACATCCGGTAATGACTGAGTGTTTGAAACTTGCTGGTCATAGCATGCACGCTAAGTCCCTCGTCAGTTCCTACCCATGCGCAAGAGGAATAGATTCTCATGAGCCCTGCGGCCGCAGGGGCTTATGAGAATTTATGCCTCTTGCTGACCAAGATCGGCTCCAACTGTTTCTCAAAACTGAGTGAGCTATTAGTGGTCGAAGCAGATGTGTCGGTTTAAAAAATTTCCATATGCTAATGGCGCCTGTGCCATCTGCAAGAGACATAGATTCACATGGGTCCCAGCAGTCGCAGGAGCTTACGATAATCTACTCCTCTCATTGACTGAGTTCCGGTTTCAGTTGTTCCTCAAATGATGTGAGTTATTTCTGGCCAAAGCAGATGCATGTAAAAATGTCCACATGCTAATGCCGTGTACATACTTATACGTACAGATTACAATCGTCTACAATATGCAGGCATTTATACATCCATTATGAATAGCTTTTGAGTTCTGAGATCTCTCTCTCTCTCTCTCTCTCTCTCTCTCTCTCTCTCTCTCTCTCTCTCTCTCTCTCTCTCTCTCTCTCTCTCTCTCTCTCTTCTGTTTCTAATGAAGTTATTCTACAACATGCAGGCATTTATACATCCATTATGAATAGCTTTTGAGTTCTGAGATCTCTCTCTCTCTCTCTCTCTCTCTCTCTCTCTCTCTCTCTCTCTCTCTCTCTTCTGTCACTCAGCGCAGCGATAAATATATAAGGGTCCCCACTAGTAGGCAACAAGCTAATCTGGCACAAACCTGTGCACCCAGCAATTGCGCACGGGCGTGTGTGTGTGTGTGTGGAGGGGGGGGGGATAAGAGAGAGATTTTGTGTACATTTTGTTTTGTAGTGTGTAGCAAGGACAAGAATCTCTCTCTCTCTCTCTCTCTCTCTCTCTCTCTCTCTCTCTCTCTCTCTCTCTCTCTCTCTCTCTCTCTCTCTTTCTCTCTCTCTCTCTCTCTCTCTCTCTCTCTCTCTCTCTCTCTCTCTCTCTAAATGAGCATTGAACACAAGCATATTTGTTTCATTATTTTGCAGGTGCTTGTTTTGCCTTCCCATACACAAGTAAGTGAATGATTTGTGATTTGTACTGGCGTTGTAGAATGTGCAAGATACATAAATATCTAAACTCACCGTCTTGGGGAAAAAAGCATCAAAGTCAACGTCCCCCAGTTTACAACCCGATTAGCACATTTATCCCCGACGCACTACCGGCAGCGGGAGGTGGATGGACCGTGATAATGTAACTCATTCAGCTCCGACACACCACGCTATATTTGATACCGTTGGAAAGAGCTTTTCCTGCCCTTTATCACGGTGCCTGGCGCATGTTTGAATTCAAGAAAAAACTGCATTAGATTTGGACGTGAAATTTTCTTTTCTTTTACTCATGTTATCTGGGAATGATCGCGCGCACATGCGCTAGCTACCGATGAAAAGCTCATTCAAAAACCTTTCGATCGATATATCATCTGACACGGACGATCAAATCTCGGAACTGACACCCAAACGCGCGAACACGACTTCACAATGGCGCCCGCGATAGAAGCTTCTTTCGTCAACGATGACTGACGCAAATTTTGCTTGTGACTCACTTGCAGAAAACATTTCGCAAGTACACAATTGTTTATGATAGGCAAAGAAATTTTCAGCATTATAAACTAACACTGATTGATATAACTGATTATTTGGTCCCACAATTTAATTTTTACTGTGTGTAGTCAATTTCCAGCCTGATTTCACGCCCTTTGCGTGGGGTATAATTTTGTTAGACCTAAATTACATCTTTGACAAGTCTAGTCCTACTGAAATGCACGACATATTTACTACAATACTTCAGAGTTGCACTTGCATTTTTCTTAGACAAATATGTTCGACGGTTTCTTTGAAATAACCGTTTTAGTCGACAACAAGAACAACAACTCTTTGCCAGTTGGCAGACGCATTTTTCAGAATGCCAACTCGTTTGGTTTTGACTGCCTAAACTATGAAAAAATAATGTTTTTTGAGTTGTATGTTTTTCTGGTCTTCGTAACGTAGTTGTAAATAAAGCAAACGATACGAACACACATTATTATTATTATTACATTTCTTCTTCTTCTTCTTCTTCTTCTTCTTATTATTATTATTATTATTATATTTTATTTTTGGGAAGTTTAACTCTTTTTGTCAGTTTATTACTATAGATAAAAGAAAATCACATTGAACAACAAATAGTTTCTGTGCTTTTAATTTTATTCAATGGTCCACGTTACAAATTCAACATAGACAGATACTTCACGTGTCAAACCACCAACGTGATTTATGTCATCTCCTGTGTTAAATGCGGCCAACTCTATGTTGGAGAGACGGAAAGAACCATCAACGACCGTTTCAAAGAACATCTTCAGTCTGTCAAGTACCAATACAACAGACCGGTCGGACGACATTTCAATCAGGCCGACCACTCCGTCTCAGACATTCGAGTTAAAGGCCTCTGGCTTATGCAAGCCAGTAATGTCTGGGCCAGGAAAGACCGTGAAAAATTTCTGATTAATAAACTGGGCACTGTGGCGCCACTCGGGATGAATATGAAAGATTAACATTGTTTACCTTGCTTGTGTCTGCTACTTTACCTCACTGATTTACTACTCACTAATCAGTTAGGTGATGTTGGCGCTGGTTGATATGTACATTTCCCTTGGGGACTTTCTCAGCGCTGGCCGAACGTTTAGTTGGATCCCTTGCCCTTCCCTGTCGGGCACCGGGTCTCCGGCTCACGGTTTGATACGCGGTTTTGGGGCGGGGCGATCGTGTGCATCCCTTGGGGATGTATGTGGTCGTCTGGTTGCGTGCCTGTGTGTTTTTCTGTGGGCTGGTGGGTGCCCGTTGGGTGGGGTTGGTGGCTCTGGCTGGTTGTCTTCCGCCCCCCCCCCCCCCCCCCCTTCCTTTTTTTTTTTTTTTTTTTTTTTTTTTTTTTTTTTTTTTTTTCCCCTTCCTCCTTACTCCTTCCCCCCCTTCCCCCCCCCCCCGCCCCCATCTCTCTCTCTCCCTCTCTCTCTCTCTCTCTCTCTCTCTCTCTCTCTCTCTCTCTCTCTCTCTCTCTCTCTCTCTCTCTCCCCCCCCCTTATTTTTTGAGTTACCCTTGAAGACGGTTTCACAACTACCTACTCTCCACTTATACCAATATTCTCTTACTGAATTTGATCCTTTGCTTTGTTTTCATGACTTATTACTTGTTGTGTACCGTGCTAAATGCTGGGGTTTTTTTCCCGGGGTCCTCCCGTTTTTCCCCGAGGTAGTCCTCAACTTGAAGGTGATATAAAGTTTGCCTTCGGGTTGGTGTTTAGCAGGCTTTGTGTATTAGACACTCAGCCTACTTCGTGCCCAAGGGTACTCCCCATTCGTTCTCTCTCTCTCTTTCTCTCTCTCCGTCTCGCTCTCTCTCTCTCTCTCTCTCTCTCTCTCTCTCTCACTCTCTCTCTCTCTCTCTCTCTCTGGCCTCATCTACACGCCTTTTCTTTCGCTCGCTCCTGCACGTGCTTGCACACACTCTTGTCTCTCGTGAGTTCAGGTTCTTTCCGAGTCTCTCTCTTACGCGATTTTTCGTCGACGTCATTTTTACTTTTTCCGCACTTTTGTTCTTCCTTTTCTTTTATTTTACGTCACCTCCTTCAGTTGCCACATTCCTTCTGCCATTGAAGATAAGTAGCGGCTAATCTCTATGTTTGTTTGTTTGTCTATTTTGACAAAGGGTATTTACCCGAAATATTAATAAATTGTGTTGTACCCGTCTTTTCTAAGCGTGTTTCTTTCTCCGTTGGGTACTTCTTTGCATATTACACGCTTGGCAGTCACCTTTTTGGTCTGGATTGTTTAATTTTATTGAGACAAACACTTCAAGATGCTGTCAGACAGAAATTAGCAGAGGAAACGAGGAGGATCAACCAAAACCTCACCCATCTAATCAACAAACTTTTTCTTACAGCTAAATATATGACACAACGACGGCAGACAACACCAGATATTCAACTCAGACTTTACGTAATGAGACTTGATACTCTGAAGGTTTGCCTGTCCATCCAGTACTTTCTATGACACAGACACGTATCTGTCAAATGAGAAAATATAGACTTGACAAAAGACATGAATATCTTGAACAAGAAATGAGTGCTATCCTTTCCAGTCCACTCTTCCCTATCTGCTCAGCCGACTAGCATCTTAGTCAAACAACGACTGCATCTTTTTCTTCTTTTGCAATCATAGCAGATTCATGTATGTACAACATAAGGTATAAAGAATTTGTGCCCTTCAGTGATCACTGACCCGAAACGATGGGTGCAAAAATGTTTGCCCTTTCTTGCTTTTGCTGACGTAAGCAAACCCCAGAAAATGGTTACGCGGTTGAAAAAAGACCTACACCGAGATCAGAATCTTTACCTCCCACACCCCCCCCCCCCCTCGACACCCCACCCCATGTGACGCTCCAAGACAGGGGCACAACTCTTCACATGACTGCCATAAATTCGATTTTCTCCCCCCTGTGGATACACACGTGACCCTGCATGCGAGTGTAGTGGCTTATGAGAATCGCTCAGTGCCTCTTGCTATCGCGATAAAAAGGCCATCATCAGGCAGACGTCAGCCGCCGTTGGCCCGCGCACGGCCGTGCGCGGGCCAAGAGCGGCCGACGTCAGCCCGATGGGAAATACCTTCTCGCAGTCTTTATCCTTAGTGAGCTGTCGAATTGCGACATGTACAAGGAAACCTATGAACAAAATCAGACCAAACAGGTTAAGTGCCAAGCTTGTAAAATGCAAGAAAGTCCCAACGAAGAAAAGAAACACGCGTAGAAAAGACGCAACGCAGTAATCACTCTAATCTTCTTCTCTCTCTCTTGGCTTGAGTTCGCGAACGAAGATTCTATAGGGGTTGTCCACGACGTCTGCAGGCATGCTCGTGACTGCGGAGGCCAATCCGGGACAGGCAGGTTCGACCGCAGTGGCTGCAGAGGGAGGGCTGGCCAGGGTTCTGAGTTGAGGCATCTCTGTTTTTTCTCCTGTGCCGCTTGTCTTTAAGGCTAGCTCTGCGAGAGTCCTCAAAGGAGACAGCTGCCTTGTAAATGGTGGAGCGCCAGGTGTCACGGTCTGCAGCAAGTGAAGACCACTGGCGGTGGTCGATTTGGCAGGCACTAAGCGACTTCTTGAGACAGTCTTTGCATCTCTTCTTTGGTGCCCCTCTGTCTATGTGTCCAGTGGCGAGCTCGCCGAACAGGGTGATCTTGGGTAGGCGATGATCCTCCATCCTGGAGACGTGCCCAGCCCAGCGGAGCTGTGTCCGTAGCAGCAAAGCCTCGATGCTCACAGTTTCTGCCTGTTCAAGGACCTCGACGTTTGTGACATAGTCACTCCAGTGAATGCCAAGGATTGTACGCAGGCAGCGCTGGTAGAAGCGTTCGAGGAGTCGTAGTTGGCTGCGGTAGAGGGCCCAGGACTCGGAACCATACAGCAGGGTGGTGAGGACGACAGCTCTGTACACGCTGATCTTGGTGCCTGTTTTCAGCTGTTGATTGTGCCACACCTGCTTGTATAGACGCCCGAAAGCGCTGTTTGCTTTTGCCAGCCTGCTGTGCAGCTCCTTGTCCAGCTTGGCGTCTGACGTGATGATGCAGCCAAGGTATGTAAACTGGTGCACTGACTTCAGTTCGGACTCTCCGATGGTGATGTGGGGAGGGCGATGCTCTACCTTCGGTGCCGGCTGATGGAGGACCTCTGCCTTTTTCAGACTGACCTCGAGTCCAAAGAGCTTAGCAGCGTCTGCAAAGCAGGATGTGATGCGCTGCAGGGCTCTCTCTGTGTGTGCAACAAGGGCAGCGTCATCAGCAAAGAGCAGCTCACGAATCAGTTGGTCTAGGGTTTTTGTGTGGGCCTGCAGTCGTCCGAGGTTGAACAGGCTGCCATCGAGACGATACCTGATGTTCACTGCGTCGTCATCGTCGAGGTCCACTGTGGCCTGCTTCAACATCATGCTAAAAAAGATAGTGAAGAGGGTCGGTGCCAGCACACAGCCCTGCTTCACACCGTTGAGAATGGGGAATGGTTCTGAGACGTCATTGTTGAGTCTGACCTGGCCTTGCTGGTCCTCGTGTAGCTGGACGATCATGCTGAGGAACTTTGGGGGACAGCCAAGTCGCTCCAGGATCTGCCACACGCCTTGCCTGCTCACAGTGTCGAACGCTTTTGTTAGGTCGACAAACGTTACGTACAGCCCTTTGTTCTGCTCGCGGCACTTCTCCTGAAGCTGTCTCAGCACAAAGACCATGTCAGTGGTGCTCCTGTTGGCTCTGAAGCCACACTGGCCCTCTGGGAGGTGGTCTTCTGCAATGGCAGGTACCAGCCGATTCAGGAGCAGCCTTGCGAGAATTTTCCCGGCAATGGACAGCAGGATAATTCCACGGTAGTTGGAGCAGGCAGACTTCTCTCCTTTGTTCTTGTACAGGGTGATGACGACTGCATCGCGCAGATCCTTTGGTAGTGTTCCTTCCTCCCAGCAGCAGAGAAAGAGGTCATGGAGCTTGTTGTTCAGTGCTGGGCCTCCATGTTTCAAGATCTCTGGTGGGATTCCGTCAATGCCTGCTGCTTTGCCACTCTTGAGCTGGTGGATGGCTGTGAGGGTCTCTTCAGCAGTGGGCGGTTCGTCCAATTCAACCTTTACTGGGAGGTGTGGGATTTGGAGGATGACTGCTTCTTGAACAGTGCGCTCAGCGCTGAAGAGGTCCTGAAAGTATTCCGACCAGCGGTTCAAGATGGAGTTATTATCTGTGAGGAGTGCCTGTCCATCAGCGCATCGCAGGGGACTTTGTATCAGGTGCCTAGGGCCATACACTGCTTTCAGTGCTTCGTAGAAGCCCCTGTAGTCACCGTTGTCAGCGCAAAGCTGGGTCCTCTGTGTGAGTCTGGTCCACCACTCGTTCTGGAGATCTCTGAGCTTGCGCTGGAGACTGCTGCAGACGAGGCGGAAGGCAGACTTCTTCACAGGGCAGGAAGGCTGGGCTAGGTGGGCCTGATGGGCGGCTCTTTGTTTTTGCTAGGAGTTCCTGGATCTCTACGTCATTTTCGTCAAACCAGTCTTTGTTCCTCTTTCTAGCGAAACCCAAGACTTCTGCAGAGGATTTTGCGATAGCAGTTTTCAGCTTTTCCCAGAGTGTTTCAGGGGAGGAGTCTGCTGGGTCAGCTGTGTCTGTGAGCCTGCGCTGTAAATCTGTCTGAAAGGCAAGTTTTACGTCGTCACGCTGAAGGCTGGCAACATCAAGCTTTTTCTTAGGGGGCCCCCTTTCTTGGGTTTTGGCTTGAAGTGGAGCCTGAGTTTGCAGCGGACAAGGCGGTGGTCAGTGTGGCACTCTGCGCTGTGCATCACTCTGGTGAGGAGGACATCACTGCGGTCCCTCTGACGCACTAGGACATAGTCGATAAGGTGCCAGTGTTTGGAGCGAGGATGCATCCAGGTGATCTTTCGACTGTCCTTTTGCTGGAAAGTAGTGTTGGTGATGACAAGCTGCTGCTCTGCACTGAACTCCAACAGTAGGCGGCCATTGTCATTGCAGTTCCCGACGCCATGCTTGCCGAGGACTCCTTTCCAGGCTTCAGAGTCCTTGCCCACTCTGGCGTTGAAGTCGCCAAGGTTGATGACTTTGTCGTCTGCAGGGGTGCTCTGTAGGAGGCTGCGCAGGTCAGTGTAGAACGTCCTTTTCTGCAGGCTCTGCCAGGAGGGTTGGGGAGTACACACTGAGAAGGGTGACGTGTTGCTGGTGTCTCAGTGGGAGGCGCATGGACATGATGCGGTCTGAGTGATCGGTTGGTAGGTTTTCCAGCTTAGTCGCAATGGAGGTCTTGACCATGAAGCCCACGGCTGAGAGCCGTCTTTCTGATGCAGACTTGCCTGAGCAGTAGAGGGTGTAGCCAGCGCCAAGTTCTTGGAGACTGCCTTCGTCCGGGAGGCGTACTTCGCTGAGCGCAGCGATGTCGATGTTTAACCTCCGCAATTCATGGGCAATGACGGCGGAGCGACGGTCTGCTGTGTCGAGCATGGTTTGGATGTTCCGGCATGCTACGTTGAGTCCGGTCGTGGTCGACATTAGAGTGGATCCGTTGTTTTTACTTGTTTTCTGACCGCAGGAGAAGATGCCCGTTGACCGCGGCTAGCCAACTGGGGTTGTGAGGGGACAAGCTTTGGTTAGGCCACCTTTTCTAGGCCCCTCTCCGTGTGGAGCAAGCAGTGCTGTCCCTAGAGAAGGCTGCTTGGTCGTTAAGTGTGTGCCGAGTGACGTTGTCATCCCCAGGTCAACATCAGGCGACCAATATCCTGAACCGCCTGCATGCAGGTTTGAGACTGCGGCTTCCAGTGACATCTTTCACCTGCCGTTTCGCCCCTCGCCCGTCGCTACAGGACTTGGAATGGTCTGTATCATGGTCCGTGGACGTTTTCTAAAGCCTGCGCGGTGGAGCTTTTTGGTGGAGTGCAGTGTGCGCAGTACTGGCCCCCATCCTTTAAACCCTTGGTTCGTCTGCCATGGCCTAGCAAGCTGGGACGATGGCATCGAGGTCCTCAGGTCGTAGGTTTTATATCAGACTGTCCTTGTCCTAGTCTCTGGCTCAAAAACCTTCCCCGGAGACACGGGGGCTTTGAAGTCAGGGTTTTCCTCCCTTAGCCTTTCCGCAGCCAAGCGGCCAGGCCTGCAAGGCAGCAGGACAAATGTTGATTAATTTTCGAGGTTCTCTCCTCTAGATCCGCCGTGTTTAGCCTGGGGGCTCGTGCTGCCCAGTTTTGGGGGTCACCTCGGAGAGGATGTGGCCAGGGACCACGCACGGGCGGTCTTGGGATAGAGGGATGCTATGCTAGTCCGGAGAGATTACACACGAGGGTGCCTCACGAAGGCCAAGAGGCCCTAGACTAGGGTGATCCCGGGGAAGGCGCTGTAAGAGTTCCCCACTACCCTCACCACCACCGCAACTCTCCCCTGGGGCCCCCACCCTTTGAGTCAGGCAGCGACCCCTTGACCCCACGCAACGCAGTAAGTTGTGTTTTATACACAAGTGTACATCTAGTATAAATGTCGTGCGTCGCGACTTCACAAACTGTATCGCGAGGCTGGCGTCGGCTGACGTAGCTACCTAGAGGGCTAACCAATCCAAGCGCGCCGTCCGGCGCACGCCCTCCACCATAGGCGTTGGGCGCGCGCCGGCCGGCGCGTTAGAAAGTTAGAAAGGTAGATTGTAAAATTTCAAGAAGTCGGTTCAGGTCGTACAAATCTTGCACATAGGAATAGATTTTAACCTTCGCTTAACTCTATTTTAACTACAGCACTTAACCCTGATGTAAATAGCTCAATATTAGCTTCTAACATGTAAATAAGGTCATTTTATATACTTTTAATAGTTTCTTTTGTAATAAAGATGAACATGGATGTTCAACATAAAAGGACCCTTGTTGTGGGTGAAAGATAGCGGGATGGCCCTTGGCCCCCGACATCAATGTAAGAGACCAAACACTATACCGGTCGCACGGCCTTGTCCGTCGGCCCTTTTAACACAATTAACTCAGCCCCGTTCCCCTACCTCCCCCCCCCCCCCCCCAAATAAAGTAAAACCAGCTAGTCCCTTATGCTAACTTAGTGAATAGGGACAATAAGCCAAATTCATTCATTGCTCACAAACCAGACTGATAGGCCGCGAGGCGGCAGTGCACCTTCTCGTTTGTGTATGTGTGTTTCTCCTGCCTACTTCCTAAGTTCCATAAAAAGTCATGGGTTAAAGGCTTGGCCTGATGCAGCCTTTTTTGGGATGTAGATGATCGTCTTGTTCTTTACTTGCGTATTTTTCAGCGGGCTGGCAATTGGGTGCCTGATAGGTGGGGACAGGGGATCTAACCGTTTGTATGTCCAGCGCTGAGTAATTGCCATTGGTATGTGTATAGTCGTGTGGCGTTTGTGGATGGTTACATTGCGGATAACGACATGTATATACTCGTAACCTTCTCGTGCACGCAGACACCAAAACTGTCAGCTCAGTCGGCAAGGCGCACCGCATCAATAGCTGCGCGGGTGTCGAATAGCGTTGCCGGAGGCGTTTTTATACCAAATGATCAGATTTTAATATTTCACACGCGAGAACCGTCACACATTTCTTCGTGTATGTATTTCTGCTTCTTAAGTCCCTTCTATTTATCGAAGGGACTTTTTAGGACGGGTCTCGGTGGGGCGAATTTAATAGCATGTCCATGATGTCAAAGGCGGGCAGGTTAAACATCTAACAATTGAAGTAACCGCAAGATAAAAATTACGTCATGTCTAGTTACGCTAACCTCGCTGCTGAACGTACATTTGGCGTGAAGCACCGTATGTGCATATGTATGTGCGTATGTATGTAAACAAGAGAATTTCCGATATTGCTGCACACACAAGATTGAAACTTGGCGAAATACTTTCTTAAGTGGATGGCTAAGAGATCTTCCGAGCATATTGTATTTGAATGTCTCATTGAAGACATAAACAACCGTTTATAGAAAGTCGGTTGACCCAGATTAGAGTCCGTGATTTTTGTCATATTTACTTGAACTTTTGCATATAGCTAGTTTGGATGAGTTCGTTAGCCAGCTTTGGAGGAATAGATCCTCATGCGCCCTCTTGGAGATGTTTGGAGCGCGCGCGAACGCACGCGCACGCACACGCATACACACACATCGACGCGCTTTCAGAAAAGCATGCAGGTGTACTTAGTATAGCATGTAGCTAGGTAAAGTCAACCTGATTTCACACAAATTATAACAAGACTGAAATTGTACCGTGAAGTTCTAGTTTTGTCACCATTTTCGCAAGTCTTGAAGCGAAAGCGAAATCACGTTAAATGTAAAATTACTTAAATACAAAAAATACGTCATGACAAATGACGTTTGACAAACCAATGACGCGTATGCACTGCGCGCGCCCCTTATAGGGTTCACTATGACGCATTGGCACACCTGCGAGACTTTTTCAAAAGGATATATTTTAACATCAGAATCAAGTCAAAGACAAAAGGTACCCTTGACAGCCCCCCACCCGGGTCTGCCCTGGCGGACTTGGGTGGGGTTAACTACTTTTTAGTTCCATGGGTCAACCTGGTTAGCCCCACACAGTGGGTTTTCCCCTCTATTCTGGGGCATGTGTTTCTGTCTACACTTGGTCCGTTCACCTGTATTTTCATTTTTAAACTCTCCCTACTGTCTGTGCTGCCTGTAGCTCTTGATATTGGATGTGTGTTACTAAATAGTCTTAGGTTTATTTAGCGTATTAGACCGGCTGGCAACATACATTCAATATTCTGTTTAATTTTTTTTTCACAAGCAGTGCAGGCACATCCTGAGAAAGTCTTGTTGCTGTCGGGACGTTAAGCAATGTACAACCAACCCTTGACAGCGAAGGCAGTTCTCATATAGAAGTGACTTTGTGGGTTATGGTTCATCCCATCTTGTTTTAAGCCCCTTCTATTTATAAAAGGGACATTTTAGGACGGGTCGCTGTGGGGCGAATTGAATTTAATAGCATGTCCATGATGTCAAAGGCGGGCAGGCTAAACCCTTAACAATTGAAGTAACAAAATAATAATTACGTCATGTCTAGTTACGCTAACCTCGCTGCTGAACGTACATTTGGCGCGAAGCGCCGTAAGTGCGTATGTGCGTATGTGTGTGCGTATGTATATAAAAAAGTGAATTCCGATATTTCTGTACACACAAGTTGAAACTTGGCGCAATACTTTCTTAAATTTTAAGTGGGTTCCTAAGAGAGCCTCCGAGCATATTGTATTTTATTATCGCATTGAAGACAAACAACCGTTTATAGAAAGTCGGTTGATCCAGATTAGAGTCCGTAATTTTTGTCATTTTTACTTGAACTGTTGCATATAGCTAGTTTGGAGAAAGATATTGGATGAGTTCGTTAGCCAGTTTTGTATCCTTTCAACTTCTTTATTAAAAATTAATTCTTCTCAGAAAAGAATTAAAACACTATAAAAACCTTTACTTCTAGAGAAAAAGTCAGACAGTGGCGGTGACGTAAAAAGAGGCAACTCCGTCACATAATACTCTAAATATGACGTCATTCTCTCTCTCTCTCTCTCTCTCTCTCTCTCTCTCTCTCTCTCTCTCTCTCTCTCTCTCTCTCTCTCTCTCTCTCTCTCTCTCTCTATCTATCTATCTCTATCTCACACACACAAACATGCGCGCATCTCCAGAAGGAATAGATCCTCATGCGCCTGGAGATGTTTGGAGCGCGCGCGCATGCACGCACTAACATACACACACACATCGACGCGCTTTCAGAAAAGCATGCAGGTGACCCGTGTACTTAGTATATCATGTAGCTAGTTAAACTGTCAACCTGCTTTCACGCAAATTATAGCAAGACTGAAATTGTACCGTGAAGTTCCAGTTTTGTCACCATTTTCTCAAGCCTATGAAGCGAAAGTGAAACTCATATCACGTAAAATATAAAATTAGGTAAAAACTAAAACTTTTACGTCGTGACAAATGACGTTTGACAAATCAATGACGCGTATATACGTATGTCCTGCGTCCCTTATAAAACTCACTGACGCATTGGCAGATCTGCGAGTCTTTTTCAATAGGAGATAATTCAACATCAGAATCAGGTCAAGGACAAAAGTAGAGACCATTGACAGCGAGGACAGCTCTCATATAGAAGGGACTTTGTGGGTTATGGTTCATCCCATCTTGTGTTTATCTACAAATACGATACGATAAAAGATGTACTGCTACATTATCAGGACTAAAATGTCTATGTGACCATGTGCAGTTCTGGCACCAACGCTATATCACTTGAAACTATCGCTGTAGATACCCCTAGCGTACGTGCATCATATTATGGACTGACGAGCAAAAGAAATGCGATGACATCATTTGCATTGCGTTTACGATGATCCAGATGTCTCATTTCTTTTGCCCGTTAGACTTATATTTTATAGCGCCTTTTCAGTCCTGTTTTTCCTTTGTCTGTTTTCATCTTCCTTGTATACTGACGAGCGAAAGAAATGTCTCATTTCTTTTGCCCGTCAGTATTGATATTGTTTAATGATATTCTTTCTTGCACGACATTATTCTTCACTGACAGTTTGCTGATCTGTCATTTTGGACTGTGAGGCTTACAGTGGTAAGGTATAAAATCACAGATCAGCATGCACATTTTCTTGCATGCACACTTTTCTCGTGGTATATGCCAGCCTATAAGGTTTCTTAGGACCAAATCGTTTAACTTTGTGTTAAAGAAGACCCCCCCCCTCCCCCACCACCACCCACCCGGCCCCCATTACCGTCAAAACTGTATTTAATGAATACCACCAAAACTGCATTCAATAAATGAGAAGTGCATTACTGTTGTCCTTTACGAAATGAACTACAGATCATAAATGAGAAAAGCGTTAATTAACCTATAAATCCATGACTGGGTACGACAGGTTGTGGTTCTGCCATGAGATTTTAAGGGTGGTGTCGGAATAGCTTGGCGTCTGTAGGCGCCAAGCTATTCCGACACCACCCTTAAAATATCATAGACAAGAACTATGACGTAGGGCTCAGAGGACATCTCCAAAATTTGATGACGTCGTCCTCATTGCTTAATGGGTTTAATGCAACAAACGCCGGTACCCCCGTGATATAAATGCTCTTTTTTACTACCAAGGGGAATCACTAACCGCTGGTAAATGAGACAATTAAATCCCTTTACCCTTTCTAATATGGCACTAAATCTTCAGCCCACGAGCCATATAGACCCGGCTTCGACTTACGATTTGGTACCATAAGGACGGGGTCAAGGGATATAACTGTTTGTTTTCATCCCTACGTCACACGACCAATCCCTTTAGCGCAAACTGTACAACACTGAACGAGCTACAAAAACCTTTGTAGCGACTAATGGCCGACTGTTTGTAGCCCTCTTTGTGACGCGTCTTGGATGCCAGTTTTGTTCTATAAAAGAACACCAAAACGTTCTAAAGTACAACGATACTTAGTGTTGTTCGAAACAATAGGCATGCTACAAACGACTTTGAATTTCCAAAAACTACAGTAGCTCGCTTGAGCTTGCCCTTAGCACCACTTGAATGTTCTGTGTTTATGTACAGTGTGTGAGTGAATGCGCGTGTTTCACGTGAGCGTGCTTGTTGGGTTCAGTTCGCGGCGGCGCTTTGAGCCGATTTTCAATTGGGATAAAGCGCCTATTTAATGCGCTTATTATTATTATTATTACTGGATTTGTTTGTAGCACATATTTGCAGCAATAGTGTGTATCACACCACTAAAGAAAGAATCTTTGAGAAATCGAAAGCACATGAGCGTCCTATGCGACTATTTTATTGAAGACTTTTGAAGTCATTTGAGGCAACCACTGAACAATCGCCCACCTCTTCTATTGCATTACTCTGACATTGTGTAGACACCGTTGCTGGTCATGCAGTCGGCAACGTCATTACAGATCTTATATTAGGTCATAAATCTATTATGTATACATGTATATTCTGTTGACGTCGGTCATGTCTGGTGTGATCCAGGTCAGATGATTTCAGCTGTTTTCTTTTACGAAAATAGTGGAGGAATGAAAGAAAAAAACGTTATTGGTAGCAGGGGTTTGTGCTGCACGGACCCTTGTAGGCCTTCGGGAGGTCAAAGGAACCATTGTACCCCTCAGGCCTTCGGTTTTCGGGGTACAATGGTTCCTTTGACATCCCGACGACCTACAAGGGTCTGTGTAGCAAACCCCTGCTACCAATAACTTATATTGTCCAGCGTAGAGTAAATCCTCTAGGTACTGAAAGACAATTTCCCGAAAACAGTGGATTAAAAGCCCGGAAAAACGCGATTTCGCATGTTTGTCAGCGTTTTTAGTCCCCTGTTGATTTTTTTTTAATATACATATTTTTTAAAAAATCAAAACACCTGACATATGTCTGATTTCCGAGCATAGTTCATAAACAAAACTCAGTCCTGGTCTCGGTCAGTGTAACGTTTTAAACATTATCACACAACAAAAAATAATGAACCCGTTAAACAGATTCCCAGTGCGCACTGGTCATCGGGTCGACGTCGGCCCTATGACCTTGTGCGCACTGGGTTTGCAGCAACTGTTTTGACATTCACTGATCTGTGTAAAACCCTTTATTTATTTATTTATTTATTTATTTATTTATTTATTTATTTATTTATTTATTTATTTATTTATTTATGTATTTATTTATTTTCAAAGAGTGTATAGTAGCTCCGATTACTTAGAGACGATAGTTTCTGGTCTTAAGGACACCAGAGATCCACAGTAGAAATAAATCCCATCTTGACCGAATTGAACTGAACTTTTGGTCCAAGAAAAAATCGTGTTAGAGTGTACACACTTTTCCTTTGCAATGTACAGTGCATATCTTCGGACCCGACTGTCCTGAGGGGTTGCCACTATGTCCAGATGGCCGAACATGTGGCCCTGTATGCCCCAGTACAACGCATGGTAAGTCAGTGCAGCCCAATGCCACCTATGTCAGCGGTATCCACTCAACGCGAGTGCATTATGTGCCCTTGATCTAGCACATGATCCTGAAGGGTACATCAACAGTCAACCTTGTCATGTTCTGATCTGGTCTACTCGGTTCCTTTCCGTTCTGTTGCTCTGCTGTGCTTGGCTCTGCTCTGCTTTGCTCTACTTTGCTCGGCTCGGCTCGGTCCGGTCCGGTTCGGTTCAGTCCTGTTCGGTTCTGTCTTGTTCGGTTCTGTCCTGTTCGGTTTGGTCCCGTCTTTTCCTTTTCGGTTCGGTTCGGTCCGATCCTGTCCGGTTCTGTCCTGTCCTGTCCGGATCGGTTCGAGCCGGTCCGATCCTGTCCGGTTCAGTTCTGTCCTGTCTGTTCGGTCCGCTCCTGTCCGATTCGGTTCTGACCTGCCCGGTTCTGTCCTGTCCGGTTCGGTCCGATCCGGTCCGGTCCGGTTCTTTTCCATGTGACTAAAAGTTGTTTTTCTTGTTGCTGTTGTTGTTGTTGGTCGTTTCCTGTGTTTCCGCACACACGTCAGTGCCTGTCTGCATTATATCGTCTGCAACGAATTGCACTCGGGTTTTGTTCGAGTTGCTGCTGCGTAATGGCAATACATTACTTTAGGTGGCATTGGGTTAGAAGAAGGCATGCATTAGTTAATTATGGATATCTTGTTATTATTCGGTACGCCCAGCCAGCCCGTCTTTTCAACTGACGCTACTGTTAAGGCCAGTTTCTGAATTCTTTGTAAGACACCGTTTGGCCTGAGCTGCGAAAAATCACAATTCACAGCAGCTGAAAGACCGTAAGATGAAATATGGCTCAGTGAGATGTCTCATGTTTCTAAGTTTTGCGAATGTTCTTGCTTTCGGTAAATTTTGTGCATTTTGGACTTGTCTGCGCTATTCGACTTGCGACTGACTCTTTAGCGTTGAAACTGAGTGACTTCTCCAACCCCCCCCCCCCACCCACCCCCCAATCCACCCCGCAACCTCTTTCTGTCCTGCTTCAGATCCTTTGTTTTGTATCCCCCCCCCCCTCACCTCCTTTGTCTCATTTGCCTTCATTTCCTCTTCCAAGCAATGTAATGGATTCGTATTATTGTATGTCTGAAGTTTTTTCCCAGTGCGCAAAGGCCATCGGGCCGACCTCGGCCGCCGTTGGCCCGCGCACTGCCGTGCGCGGGTCAACACCGGCCGACGTTGACCCGATGACCGCCTTTTGCGCACTGTGTGTGTGTGTGTGTGTGTGTGTGTGTGTGTGTGTGTGTGTGTGTGTGTGTGTGTGTGTTTGTGTGTGTGTGTGTGTGTGTGTGTGTGTGTGTGTGTGTGTGTGTGTGTGTGTGTGTGTGTGTGTGTGTGTGTGTGTGTGTGTGTGCGGATGTTTCACAAATGCATAAAAATAAAGTATAAATAGGGAAATTACATTTTGTCTTAATCTGTTTCACACGCGTTGTCTACCTCGATTCTTTGCCCTTGCGGCAGCGAATCGAGGAAGACAACCAGTGTGGTCCTACTTATATCACTTCTGAAAAACACATGGACAAAAACACAAGAAGAAGAAACAAGCTTCAGGGAAGAAAAGAGAATTTAAAAAAAAAACCACGTTTAAAACAGTACTGTTGTGGCCTTGTTTTGAAGCAGCTTGTTTAGGACTTTGTCGGTTAATTAATCCATTCAGCCCCAACGCCCTACAGCAGGACATGGTTTGACCATGAAATTTCAAGGGTAGTGCCAAGCTCATCTGGCACTACCCTTGAATGATCATGGTCCATCCATCTCCTCCAACTGGCATATAGTCGTTAGGTGACACCTCCAGAATTTGGGAAATGTAGCCGTGGGGTTAAATGGGTTAATAGGATACTATTTTATCCTTGTTCCCCCCACCCCCGAAGCGTGTTACTTTCACTAGTTGTTTTCTTGCATTTTACGCGCTTGGCAGTGACTGATCTGGACTGGAGTTTGTATTTATAGACTATTTCACCATACTCACTCTGCCATTTTCAGAGATGGGCGAGACTACAACGACAGAGTATTTGACTAAGCATAGGGGCCCCCCACGCTCCGTTCCTACTACTACTCAACGTAAGTATAAAATACTACTACTACTACTACTACTACTACTAACAACAACAACAACAACCAACAACAACAACAAGTAGCAGTAGTAGTCCCAATGCCCAAAAAGCCATCGGATCCGACGTCGGTCGCCGTTGGCCTGAGCATGGCTGTGCGCTGGCCAACGGCGGCCGTTTTGTTGTTGTTATAATAATAATAATAATAATAATAATAATAATAATAATAAGCGCATTAAATAGGCGCTTTATCCCAATTGAAAATCGGCTCAAAGCGCCCCCGCGAACTGAACCCAACAAGCACGCTCACGTGAATCACGCGCATTCACTCACACACTGTACATAAACACAGAACATTCATATATGCATGTGTGCTAGCGTGTGTGTTCGTGTGTGCTTTCGTGTGTGTATATGTAAAAGGTTCTTTAGTTTACACGTGAACCAGCCAAGTGACTAAATGAGGAGATTTTAATATTTCACACGCGAGAACCTTCACACATTTATTCGTGTATGTATTTCTGCTTCTTAAGTCCCTTCTATTTATAGAAGGGACTTTTTAAGACGGGTCTCGGTGGAGCGAATTTAATAACATGTCTATGATGTCAAAGGCGGGCAGGCTAAACCTCTATCAATTGAAGTAACCGCAAGATAAAAATTACGTCATGTCTTGTTACGCTAACCTCGCTGCTGAACGTACATTTGGCTCGAAGCGCATATTTGTATGTATGTGTGTGCGTATGTATGTAAACAAGAGAATATCCGATATTGCTGCACACACAAGATTGAAACTTGGCGAAATACTTTCTTAAGTGGATGGCTAAGAGATCTTCCGAGCATACTGTATTTGAATGTCTCATTGAAGACATAAACAACCGTTTATAGGAAGTCGGTTGACCCAGATTAGAGTCCGTAATTTTTGACATATTTCAGTACTTGAACTTTTGCATATAGCTAGTTTGGAGGAAGACATTGGATGAGTTTATTAGCCAGCTTTGGAGGAATAGATCCTCATGCGCCCTCTTGGAGACGTTTGGAGCGTGCGCGCACGCCGCATACACACACATCGACGCGCTTTCAGAAGAGCATGCAGGTGTACTTAGTATAGCATATATTTAAGTAAAGTCAACCTGATTTCACACAAATTATAGCAAGACTGAAATTGTACCGTGAAGTTCTAGTTTTGTCACCATTTTCGCAAGTCTTGAAGCGAAAGCGAAATCACGTCAAATATAAAATTACTTAAATACACAAAAATACGTCATGACAAATGACGTTTGACAAACCAATGACGCGTATGCGCTGCGCGCGCCCTTAAAGAGTTCACTATGACGCATTGGCACACTTGCGATGCTTTTTCAAAAGGAGATATTTCAACATCAGAATCAAGTCAAAGACAAAAGGTACCCCTGACAGCCCCCACCCGGGTCTGCCCTGGGAGACTACTGGATCATCACTTCTCTCGCTGCAGTAGGACGGAGCGGACGGTCCCCCGAGCTTCTCCCCCAGGCAAGCCAAGAAGCTACCTTCACGCATCATCTCTCGAAGTGAACGGCTTACCGCGCGGCGCATATCATCGCTCGAGCTACGCTACACATGGCCAGCAAGAAACAGAATGCCGCCCTTTTAATGGCAAACCGAAACCGACGCCAAACCAACCAGCAACAGGCCGACGAGTACCTGGCTCAACACCCCCAGCTACGTCCACAGACTACGCCGAGACCCCAGAGAGAGACCAGACGGCCAAATCCACTCCTGTCGCCACCGATACCTCCTCCAACGACGCAGCCGGAGACACCCCGTGCGTCACCAAATTATAACTATGAAGAAATGCTGCGACGATATCCACCGCCTATGCCACCAGCAGGACTGTTCCCTCAACCACCCTATCCCCACGCTACCAAGCAGAAAGCATTCCAGCCACCGCCCAACCCCCCCCCCCCCCCACCCCCACCGTCACCGGTAGAAGAAGAAGAAGAAGAACAGGAGGACAGGTCAGAGCCTTTGGCATCATAGACATGCTATAAATTCGCCCCACCGAGACCCGTCCTAAAAAAAAGTCCCTTCTATAAATAGAAGGGACTAAAGAAGCAGAAATACATACACGAATAAATGTGTGAAGGTTCTCGCGTGTGAAATATTAAAATCTGGGTTAAAAAAAACCGAGACCAGCACTGAGTTTGTTTTAACTCATTCTACCCCAGATACACCACAGCAAGATAAGGATCGACCATGATAGTTCAAGGGTGATGCCAGAATAGCTTGCCCTATGGGCGCCAAGCTATTCTAGCATCACCCTTGAACTATCATGGTCGATCTGTGTCCTGCACTGCAGTGCAGTCTTCAGAGGACAAGGGCAAAATTTGGGGATTTCGGTGTTGGGGTAGAATGAGTTAATGGACGATGCTCGGAAATCAGACATATGTCAGGTGTTTTGAATTTTTTTTAAATGTATATTAAAAAAGAACCAACAGGAGACTAAAAACCCTGACAAACATGCGAAATCGCGTGTTTGTTCGGGCTTTTAATACACTTTTTTCGGGAAATTGTCTTTCAGTACCTGGGGGATTTACTCTACGCTGGACAATATAAGTTATTGGTAGCAGGGGTTTGCTACACAGACCTGTAGGCCTTCGGGAGGTCAAAGGAACCATTGTACCCCGAAGACCTGAGGGGTTCAATGGTTCCTTTGACCTCCCGAAGGCCTACAAGGGTCCGTTCTTTTCCATGTGACTGAAAGTTGTTTTTCTTGTTGCTGTT
>BTPG01000003.1:34896095-35198595 GCA_036245525.1 Semisulcospira habei
ATACTAAAGACCCCATCCAAAAACAGTTTCTAGCGCCCCCCGTCAAGCTGCCCTTTTGGAGGTCTGTTTTTCACACTAGACATGTTCTGGAGTGCCCTGCCCAGGTCTCGTGTGAATGGACAGACTTCCAATATGACGAAGACGACGAGACTGAGCGCTATCTAAAAACCATCACAGTGCCTGTTCCCTGTGTCCCTTCCCCTACTGAACTATACTTCACAAAACTATTGTGCAACTGAAGTACGGGAGCCGTAAACTTGTTGAACTCTGACTCTGGCCACAGGCACTGTCACCATACAAGGAAATGTGTGCCCTGAATGGGTACACAATGAGTTCGAAAAACTGAAAACCCTTGTCAGCGACATGAGTGGTGACAGCATTCCGTTCTCCCCCAAACTGACACCACACTGCCTATCATGCCTGATGATAAACCGTTCCCTGCCCCATCCAAACTTCTTGCCATTATGCCCCCACCCACAGAACACCTGCCAAAGGAGGCATACGGCGATGACATAATGGACAGTGCTGGTGAGCTAAACGTTACAGTGGATGATACTGCTACATCTGCAGCTGATGAAAGCCCCTCCCCCTCCACCGAAGACTTTATCCCGCCAGCCGGTCCCTCCAAACAAGCTGCACTGCGGACCACACAATAAGATCCCACTTCTCCGGAAATAATGCTGCCTGCTGTTCCTAACGCCACACCCGTCGTCCCCTACCCTCAAGTGGACACCGCTGGTGAGACAACATCCTGCATGACCTCACATGCCTCTACTCAGTGCCCCCAGTTGTGCTGTTATCAGTGTGCACAACCTGTCCACGCGACCAAATTTTAATGTTTTGATTGTGTGGCTGGACTAATTTTGGACCTAAAAATACAGTTTGAAAACAAACAACGCGGTTTTATAGACCAACTCAAAGCTGAAATAGACACTCTTAAACAGGACAACATCAGTCTACAGCAGCAGGTTAGAAATCTGAATAGTCTACCAAAGCAAGTGTCAATCCTCACAAGCAAGCTGGGCAAAGTGGATTCTCTTGAAAGCCGGTATAATGAAATGTTGGCTAAACAGAAAATAATTGCCCCAGAGCAGCGAACCCCCGTTTCCTTGCCTGATCACTGTCAGTCACCACCGCCACTGTCCGGTACCAGTTCCCTTTCCTCTGAAATTCACTCCACTACCTCCATCTCTACGTCGAAATGACCTCTCTGATACTGTTCCAAAGGAGTACACCCAAACCCACCCGTCTCAGCGTGCGTCTGTGGTTATAGTGGAAGAGACGGCAGGGAGCAGCAGTACCACTGAAACTAAATCCCCTAATGCACGTTTGCTCCAGGACCAGCCGCCGCGAGAGCGCCGTCACCAGTTTAGTGTTCGACTCCCACCCGAGGGCAGAGTCAATGCGCTATTAATCGGCGACTCCAATCTCCAACGGGTGGATCGTCGTCGCTTCTACCCAAGCGGTGCTACATGTGTGCGCACCCTGCGGGGGGTTAAGGTTGACCAGTTGGCAGAGGCCCTGTCCAACATCGCGCCACGCTACGACATCGGTAGTGCAGTGGTCCACGTTGGCACAAATGACTGTGCCTCCACCAATGACATGGACTCTGTACTACATGACTTCAACGCCAGAGTGGGCCAGGACTCTGAAGCCTGGAAAGGAGTCCTTGGCAAGCATGGCGTCGGGAACTGCAATGACAATGGCCGCCTACTGTTGGAGTTCTGTGCAGAGCAGCAACTGGTCATCACCAACACTACTTTTCAGCAAAAGGACAGTCGAAAGACCACCTGGATGCATCCTCGCTCCAAACACTGGCACCTCATCGACTATGTCCTAGTGCGTCAGAGGGACCGCAGTGACGTCCTCCTCACCAGAGTGATGCCCAGCGCAGAGTGCCACACTGACCACCGCCTTGTCCGCTGCAAACTCAGGCTCCAAGTCAAGCCAAAACCCAAGAAATGGGGGCCCCCCAAGAAAAAGCCTGATGTTGCCAGCCTTCAGCGTGACGACGTGAAAGCTGCCTTTCAGACAGATTTACAGCGCAGGCTCAAAGACACAGCGGACCCAGCAGACTCCTCCCCTGAAACACTTTGGGAACAACTGAAAACTGCTATTGCAAAATCCTCTGCAGAAGTCCTGGGTTTCGCTAGAAAGAAGAACAAAGACTGGTTTGACGAGAACGATGTAGAGATCCAGGAACACCTAGCAAAAAAAAGAGCCGCCCATCAGGCCCACCTAGCCCAGCCTTCCTGCCCTGTGAAGAAGTCTGCCTTCCGCCTCATCTGCAGCAGTCTCCAGCGCAAGTCAGAGATCTCCAGAATGAGTGGTGGACCAGACTTGCACAGAGGACCCAGCTTTGCGCTGACAATGGTGACTACAGGGGCTTCTACGAAGCACTGAAAGCAGTGTATGGCCCCAGACACCTGGAACAAAGTCCCCTGCGAAGCGCGAATGGTCAGGCACTCCTCACAGATAATACCTCCATCTTGAACCGCTGGTCGGAATACTTTCAGAGCCTCTTCAGCGCTGAGCGCACTGTTCAAGAAGCAGTCGTCCTACAAATCCCACAACTCCCAGTAAAGGTTGAATTGGACGAACCGCCCACCGCTGAAGAGACCCTCACAGCCATCCACCAGCTCAAGAGTGGCAAAGCAGCAGGCATTGATGGAATACCGCCAGAGATCTGGAAACATGGAGGCACAGCACTGCACAACAAGCTCCATGACCTCTTTCTCTGCTGCTGGGAGGAAGGAACACTACCAAAGGATCTCCGTGATGCTGTTGTTATCACCCTGTACAAGAACAAAGGCGAGAAGTCTGACTGTTCCAACTATCGGGGAATTACCCTGCTGTCCATTGCTGGGAAAATTCTTGCAAGGCTGCTCCTGAATCGGCTGGTACCTGCCATCGCTGAAGACCACCTCCCAGAGGGCCAGTGTGGCTTCAGAGCAAACAGGAGCACCACCGATATGGTCTTTGTGCTGAGACAGCTTCAGGAGAAGTGCCGCGAGCAGAACAAAGGGCTGTACGTAACGTTTGTCGACCTAACAAAAGCGTTCGACACTTTGAGCAGGCAAGGCATGTGGCAGATCCTGGAGCGACTTGGCTGTCCCCCAAAGTTCCTCAGCATGATTGTCCAGCTACAAGAGGACCAGCAAGGCCAGGTCAGACTCAACAATGTCCTCTCAGAACCATTCCCTATTCTCAACGGCGTAAAGCAGGGCTGCATGCTTTCACCGACCCTCTTCACCATCTTTTTTAGCATGATGTTGAAGCAGGCCACAGTGGACCTCGATGATGACGATGCAGTGTACATCAGGTATCGTCTCGATGGCAGCCTGTTCAACCTCAGACGACTGCAGGCCCACACGAAAACCCTAGACCAACTGATTCGTGAGCTGCTTTTTGCTGATGATGCTGCCCTCGTTGCACACACAGAGAGAGCCCTGCAGCGCATCACGTCCTGCTTCGCAGACGCTGCCCAGCTCTTTGGACTCGAGGTCAGTCTGAAAAAGACAGAGGTCCTCCATCAGCCGGCACCCAAGACAGTGTATCGCCCTCCTCACATCACCATTGGCGAGTCTGAACTAAAGTCAGTGCACCAGTTTACTTACCTTGGCTGCATTATCACGTCGGATGCCAAGCTGGACAAGGAGCTTGACAGCAGGCTGGCAAAAGCGAACAGCGCTTTCGGGCGACTTTTCGAGCGGGTGTGGCACAATCAACAGCTGAAAACAGGCACCAAGATCAGTGTGTACAGAGCTGTGGTCCTCACCACCCTGCTGTATGGTTCCGAGTCCTGGGCCCTCTACCGCAGCCAACTACGACTCCTCGAACGCTTCCACCAGCGCTGCCTGCGTACCATCCTGGGCATTCACTGGAGTGACTATGTCACCAACGTCGAGGTCCTTGAACAGGCTGAAACTGTGAGCATCGAGGCTTTGCTGCTGCGGACACAGCTCCGCTGGGCGGGGCATGTCTTCAGGATGGAGGATCATCGCCTACTAAAGATCACCCTGTTCGGCGAGCTTGCTACTGGACACCGTGACAGAGGGGCACCAAAGAAGAGATACAAAGACTGTCTCAAGAAGTCACTTAGTGCCTGCCAAATCGACCACCACCAGTGGTCCTCGCTTGCTGTGGACCGTGACACCTGGCGCTCCACCATTTACAAGGCAGCTGTCTCCTTTGAGGACTCTCGCAGAGCTAGCCTGAAGGACAAGCGGCTCAGGAGGAAAAACAGAGATGCTGCAACTCAGAACCCTGGCCATACCTTCCCCTGCAGCCACTGCGGTCGAACCTGCCTGTCCCGGATTGGCCTCCGCAGCCACGAACAAGCCTGCAGACGTCGTGGGCAACTCATATAAAATCTTCGTTCGCGAAGTCAAGCCAAGAGACATGACTTCCAGCACCTCATTCCTGTAGTTCGACGAGTATTCCCATCAGCCACAGTTGCCTACACAGCACTGCCCACTGAAAACCATCTGCAGTGTAAACCAGCGCCTGGCTATGCTGTGCGAAAGGGAAGAAGTGTCGTTTCTACAGGAAAACAATTTTTACACCCCTGCTGGTACAGTTGCTACCTCCCTGTTTAATAGCGACAGGCTGCATCTGAATGAGAGAGGCGCCGGGGTATTTCTGCGCCAGATAAAGCGGTTCATTTTTCCTGCAGATAACCTGAAAGACTTAAATCGGCACCGCGACCTGCGACACGCTAGACACGCGGCTGAGCCTGAAGCAAACACTAAAGTACCTGGGCTGAGTGGTCTTCCCTGCCGGCCGCAAACTAGTAATCTCATTCAAGATGAGAACCTACTGATGCGACAAAGCACTAAACAAATGCCACAGTCTAAAGCTCTCCCCACTCGCCGCTGGGAATCGGCTACCAGCACTACGATGGCGAACATAGGTGACTATGTAAATGCTGGCGGAAACCTAGCTGTCCCTGTCTCCAGCAGCCAGTCACCTGTAAACGCTAGTGCTCGAGTCCCTGTGGAGATTTCCGGACCTGTCACAAGCACTACATTGGCGGACGCTGCCAGCGCGATGCACCTACAGCCGCCTTTCAATCAGCGACCAGAATTCACAGAAGCGACGGCCGATCCCAGCTACCACTATCAGCCGGCGTCTCTGTATGGAAACTGCGCGCGCCCTGTCGTGCCCTGGCCTCAGATCACACCACACAGTTTCCACGTACCAATGCCGCAGTACCCAGCGGCATTCCAGCCAGCGTTCCAGCCAGCCTTTCAGCCGGTCCCACTTCCCTTTCCCCACTGGCAGTATCCGTATCTAGCTAATAGTGGACCTCGGTCCCAAACAGTCATGTGAAGTGTATGTTAAACTTATAAAACATACCTTAGTGTTTCGGTTAGATTAACTCCTTCATGCCTGATCGGGAAACGTTGGACGATGATAGTTCCGGGATAGTGCCGGATTACCTTTGCGTCGTTGAGGCGCTAATCTGATCTGTTACTGCACTTGTGCTATCGTTGTCCATCTCTCTCCAGCGTAAATCGGATGTTCAACTAACACGTCTCCAGGCCTAAATGAGTTGGTTTTACCGGACCCCATCCTACTTGACGACTGTTAAAATAGTATAGTTTTTTTGTGTGTGTGTGTGTGTGTGTGTAGGCTCAACTCGAACTAATTTCACTTCATGTTTTTCATGAACTTATTGAACATCAGTATAATTCTAAAAAGAAAATAAACAATCATATCACTTCATTTTCTGCCCTTCATCCGTCCGACTTGTAGCAATGCGTGGTGCATAATTATGAACACAGGTGTGTGAGCCCTAAGTGTTATTAGTATTTTTTATTCCAGTTTTCGTCAGTTCAATCTGTTTCAGTGTGTCGAGCACCGATCTGACAACCCTTTGATCAAACGGTGACATTTCTATATGAAACGGTTTACTGTGCTGTTGTTTTAGTTTCACCTCATAGATTTGATATTAACATTTGAGGTGTTTTTGGTTTATATGCGATGCAGCCGTATCACAGCAACATGTGTTGCAGTTTGACAGTTTAGGGAAATCGTTGGACTTTTTGTACTGTGGTTGGCCTGTGTACTGTACAGTTGCGCGTTTGACTAGTGTCTGGCCGGCATACACACCATTTTTGAAAGCCGGACTAAATGTAAAGATTAGTGATTATAGTGTATAGCCAAACGTGTTGTGCTGAATGCGAGTAGACAGTTCTACAAACTATCATTCAAGTTACTTTTGACAGTCGTGGTGATTATAAGTGGATTTGGTTTATTCCATATTTTCGCACAAGATCACTCCTTTCAGTGATTGGACTGTTTCACTGAGTTTCGGATATTAAAAACTTTATATTTACATTTTCGTCATCAAAACAAACAATTACATGCATGTCCACGGGCTGAAGGTCGAGCACCTTAATGTATTTCACCTTTACAATAAGGTTCCTGACATTTCAATATTTTTAAACCAGCCTTCACACTTCCATCTCTTTGGACTAACGGAATCACGTCTGGACTCAAGAATTAGCGACGAAAATCTGTGCATTCCAAACTTTTCCTTAATTCGTCGTGACCCAAACACCCTCAAACACACAGGGATTGCTGTTTATGTCCATAACTCGATTGCACATATGGTACGCAGACGTGATGATCTGGAGTCAACTGAGATTGAGTGTGTATGGCTAGAAGTAAAAATGAATAACTCATCGCCAATTATAATGGGTTATGTATATAGAAATCCATCGTCCACTGTCGAGTGGTATGATGACTTTGTGCAGATGATGGATAAAGTGAATGACACTGACAAAGATGTACTGCTGTTAGGTGATTTTAACATTGACTTACTGAAAACAAATCCCACGTGGCAATCGACAACAACTCTTTTTGGGTTGAAGCAACTAGTCCAAGCTCCTACTAGAATAACCCAATCATCCGCTACACTCATTGATCACATCTATACCAACAACTGTAAGTCAGTACTAGAGACCAGCGTCCCCCCACTAGCTGTCAGTGATCATTTTCCCATCACCCTACATGGTCGTGCAAGATGCCCAAACAAAAGAGGGATCAGCATGTGTACATTACCTATAGGTCTTTTAAAAAACTAAACAAAGATGCTTTTCTACACGATCTTAGCCTTACACCGTTTCATGATGTGTACAATTGTACCAACCCAGATAAGGCTGTCTCTCTCTTACTTGATCTGTTCCTAGGGGTGCTAAACAAACATGCGCCAGTAAGAAGAAAGCGAGTCCGATCCCGCCAGCCTCCCTCATGGATAACCGACGAAATTAAACAAGCAATGGATGATAGAAATAAGGCTAAGAAAGAAAAGAACTTTCATGAATTTAAAAGATTGCGAAATAAAGTTAAGTACTTAATTAGAGAGGCGCAGAGATCGTTTGTAGCAAAAACAGTGAAGAAGACAGAAACCCTTCCTCTATCTGGACAGCACTTAATACGCTTACCAACATCAAGCGTAAACAGTGCCATTCCTGAAAACCTCTCCACTGAGGAGTTTAATAACCACTTTCTATCAGCCCCCAAAGACTTACTCAGTTCTCACAATCGCAATCAGTCGATATATTCCATGCCAGATAAGCTAACAAAGTTCTGTAAGGAAAGATTGTCCTCAAATGATATTTTCGTCATCCCTGATATTGCTGTACACGAGGTAGGCAAACACATTTCCATCCTAAAAAAGAAAACGTCTTCGGGCAGTGATGGTATTAATGGATGTATCCTTGACCTGTCGCAACCATACATAGTGGAACCTCTTACATACATCTATAACCTATGTATACAAAAAAATGTCTTCCCAGTAGCTTTCAAAAAAATAAAAAATAGTGCCTGTTCCTAAAGCAAACGATTCTTCTGAAATTAATAACTTTCGCCCCATTTCCCTTCTATCAGTTCTCTCGAAGCCTCTGGAAAAGCATGTTCACAAACATCTTCTGGAATTTCTTGAAAATAGGTCCCTATTATATCATTACCAGTCAGGTTTTCGTCCCAAGCATTCATGCCACACTGCACTCGCACAATTAGTGAATTCGTGGGTCAACAGCATAAATGATAATAAAAGGGCTGGTGCTGTCTTCTTGGATCTAAGAAAAGCGTTTGATCTTATCGATCATATCGTCTTATTGAAAAAGCTTGCCACCTACTTAAACAAAAAGAGCCCCTCAGCTCTTTCATTTCTGAACTCCTATCTTACAAAAAGAACACAAACAGTCTACGTCAATGGAAAATGTTCTTCTGAACAATTTGTGGAGTATGGAGTGCCCCAGGGTCTATTTTAGGCCCACTACTGTTTTGTATTTTTATTAACGATCTACCGTTTCATGTAGCGTGTACTGAGGCTGAGTGTGACATGTTTGCCGACGACTCGACATTACATTCCGCTGGTAAAACTGTGCATGAAATTGCAAATAATCTTCAAGAGAGTCTTCATGAAGTCTCTCGGTGGTGTAATGAAAATCGCATGCTTGTAAATCCCACAAAAACAAAAAGCATGCTTATCACAACCCGCCATAAACAACAGCTCAAACCTCCATCACTCAACCTTTCTTTGGACTCCATCCCAGTTGAGCAAGTCAGTCAACACCGCCTGCTTGGAGTAATAATAGATGATGATCTAAGCTGGCATAACCACCTATATTATATACGAAAACATTTGTCCAAAAAATTGTTTCTACTTTCCAAACTTAAAACGATCATTGACCTTAAGACACGCAAACTATTTTTTAATGCCTACATTAAACCACAAATTGATTATGCCTCAACAATATGGGATGGCTGCAGCGAAAATCACTTCAAGAAGATAAACTCATTATACAAGCGTGCTGCTAAGCTTATCCTCCCTGATCCGTCTTTATCCACTGATGCCAAGCTGCAGGCCATCGCACTTCTCCCTCTGTCTAAGCACCTCGCAATAAGCAAATGTGTACTGATGCACAAAATTCTTAAAGGGAAAGCTCCACCTTACTTATCTGGGCTTTTTTCGCCAACTAAAAACAAATACAGCACCACCTCTCTATAAAAAGGCCCCGTATAGACCTTTTCAAATCTAGCCTGTTTTATTCAGGTGCTCTTTTATAGAATTCCCTTCCTCCCACTATTCAACAAACCACGTCCCTCTCGCTGTTTAAAAGTAAAGTACATGATTACCTTTCTAAGACAACGTTATGCTGATCCTTTCTTCTTCTTTGTTTCTCGACATAATACGCTTCCTGTTTTTAAATTTTTATTTTTATTTATTTATTTATTTATTTTTCATCTAGCCTCCAAATTGCTTGTTCTGTTTTCTAACTTGTTTTTGATAGTACACAAAATATCATACCTACTTATATATTAGATAATTATGTGCGCACGTACGTGTGTATGTGTATGTACAAAAGTGCGCATGTGCACGAGTACATGTATATGCGTGTCTGTGTGCGTGTGTGTATGCGTGTGTGTGACGTTTATTATTAGTTAGTTTTTGTTGTTTAGTTGGTGTTCCATTTTTTTTTTTTTTTAAAGTAGCTTAGCAAGGACAGATTGTAAGAAAGGCATGCGCGCCTAATATCTCAATCCTTGGAAAATAAAGTTTCGTTCGTTCGTTCGTTCGTTCGTTCGTTCGTTCGTTCTCTCTCTCTCTCTCTCTCTCTCTCTCTCTCTCTCTCTCTCTCTCTCTCTCTCTCTCTCTCTCATTTGTGTGAAATGATGTATGCACGTAGTTTTATTAATTTATTTTGTTTTATTCTATTTTGTAGATTGTAGCAACGGCAAGTGTGTAAATCGACGATTCTTTTTCTGTCAAAACTTGTTACCTTTGAAAAATAAAGTTTCATCATCATCACCATCATCATCTCTCCCTCTTCTTTTCTTTGCCTTGTTACCGTTCCCAGTGTTATACTTTAAAAATGTTATTAACCCATTTACGCCGGAAGTTTGTATCTTGAATTTTTAGTTTATTCTTCGAGCAAATACGATTTTAGAAGTTAGCGGGCACAGAGAGTTGCTACTTGTCTAAGCCCCACCGTGAGATGGCCTTAGTTGCCTGCTCGGCGTTAAACCCAAATAACTAACTTGTCTAAGTATTGCATGATTATTACAAAGTTACTCATTCAGCTTCGACAGACCACAGCAAGACATGGATCGATGAGGATGATAGTTCAAGGGTGGTGCCAGAATAGCTTGGTGCCCATAGCGCCAAGCTATTCTGGCACTACCCTTGAACTATCATTCTGGATCTGTCTCTAGAACTGTAATAGGGCAACTTCAAAATTTTCGAATTTCGGTCCTGGGGCAGAATGTGTTAATAGGATGAATATTTTAGACTGTTGATTGTGCAAATGATGCAGAGGTATTCTTCGGGGGGAAAAAAGGACGAAGATGTTATACTGACCTATCATGGGTCCCACGCCTCTGCTTGGCGAGCGTATATATAATAACGAGCAAAAGAAATGCGACATTTTTGGAATCATCGGAAACACTTTAGTGTTTCCGATGATTCCAAAAATGTCGCATTTCTTTTGCTCGTCAGTACACTTCACACAAAAGCTTAAGGAGTACCTCGCATTTTTAGGCGGTATTGTAAAATGATTCTCTATGTTTCATCGACAGGCAACAACAACAACAACACCACCAGAGGTACCGACAAGGAGCTCGAGACGGGGGATTCCTTATCGCCAACGATCATCACGGTGGTGGCGAGTGTTGCTTCTTTCATCGCTGCTGTTGTTGTGGTGAACATTGTCTGTGTACGAACAGGTTAGTCCATACTTACTGTACCTCTAGAAACATCTAGAAGACGGACTTATTTATTAATCCCTTAACAGAGAAATCGACATGGGTCTTGCAGGCATTGTAGTAAGACCATCAGCACGTACCATCTTAACCCTTTTGGCTCCAACAACTGAATGGAAGTCATTCAGTCATGGGAGCCAAATGGTTATTTTCTTGCCTACACGTTTAGTGCTCACTGGAACGCATAAGAAAAACAATGAAAAGAAGAAGTGTTCACAAAAGTAAGAGATAGAAACGTGCCCTGATGATCAGAGTTCAAGAACGCCACAGAACGGGCCATGTCACTGATTAGTCCTTCCAACGGTTCACACCCTCACAGCATTGATCATCCCGTTGTTAACACTTTCACAACTCCCAGCTGCAAGAGGCATAGATCCT
Organism: Semisulcospira habei; assembly: GCA_036245525.1. NCBI lineage: Eukaryota > Metazoa > Mollusca > Gastropoda > Semisulcospiridae > Semisulcospira > Semisulcospira habei. The sequence goes on from BTPG01000003.1 coordinate 34,907,247, forward strand.
CTCGAGCCCCCGCGGACGCGGGGGCTTGTGAGGATCTATGCCTCTTGCTGACACCACGTTGTACCCATCTTCCTTGGACAGCTGGGGCTCTTTAGCATTGCATTGGCAACAAATTAAAAAAACACAGTCTGCTTGCACTGGCAGGGAAGGGTTTAACTCATTCTACCCCAGACACACCACAGGAAGATAATAATCGACCATGATAGTTCAAAGGCGATGCCAGAATAACTTGGCGCCTATGGGCGCCGAGCTATTCTGGCATCACCCTTGAACTATCATGGTCGATCTATGTCCTGCACTGCAATGCAGTCTTCTGAGGACAACGGCAAAATTTGGGGATTTCGGTGATGGGGTAGAATGAGTTAACCCATATCATACTGAGGCTAAAAGCTTCAAACTTGTACACTGCCATATGCAAGCTATATTATAGTACTTGTGACACTGATAAGGATATAGACCAATGGCCTTAGTTCAAGGGTGGTGCCAGAATAGCTTGGCGCCTAGAGGCGCCAAGCTATTCTGGCACTACCCTTGAACTATTTTAGTCAAACTTATTTCACACACTGGTGTATTCCAAATGATAAGGGTTTAAAGAAGATGATTTGGGCTTTAGAAGGCAGTCTGTTTGTGGGTGCTTTATATAACAGAAACCGGCTGCAGGGTACACTGAGAAATGGGTGGTTTTAGAGTGGAGGTCGTATCTTACAAACTACAGATATTCAAGGCTGACCTGAATGCAAGAGACACATGGTGGAATATATATTGCACGTAAGTTTTGAATAGCCAGTACCTGCCTGCCATAGTAATAACGGCTGTGTTTTGAGCCTATTTTTAGCACTAAGCAAACTCACTCGCCGCAATACAGACGACAGTTGACTGGCAGTTAGTGGCTTGGAAACTGGCGGAAGGTCCTCAGCGGCAAAGCTCGGCAAAGCATAAGAAATACGAAAACAGTATGTTGGTGCCTGTAGAATGTGTGCATAGTTTAGTGTAGATGCGTTGCCGTTAAAGTGCCTGTCTTATAAATCTCTAGAGCTTCACAAACACTTGCTGTATGGATTTAACTCATTGTTACGATTGTGGTTGTGTTTTCCTGTGAGAGCGTACATGTGTTATTCGTAGGTAACGATATGTTGTTTATTTGAGCTATCACGGTTGTGATTTCGTGCCTTTTGGGTGGGATTTTCTTTTGTTCGTGAGTAGGGCCGTTTTCGTTTTGTTGTGTTTAGTCCGGTGCGTTGTAGAAGGGTCGCACTGTCTGGTGGCCTCGTAAGTGTCACGTCGGTTAGTTGACATCTGACATCGCTACATTTTCGCTACTTTTCCTGTGCGCGTGTAGTGAGCAGCTTTTATTTTGTTTGGTGAATGTTCTCGTACCTTTTTGAGCTATCATAGATAGGGATACCATACTTTTATGTGTCTTTATTATACGTTAGAGTTTAGAGCTGAAGTAAGCAGCCGTGTTTTTGTAGCCTGTTATATTGTTTCTGGAAAGTTCATGTTAATGAGTTTCGGCTGCGCGTTTCGTTCTGGTTGTTTGAGTTCATGATTTCCGTAGAAGATTCTAGATTTTGATAGTGTATATAAGGAGGGCGCTGGGAAAGCCCGTTAGTACATTGTCTTGCTTTGTCAGTTGTAGAGATACGCAGTTTATTGCGAGAGACGCTGTGTATGAGAAACTTTGAGTCGTAGTATGGACATAGCAGAAGAGACTTTGTATTCAGTAGTTTGTGTATTTGAAAGAGCATTACTGTGAGGATATCGCATCGCTGAATTAAATATTGTTGGAACTGTTACTCCAGTTTTGTCTACATCCTTAAGCCACGGTTGACGGATTGCAGCTGAATGAGGTCTATTTAAAAGAACTCTACGTGCGTGTGTGTCTAGTGTGTTTATCATACTTCGACTACAACTCCACCACGTAACACTCATTCAGCCCGACGGCCGTATTTCCCACATTTTGGAGGCGTCATCTAACGACTATGCACCTGTTGCAGGAGATGGATCGAACATGATAATTCAAGGGCAGTGCCAGATGAGCTTAGCGCCGACAAGCGCCAAGCTTATCCGGCTGGCACTACCCTTGAATTATCATGCTCGACCCATCTCCTGCTGTAGTGCGTCAGGGCTGAATGGGCTAAAGTTAAACATTGCAGCTACATGGACATTATACGAGTTGACGAACGTAAATTTACCCCCATTGTGCATGCAGCCACCGGTACTGTAAACAGTGTGTGTGATGTACTGTAAACAGTACCGGTGGCTGCATGCACAAGGGGGTTCATGTCTATGTATTTCACACACCTACAGGAAGATGCCAACCACGTCGCAAACTGCAGCCTTCAGAGGAGACACTTGACGTCATCCCACATCGCCAACAGCAACCTCCCGCCATGACGCTTGACCCCATCCCGCGCCCAGGTCACCGTGACCCGGGACTATGCACTACGCATGCTCACTCAAACCAAATCGGGAGCCATCACCAGGAAATACCGGAGGGCAACTCGGGTAAGAAAACAGACAATATCCGACGTCAATCTCAGTTTCAAACTAAAAGCTGCAATATGACTAAATAACATTGGGAGTTGTCGGACTGGAACTCGATGGCCACAACAATGGTAGGCATTTTCTGTCATTTTTTATCTTTGTGTCTGCAATTCTAGTTAATCCCTTCCCTGTCGTTATTCCTACATTTTTATTTTTGAAATCCTTGGTCATTCAACGTTATAGCATTGAAGTGGAGTGTTCGTTGTAACGTACGCAGACTTCCCACGGTCGCACGCACAGACTCACAAACTCAACGGGCACATACACAAACAACACTGACTCTCAGTCGGACGCATTCGTGCAACATAAACGCAAAGCAGTTTCTGTGGCCCAACGTGTAATACTAACTAACCCAAAAATAAACTTCACAAAATACACAAAGACTATCAATACTAGCACGTCTCACTCACTTCCACACAATATAATATTATATTATATAATTATATTATCGGGTATTATCGTTCTGCATAGTTCACACGTTCCTCCACGTCAAAGCTCCTGAAGCTGTCCCTCGCTCCCCAAGCTGTAGATATCCTCTCGACACGTTCCTCCAGCGGCAGCCTCTGTTGACTCTGTCACGGCATCAAGTCCCTCGCTCCTCACAAGAACTCTTGAACAATAAAGTTCTAATGTCGTAACACTTGCTTAACACATACATTCTGGGTGATGTGAAGTACATTACTGACGTAACCTGGTTGATACAGATAAACCTACACCTTCATTCACACCGCACTCGCGCTTCATAAAGCAAAATAGATTCGCAACACATCATAACTCGGTCACTACAATGAAAAAGACTATAACATGACGCACGCGCCAAACACTGGTTCGTACATAGGAAAAGATTATACTTAACACACTACGTACTACCTTCGTAAACAACCTAGTAATACCAAAACACATCACATTCCTTAGTTATCCATCCCGGTAAATAACAATATAGAAAACCTCCCGGTTATCTCAGCAAGTTCTAAATTGACATAACTGAACCAAATCAACGCTAAACAACCAAACTAAATCTTACTACTACATTTAACTCACTAGCTGTCGATAATACATCTAAAAACGTACGGCTACGGTATCCAACATACGTCTGTCCTCTACGACAGAATAGCACGTACTAATTATTTTTGAGATCTGTTAGGCCGCCATGGCTGAGCGCCGCCATTAAAACCCCGTGCGAATCACCGCTGAACTCGCGAACGCACGGAACTAGTAAATATACGGACTGAATATGTGTCACCAAGAACTGCTGACTCGACAGCACAGTGCAGAATCCCAGTGTAAACTTTATGCGTGGGCAAAGCTTCATCACATTCGTATACTATCATTCTAGACATACCTCGCGACTCCCATTCTCAAACTGTTTGAATCAGTCATAGTTACCGAGAGCACTCGATGTGACTATGAATCACAGTTTGAGAATGGGAGTCGCGAGGTCTGTCTACAAATGATAGTATACGAACACTCCACTTCTATATTTTATATAAACTTTCACGACATCAACACCGGCAGTCACCAAATATCGTTGACAATGAATCATAAAGGTTTGTCTGTTTCATTTTTAGATGTTTTTATCGCTTTCGTGAGGAGCGCGTTGCCATTGATTCTAGTGTAGAGCGTAAGCCGCGGTTGTATTGCCGACTAGGGACACTATGGGCCCCAGAAAACACTTCGACTTTATAGTCATGCCAATAGCCAAAAGCGTACAAGCGACATGTATACAAATTGGTCTTAGCAAGAGGCATAGATCCTCATGAGCCCCCACACTCGCGTGGACGCATGAGAATCTATGTCTCTTGCAGTTGGATTGTGTTCACTTTTTCTGGGCAGTGAAGGGGTTAACTCATTCGCGGCCAGCTGCATCAGGATGCGCGGCTTATGCGGCTGGTCGCGAATGCGTTAAGAGCAATCAGTTGTACGCAGGATACCGCAGCCGCGTGCAGAACTAACAAACAAGTTTTGTTCTTGTAAAGACACACGAGTCCCATTTGTACCGTTTATAGTATCAGTTGCTGTGAGCATAATGGGCGCTAGACCATTGTCTATTTCTATTGACAATTTTGGAGTCCTATCTATCTATCTATCTATCTATCTATCTATCTATCTATCTATCTATCTATCTATCTCCCGTAGTCTTGCCGACCGTTGGGGCACCACTGATGACTTGGCAACCAGCTCCCTCCATTCCTCTCTGTTCTCTGCCATTCTTAGCGTATCACCCAGCCTCATTCCTGTCCACTCTGAGATATTGTCCTCCCATCTTTTCCTCTGTCTTCCTCTCCTTCGTCCTCCTTGCACAGTGCCTTGCACGATTGTTTCGGCAAGCCATGCTGAACGCGTGACATGCCCATACCACTTCAGTTTGCGTTTTTTTTTCACAATTTTTTTCTGGCACGGAGTTTTGGCAGCGTATAGGATGCTCATCGGTCATTGACGCATACAAATTTGAAATGACGCATTGCTCTGTCAGTGAGCCGGTCATATGACTTATTCATTTTTTTTAAACACCGAGTCACCGAGACCCGCGCCGAGTTGGCTGGCGTGTACGAGAGAGAGAGAGAGAGAAAGAGAGAGAGAGAGAGAGAGAGAGAGAGAGAGAGAGAGAGAGAGAGAGAGAGAGAGAGAGAGAGAGCTATGGCCAGCTAGCTGATGCTCTAGTGCACTGTTAGTATGTACACAGTCAGTTCTCAATGAACAGAGTGCATCCTAAAAATTAGGGAGACGGGAGGCCAGCTGCCAACAGTGATGGGTGACACTTGCCCCCTCTCTCGAGCAAATGTAAACAATACTGCAAGCATGGGCCCTGACTAGGTACACAGCCCAACATGATGCAAAACGCTTTCCGCCTGTAAGAGGCATAACCCCTAACCACATGGACCACCAGGGCATCATCGTATCATCTTCATCATCATTTAAAATAATTATTTTTTGTCTTACAGGTAGTCAAGAGTCTGACCTTCGACCTTGAGCTGTGACCTTTGACGCTGACCTTGAAAGGGATGGGGTTTGGGGCGTTCAGTTTGATAAATGCGTTAAAATATGCACTCTTTCAGTTATTGAAGGTGTGGAGTGAGGTGGGGTGAGGTAGGGTGGGGGGTGGGGTGGGGAGTTGGGGGGGGTGGGGGGGGGGCTTAAGGTCAAAGGTTAAGATGAAAACTACAATGAAACAGTGTCAGCATGTTCATTAATTTCATCAGTCAGCTGACCTCAGAGTGAAATAAGCCGCCAAAATAGTGTGACATGCAGAAGTGTTATTTTGCATGATCCAGCTACACTGGCTGCATCTGAGGTGTCATTCTGCTGTTATTGTCATGAGGGATGTCTCTGGTGTGGTCCGTGGCGCAGTGGTTAAGGCGCCTGCCACCAATGCCAAAGGTGCGCGGTTCGATACCGGGTTCCGGCGTTGGACTTTTCTCCTCTGGTAAGTGTCACCGTTAATTCGGGCGGACCGTCGGGGGTTCTTTCTCCGGGTACTCCGGTTCTTCCACCCCCCCCCCCCCCACCCCCCACACTTTGGTACCGGTCTCAGGCCACTTTACAAATTTCAAATACAAGCGATAAAAAATCTCTGTAACTCCAGTAGCTGACTGGCCCTTCGTTTGTCTTGTACTGTGTTTGTCTTAAATGGCGTAAATCCGTGTCTGTTTCGTGAGTGTGTGTGTTGGGTTTCAGGCGCGGCGCTTTGAGTCGATTTCCCCCAAAATTGAGAAAAAGCGCCTATTTAATAACGGTATTATTATTATTATTATGGTGTCTATTCTGAGCCAAACACAAGCACCTTTACACTGCGTGAAGCTCATTTGAATGCATTGTTATGGGACGAGCAGTTGCGGCCACCAGCACAGGCTTTTACAGGAGTGTTCACAGGTTTGACACACAAATGCTGCTGCATTTGCAACATGAGTTGAGGTGTTTTGAGACTCTGACAAGTGTGTTTTATATACAAATGAACTGTACATAACCATTTTTCTCTGTTATCTCCTAAATAAGCACTCCAGACACTTGTTTGGGTATGCGGTGTGTCCCGCGTAGCATAGTTTTGGCTGTTTTGTGTAGTCTTATGTCTGTGGGTTAGCTCGGTAGACTTAATGTTTAAATTGCAGAGCTGTTTCATGACCCCTTTTGCCTGAGGAAAAGATTGCAAGCATAATATAGGGCATGGCAGCTGGTTAAGGCCTCTTCCTGCTTGTTGTCACCAGACAACAGGGTCAATGAGGATGCATGGGCATTGTCTTTTTGGCTGCCCTAAGATACACAAGGAAATGGTCTTGGGTCTGAAAGCTCATTTTTCATCAACGTCAGTGTCATGGTAACCTTTTTCAGTTATCCAGCCCAAAAGAAGTCAGTTTGACTGTATCGCATGTGTGTGTAAACTTGGAAAAACAGAAAAAGTAGGGGGGTGGGTAATGGAAAAAATATTTTTTAAAAAAAACTTTCATGTGCCTGTATCTCAAATGCAACATTTCTGAAAATCAGATATATTACTTCATGTACATGCCAATTTTGGAGGCATTTTGACCATATCTAGTCTGTTTTTCATGGCATCAGATATGCATGATCCAAAACGTCAACAGCATAGTGAACGCCACAACAACGCGCTTCACATAATGGGCCATAACATAATGATGCAGCAACATTCAATGGTGTCACTTTGGGTTTGACTTAGCTAGTGTCGAAGGATTGCACTGATGGCAGATTGAATGGTGTTCAGGTGGGACAGTTTCTCTGACAGGTCATTTTACATATTCAAATTGGGCAGTTCAGGCAGTGCAAAGACCGGTGTTTTTAAAAATAAATTTTGCCTTATTTGAAAATTTGTAGTAGGGCTGAATGTTGGAATTTGCTGGAAATGTCTGGTTAGATGAGAGGAGACATGTTTGGTGCTTTGATTCATACCATACTGAACTTATCCAGTGGGCAATTGTGGGCCTATGTTGAGTTGCCGTTGACGTAGCGATTTGAGGGGCACGCTGATTTCAGCTGTGCTTGGGTGTGGGGTTGGTAAGGAATCAGGTTCATAGCCAAGAAATGAGACTGTCAATGTGCTTTTTTTGTTGGCATTTGTGCATGGCAAATGTGCAGCTTGTGGGCGGTAGTGGTTTTTTTTAGGGGATTGAAATATTAGGGGATGACTGGGACTGACTAAGGCTAAGAGACTGGACAGTACGGAAACGGCACTATGTTCCGTGGCCATCACATTACCAGAACTGGCCGACCGCAAGACCTGCGGAGCAGAACCCGCGTGACCACAGCCGGCCAATTGCGCGCACTGCGGGCCTGCACCCACGTGAATAAAACCAACCAATCCCACGTCCGCCTACGCAGAGTCCACGTGACATCACCAAGCCAATCGTAAGCCCCGGTTCAGTACTCGATGGCGTTCGGGAAACTTCTACTAATGAGGCCGCTGGACGGGGTCCACACGCCGCCACCTACACGCCGCTTATTCTGTCCCAATCACAAGTGCCCAGCGTCCGATACACAACTTTGAAAAATAAACATTCAGGCGATGGTCTGAACGAGGAAACGACGCCGAAAGGCGTGATAGGGAGGCCAGCCAATAGTTTGGATGAGGAAACAACGCTTAAGTGTGCATGTGGCATGGGGACCAGGCAATGCTTTGGGTGAAGAAACAATGCCTAAGTTTGTGGCAGGGAACTAACCGTTTGTGGAAAGTGGAGGTGATCGACTATCTAACGCCATTTCCGATGGGGAGAGTCGCAAATACAGACCAGCCGTACCACAAAGGCGGTGAGGTTTCGTTTGCAACGGGCGATGACTCCCAACAAGGAACGAGAGCCAAGTCACGGCGGATAACCAGCGTGTTACATAAGCATGGACAACACTCCAAACATCTCCGACCGGCATAGAGCCTCCTGAGCCCGGAGGGCTCAGGAGGCTCTATGCCGGTCGGAGATGTTTGGAGTGTTGTCAGTTTTTCTCGTTCTTCTGGGATTGTCTTTGCATTTTACACCCTTAGTAGTCAGCTTTTCGGTCACGACTTTGACCAACCATATACTTAAAATAATTCAACTAAAAGATCGAGGCACTCAATGTGTTGGCGTCCTCTAGCGCGTACATGTGCACAAGCCGAAGGAGATGGTGGGAGGGCAGTTCAAGGGTGGTGCCTGATTGGCTTGGCGCTTTTCCAGATACAGAAGTCGGACGCAGTGGGCCCGCTGACATCTGTGCGCGGGCTCACTGCGGCCGACTGATGTCGGCCCGCAAATCTTTGCTCGTTAGACATAGAGTGTCCACAAACTTGTCATAACGATATCACACAGCGCATGGCAGCACCGCCACCCGTAACCCTCTTAATGTATTTCCCTTATGATCTGGATATAGGACTCCTAAATGGCACAATTAACCCTTTAGCTGTCGGTAGTGCTTTTTGTCGCGATGACTTCTGCAGGAATCATCTCGACAAAAAGCTCTACCGACAGCCAGAGGGTAAATCCCAGCCGACAGAGGGTAAATCCCAGCCCACAGAGGGTAAATCCCAGCCCACAGAGGGTAAATCCCAGCCCACGTTTGGCCCGGAGAAGCCCTGAGTTGGTCTCTGCCGTTGATTGCAATGACATGGTATCTTGTCGTAACTAATGATGCGGATTTCAAATGAACTGTGTGCTGGTCTCTGACTTTGGACCTTACAGCTTGAAGCTTTAATGTCCAACATCGCAGACCAACACACATGGTTGACTAATGATTGATCAGTTTGTGTTTTGTACTGTTTCAGTGGTCTAGTTGTACAGAAAACTGAGCTGCGTGTTCTCAACACTTATTTCTAACAGATTTCTGTTTGTGTGACTCCTCGGTATTGTGTAAGCGTGCAACGGGAGGTAATGTCTCTTGTTGCTATTGTTACTCTTATTATTTGTTTATGTTGTTTATAAACTGTTCATGCACGTTATCAAAACTCAAGCGCTATGTATATATTTTTATCTGTTTATTTGTAACATACGCTCATCACAAAAACTCAAGGAACGCTTGGGAAAATGTACATAATATTGAGCATTGAACATTGAGGACAAGCTCAGGCCATGTTGTTGTGTGAAACGCAAGATTGCTTATAACATAGTACAATGGGCATGCATGGTATCTTATTCATTCACCTTGCCATTTTGTTAAAAATCTTTTGCTGATTTTGCACGAACGCCAAATGCGCCTCATTTGTATGTATTTGTGTTTCATTTCTCACGCTGCCTAGTGTAGTTCCTGAAAATGCACGTCAGTTTTGCCTTTAAAACATCTAGTTCACAATGTGCTTGTTCATATTTCTAATGTAATGATTTTGCAAACCGTCGCCTCAAGCACCAGACGGCGCAGAGAGGACTGAATAAATGATTTTGCAAACGACGTAGTGTCCCTCCACAACGACAATCACATCAACACATCATCCATGATCCATCTGCCCCCCTCCCCATCTCCCTATCCCTTATCCCCCTTCCACACCAGTACAGACTCCGGCATCGCCACTCCATCTTTTGTTGTTTCTCACTCTACCGTTGCCGACAATAGACACGTGTATGCTTGTCCGTAATTTGGCACTTACGGCGTACAGCCGTAAGGTCCAAAATCACAGATCAGCACAAGTCTACATTTCTATGACGTGTGTGCTCTCGTGACGTTCTTGTCAACGCTGATTTCCAACCTTAGCCCACTCACTTCCAGTGAAATCACAATCATGTCTTTAAAAGCCGGGCAAATTCAGAACCGAATCCTCACATCAACCCGAGGAACACAGATATAAACAGGATCAGCAAGAGGCAAAGAACAGTATGAGCCCCCGCAGATGCGGGGGCTCATAATGTTCTTTGCCTCTTGCAGCTGCACTGAATGAATGTACCGCACAACACGCAGCAGTCTTGAATAGTCATCGCTTGCTGTTTTTGTTCTATTGCATCACACACACACACACACACACACACACACACACACACACACACACACACACACACACACACACACAACTGCCGTAATAAAACAGCTTATTTATACAAACACAAATGCGCGTGTGTGTGTGTGTGTGTGTGTGTGTGTGTGTGTGTGTGTGTTTGCGCTGCAAAGGGTTGTAAGTGTGTACGAGAGCTCAGTGAAGTGTTCGTGGGCTCTAAATAAAGGAGTCGACCTACATCTGTTAAAGGGGCACGCCTGACCTTTTTTTTTTATTGCTTTAGTTCTCAAAAATCTTTTACTGGGATTCAGTATACATACCCACTTAGACAGTGACCACCCTATTGTCCCACCAGATGCTTTCTTTCGTCCGTTCAAAGCGAAAAGAGGCCCACCGGAATCGTGTGACTGAACGCCATGAAAAGATTGCTTCTGATAGGCGATTGTAGCTGACGTCATACCTATTATATACGACCTTAGGTCATCTGCATAATTATAACCATTTAGAGAAAAGATGGTGGATGAACCAGCGAAGAAAACAAGAAAGTATCATCGACTCGCACCGACAATGGCAGACTCGGAATTGAAGAGAAGAAAGTGGAAGGACAAGATACCCTTAAGTAGAACTGACATCGGACAAGGGAATATAGACATGTGGCAACGCGTAAAGCAAGAGCATGGCTTGACCGCCCATCTGAAATTTGTCCCTTTCCTGCTGAATCAGTGAGTAATCTACGGTCTTAAGGCCCCGCCACACATGCCGATTTTGAGGCCGATTCTCGAGCAGTTTCCAGAACCGTTTGTGATCGGGCCGGACTACAAAAACGTGTGCACTGCCACTACACGTTCCCGACTTATCGACCGGTTTGAACCGAAGATCAAGGTCGTAAACAGTTTTCTGTTCTGCAAAATGGCTGCTAGTTTTGACAGTGAAGATGATGTGCTTGCATTTTTAAACACAGTCTTAAAACCCATCTTTTCCCACTTTGATTATCAGTGTTCATGTACTTAGTCATAATTTTGTTCTTTTGTGTAATTGTACATGTGGCTTTGTCACTTTTTGTGTAATATTTGTATGTTTTGTTCATATGTACGGCGCCTAGAGCATCTTACCATGTATTGGCGCCTTATAAATCTTCCTTATTATTATTATTATTATTATTAGCAGCAGTTTTGCATCATATTCGGGAAGAGGCGGGCGAAACACTAGTCGGCAACGAAGGTGGTCTTCCGTCATTTTCACACTGAAACGACGCGCTCTGATTGGTTGAAGCTTACAATCGGGGCCGATTTGTGTTGCAAAAATAAAGCAGGCTCTAAACACACGATTCCCAGCCGATTCGGATCGAATCAGATACAAAGAGGCATTCTGACGTCATCCGCTCGCAATCGGATCGAATTTGCTACAAAATCGGGAGACAATCGGCATGTGTGGGCCTTTAATCGATCTTCCTATAGTTCCGCGAGCGCTAGTGATTTTCAGAATTCATGATCTTCATTAGAATTTATGATTTCGCAAGATTTTAAACCTGTTTTATCATATAGTTACGTGCTAAAAGTGGGTATAAATACCAATGTTTTGTTTCAATGATAGAACGCGTTGCGTGTTTCCGATGGGTAAAGGATCAAAGGTCAAACTAGGCCCGGTAGGCTCGCCGGCTTCAGTTGCGAGTCACTGACTGAAATAAGCCACGCCCTCGTCACGATCGTTACTAGTAAATACTAGCAGATTAAACGGAACCCGCATTGTGATTTTGACATCATAGCGAATATGAAAGCGGGTTTATTCTACTTTTCTCGTGAAAACTTACGTCAGTCAAAGGGACGCCGGAGAACATCAGTACACGTTTTCACAGTCACTGACACGTGTGTACACCACACCGATGACCTCGTGACCTGCAGTATTGCGATACACTGATAGTCGGCCGGGTTCTGTGACGTAGGCTCATAAATATGCATATTAATTCAAAACAAGGCCGATGCAGACGATAAACCCGCGACTCGGGTACAAAAAGAGGCACCCTCCAAACGATAAATTCGACATTTGGCATTGTACTTACACCATAAAGCTCTAAGATAGTACAAAAAGGACCTATACACATACTGTTAGCAGTATCTGTTGCAGACAGTTTTCTGACTGTGTTGAGGCCTGGGGAAAATAACTTTAATCTTGGCAAGCCAGCTGACTGTGGATGATGAGACAGGGTATAAGATCTGTTGAATTTGGTAGATGTCGGAGGGTACAATGGTGGATGTCGGAGGGTACAAAATCTGGTAATATGGTAGATGCGTAATGGTGCACTTGAAGATCTGGTGAATGTGGTAGATGTCGGCCGGAGGGTACAATATATGGTGGATGTCGGAGGGCACAAGATCCGGTAATTATAGTAGATGATCAATAAGTTCAAGCCGAATTCACGAAGCACAGACATGGCACGCGCTGCAAATGTTGGTGAGTCCCGCCATGAATAGGCCACGAACATTCAGTTCAGGCGTCTCTTTCGTGTGTTTGTTTGTGCATGTGTGCCGCCATGTGTGTGCGTGCGTGCCGTGTGTATGCGTGTGTGTGTCAGTGTTTGCGTCTGGGTGTCTGTGTGTGTTGCCGGTGTGTGCGCCACCCTGTGTGTGTGTGTGTGTGTGTGTGTGTGTGTGTGTGTGTGTGTGTGTGTGTGTGTGTGTGTGTGTTGGTAAAATTGTACACGTGTATAATACAGCAGCGATGTGGGGGATCCACAGTGACCCATAAACTATAGAAGTCACCCTGACTCAGCAAATCGGACACACTAGAGAGCTTACCTTGACGCCGGACGGCTCCCAACAATGAACGAGATCGAAGTCACAGCGGATAGCCATGCAGTGTGTACCATTGAGAGACATAGGCAACACTTCAAACATCTTCAAGAGGCATAGAAACGCAGCGCTACACTACAACACAATAAGTAAAAGGTCCTTGGCCCGACATTGGCGGGCGCTTAGAAGTTCGCGGACCCGGTGTAACAAGAGGGAATTATTCACCATGACAGATTCACTCTCCAGAATAAAAATGTCATGCGGAGATAACTCCTCATGGTGATTAATTCCTTCAATACAGAATTATTTACACTAGGGATTTACTCCCATTCTGTTCGACAATCTACTATCTCTCGATTGGAAAGGAAGAGAACGCTGTTGTAAGTAGATATTTACTCCCATCAGTGCTGATCATATTAAAGGGAAGCAATTTTGCCAGAAGGGAGGAGACTGAAACAGCAAATGTGTTATCTTCTCGACTCTAGCAACAAGATACTCTCATCAATGCCGATCATATTAAAGGGAAGCAATTTTGCCAGAAGGGAGGAGACTGAAACAGCAAATGTGTTATCTTCTCGACTCCAGCAACAAGATGGCTAGCAACACGCACGTGAACTTCAAGGAAGTAAAGGATTTTCTTGCTAGCGGTTTCAACCATTTCTACCAAACACATCATGAGGGAACTGAACACCAAAAATCGTGATAAAATGTCTGCTGGAATTCACATGCATACGCTTTTAGTTACAGAGGTTAAGGTTGAGTTTGTGCATGGTTAAAAATGTGTCTTAAATGGCGTAAATCCGTGCCTGTTACGTGAGTGTGTTGGGTTTCAGTTCGCGGCGCTTTGAGTCGATTTCCCCAAAATTGAGAAAAAGCGCCTATATAATAACGGTATTATTATTATTAGTTTGTTCATTGACGAAACTGACACGGAGTTTGTCCTAGTCAAACTCGCCCACTAGCCTTTCGACCATGAATATTCTGTCCTTGGGAAAGGCCGAGGTCAGGGTTAAGTTTTTTATGGTTGAAACTTCTGTGGGCAAGTGTTTAATAGTCAAATTCGCCCACTACCCATGAATATCTCGTCCTTTCTCGCCCACAACCATTTCGACCATGAATATCTTATCCTTACCGAGGTTGGGTTGAGTTTGTTCATGGTTGAAACTTCTGTGGGCGAGTCAGTTATAGTCAAACTCGCCCACTACCTTTTGACCGTGAATATCTCATCTTCGGGCAAGACCGAGGTTAGGTCGAGTTTGTTCATGGTCAAAACTGCGGTGGGCGAGTCTGTCAGTCAAACTCGCCCACTACTTTTGGACCATGTATATCTCTTTGGGCGAGACTGAGGTTAGGGTTGTTTGTTCTTGGACGAAAGTGAGGTGGGCGAGTGTGTCAGTCAACAGACCATGAATATCGCGTCCTTGGGCGAGCACAAGGTTATGGTTGAGCTTTTCATGTTCGAAACTGTGGTGGAAGAGTTAATCATGAGCTGATGCAGCCTGCAGGGGCTCATGAGAATCTATGCCTCTTGCAGATGTACTTTCAGCACAAGACTTCTCCAACATGCAGTAAACATGTAAGCATGCAACAATGTCATGAAAACGAAAAAAACGCCAAACCACAGCAATTGTGTGTGCAATTCATATTTTATTCAGACCATCAATGTATATTTAAACATTTTATCACAAGCGTGAAGCACATGACAATAACCACAAGGTACAGCAGTTGCTCTCTCAATTGAGAGAACATCTGTCTTTTGAGACCACTGTTTTTTTTCATAAAAGTGTCACCTGTCATGAAAAACCGTCATTGAGGTGGCTGGCTGTAGCCAGCCACCTCAATGACGGTCTTTCATGACAGGTGATCCCTCAGAAGGCTGGTCACTCAAAACATGTTCTGTATCACAATTATTTTGACAAAAGATCAAACATTACATTTTATTTGTTTCGGCTATCTAAGAACAAGACTCAAGAATCAGTGGACGTAAAATTGGTACTCGACATTATTTTGGCAAAACTAAACTCAAATACTATTTAAATATGAGGACGGAATGCTGAAAATACAACAGAGCTTACATAATCTCTGTAAAATTCGGTTAAAAATAGGGCTGTAAAATGGCTCACAGAGGTTTTAGAAATGCAGCCACAAAAATGAAAGCATCACAGAACTTTGTAAAGTAAATATAAGAAAAGTAAGTTTATTTTTTTCACACAACAAAATCACGTCCTGTTCTAATCCCTGCATTTTTTTTTTTTTTTTTTTTTTTGGGGGGGGGGGGGGGGGGGGGGATGGGGCCAAGGACTGATTGGCAATGAACATTTGTTGAAATGTTGAAAAGTTCCACAAAAAACAATCACATCAGCAGTTCATATACCTGTAAAAGTATATCAACAAGAATAAGAAAACAATGCTGTTGTTATCAAGGACCACTTTGGCAGAAAAACATCCAAGTTCATGAAGTGTGTTATATTTCTCATTTCTGAAACAAAAGTAATGGGAGAACATCTAGAATTACACTCAAGTCAAATAACCTTGACACAAACATACAAAGCTCAGATTTCATGAAAAGATAATTGTGTGCTATAACACAAATTGTTCGACATATACATCTTACACACAAATACCAACACCCACTCACTCACCAAACCGATCATACCTCTCTGCAGAAATTCTATACTGAGGAGCAAAGAATATGCGACATCACTGAAATCATCGGAAACACTTCAGTGTTTACGATTCCAGTTATGTTGCATTTCTTTCGCTTATCAGTATACAAACAAGAAAATGTCTTGGGGGTTTTGGTCTTTTGTGTAATGCTGAGGAGGACATTCAAAACACGAACCAAATTCACAAAGCACTGATACTGCAGGCCAGATGCATGGCAGCTCTTTCAAGACATGTTTCTTTGGGGTACATGGTAAATTAAGTCAGCATTCCAGACATGCTTCATGCATATTACTATTAAACAGCGTTTCTCATACACTAATTCCATTTGAAGTGCATCTAAACATAGTAAATCCTAAAAGATTTAATAACGCTATGTTTGCATACAACCTCGTCAGTGATGCATGCTTTGTGACACATCTCTTACAAGGTTGCATGCAAACACAAGTGATATGTACACAGCATGTCACTATCATCAGTTTTCCTCCTAAGGGAGAAAAAACAACCCTTGATCTCAGCAGAAAACTTGATTATTAAAAGTCATCACTCAAAGAATAAACATACGTCAGCAGTAAACACCTGAAAAGGCATAATACAATATTGCTCTCGTCTCTTATGTCAAATATGCTTAACATCAAATGTCTTTATATCACTTCACTCATTAAAAAAAAATGATAATAATTTTTAAAATTTCACAACTGAAGCACGCTGAACAGTGCCAAACAAATACATGAGGCATAGAGCCTCATGAGCCCCCACAGATGCGAGAGCTCATGAGAATCCACGCCTCTTGCTGGTCTTGCCGTATCATATTCTTGTGCCTAAGGCAGATGAGTACCAGGACAGTCAATCTGTCGTGGCTATAACACGCAAACACAAGAGGCATAGATTCTCATCAGCCCCTGCATCAGCGGGGGCTGATGAGAATCCATGCCTCTTGCTGGTATGATTCATATTTATGTACCTCTGTGATGGTTTCACAGGCATCATTGTTTTCACCATGGGAAGTGTTTAGCAAGTACCCGTACAAGGTATCACAGTTCATTTAGCTGTGCCCTTTGTGCCAGGGCGACTGCCAGTGATGCTACCTTTTGACCCTTGTGATGGAGGTCGACTGGCCATTTTTTTCCCCTCCTGAGTTGGGGGTTGACTGCCCGTTTTCGCAGCTGCCTGATCTTGTCCCTGTTTGCTGCCGGTCTGCGCAGCTTTGACATCGGCCTCATAGTAAAGACTGTCCTCTGCACGATCACCGAGTTCTGGGGAGGCCCTTTCTCCAGCAGGCGAAGGGGGTTTGTTCTCTTCTTCACTCTCCTTTTGTCCTCCACGGCCAGCATTGTCTCCCGCGATGGCTGGAACTGGCTGGATGTTTTCAGGCGGGGATCTCTTTATCTCTTCATCTCCTCTCGCTTTAGCTTTAGGTGCAGACCGTCTTGAGGCAGCGGATGCACCACGAGAGATCTCATGAGAGTGGGGGGTGTTTCCACGTGACTGGTGCCCCGCCCCTGCGTTAGAAGCCGGGCGTGACACAGGTCTTTTTTTACCCCCGTCTTCCGTTTCATCTTTCTCCTTCTCTTCTTCCTGGTTTTCTTTCGAATCACCAAGAACATTGTCGTCCCCTCTCTGCATCTTGTCCTGATTGTCCAGCTGCTCGATCTCTGGCTCTTTCCCACGTGTGGCGTCCTCTTTGCTCATCTCCACCTCAACCTGAGTGCTGGGCTCCGCCTCCTCTTTGATTTGGTCCTTGCCTGTTTCTGATTCGTGTCCGCGGGAGTGATGTGAAACAACACTGGCAGCACGAACACCTGATGGAGGTCTGGGTGCACGACTGGCTGAGCCAGGGCGACCACCTTGGTCAGCTGATGATGGGTGGGACTGGACAAGAGGTGGCTCTACAGCGTCTGCAAATGCCAAGAATGTATATAATTACTGGACTGGCAATATTTTAACCCTTATCATTCGGAATACAGCAGTATGTGAAATAAGTGTGACTAAAATAGTTCAAGGGTAGTGCCAGAATAGTGTCTAAAGTCTATATCCTTATCTGTAAGTACTATAATGTAGCTTGCATATGTCAGTGTACAAATTTTAAGCTTTTATCCTCAGTATGATATGGACGAAGCTAAAAATTCTTCCTATGAAATGGACATTTTTTACATCATCTGCTGATCTCTTGTGGCCCTTAATCTTTCCAAGAGGTTATCCAAGTTAGCATGCGGAGGAAGGTCTTACCATCAGGTATCTGAGTACCAGGTTTGGGATGAAAGTTGTAAATAATATTTGAGAAAAACAATTTTGGGTCAGGAAATGGATATTTGTGACCTATTTCCTGATCTCTTGTGACCCTGTCCCTTTCCAAGGGATCATCCAAATTAATATGGTTAGGAAGGTCTTACCATCAGGTATCTCTGTACCAAGTTTGGGTTTGAAGTTGTTTATAGTATTTGAGAATAAACATCTTTTGTCCAAAAAAAAATATAGTTTTTTTTTAACCTGTTTTCTGTGCTCTTGTGAGCCTTGACCTTTCTGATGGATCAACTAAATTAGTATGCATAGAAAGGTCTTACCATTGGGTACCTTCGTACCAAGTTTGAAGTTGTGAATAGTATTTTGTTAAAATATAGCAAATATGTATTTTTTCCTTAAAATAAATTTTTTTGAAAAATACTTACCGATGGTATTACTATAAGGGATCATTTCTTAGCTGGTCTAATTTTAGCCCAAAAAATTCGTTGTGTACGATTATGATCGTTATGGCAGGAGAGGGGCGCCATAGACTGGGCGGAAGCCCGGCCAGCCTCCCTTCCCGTTTCACCACGCATGCGCTCCGCGCTTCCCGCCTCAGTCAATTTCTTAGCCAACCAGCGGCAAGCGGGGCAGGTGGGAGGGATCTTCGAGTAATACCATCGGTAAGTATTTTTTCAAAAAAATTTATTTTAAGGAAAAAATACATTTGTTTTCTCAAAACACATTACCGATGGTATTACTATAAGGGAGAATCCCGAAGAGGAGGCGGGTGCCGCTATAACGCCCCTATCCCTGCCATTAAACTATTTGTAGTGGCCCTCCCCAAGCAACCTCCCTCCCTTAGCAAAGATACTTACGGCGCCTATGGCGCCTGGAGGGAGTGTTGCGCCGCCACGATGTCTCCCACCAGCGAGAGATTCTGGCGCTGGCTGGAGAGGTCCCTCAGGTAGAAGCGTGCGAAGGTGGTCTCTGCCCGCCATCCCACAGCCGCCACAATGTCCTTGACAGCACAGTTGCGGTCGAACGCTAGGCTTGCAGCCATGGCTCTGATCTCGTGCGCCCGGATGTGCAAGCGTTTGGCTGTGAGGGGCGCCAGGTCGTGGTAGGCTGATCGTATCACCCACCGAAGCCAGGAGGATATCGTCTGGGCTGAGATGTCATTTCTACCTGGGGACAGAGGAAGGAAAAGGCGGGTGCGTCCCCTGCGTAGCGGCTTGGTCCGGCGCAGGTACACACGTAAGGCTCGCACCGGGTCATGTTGTCTGGACTCACGGGTGGAATCCGAGTCTCTTAATGGCTGAATCGTTACCAGTTGCGGGGCAGCCAAGGGAGATCTGGTCTTAGCAAGGAAGGCCGGGTCGGGCAGCAGCTGAACTGAGCCGTCCGCTCTGAACTGAAGACAGTCGGGGCGTGTCGAAAGAGCGTGTAGCTCGCTGACCCTGGAGGCAGAGGCGAGGGCCAAAAGGAAGCAAGTCTTCCGCGTCACATCTGGAAGTGATGCCGACTGGATGGGCTCGAAGCGAGGCGATTTGAGCCAGGTAAGCACCCAGGGCAGGTCCCATCTAGGTACTAAGGAACGTCGAGAGGGACGCTGCAGACCAAAGTGGTCCATGAGGTCGGCAAGGTCTTTGCAGGCGCCAGGATCGGGCCGCCCCAGATGTCTGTACGTGTCCGCAATCATGGCCAGGTAGCCTCTGATAGTAATGGGCGCAAGGAGCTGGTCGGAGAAGAGCCAGAGAAAGAACTCCGCCAGCTGAGGAACTGTCAATTCGGTGGGGGAAAGGCGTTTGTCGTCACACCAGGAACAGAGGACTCTCCACTTGCCTTCGTAAACACGTCTGGTCGAGGACCTGCGGGCTGAAGCGATTGCATCTACTGCCGCACTCGAGAAGCCTCTAGCGGAGAGGGCTTGCCGGACAACCTCCAGGCGTGAAGGAGGAGACGCTCCGGACACGGGTGGTAGACCGCGCCCCGTGGTTGCTTGAGTATCGTGCTTGGGGTGGGAAGCGCCAGCGGGGGGGGGGGGGGGGCCGTTGCAAGGTTCAGCAGGTCTGTGGTTCACGACCTGGACCAGCAGAGCGGGGCCACCAGGAACAGAATCGTGTTGCACCCTCTGAGCTCGAGTAGGACCTTGGGGACTAGCACCGTTGGAGGGTAGGCATAGGCGACGAGGCCGTCCCAGGGGATGGAAAGAGCGTCCACTGCCCAGGCCAGGGGATCTGGGATTGGAGAGACAAACAGGGGAAGCTTCCGATTCCATCTCGTGGCGAAGAGGTCTACCATGGGTGTCTCCCAGACTGTGCCGATCATCCGGAAGATGTCTGGACGTAGCGACCACTCGGTATGCAGCAGCTGACCGCGTCGGGAGAGGGAGTCGGCTAGGACATTCAGGTGACCCGGAATATGGCGCGCCCGAAGAGTGATGTGCCGGTCCTCGCACCACCGAAAAATCTGGTAGAGGAGGATGCAGAGGGAGGGAGAACGGGTCCCGCCCTGCCTCTGGATGTAGGCGACGACTGTGGAGTTGTCCGAGAGGACTAGAAGCTCCTGATGTCGGAGGCGCAGGTCCCAAACAAGGAGGGCTTGCCAGACGGCCTTCAGTTCCAACCAGTTGATGTGCCGGGGCGGTGACTCCCGGGGCCACAGCCCGGAGGCAGTCTCGAACGACGGCAGGAGGTGAGCTCCCCAACCGGAGAGGCTCGCGTCGACGCACAGGGATAGGGTGGGAGGTGGCGAGAAGAGTGGTACTCCTGTCGCAAGCCAGGAAGGATCCGCCCAGCGTAGAAGGTGAGGACGGGTCAAGGCAGTGACCGGAACCGGTGCGTCGAGGTCGGCCGACGAAGGACGCCAGTGCAGCAGGAGGTGCAGTTGCAGAGGCCGGGAGTAAAGACGTCCCAAGGGAAGGAGATCCGCCGCCGCGTTCATCAATCCCAGAAGCTGCAGCCACTGTCTGGCTGGAAGCGTCGTCAACTGAGAAACCTGCCTCGCTAAATCCGCCAACTTCTGGACGCGTTTCTCCGGGAGCCGAACGATGTTGAGGTCGGTGAGGAACTCCATACCCAGGTTCACAAAGTGGCGCGCTGGCACGAGGTCGGACTTGCCGAAGTTGACCAAAAAGCCGAGATCTTCGAGCAGGTGAAGAAGGGCATCCCGGTCTTCCATCAGGGCAGCTTCGGATTGGTTCCTCAAGAGCAGGTCGTCTAAATAGTTCGAGGTGGGACTCGTAGAAGTCCGACGGGCTCTGGCTACCACAGCATCCATGATCCGAGTAAACACCCAAGGGCTGAGATTTAGGCCGAAAGGAAGAGCGCGGAACTGGTAGACGACTCCCTGGAAAGCGAAGCGCAGGTAACGTCTGGAGGCTGGGTGGATGGGTACGTGAAGGTACGCATCCGAGAGGTCTAGGCTGATCGCGAAGTCCATCGGCTGCACAGCAGCCCGCAAGGCCCGGGTGGTCTCCATTCGGAAGGAAGGAGCCACAATGAACTTGTTGAGCGCCGAAAGGTCTATGACTGGGCGCCACTCGCCGTCGGGCTTGGGTACTACAAAGAGCCGGCTGTAGAAGGCTGGGGAGTCGTGTCGCATCACCACCTCCGTGGCCGACTTCTGCAGCAAGGCAGCAACCTCGGCGCTGAGAGCCTCGGCTCTGGGCTGATCTGACGGCAGCGCTGTCCATAACGGCGAGCAGCGCAGGGGAGGGGGCGACTGAAAGGAGATCAGGAGTCCCTCGGTGATAGTAGACAGGATCCACGGGTCGTCTGGAAAAAGTGCTTGCCACACGTCGCTGTGGAGCGCTAGCCTCCCGCCGACAGGAGACCCGGGAGCGGCCGGCGGAGGACGAGAGAAGCAGTCACTGGGCCCTACCCCGCCCGAGCCGACGGGCAGGTCTGGGCCAGGAGCGCGCAGGGGGCGCAGGGGCGGAGCCTGTAGCGGGGCGGGCGCGGGGAAAGGCAGGAGGCCTGGGGGGGAGACGTCCACCTCTGGTAGGGGGACGAAAGCTCGGTCTGGCAGCCCGCAGGGAGCGACCCGGAGCCGTGCGGGGGGCTCGAAAGGGAGCTGTAGAAGGGCGGCTGGGCCAGGAATCCTTATTCGCCTCCTTGACAGCAAGCCAGTCGGGGCCAAACAGGAGCTCTCCTCCAAGGGGAACTTGACGAAGCTGAGTCTTGACATCGGGAGGGATGGAGCAAAGGCGTAGAACCGCATCCCGTCTTAACAAGTCGCAGTTAAGGGCCGCCGCCATCGCATTGACGGAGGCATGGTAGGCTGCACGGTTCCCAGAGATGGCCAACGCTAGCAGGTCCCCAAACAGAGAAGACAAGGAAGGATGCCAGGCGTCTTCAATTCGACGAACGATAGCTTGCGTCGCTAGATCCAGGAAACCCGCTGCCGCAAGGGTGTTCCGAACGAGCGTCGCTGTCTGTTCCACGCCCGGAAGAAGACACTGCCGAAGGGAAGCACCAGTAAAAGATGCCGCTGTGGGGTCCAGCTTAGGCAGGGGGCAAGAAAAACTCTGCGAATGACCCGCATACCAGGATTGTCGAAAAGAAATATCCAAACCCTCCGGCCACCTGGAGTCTGAAAAGAAACCAGAAACGCCGCAGCGACCCTGCGAGAGATGAGCAGAAAAGGCTTCGCAAATGTCCTTAAAGCCTGGTGGCTGAGGAAGAGACTTAAACCGCTTGCCCTGACGATCGGCATCGACGGAGGCGGAAGCCTTCCTCTTGAGGGGGGGGGGGGGAGACGGAGGGCAGACATCCGCTGGGAGGCAATCCGCAATAATCCGCGCCGCTTCATCTAGCGCCCGAAGTGTTTCCAACCTGTGTCCCATGGATGACGGCTGTAGTTCTTCCTCATCAGGCGAGAGAAGAGGCAGGTCTGGGCTGGGCTCTAAAAGGAGGGCAGACACTGACTCCGCAGGGTACAAGCTGAGAGCGTCGTCTTCAATAGGAACATTGCTGGGGACTGCGTCCACCACTTGTCGAGTAGCGAGGATAGCAGCTTTGTCAGTCCGGGAGGCAGACGTAGCCCTAAGTGAGTTTCTCACCGGCGGGGAAAGCCTAGAGCGCCGTAGAGACGAACGCTCTCGCGACGAACTCTGTGACGAGTAAGACGTCCAACGCAAACTGCGGTGACGTAGCCCGCGGTCGTGGCGGGAGACGCTGTGCTTCCTGGAGCGGTAGCGGCGATGGGAAGACACCGAACGTCGGCGCCGGCTTGACGGGGAACTGTGGGACGAGCTGCATCTGGCGCGAGCTCGTGGGGGACGGGTAGAAGCTGAGTGACGGGAAGACATTCTCCGGCGCTTCGACGAGTCCCTTGGGCGCGACCAACGACTAGAGGAGGAAGAGCGTTGGTGGTGTAAAAGGGGCGGGCAGTCTCGGGGCGAAGCTGGGCCGCGTCTCAGGCTGCGTGACCGGGAACGGGGGCGCGAACGCTGAGCAAGCCTGTCTGGTCTAGGTGCCGTGTAGCTGGTCCTAGAGTGAGGAGCTGAGGCGACCAAAACATTCTCCGTGTTGGACGAGGAGGGAAGCATAACAGGTGCAAGAAAAGGAGAGGGCTGATCACTGACCTGGTTGGCTGTGGCGTTCAGTGTCTCAGTCAGGGCGTCTACCGAAGTCGCCACATGTGTCTGTGCATCAATCTGTGACTGCTTGGAAGTCACAACCGGGTAGCGACCACTCGACGAGACTGTGGTGGATACCGGTTTGTTTACAAGAGGCTTAGCTGGTGGGCCTCGCCGATCCTGAACCGAACAGCGACCACTCGACGGGACTGTGGTGGATGCCGGTTTTAGCGCTCTAACTCTCAGCCGGGGTTGCTGAGCTGGGGGCGCTACCACACAGTAGGGGCCACTCGGCGGGTCTGTGGCGCATACCGGGGATGGATCGGAACCCCGAGCTGGGGTCGGTTGTTCTCGCCTGTAGAAGCGCAAAAGATCTGTCCACTGCTTTTCAGGCCAGTGGGCGCAGACCTGGCACGTGTTAGTTGAGGCACAATCGGAACAGGTCAGGCAAAGGGAATGTTCGTCACACGGCCACTTAAACTGCCCACATCGCAAGCAGGTGCGTACTTGCCGACTGTAACACAAAGGAATAATGAGATTCGAGCGAGCGTGCCCCCGCGGGCACGCGACCACGAACCGCGCTTGAACGAAATTTTCGATAAAACAGGCTTGTGCCGAGGCCCGGCGCTCTACCCTCACCCCGAGCGCCTGGCGTTGGCTCAAACCGAATCTTTACCTCGCCATTTGAAGAGGAGAGACCGACAAACCACGTGGCGGGCAGATGACCAGGCGAAGAGGTAGCTCGAACTGTCACCGGTCGAAGGCACAAGAATCGCCGCCACTGCACGAAAGAAGAAGCGGCAGGAAGCCGCCACACACCAACAGTCCGTAGTCCGTCCTCACGAGCGAACACACAGTCACAATTCTCAATCACACAGGCCTCCGGCCTGAACCGGAAGCCAGAACCGGTCCAAAAATGGCGCAGCTACAAGTCCGAGCGGCCACCACACGAGCAAATCACCGGCACCGCTAAGGCTAGCCCACGGCACAACACAAGTGTAAAGCAGCCTCACACCAAGGATCCCAGCCTAAGGCCCAAGGCGAAAAAAACAAAGTCCAACGATCGGTAAAGTCACAAAAAAAAAAACTTCCAAACGCAGAGCTCAAGACGTACACAACCGCTTAAAAAGCCAGCAAAGAAATTGACTGGGGCGGGAAGCGCGGAGCGCATGCGTGGTGAAACGGGAGGGGAGGCTGGCCGGGCTTCCGCCCAGTCTATGGCGCCCCTCTCCTGCCATAACGATCATAATCGTACACAACGAATTTTTTGGGCTAAAATTAGACCAGCTAAGAAATGATCCCTTATAGTAATACCATCGGTAATGTGTTTTGAGAAAACAAATTGACCTATTTCCTGATCCCCTGTGACCTTGACCTTTAAGGGAGGTCACTAAAATAGGTATGTTCAGAAAGGTCTTGCCATAAAGTATCCTTGGTCCAGGTTTGAAGACTGTGGCTTAAATAGTCTCAGAGAAAATGCCAATGTTAAAGTTTACCACAGACGATGGACGACCACTGGCCCAGAACATAAACTCACTTTTACTTCGCAAGTGAGCCAAAAAGAAGTCGGAGATAGCATTGGTCATCTCCATTGATTCGCTACTGCTGGGTCACCTAGTATTCTGTGGTATTTTAAGTGCCATGACTCACTAGGGAAAGCAGCCCGAATTTCCCCTCATGGGCCAATAAAATATTATATTATACTGAGCAGCATTTTGCTTGATATAGTGTGGATAACAGGCAGATGTGATTACGAGACTCAAATCAAAATGTCAGAGTCGGTACACCGAGGACATTTTGATTCGGGTCAAGTAATCACATCTGTCTGTTTATCGGCACTGTATCAAACAAAATGTTGCTCAATATAATGTATGTACCCAGTCTAAAACAAAACTTTACCCGAGTCCTTCCCATTACCGCCATTGGTGTTGAAGTGGTCAATTTTGCTATTTTTGGACATACAACTTCCCAGCTTGACACTACTAACTGAAATGTACTCAGTGGAAATCCACCCAGGTGTACATCTACCCAGTGCAAATGTGTTCCTCTGATTTTCCATTTATTATTAAAACTGAATAAACCCAGCGTGAATCTTCACAGCATGATTCCATCCAGCATTAATCGACAAAGGCTTGAATTTACTCAAATAAAAATATCTCAATGGAATAGCGACAGCACACATTTACACTGGGTAGATTTACGCCCGGGGTCATTCAGTCTGTGTAGACTTTCGATGGGTATTTCACGTTTTTTAGATTTGAGCTAAAACATACCGAAACTTACCCTTTCAGCACCACTGATACTGACACTGTACACGTACTAGAACAATGACATCACCACAAAACTCTTTAATGTCACAATCTAGGGCCCGCATAGTCTGGAATTCACATCAGACTTTTCTTAAATGTTCCAAAGGAGGTGACATGACGTAAAGTTTACATGCACATAGGCTGAAGGGAACTTTATCGTCCAACACCAAATGTATGTTTCAAACATATAGAACCCAGCAAATCTAACACTGCTGAACATGTTTCATTGTGCAAATTCCCTCTCGCACGCCTCCGGTGTTGGAGAAAACAAGCCGATAAGCTGCCTTAGGTGCGACCACAGACATTAATAACTATTTATTTATGAACCTGGGTGTGATACTTCTGATGTGCGTTTGTCTCTGTCCAAATGGTGACCCTGTTCTGTGCCACATATTGGATTGTTGACCAACTCGGCGCAGAGATTTCGTTTGACTGTCGTGCTTTCTATAATCGTGCGTGTTGTTGAGTAAAGTCTACATGTAATTAGAACACGGATAATGATGGAAGATGCCAGCAGGTTTGTTTATTTAGTCCTTTTCTAAGGTTGTCACTATCACTAGCAGACATAAGTGTCATCAATAGTATGGCGATTCGATTCATGTGTTTGCTGCTGTGTATTGTCTGTTTATGTGTGTGTATGGGAAAGAAATTTCGAGTGTACGTTCACACTAAGAAATATTTCATTACTAGTGAGCATAAGGATCTTGCTAATGTGACAGTATGCGCATATTTAGCGTTTTTGCATTGCGGACAGGCAAGCATCAAGATTGAGTCTTTCTGGTCTGCAAGGGATGATGGGAAGGAAAGCATATAATTATATCCAGCAAGCTCATGATTATTAATTTGCTTGTTATACAATATATCAGTGTATGTGTCAAAGAAGGGAAAATTTCATGGAGTGGGTACATAGTTGTACATCAGCTCATGTCTTAACCTCAGGGTGCAAGCTGCCACCCATATTGTTAACCCCTTCACTGCCAATGGACACAGACCCATCAAGGGAACATAGACACAAATGGCTTTAGCAAGAAGTATAGATCATCATCAGCCCCCGCAACTGCGGGGGCTGATGATGAGCTATACTTCTTGCAGTTGGGGTGGTGTTTATTTTTTTCCCAGCTGTTCGTGGCGGTATGCACAATGGGGTCAACAAAGCCGATCACGCTTTAACACTCAGCCTTACCTTTCCTGTCACCATGACTGCCGTTCATCATGGGAGGTTCTCGCGTCAGCCCCAGACCAGCCGGCAGGGGCGGAGCCTGCGGAGTCATGGGCTTGTACGACAACTGAGACTGCTGGGAGCGGGCGGAGATCTCCGAGCCAGTCTCCGGCTGCTGCTCCTCTCCGGCTGCATATTCGTCCTCTTCGCGATGTTCCTCCTCTTCTTCTTCTTCTGCTGGGAGATCCTCTTCCTCCTCGCCCTCAGCTTGCTGCGTGGGGGGCAGGCGCTGGAGCAGGAGGTAGGAGCGAGATTTATTGCTGGCGCCCTCCGGCAATCCTGCGGAAATAAGAAAAGTAATAAGGACGATGATCAACAGTTATGTGTACTTAACTCTTTCCCGAGTGCAGACAAGAAAACTTGACCTCTAAGAAGCGCACACCCGCGTACCCCCTAAAAGCACGCCAGTCTGTACAGCGGGCGTGACCTAAAATGTACTTCTTGTACTAAAGCTGAACTGTTTCCATTCACCCTTGAATGAAAATAAATGTAAGAAATAGAGTTACATCGGGGCCATTTAGAATAGTAAATACAACAAACATTTAGCTCTCCATACCCCAAGTATCACTTATCACCACAGAGCACATCCTCCAGGACTGTGGGAACCACCAGCAGCTGAGGGAGGAGATATGGCCGAAGCCCGCCACTCTACTAGAGAAACTGTACGGGCCTGTGGAGGCGCTACAGAAGATCACAGATTTCATTTTGAGAGCTGAACTCCAAGTGTGACGGCGTTCGAGAAGAAGAAGGCTTATCACCAACCACACCAGCAGTGATAGTGTCAATCTTAACCAGTTACCCCAATTTATCACACCTGACAAGGTTCATAAATGTCTACACACCCTGACACTGGTACAGTGAGAAAGATACAGAAATATTACGAGAGGAGGGCTGTGCGGTATTGGGCACTTGGAGGTTGGCTGCCGTGCATGGAAGAGTTAACGCATTCGCGGCCAGCCACATCCGGATGCGCAGCTTATGCCGCGCATCCGGGTGCGGTTGGCCGTGAATGAGTTGACCCCTTTCACTGCCAGTGGTCACAGATTGTGAAAGAGACACAACTCAGCCCTGTGAAGGCAAAAGACAGCAAGTCTATTTTAATGAAAAACGAGATTTTCATTGTAATATAATGAAAATCGCGCTTTTCACAAAAACGGACTTGACGTCTTGAGACTTCACAGCCGCCCAAGGCTCATGGACACAAAGTACTGTCAGTAAGAGACAACACCCTTAACCCTTTTAGCCCCGAGGTCCCATTTCTCAAACTTTGGAGGTGTTGCCTAACGACCGTGTACCAGTTGCAGGAGATGGATTGATCATGATAATTCAAGGGTAGTGCCAGGTGAGCTTGGCGCCTTCAGGCGCCAAGCTCACCTGGCACTACCCTTGAATTATCATGATCAATCCATCTCCTGCTGCAGGGTCCCGGGGCTAAAAAGGTTAAACTAGCTCGGACCGACGTGATATCCTTCAAGAGAATGTGCACGTATCCTGCAAGAAATACAGCAGAACCTGTTTGGAGCGACTGTCCTTATGAGGGATCACCTGTCATTCAAGACCACCTGAATGATGGTCTTAAATGACAGGCAACACCTTTTGCCCTTCAAGACTTCTCGAGAGAGTACCTGCGCTTTCAGACCATTTTTTTAGTCGCCCAAAAAAATTGGCGGCTCAAAACAGGTTCTAATGTACCTCGAAATGTGATATTCATCATGATACTGAGCAAAATTTGATACTTCGTTTTCCAGTTGTGACATCTTTTGCTGTTGTTTCAATAATCAGTTGTACGCAATTCTTCTTGGCAAACAGGTATTGTACCAGTTGTGATATTGTTTTGCTGTTGTTTCAATGCTCAGTTGCGTGTAATATTTCCCTGACTGACTGACCTCTGTCCAGTATGAAGGCTGCATTAGACAGCATCCACTGCTCCTCCGGAGCAGGGCAGTTGATGGGCAGATGACACAACATAATTTGTCGACTCTGAAAATACACAGAAGCTGGAGCTAAAAAAATACCATCTTCACATGGTGGCCTAATGAGCGAGCTTTTACTGAAATGCGACAACTGCTGAGCCACCACGTGAGCAACCACTACACACACTCAATACAATGTGTAATTGTACTGAGCATGTGTAGTGGTTGCGCAAATGGTGGTACAGGGGTTTTAATAAAAGCTCGACTGTCAGGCCTTACGCATCCTTGATACATGTTTCAAACGCCTGACTAGTATGGGCACTGATATTTTGTCAGGACCAATTCCGTCAGTATTTTGGCAAGAGTATGACAGAAAAAAATACAGATTGTCAAAAACCCTCACACAATCACCGAGTCAAGGGTGGTGCCAGATTAGTTTGGCACCTGTAAAGGTACCAAGCGAATCTGGTACTACCCTTGAACTATCACAGTTGATCCACCTTGGACTGTGGTGTATGTGGACCCTGCCAGCAGTCAGAGATTGTATTTCTGAAATCTTTCTTAACCCCTATCATTCAGAAAAACCAGTGTGTGAAATAAGTTTGACTAAAATAGTTCAAGGGTAGTGCCAGAATAGCTTGGCGCTTCTAGGCGCCATGCTGTTCTGGCACCACCCTTGAATTAAAGCCATTGGTCTATATCCTTATCTGTAAGTACTATAATGTAGCTTGCATATGGCAGTGTGCAAATTTGAAGCTTTTAGCCTCAGTATGATATGGGTTAATTCAAGGCCAAAGGACTACAGTCGACTTTGCTTATAACAAGGTTGGATATAATGAAGTCGATATAAAAATCCTCTCTCACCAAGTCCTGACAACACTTGTTCTGTACGAATCACTTCGCTCCTTCGGATTAACGAGCAGGCATGGGAATTGCCCAAGCAAAAATCATCTGAAACTAGGGGGGTCCGGGACCTTCAACCTCAGGCCTCCACGAAACTAGGGAGGTGCTTGCTTCCTTGGGCCGACAAATCAAACGACGGGGGGTGGGGGGAGGGGGGGGGGTGGGGTGGGGGGTGGGGGGTTGCGACGCCTTGATTCCAGGGACTGAAAAATCAAACACAATGCGTGTCTGCCCACCTACGTTTACTGCGCAGCGCGGCGCACTCCGTCACCAGTGCGGGTCGCAGACACAGCCTGCCGCGTCATATCCTGCCCACAGAGTTAAACCAGTGCTCTGCTCGTTTTGCTACCCACAATGTTTTTTTTCGCGGAGACGCCTTTTTAATTTTGCGGATCATTTCTTCTTCTTCGCGGACAATTCGGGCCCATGCCTGAACGAGAACATTTGGGTTTGATTTCTTACATTCGAAGTTTGCTGTGAAGCTGTCCCAGGAACACAGACACAAAGTGGGGCCAACAAGAGGCATAGATCATCATGAGCCCCCGCAATTGCGGGGGCTTATGAGGATCTATGTCTCTTGCACTTGGGCTGTGTTCATTTTTTCTCACCAGTCCTGATGGAGATAATGAGAGATGTCAAAACAGTGGTACGAAAGAGCCCAAACCGTCCAAGGAACACCGACACAAAGTGATGTCAGCACGAGGCATGCATCATCGTGAGCCATATGGCTCTTGCATCTATGAAAGCAGCTTAATGTGTTTCGGTAGCAAAGGGGTTAACTCATTCGCGGCCAGCGGCTGGACGCAAATGAGTTAAGGACAAACATTTACGGCGAACAACACCCACCTTGTTCATGTACACCGGGCAGTTGTAAATGGCCTGCTGCTGCTCATCCCTCTCATCTGCGGCTGACGGCTGACGCTGTTGGGACTGTTTCGGTTTGCCTGGGGCCGGAGTGGCTGGCTTGCTGCCAGCCACTGAAGCTGGCTTGCTTCCAGCCCCTGAGGCCGGCTTGCTCCCAGCAGCTGAGGCCGGCTTGCTTCCAGCCACCTGTCCTTCAGCCGGCTGCTCAGCGGCTGTATTGCCAGCGGCAGCGTTTTCGGCAGCGGCAGTATAGTCGCTGCCGTCCAGTGATTCGTCTCGGTCTTCAGCGGAGCGGAGCTGCTGTTTGGGCTTCACGATGGGGCAGAGGTAGATGCATGGGATGTGAAACAGCGCTGACCTGACAATTCAACAAGAGATGATCTTAACGTTACCTTTTACCCCTTGACTGCCGATGATACTGTTCAGCAAAAAAGAATGGTATTGTGAATGGTACTGTCAGTAGCAGATAACGAGTGAACAGATTGACCTTTTAGTGGACACCTCTAAAGCATGCAGTCACTGATACAGTTTACAGTACCAGTGGCAGCATGCACAAAGGAGTTAAATGACCTACTCTGTCCAGCTGGATGGAGCTGTCACTGCTTAAAAGAGAGTGGGGGTGGGGTGAAATTTAATATAGCTCTCACTGTTTAAGCCTCCAGCCGCCCCGCCAGGGGGGGGCAGGAGGCTTAAACAGTGAGAGCTAAATTAAATGAAAAGCCAAAATATGATTATGACCATTTACATTTTCTCTGCTAATTTTGCACTACTTGTTAGAGAAGTGAAAGTTTTGGTGGTGGCGGAGGTGGCAACCGTGGGACTCCGGAGGCATAACCGATAACGGGGAGTGGGTTATTAGCAATCAAAGTTATCATTGTAATGAAACGGCGAGTGAATCTTACTTGGACTCCGCCAGCGTGTCTTGCATGTAGTCCCAGTCGGCTCCTTGCAGATACATGTCGTCGACGAACAGTCCCCCTTCGTCCACTTCAAACTCGGCCACGTCCTGACTGTTCAGCACCACGCAGTGGAAGCCAATCTGAAATTTAAAAGACGTGGAGTGCCAGACTGAGATTTTGTACCTTACGACTCCTGGCCATAAGGTCCAAAATAACAAACCATCACATCGTTCATTTTAATTACAATGTAACCTTTTTAGCCCCTCTGCACTACAGTAGAAGGATCAATCATGATAATTCAAGGGTAGTGCCAGATTAGCTTGGCGCCTGATGGCGCCAAGCTAATCTGGCACTACCCTTGAATTATCATGATTGATCCTTCTCCTGCTGCTTTGGGTTAAATGAGTTAATTTAACCCCTATTGCAACAGAACTTGAAAATCATGACATTAGGCATACACAATATAACTATAATAGGAGAGTGCAAAATGTGGACTTGGGGTTAAATTTGGCCACATCTTGTTTAGCACCACAAGCAGAATGAAGTCGGGAACTGATCATAAGGGTAATAATAAATAAATGAATAAATAAATATGGCTCCGACGATCAGGTTGCCTTCCCACATCAAACTTGACAAGTTTTCCACGACAGGCATTTAAAGGCCCACTACCGCCGTAACTTTTCAAAGATACACTTCTGTAACAGATGGTTATGAAACGCTACACACAGGTCTAGCTATGCTTTATTTAGACACAAGGCAATCCAGTTCAGTGCACGTCTTTATATCAATTAACCTGACAATGACTCTACTCCGTTCTAGAAATACAATGCTATCAGTACGAGAAACTGCTAAAAAATAGACTGACACGCTAACGGCAGCGCAGAATAAATAAGTGCAGTTATGTGTATGCTATTGCTGTGTGTCCAAACTGCTGTTAAAGTTCATTAGGTGTGTCGACAAGGCATAACACAATTGGTGCTCAAATGTGTCTTCAGATTTATGTGCAATGGTACTTTAAAATAAAAAGTCCTCAAAATCCTGCCAACAACAAACGCCCACCTGGTCTACTGTGGTGCGAGCCAGTACAGCTTTTTCCTGCTGCATTGCAGTAAGCAGTGCCTGCGGGTTGACCAAGCCACCCAGCCAGACAGATGTCAGCCGACCGCGAGCAATACCCTGGCTGGCCATTTCCCCGTTGTCATCGAACGTGGGTACCATGCGCCTCTTGACCCATGCATGCAGCTGTTTGTGACGCTGAACCAGATCTGAAGTGATGCCAAAATAAAACTCTGTTTGGCCACTTGTTAAACATATGTAACAACATAGGAATTTGCCTCGGGGTGGTAGTGGGGTGGTGGGGTGGGGTGGGAGTCACACCATACAATGCTATTAACAATGGACACACGATGGATGGCCCAGTACAGAGACCCACTTTTGCTATCTCTGTTAAAAGGGTAATATAGTTTTTCTAAAAGACAATAAAGTTTTGAAAAAAAGTCCTCATAGTTTTTTTTTTAACTCATTGTACCCCAAGACTGAAATCCCCAAATTTTGCCGTTGTCCTCTGAAAACAGCATTGCAGTGCAGGATACAGTTTGACCATGATAGTTCAAGGGTGATGCCAGAATAACTTTGGCCCCCATAAGCTATTCTGGCAACACCATTGAACTATCATGGTCAATCCATATCTTGCTGTGGTGTGTCTGGGGTAGAATGAGTTAAATGAGCATTTCACAAAAACCGTCAACATAGCTTTTAAAAAGCCAGCATAGCTTTGGAAAAATTCAACACACTTTTGCAAAAGGTCACCATAGTTTAAAAAAAAAAAGACAAAACAATAGATATAAAAGTCCTCACTGTTGTGAAAAAGTCCACATAAATTTTAAAAAAAAGTCTTTATAGTTTCCAAAAAGTCTACATAGTTTTTTTTTAAAAAGTCAGCTAGGGTTTTACAAAAGTCAGTACAGTTTTGAAAAAAAAAGTCCTCATATTTAAAAAAAAAAGTCAGCAAGGTTTTCAAAAAGCTTAGAAGAAGTCCTCATATGCTTGGGGGAAAAAAAAAAGAGTTCTTACAGTTGTCACCTTATGCACATCAGTATAAGTCCTCTCATAAGCAAAAAGTTAGTTTAGAAATATAGCTTTAAACATAGTAAGATTTTAGTGACTTAAGACCCTAGGCAATGCAATAAAACTCTTTGACTGTTGGTAGTGGCTTTTGTCGCGATGATTCCTGCACTGCAGGGGCTCATGAAGATTGATGTCCCTTGCAGCTGGGTGTTCATTTTGCTCCAGCAGTCAACCCCTTCCCTAGGAATCACCATGACAAAAACCGCTACCAACAGCCAAAGGGCTCAAACAGTTACATGAACACTTTTAAATCTCAGCCTTTGTGTCACACTTTGGAACGAATGATTGGAGCTGAGCAGATCTACTAACCATCCAGCCACGATGTGAGCGAGTGTGTGCATGGCTGTCCGTTGGGGTGTGTCCAGCCGACCGGCACGAGCTCTTCCTGAAGACTGTAGACCGTTGGCAGTAACGGCTGCGCCAAGGCCATGGGGCCGCCCAACATGGATGTCTGGAGGTCGGCAATCTGCTGTCGGATGTGGCACAGCAGGCTGTTCATCCACAGACACTCCTGTACGGCCAGAGAAGAAAATTTAAACGTCAAACATGATGATGAGTCGCCTTTAACCCCTCTGCTGACAGTGATCATGAATTGCACACCTGAAAGCGCACTAATCGTCACTCGCGTAAAAAAAATGAATTTTTTTTCTAAAATGTATTTTTTTGAAAAATACTTACCGATGGCATTACTATATGGAATACACTCAATTGCCTGTAGATTTCAGCCCAAAGTTGTGTCCCCTACACAACTGGGGAGGAGACACCGGGGATCCAAGTATAGGCGCCCGGGTGTCATCCCCTACCAACCTATCCCGCAATGCGTGTGGAGAACTCACCTCAGTTTCATGCTTAGCCAAGGAGGCAAGCGGGGCAGGTGGGAGGGCCATCCGAGTAATGCCATCGGTAAGTATTTTTCAAAAAAATACATTTTAGAAAAAAATTCATTTCTTTTTTCAAAATACATTACCGATGGCATTACTATATGAAAGAATATCAAAGAGGAGGAGGGTGCCGACACCCAAACCCTAACGTAGAGCCCTCCGCTAGCCTGCAAGGAGCACTCCCGACGATTTCAGCTAAGAAGTGGCTATGGCGCTGTGGCGCGCGGAGGGAGTGCTGGGCCGCGGAGAGGTCGCCCATCAAGACCAGGGAGTCACGCTGGCCAGATAGGTCGCGGAGGTAGAAGCGGGAGCAAGTGGAACAGCACACCTGCCTACCGCCCGTCCCAAAGTCATAACCGAGCAGAGAGCGGTCAAGCCGCTCAGGGGCTACTGCTCGTACTTCATGCGCCCGGAACTGTAACCTTCTATCCCGAAAAGGGAGAGGTTGGGTAGGCCAACGAGTCACCCACCGAAGCCAAGGCGAACTGTCTGGGTCGAGCTACTCGGCCTGCCTGACGAAGGGTAGGAAGAGGCGGGCAGGCAAGACAGTGTGGCCGATAGCAGTGCAGGAACTGCAGTGCCTGGACTAGGTACTGACGACGCGCCCTGTGGGTCAGTCGTCCCCTGAACGGGGGTAAGGTCAGCCACTGGGGTGCAGCCAAGAGAGGCCGGCTCAAGACCTGAAGGCCAGGTCGATGAGAAGTTGCGACGAGTGAAGGCTCGGACCGCCAACCTGCGGGGTGGACCGAGAGAGCATGCGGCTCGCACCCACGGGAGCCGTGGCGAGCGCCAGGAGGAACATGTTTCCGGGCCAGGACGGAGAACCATGCCAAGGCAGGGGTTCGAAGCAGTCTGTAAATAGCCACGTCCGGGTCCAGATGAGGTCCCACCGAGGTAAGAGAGAACCGGAGAGAGTACATCTGAATTCAAGGTCCCAAGGACCGAAAAACTCGCCAGAGCCGGATCCTAAAGGCCCCGGCAGAGGGAAGCGAGTACGATTATGGAGCAGTAACTCTTGACGGAAAAAAGGAGCTTAACCTTGGTCGTCGAATAGCCCTAAGGGGAACTTCGCCCGTAGGGATAGTGAGATAGTGGGGGCGGAACCGCCGAGAGGCGCGCCCCGACTGGTAGAATCTCCCCTAGCCGTCGCACACAACACTGGTAACAGTCCGCGGGCTGCTGCCATAGCCGTCCCGCTGCCTCCGAGAATCCAAAGCCGGGGGCCACCAGGAAGAGAACCGTGGAGCAGGAAGAAGACACTGCAGAATCTTCGGCATCACACCGAGAGGGGGAAGGCCACAGGTAACAGTCCATCCCAAGAAGAACAGCGCGTCTGCAGCCCGGGCGAGAGGCTGAGCCCGTGGTTCTCTCAGTGCCTAGCCGGAGGCCCAAGGCCTTAAAACCCAACCGGCCCAGGGTAACGGGCAGGACTGTAGGCTGTAACCGTACGCCTGGGAGGGCCGGAAGAGTGTGGCATAGCCCTAGCCGCGCCTGAGTCCACAGAAGAAGGCGGGTCGAGCTCGCTCAAAGTCGGGTTCGCCTGACTCCCTGAAAAGGAAAGAGGCAGCCGACAGGTATCGAAGTGTCGTCCTTACGAGGGTAACTGTCTCCAGCCTGGTCAAGGAAGTCCCCACAAGCATACTGCCGCGGACTTGTTTGGAGGTGGCAGCGCAGATCCGCCCTGAAAGAAGACGGGACTCATAGTACCGAAGACAAGCTGCGCGTCGACTACAGCGTCCGGTCAGCGCGCTCCACTGAGCGCGGTCCCGGAAAATCCTGACTGAAGTGCTGCGTTCTAGCCCTAGAAGCGTGGTCAGAGCCGTCTTCTCGGGTCTGCATCTGCAACCGGTGAAGAAGCTCGCTCTCGTAGCTAACTCTCGCCGACCCACCGTCCCAGGGCAGGAACCACTCGGGAAGGTCCTAAATGGAGCGCTGACCTCCTGCGTAGGGCAAAGAGGACAAGGCCCCACCTTCTTGGAAGCAGCAACGTAGGGCCAACCAGCTAAGGTGCTGAAACCTGTTCCCGCGCCCAACTCGAGCCGAAGCAGTCGGCGGAACCGGGTAGAGTCCACTAGTCGTGTGGGAGCTGCCAACTGTTTCCTGTAAGAATCCGAGTCGCTGAAGTCGGTGGAACCGGACAGCGTCCAAAGGAGGACTGTGGTAGCTGCCGGAGCAGGAGAACGGGCCTGTGACCGAAGTCGCGGAGTTGACTGTTCTGTCGCCAGCAAGAACCACTAACCGTCAGCGTAACTGTAGATTATCCTGTGTCGCCAAGTCGATGGAAGCCAGCCAGCGCGCTCGCCGGGTCTGTTTCGCTGCCGGAGTAAGAACGGACGCGCGACCGAAGTCGCAGCGCCGACTGTGCCAACGCCTGGTAGATCCCCAAACCGGGACTGAGGGGATTACCAGCGTGTTAGACTTGCACTTGAAAGGAGAGTCTGTACCTGAAGCTTGGCTCTAGTAGCAGCAGCCGGAAAGGGTGCACTAGACGGGTCTGTGTTAGCTGCTGGTGCAGGAGGACGGGCTCACGGCCTACGCTGCGGCGTTGACTGTAGTCTCACCAGGTGAAACCACTAGTTGGGTCTGAGGGTCTTACCAGAGTTGGACCTAGATCCGAGCTGGACTTGTCAGCTGCAACATAGCGAACCAAGGAACCAAGCGCAAGTGCCCCCGCAGGTACACAAGAACCGTGGAACCGCACGAAGAAGAACACGGCGTATGTTGAAACACGACGCCCTACCCCGTCCCATGAGCGCCGGACAGAAGCCGAGACCGAGATTACCTTGCCAGAATGCAAGGAAAAGGCAAGAAGAACATAACAAAAAGTGTAGCCAGGCGGTGTCCCACCAAGATGGCGACGAAAACCGACACCCGTCCGGCCAAGGGCTGCGAACGGTGCAGGAAGCAGAGACGCCCGTCACAACTGGTCGGCGAAGATGGAACAGCAACGCGAGGCAAAGGTAACAACCAGGGCCCACGCAAGTCCACAACTAGCCAAGGCGAAGCCAGAGGGCACAAGCCGAAGAAGGCGTGTCGTAACAGGGCGAAGAACGCACCAGTGAAGTCCCAGAAGCCGGCTGGCTGAAGGAGGGACTAGCGACGCTAGGCCTGCCTCTGCGCGTAGATCCCCGCGGAAGCCTGTTCCTCCATAAATGAAGGAGGACCGAAGAAGAGGGGGAGGAACTACGCCAAGACCCAAGCGAGAAGTCGGCGAGCTGAGCGAAGAGCCGACGTCGTCCGAAGAGGAGACTGACGTGACCGCTAACAGCCGGGGGAAAGAACCAGTCGTCGAGTCTCGAAAGAAGAAGGCGACAGCCGAATTAGTAGGATGACGGCTGAGAATATCCGGTTCGAAGAAGCGAGGCCGTCTATCCCTCGAGGCGCAAGGAGGGGTGAGCGGCTCCCAGAGCGCCGAAACGCCGCGCGAGAGGAAGACGCAACCCGCCCGCGAAGCCCGCAGGCGGCTCGTCGTACGGCGGAGGGACCGCGAAAGATGGACGGTCAGCAGCGAACTGAGATCCGAACGCGGGTGCTGAAGACCGCTCCCCGAGCGGAACCGGTCTAGGGACAAGAGTCCGGGTCCCGCCGGGCCCGCTTGTGGGGGGGGGGGGGGGACCCACCGTAGTCGCCCAAGACCGCTCAGCAAAGCAAGGCGGGGAGGGAACAGTCCAAAGTCACGCCAAGACCGCTCAGCGAAGCGAAGCGGTGAGGGGACAGACTAAAGTCACGCCAAGACCGCTCAGCAAAAGCGAAGCGGGGAGGGGACCGTCTATAGTCACGCCTAGTCCGCTCAGCGAAGGTGAAGCCGGGAGGGTACAATCTATAGTCACG
The DNA here is from genome assembly GCA_036245525.1 of Semisulcospira habei. Lineage (NCBI taxonomy): Eukaryota > Metazoa > Mollusca > Gastropoda > Semisulcospiridae > Semisulcospira > Semisulcospira habei. The sequence continues at coordinate 34,945,897 of BTPG01000003.1, forward strand.
CCAAACCCGCTCAGCGAAGGCGATGCGGGGAGGGGACAGTCAAAGTCATGCCAAGCCCGCTCAGCGAAAGCGAAGCGGGGAGGGGACAGTCAAAGTCACTCCAAGACCGCTCAGCGAAGAGCGAAGCAGGGGAGGGGACAGTCTGTAGTCACACCAAGCCCGCTCAGCAAAAAGCAAAGCGGGGAGGGGACAGTCTATAATCGCGCCAAGCCTGCTCAGCCAAAGCGAAGCAGGGAGGGGACAGTCTTCACGCCAAGCCCGCTCAGCGAAGAGAGAAGCGGGGAGGGGACATTCTGTAGTCACGCCAAGCCCGCTCAGCAAAAGCGAAGCGGGGAGGAGCCAGTCTATAATCACGCCAAGCCTGCTCAGCAAAAGCGAAGCAGGGAGGGGACAGTCTAAAAGTCACGCCAAGCCCGCTCAGCGAAAGGCGAAGCGGGGAGGGGACAGTCTGAAGTCACGCCAAGCCTGCTCAGCAGAAAGCAAAGCGGGGAGGGGACAGAAGGGGCGAACGAATCCGCACCTGTGAATAAAAGTCTGAGTCACACCGGGCCCGCCTGGAAAGTTCGGGGCAGGGGGGGGGGGGGGACAGCAAGGTGTCACGCCAAGCCCGCTCAGCAGAAAGCGAAGCGGGGAGGGGACAGAAGGGGCGAACGAATCCGCACCTGTGAATAAAAGTCTTCAGTCACACCGGGCCCGCCTGGAAAGTTCGGGGCGGGAGAGGGGGGGGGGGGGGACAGAAAGGTGTCACGCCAAGCCCGCTCGGCGAAGCGGGGAGGGGACAACTGGTGCGCACGAATCCGCACCTGTGAGTAAAAGTCCGAGTCACACCGGGCCCGCCTGGAAAGTTCGGGGCGGGGGGGTGGACAGAAAGGTGTCACGCCAAGCCCGCTCAGGAAAAGCGAAGCGGGGAGGGGACAAATGGTGCGCACGAATCCGCACCTGTGAGTAAATACCTGAGTCCACCCATGTGGGAAGCACGACCCTGATACTCGCCTGCCCTGCTCAAAAGACTCGGAGAGGGGAGGGAGTTTCTGCGCGGCTAAGGTAAAAGAAGGGGACTTACCTGCGGGCTGGCAGGCCCGGAAGCCGTAGTGAAGTGGGGCCCGAGAAGCCGACCTAGCGACGCCATCCTGCGGAGAAGTCCGGGGAGAACGTTGAGACCAGGAAGAAGGACACGTCTGTAGGATCCCACACCTGAGACCGCCGGTCCTCACTCCTGTCAGCACACCGTCACACATCCTGTCGGAAGAGCAGTAGAGCACGGCCGGCAGGCGACGAGGGCGAACGAGGGCCACAGATATCCTCACAAAGGGGGGCAAACTTCAACACAAGCCGCCATAGCGTTCGTTGTACACTGTTCACAGGAAGGAACATCTCTTCTTTTCTTTCTTTTCACTCAAGCGCCGAACTCACACCGCGAGGCAAAAGCCACGTGAGTAAAGTCACAAGCTGAAACCCCAAGGCTGGAGCCAAGGACGAAGTTCACTGAAAGTCAAACCGGTCGGAACCGGTCGGCGCTAAGTCCACACACAGTAAAAACGTCGAAGTGTAGAACACACCAACGAAGTACACTGAGTCCAAGGAGAAGTCAAAAACAAGGCAAAAGCCAAGTAGTAGAAACCACAGAAGAACCGGTCAAAAAACCGTAGCAAGGCAAAAGCCCGACCGCCCACGGTCGAGCTAAGAGTGAAACTGAGGTGAGTTCTCCACACGCATGGCGGGATAGGTTGGTAGGGGAGGACACCCGGGCGCCTATACTTGGATCCCCGGTGTCTCCTCCCCAGTTGTGTAGGGGACACAACTTTGGGCTGAAATCTACAGGCAATTGAGTGTATTCCATATAGTAATGCCATCGGTAATGTATTTTGAAAAAACAAACCCAAATGTGACTGGGATCAAAAACAGGCATAAAGAACACAATACCAACAAGAGACATAACTCCTCATGAGCCCCCGCAACTGCGGGGGCTCATGAGGATTTATGTCTCTTGCAGCTGGGTGGAACTTGATTTGCCCCCGTGGTTAAGGGGTTAACCCTTTCCCTGCTGCTGAGGAAAACTGAACTGAATCCGACTGCAAGAGACATACATCCTCATGAGCCCCCGCAGCTGTGGGCTGACCGCCGCCAATGTCAGCCCAATGACCTTCTGCCTACTAGGTGAAAGCGACCTACTCCTCAAAGGGTTAATAAATAGTTAATTGGGTTTAACGCCGAGTGTTACATGTTGGAGTCGTAGTCGTAGTATGATAAACATACCAGACGCACGCACGTAAGGTTCTTTTAAATAAACTTCATTCAGCTGCAACCCGACACACGTGGCTTAAGGATGTAGGCTACACTGGACTAACAGTTCCAACAATATTTTAATTCAGCGATGCGATCTCCACACAATGCATTCCCAAATGCACCAACACTGATACAATGACTCCTCTGAAAATGTCAACACTGACGACACAAAGTTTCTCATACAACGTACACCACCGTTACGCTGCGTCTCTCACAATGTACACCCTATACGGGCCACGTACCTACGATAAACTGTGTGTCTCTACAACTGACAATGCATGACAATGTACACACGCGCTTCCTAGCACCAACTTTTATAGTAAAACGACTTTCCAGAAAAATCTAATGAATTTACACAACGCACCCAATCAGAACGGAACACGTAACTGAAACTAAAATATTAATAAAAAAGGAACTTTCTAGAATAACTACAATAGTCTACAAAAATTTGACTGCTCATTTCAGCCCCAAATCCTAGTGTGAAATGACGTCACACAAAAGTATGGCACACCGTTCACGACCTTTCATAACACGCAAAGAACGGCTGCTAAATTCACGCGCACAGAGAACTATGGCTAAAAATAAAGCAGCTCTACTACCGCTATTTTCCGTGCGACTTTGCTAGAAGCTTCCGGACTAAACTTAGCGTATCATAACAAAACCAATTCCGCTATCTGCGCGAACAATAGAGAATCTCACTGAAAAGGTACGTGATACGTAACCATGATAGCTCAAATAAACATCGGATCGTTTCCTACGATTAACACATGCATGCTCTCACAGAACAACACAACCACAATCGTAACACCGAGCAAGTGACTAAGGCCATCTCACGACAGGGGTCAACAGTTCGCAACAACTCCTTTCTATTAATGTTGTATGTCTCACAATAACACAATAATACTGAGGCTAAAAGCTTCAAATGTGTACACTGCCATACGCAAGCTACATTATAGTACTTACAGATAAGGATATAGACCAATGGCTTTAGTTCAAGGGTGGTGCCAGAAATGCTTGGCGCCTCTAGGCGCCAAGCTATTCTGGCACCACCCTTTAATTAATTTAGTCCCCAAATCTTTTTCACACACTGGTGTATTCCGAATGATAAGGGTTAAATGATGCAGTCTGAATGTCGTAAAACAAAAGACTTTTCTGTCTTTATTTACGTTAGCCTCAAAAGGCAGTGGAAAACCTCTGGCACATGTGCCTGGTCACATTGTATTGTAAAAAAGAGTAGTAGTAGTAGTTGTACATTGCTTAACGTCCCTACAGCAACAAGACTTTCTCAGGACGTGCCTGCACTGCTTGTGAAAAAAACAAACTAAACAGAATATTGAATGTATGTCGCCAGATGGTCTAATACGCTAAATAAACCTAAGACCATTTAGCAACACGCATCCAATATCAAGAGCTACAGGAGGCGCAGACAGTAGGGAGAGTTGAAAAAAGGAAAATACAGGTGAATGGACCAACGGTAAACAGAAACACATGCCCCAGAATAGAAGGTAAAACCCACCCTGTGGGGCTAACCAGAATGACGCTGGGAACTAAAAAGTAGTTAACCCCAACCAAGTCCCCCAGGGCAGACCCAGTTGGGGGGTATTGTGAAAAGAAGGGCAGAAAAATCTTAGTTGAGGCAAGACAACATTGATTACCCACTGTGTCAGCAAATTTTAGCAATCAAAGCCTGCCAAGGACCAGATCGCTTTCAAACCTACCTGAAGCAAGACGTAGCCGATGCTCTCGGGCATCAGGGCGCTGGCGGCCGAACTCATACTGATTATGGACGGGCAGTGGTACGGGAAGTTGAAGTCCTGCGTCATGAGCTGCGGGACTTGGCCCAGCTCCAGCATGATGGGTAGTTTCTCCAGGCAGATGTCGAGGGCGGAGCGAAGCTTGTTGATGTTGACAGTGGAGGAGGTAACCGGTAGCACGTCTCCAACCTCCATGTTCTGAGTCTCGTGCATGTGGTACATGTTGGTGATGAAGCGATAAGCACTGAAACAAAGATAAACCTAGCTTTGTCAATAGGCGATTTCCGAAATCAGATGTAGGTCAAAACTGCACGCGTTCCGACAAAAACAGTGGAATAACCCTTATCATTTGGAATACACCAGCGTGTGAAATAAGTTTGACTAAAATAGTTCAAGGGTAGTGACAGAATAGCTTGGCGCCTCCAGGTGCCAAGCTATTCTGGCACCACCCTTAAACTAAAGCCATTGGTCTATAAATCCAGACTAAAAAGGTGACTGCCAAGCGTGTAATATGCAAAGAAGTACCCAACGGAGAAAGAAACACGCTTAGAAAAGACGGGTACAACTAAGTAGCGGCTAATCTCTCTGTTTGTTTGTTTGTCTATTTTGACAAAGGGTATTTACCCGAAATATTAATAAATTGTGTTGTACCCATCTTTTCTAAGCGTGTTTCTTTCTCCGTTGGGTACTTCATTGGTCTATAACCGTATTCGTAAGTACAATAATGTATAGCTTGCGTATGGCAGTGTACAAATTTGACGCTTTTAGCCTCAGTAGGACATGGGTTAAAAGCCCAGACAAACATTCGCATATGATGTTTGTTTCAGCTTTTAATCCACTGTTTCCATCGAAACATGTTCAAATTTGACCTATATCTGATGTCCAAATGTCTATTATGAGAAGACGCAAGGTGAAAACGGTGGATTAAAAGCTCAGACAAACATCGCGCGCGATGTTTGTCTGGGCTTTTAATTCACCGTTTTTCATTGAAACGCGTGCAATTTTGACCTATATCTGATTTCTGAACGTCTATTATGAGAAGACGCAAGATGAAAACAGTGGATTAAAAGCTCAAACATTGCATGCTTTAAATCCAGTTTTTGTCAAAATGCATGCAAAATTTTGACCTATTTATGATTTTTGAACAAATGTCTATTAAGAGAAGATGCAAATACAGTAGAACCTGTTTTGAGTGACCACGTTTTCTTGCAAGACGTTAACTCATTGTGCCCGAGGTATGGAATACCTACATTTTGGAGTTATCCTATGAGGACTGCATTACAATTCAGGAGACAGATCGACCATAGCCACCATCCTTGAACTGTCATGGTCGAGCTATATCGTGCTGTGTTGTGTCGCGGGCAGAATGAGTTAACAGACAGAGAGAAGTCTTGAAAGGCAAAAAGTGTCACGTGTCATTAACCCATTTACATCCTGAGGTGGATTTTTTCTGATTAGTGAATTGTCCTATTGAGGCTACATTTCAATTCCGGCGAGAGACTGACTGTGATAGTTCAAGGGTGGTGCCAGGACAGCTTGGCGCCCCTGGGCGCCATGCTGTTCTGGCACCACCCTTGAACTATCATGGTTAATTTTATCTCACATGAGAGTGTATCAGATTGTACAGGGTTACAGAGCATTGGTGGCTACAGCCCCCTATATGAGGTCTTTGATGACAGGGGATTTCTCATTCTAAACAGGTTCTGCTGTAAATCTGCGTAACAAAAATCATTATACATTCCTGAAAATGCTCTTCGAATGTGATACTAGTAGTAGTTGTCCACAGATAAAGTAGTTTAGTAGTGGAGTATGATAAATACATTTAAAAAAAATAATCTGAAAATCCTTTCCAACAGTATGATAGGTGACAAGCACTGAAATATGATCCAGTACGTACTTACAACTCATTTGTTGATTATTTATATGCAAGGAGTAAATTTGTATGACAGCTTATAAGCGCAAGGTACAAAACCAAAGGTATGTACATTTGTATTTGAAGGTGTTGTCCTTTTTTCTTTTAATGAACATTGTCATAATGTGAAGAAAACTGAAAAAAAGTCTAGCTGGACAAAGAGACATAAATGCTCATGAGCCCCCACGACTGCGGGGGCTCATGAAGATTTATGTCTCTTGCAGTTGGCTGGCGTTCAGCCGTTAACCCTTTCCCTACTGAGGAAAACTGAACAAGAGATTACCTGTCATGATTCTTTTTGTAAAACTTCAGAACAGAAACTGATGTGTCCCTTGCAGCCCATGTCTACACAAAGGGATACCATGATTCGACCACAGTTTCATCTCATGTACCCACCTGGCATTGTTGGCTTGATGCTCGATGCTGGTGTGAAGCTGTAGTGCTCCGAGAGTCATGTTCTCCGTGTCTGACACCTCAAACCAGTCGGCATAGTCCACAGGGGCTGTGAGGACATCATATAAGTGCATGGATTAGCCAAAGGGTTTCATACAAATAGTACTTTATATTACTGATGATAACAAAATGCGATATCACTTGAATCATAGGAGCCGATGAATCAGCAAAAATGATTCAAACGATGTCGCACTTCTTTTGTTAGTTGGTATACTTCAACCAATCACAAGCCACACCAGTGGTAAAGTCACTACGACAAACAAGGCTTAAGCCTTGGGCAACACTACGACAAACAAAGCTTAAGCCTTGGACATTCATGGTATTTGCACAAAACCTAGTATGTGACATTGTGTTTTCATGTGGTTGCCTCATTTTCTGATGAAATCTTCAACCTGTAGCTCAACAGAAAATGCTGAGTTGCCTTGCGAAGAAAGCTTTGGATCACACATTCGAGTATTTCCTATCACCCATTTCGCCCAAGGCCCTACAGCAGGAGATGGAGATGGTCAACCATGATAATTCAAGGGTAGTGCCAGATGAGCTTGGCGCCTTCAGGCGCCAAGCTCATCTGGCACTACCCTTGAATTATCATGGTCAATCCATCTCCTGCAACTGGTACATGGTCTTTAGGTGTCACCTCCAAATTTTTTACATGCGGCCTTGGGGTCAAATACCTAACACAGTGTTCGTGCTCGGGTTTTTCTATTTTTTTCCCGTAATCTCCAGGCCAAAATACTGCCTGCCATCGAAAAGAGTAAACTAGTATCAGTTCCCTGTAAATTCCAGTGGTCGGACAGCTGCCATTTTCCTCTCCAGTATTTTCCTTCCAAATCTAGTAACATGCTGAGAATTAACAGTTGACACGAACACTGTGATACTGTCTGCGTTCGTTAATAAACATTTTTATTTCGGGGGCAGGGGGGAGGGGGGGGGGGAGGGGGGAAGGGAGGGGAAGGGGGGAAAAGGGGAAGAGGGGGGAAAGGGGGGGAGAGGGGGGACGGGGGTTCTCGATAGCCGAAAGGTCCAGAATCAACGACCATAACACAAACCTATATCAACCTATTCAGCCCCAGGGCCTCATTTCCCAAATGCTGGAATTGTCACCCAACGACTACATAATCAGTTGTAGGCGACGGACTGAACAATGATAATTCAAGGGTAGTGCCAGATCAGCCTGGCGCCTGATGGTGCCAGACTGATCTGGCACTACCCTTGAATTTTCTTATGGCTGATCAATCTCCTGCTGTAGGGCGTCCAGGATAAATGGGGTTAAACAGTTAAACAACTTACCAACGTTGGCCTGAGGTGTAGGAATCAGTTCCGTGCCCAGCAGAATTTCAGCCGCAGGGTCGCGGTACACCGACTCCAGGACTTCCCGCACCAGGGCGGTGATGTATGTCAGGTCTGAGTCGTTGGACACCATTGAGCCGTACAGCAGCTGAAATGCAATTATTTCACCCAGAATATCCTGAGTCTGATTTTGTCAAATTTGTTGATTGACCCATAAAGGCTACACATTACAGATTATGGGATAGATCAACCATTTTAGTTCAAGGGTGGTGCCAGAATATTCTGGCACCATCCTTGAATTCCCAGCAGCTGAAAGACAATTATTGTCCAAATGCATTATAGTTGTAAATGATACACGCACACAAAGACACCCACACAAACAGAAAATAAATGAAGATGGGTGAAAGTCTTTAACACTTTGTCAGCTACTGACAATACCGCTTGGTCGAAGATACATAATTAACCCTTGACTGCTAATGATGCTGATGCTACTGATGATATTGTTCAGCAGAAAAGACACATCCTTATGCATCTTTTCAATTTGAGCAGTATTGTTGGACAAGGTGCTAAAGAAATGAACACGCATTAACACAGGTTTCATGCTCTTTCAACACCAAATCAGCCCAACAAAAATTGCAACTTTGCTAGATGTGCACCCATTAACTCATTCAGCCCGGTGCACATATTTCCCAAATTTGGGAGGCATCATTTAACGACTATGCACCTGTTGCAGGAGATGGGTCCACCATGATAATTCAAGGGCAGTGCCAGTTAGTTATTTGGGTTAACGCCGAGCAGGCGACTAAGGCCATCTCACGGCGGGATGGGTAAAAATCTGGTCAGCCAGACTAAAAGCAAGGTCTTAAGACAAGATGTAAATATAGATTAAAAATCTCAGGCTAAAATGTCGCACATGTCTGGAAAAGAAACGTCTACAGACTCTCAAAAAGGGCAAATAAAAAAATTCACATAGTCTATGAATGCTCAGATCTTGTTAAAAATATTGCATTCTCTCAAAAAATTGAAGATTTTGTCCGGGGGAACATCCCGGAACAAAACCTTCAAGGAGTCTGCTGTGAAGTGTTTATATCTGGTGTCAATTAGGTCAGCACAATACAGCAAAAAGTGTCGAACAGAAAACTGCTCATCACAGGCAAAACACCATGGACGCTCATCCTGTTTAAGTAAGTAAGAGTGCGTAACATATGTGTGCCCGATGTGGAGCCGAGCAAGGACAGTCTCCTCACGGCGGCTGCCGCAGCGGAAAGGTAGACTGTCAGACAACTTAGGAAGAGCTTCATGAAGCTTGTTCCCTTCCTCTTTGTCCCACTCGGACTGCCACTCGCGGGCTATGTACGCACTAATAACAGGTTTAAAATCACTATAGACAGTCTGTGTGTCAGGGACAGGGTCACTGCGGGCACTGTTGGCAGCAGAATCTGCGATTCTGTTGCCTTCGATGCCCACATGGCCTGGGACCCAAATAAAAATGATGTCATAATATTCCTTCATCAAGTCCGCGTAGAGCTCTCTAATCTGCACCAGCAGTGGATGGTCTGTTCCCGCGCCCTGAAGGGCCTGCAGGGCAGAAAGAGAGTCAGACAGAATCAGGAAGTTCCTTTCCCGAGACTGATAGGCATGCTTGAGTGCTAGCAGAATGGCCTGCAGTTCTGCACTAAATACAGAGGAATGATCAGGGAGACGGAGCTTAAATGGGCGTCTAGGATGGCGAGAGGACACTGCAGCCGCAGCCACTCTTCCATCCTCAGACTTGGACCCATCCGTATAAAGACGACAATAGCCAGGAAAAATTGAAAGGAGTTCATTGAGGCTCTGTTGGTATATGGCTGGTGGAGTACAATCCTTCTTGTGGGCAGTCAAGTCCAGCAAGATGTCAGGAACTGCATGGTAGTAGCCAGGGTGGAGTGACGTGTTGCAGAGATTCCGAAACTTTGTCCAGGTCCACTCCGGCCGCCTGCAGATGAGGTCGGACACGGAAGGAAAGTGGACGGACAGCTCCCGGATGGGCATCGTAAATCTCTGCAAACGACGGGTTAAAAACACAATCATAGGCAGGATTTTCTGGATGGGCCTTCAGCTTCAGAACGTAGCTGAGCATGAGGCGGATGCGGCGGAGCCTGAGAGAAGGCTCCCCTGCCTCTGCATACAGACTAGGAACTGGAGATGTCCTGAAGGCTCCCAGACATATGCGCAGACCTTGATGGTGAATTGTGTTCAGACGCTGCAGAACAGACTTGGAAGCCGAGCCATATACCACAGAGCCGTAATCCAGTTTGGACCGAACAAGGGCCCGGTACAGTCGAAGTAAGACGATGCGGTCTGCACCCCAGTCAGTACGACCAACGACACGAAGAATGTCGAGGGCCTTCCGACAAGAGGTTCTAAGGTAGTTAACATGGTTGCAGAAGGTCAATCTTTTGTCAAAGATGACCCCCAAAAACTTAGCCTCTTCAGCCACCTTAATTGGCACTCCAGCAATGCTCAGGCTAGGTTCTGGAAAAAATTTCGTCTGGTTAGTAAAATGCACACAGACTGTCTTGGAGGGCGAGAATCTGAATCCATTGAGAGACACCCACCCCTGGATGCGATCAACGCACAGCTGCAAGCGCCTCTCAAGGGACGCAAGTCCTCGACCTCGTGCACACAAAGCAAAGTCGTCCACAAACAAAGAGCATTCAGAATCATCCTTGACGGCCTTTACAATGTTATTTATTTTAATGCTAAATAAAACAGGAGATAGAATACTGCCCTGCGGGACACCCATCTCCTGTTCAAAGGAGTCGGAGAGGGTGGAGCCCACACGGACATGGAACGACCTGTTGGACAAAAAATTGTGAAAAAAAACGGGCAGATGCCCTTTAAAACCCATGTCCGACAAATCAGACATTATACCATGCTTCCAGGTAGTGTCATATGCCTTTTCAAGATCAAAGAAAATTGCATAGACATGCTGCTTGTTGACAAAAGCATCTCGGATAAAAGATTCAAAGCGGACTAGATGGTCAGTTGTACTACGGAAGCGCCGGAAACCGCACTGGAGGTCTGTGATGAGACCCTGTGACTCAAGATGCCACACCAGTCGGGCGTTGACCAAGCGTTCCATAGTTTTACATAAACATGATGTCAAAGCTATTGGCCGGTAGTTGCCCGGGTCGGAAGGATCCTTACCCGGCTTGGGAATTGGCACAACCACAGCCTGGCGCCAAGATGGCGGAAAATGACCGGTTATCCAGATATGGTTAAAGGCCTTGAGAAGTACAAGGAGTGAATCCTCAGGCAGATGTGTTATGAGCTGATAATGGATGGTATCTAATCCAGCAGCAGAGTCAGTACATTTCTGCATGGCTTGCTGCAATTCTGAAAACGTAAAAGGGGCATTATAGTCTTCCAAGTTATCCGATATAAAATCACAAGCACAAGATTCTCGCTTCTCCTTCTCTCTCTGGAAGAAAGGTGAATAATGCTCTGTTGAAGAATTATGGGCAATGGTGGAGGCAAGCAAATTGGCCACAGCCTTTTTATCTGTGACCAAACTGGCACCATCTCTAAGATGGCCGACAGAAGCCGAGCCACCCCTGCCCCTAATTCTTCGAACAGCCTTCCAGACTTTTTGGGACGGAGTCCTAGAAGATAAAGATGAGACGAAGCGTCTCCAGGAAGCACGGCGTTCACGTTTAAAAATATAACGGGCTTTCGCCCGCTGTCTTTTAAAGGTTAAAATATTTGCTTGTGACGGATTACGAAATGCACGTCGCTGAGCAGATTTGCGCATTGTTTGGGCCTTGCGGCACTTTCATTGAACCATGGTACTCTCGGCTTCCGAGGGAGTGATGTGGAAGTTCTAGGGATGGTTTCACCTGCAACCTCCAACAAAATAGAAGTAAAACAAGAAACAGGTTCTTCAGCTGACATGACCACCTCCTCTGTAAGACGAGACTGACAGAGAGAGGCAAACAGAGACCAGTTAGCTTTCTTGAGATTCCAGCGCCCCACCGGCGAATCCTCCTCACAGCTGACCGATGACAGGACTACTGGGAAGTGGTCACTACCACACAGGTCGTCATGAACCTTCCAGTCAAAGTCCAGCATGAGAGAAGGATCACACACAGTGAGGTCTAGAACAGAACTAGATCCGGAACCTGAGTTAGAGTATGTAGGTGAGCCATCGTTAAAGACACATAGGTTAAGTTGAGAAAAAACATCTTCTAACATCTGACCTCTGCCATCATAGTGGTCACTACCCCAAAGGTGAGCATGACCGTTAAAATCCCCCATGAGAATAAAGGGAGGGGGCAGTTGATCTACTAAGTGAAAAATATCATTGCTACAGACCCGCAGTGATGGTGGCAGGTAAATACTGCATATGGTTATGGTCTTTTTTAAGGTAACCCGAGCAGCGACAGCCTGAAGACAGGTGTCGATGCTAACGGGGCTACATAAAATTTGGCTACTAATGAGAAGAGCCGCTCCACCCGAGCGCCTCTCCGAATCAGAGCCTTTATGTATAACATTAAAACCATTAAAAGACACAGGGTCAGAAGTCTTCAGGTAAGTCTCCTGAAGAGATATGACTGAGGGGTTATAGAACTTGACTAAAAGACGTAATTCCTCAAAGTTAGCTTGAAAACCACGACAATTCCACTGAAGCAAAGAGTCCATGATTAAGTCTGATCTGGGGGTAAGGAGTTTTTCCCCCCTTTTTCCTTTACCTTGGAAGGAGTTGAAGAAACAGAGGGGGGCCGGCTCCCGGGCCTCCTCTGGTTCTTCGGAGAGGAAGGGGGTGGAGCTGCCGCAGCATCAGCAACAACAACTTCCACTCCCTCCATCCGCTCCTCCAGTGCAGCATATTTGTTTTGAAGGGGCACATCTGTGTTCCCCTTCTGGGCCCGTGCGCACAGCGGTCCCATAGATTTCTTAGACTTCTGGTCCTGGGCAGCGTTCCTGCCGCTAGAGTTAGCGGCCTTAGAAGGCTGACCAGAGCCAGAAGCCTTTGGAGTTGACTGACTAACAGGTTTGGGTGGGGGCTGAGGCTTAGGGGCAAAAGAAGGCGGCACAACCGGACCGGCAGTGTCCGCCTTCTGCGTTCCCTGGCTCCTTGTCACCACCGGAGGAGGGTTACTCTCCAGGGGCGAGATGAGCCGAGGCTCCGCCCCCAACCAAGAAGTTGGGGTCTGACATGAAAAGTCTTTGGTGGGGCGCTTGCCTGCCACCGCTGCACTAAAAGTATACACTGAGGTGTTAGAGGTTGGGGCAGCCGCAGCTGCACCAGGGCCTTCAACCAGTTTTTTGGCATCCAGAAAGGACAGCCCCTTCTCCACACGCACCTGCTGAATCTTGCACTCGGATATCCAAAGAGGGCATTTCTTATCCGAAGCCATATGCGCCCCCTGGCAATTCACACACAGGGGGGTGGCTGTGCAGGACTCAGCAGAGTGTCCGGGCCTAGTGCAACGGGCGCATGAAGCCTCTGCCTGACGGCATGTCTTCTGCCCATGGCCATACTTTTGGCACTTAAAGCACCGGAGGGGAAGAGGGACGTACTTTTTCACTCTCAGGGAGTAGTAACCTCCCCAGATGGTAGTAGGAGGGGTGGGGGTGCCAAACGTCAGGATGATGGTAGGGAGACGGATCTCCCCACCACCTCGCTTGGAAGCGAAGCGCCTGACGCAAGTCACCCCCTGAGACTTAAGGTTCCTTACAAGTTCATCTTCTGACAGTTCTGCCAAAGCTTGATCTTTGATTACGCCTCTTGACGAATTCATAGTTTTGTGGGATGTGACTTCCACAGGAGTGTCTCCGATGGAAGAGAGCCCCAGTAGCCCGCTGGAGTGTGCCCGAGTACGGCACTCCACCAGCAAGTCACCAGACCTGAGGCGCTGGGCGTCAGGCCTGCCAACACGGCTCCTGAGGGTCTCCCCCACCAGAAAAGGATGCAGCTTGGTAACTGGTTTCTCCTTCACCTTGCTATGGACAATGAGGAAGCGAGGCCATACGGCCGACGCCTGAGGCGTCGCTTCCTCACAGTCTGAATCACTGTCATGTGCAATGTCGGTGTCTATGCGCCGTTTCTGTGCTAGTTTTGGTTTTTTGGTTTTATCCATATTATATTAGTAGAGATATTCATCCCCCGGGGGTCCCCGCCCGCCACCGAGCCCAACAAGGGAAAGTGCAACTGTCGGCGGGTCTCCAGCCGACGCACAATGGAGACTGCCCGAAAGATATACTCAAGGGGGTAAGCCCGATTGAACCGTTTGAGCCACTGCCTTCTATCACACCGTTGAATGCAGGGGAATACTGGCGTAAAGCACCTAATCAGCAGCAGAAGCTATAGCATGGTGCTCCGTATAGCAACCCGCATGTCAACAGTGGGATAGGGCTCAACGTGACAAGAGCCGATTGACTAGGCCGGTACGACTAGCCTCCCGTTTAGGTAGAAGTCAAGGCCGAAGTGGAGTGTTGGCACCAGTGAGCCGCAGCCCAAAGGGAACCTCAGCCACCAGGATCCTCTTCTCCCCCGACACGGGTCTCCAAGCACGGCAAACACTTGGGATCCAAAGGACCAAAAAGTCACGAGTATTTTTAAGGACCAATCCAACATGGTATGACCTAGGTTAGCACAGCTCCTTAAAAACCGGACCAGTGAAAAGGCTGAACAACATATCTGCTGACATCAAGTCCTAATCCTGGACAAAGATGGCACCCGTCTGCTAGCCCACTCAGTCAGGGACTGAGCGGACTACCCACCTACGCCACGTGGAGGCCGGTGCCGGGTAGGCAAGGGCAGTGCTAGATTAGCTTGGCGCCGCGACAGGCGCCAAGCTAATCTGGCACTGCCCTTGAATTATCATGGTCGACCCATCTCCTGCTGTAGTGGGTCAGGGTTGCTTGGGTTAACTCAAATGATACAATGCAAGAAAAGTAAACTCTCCATATGAAGATCTATATCAAGGTTTACAAGGTATGTGGCAAACACGGGAACATGCAGCCGATTTCTTTGTCTCTGTTGATCAGACACGATCCTAACTTTGAGAAACAAAATTTACTGTCTGATACCCTTCACATACAGCTTTGATGCTGTCTGACAAAGATCGCCCCTTTAACCTTTTAACCCCTGATGCTGCATTACCCACATTTTGGATGTGTCACCTAATGACTTACATCAGTTGCAAGAAATGGATCAGCCATGATAATTCAAGGGTAGTGCCAGATTAGCTTGGCGCCGTCGGTGTGAAACTAATCTGGCACGACCCTTGAATTATCATGGCTGATCCATTTCCTGCTGTACTGCACCAGAGCTAAATGGGCTGATGTCAGACTACAAGATTTGAACTAAAACACCAAACGACAGTCCCTCCACCTACCTGTCCCACACAGTAGCAAAGGTCATCCAGCCCAGGTTCCGAGCCTTCTTGAGGCTGGAGAGGCTTGCCCATCACAAACCAGATGGCGTTCACGATCTGCACGGAGCCGAAGGGGTACCAGCGAGACAGACCGGCAGTGCCGAACAGCTGCCTGGCAACCAGAACGCCCTGAATGACCGCCATTCCGAAGGCGAGACTCTTGACGAGGTTTGACTCTGACTGCAGCTGCTCCCAGATCTCCTTTGGCACTTGGCGAAGAGCAGTCATGATCGCTGAAAAAAATTAAAACTACAAAAATCACAAACTGTGTGCTGGAATATATTTTGACCTTATGGCCTACGATTACTTGGTGCTAAATCACTGGCCATCTGTCCTGCTAAATGCAGAGGGTAAAGAAATCATAGAGAAGAAACTAATGGAGAAAGAAACACGCTTGGAAAATACGCATGTATCTTTCTCCGTTGGATTCTTCTCTGCATTTTACATGCTTGGCAGTCACCTTTTTTGGTCCGGATTGCGTATTTTTAAAAAAATGAAACTATACATGTACTCAAAATGTCTTCCCATGCTAGTGGGTCAAAAGAGCTTGCAAATGCTGATTGCCCATCCAGTACAATATTAATCCAATCATCCCCATGGCCGAGTTTCCCAACTTTTGGAGGTTTCACCTGTCGACTATGTACCGGCTGCAGGAGATGAATCGACCATGATAATTCAAGGGTAGTGCCAGATTGGCTTGGCGCCAAGCTAATCTGGCACTACCCTTGAATTATCATGGTTGGTCCATCTCCACTGCTGTGCTGTAGGTCTAAATGGGTTAACAAGGTGGATATGAACGTTTACCCCTGCGCTGCAAGTGATCACGAACTATGTGTGTAAACCACCACACACTGACAGACGTCCATGAGACCAAAAATAAGCAAAAAGAATGCAGGACTGACAAGATACATAAATCCTCATGAGCCCCCGCAAATGCTGGGGCTCATGAGGGTTTATGTCTCTTGCAGCTGGGTAGTGTTCATTTTGCCCTGGCAGTTAAGGGGTTACGATTGTGAACATTAACTTGCCAGTCATACCAAATGTATGCTACATCAGTCAAAGAAGAAAAATGCCTGGTAGAATACATACATGGATTCTTTCCTCCATTTAAAAAAAAAAAAATCTGCATATGAAAATTCAAAATAATGCAACAATACGTGACGAGATGATATATCATCCCTCACTCACCTTCTCGCAGGTACTTCTGCGGCGAGATGTAAGAGGCCAAAGCCCCTTCCACGACTTTCTGCGGTGGTGCGTCGGGAGGGCTGGAGTGAGTTTTGGCCAAGGACATGATGTGTGTCCATGACACTTTGTGCAGAGACTGCACTAGATGTTGAGGAACCCCACTGTCCGTCTCACACGTTAGCCACACACAAAAATGGCTGGCATCCTGCTGGTCGTCTGTCAGGTTAGCTGTAATTACGAACAAGATGGGATGAACCATAACCCACAAAATCTCTTCTATATGAGAGCTGTCCTTGCTGTCAATGGTCTCTACCTTTTGTCTTTGACCTGATTCTGATGTTGAATTATCTCCTATTGAAAAAGTCTCGCAGATCTGCCAATGCGGCAGCGAGTTCTATAAGGAGTGCAGGACATACGCGTCACTGATTTGTCAAAAGTCATTTGTCATGATATAAGTTTTAGTTTTTACGTAATTTTATATTTTACGTGATACGAGTTTCACCTTCGCTTCATAGGGTTGAGAAAATGGTGACAAAACTATTACTTCACAGTACAATTTCAGTCTTGCCATAATTTGTGTGAAAGCAGGTTGACTTTACCTAGCTACATGATATGCTAAGTACACGGGTCGCCTGCATGCTCTTCTAAAAGCGCGTCGATGTGTGTGTGCGTGTTAGTGCGTGTGTGCGCACACGCTCCAAACATCTCCAAGAGGCGTAGATCATCATGCACCTGGAGGGCGCCTGGAGGTTAAGGGAATAAGCACTAAACTCTGCAGCAAATTAACACACTCACTTCGGCTCTTGTGGATCCTCTGCAGCTGTTGACGCAGCGTGGTGAAAAAGCTGGCGGGCGCCAGGTGCAGTCCCTCCACCACTATCCAGGTGTCATTTTTGTCGGCCGAGTGGATGGCTTCTTCCACGCTGAATTCGCAGCCGTCGCCGATCATCACCCTCTCCACAGTGATGTTTACCGCCTAGGGAAACAAGTTTGGTAAGAACTTATGGTTAGATTTACGGCGAACTTTGGATACACGTAAATGCCAAGGGATCTTATGTTTATGCGGGTTTTTTTTCTTCTGGAGGGTTGATGTTAACCCTTTTCATCCTGATACACCCATTGCTTGAATAAATTTGACTATGAGAGTTCAAAGGTGGTGCCAGAATAGCTTGGCGCCTGAGGCACCAAGGTATTCTGGCACCGCCCTTGAACTAAAATGGTTGATCTATCTCGTAATTTGTAGTGTTGCCTTCATAGGACAATCAGCAAATTTGACAAAATCAGCCTCAGGACATTATGGGTTAATCGTTCTGTCCAAAGTTTGTTATAAGCGAAGTACATGCATTTCAACTCTCTCTCTCCCTTGATCTCTTTATACTGTAAACTGCAGATATAGATAGATAGTGCCTGTTGTTGCCATATCCAAAGTTGTTATAAGCAACATAGAACAAGTTTGGCTGAGACCATTGTAAAAGTGTCAGTGTATCTGACTTTCATTATACCTGAATTTGTTATAAGCAAAGTTGGCTGAACTGATATTTTGTGCATTACAATGCCTCTTTTGCTAACAGCTATTATTGCATGCCAATGAAATAAATAAATACGGTTTACCTCCCGCCTAACAAGGTGGGTATGCGTCATTTGAAATATTTGTTACCCCATTTAGCCCCGAGTCCCTACAGCAGGAGATGGATTGACCATGATAATTCAAGGGTAGTGCCAGATTAGCTTGGCGCCTGAAGGCACCAAGCTAATCTGGCACTACCCTTGATTTATCATGGTCAATCCATCTCCTACAACTGGTGCATAGTCATTAGGCAACACCTGCAAAATTTGAGAAATGGGGACCTTGGGGCTAAAAGGGTTAATATATTACTATTCTTCTTCTTATTATTATTATATTATTATTCAATAAATAAGTAGTACCAGGCAGCGGCAAAAGGGGCAGGAGTCGCAATTATTTTTTTTTTAAGTTCATCAAAAAAGAAAACCCCACAAAGAAACAACACAGCCATTACCTTAGCAATGCCGATCAGCACATCGACAGGATTGGTCACCAGTTTCAGCCTCGACTCTGGCACCATGTTCAGACTGCCAGTGTTGGTGGGAAGAAGCACCAGCACGCCCAGGTGCGTTCTTGCATCTAGCAACACCTCCGTGATGTTCATGCTGTTTTCGTTTGGGTTGTTGAGGTTCAGGTGTTTGTCTGTGTAGCGTGCGAGGGCGGTCGGAAGGCGGTCCGGTCGCAGCATACGCAGAATGAGGAGCTGGTGAAAGTCGTTGAGCGGACCCAGGTCGGGTGACCCTAATGCTGACTGGCGGGTCGACCCCTGTGTGCCCTCTGGGACTGAAATAGTCAAACGTTGCAATACCGACTTAACCCATTACATCTTGAGGCAGGTTTGTTTAAAATCTGCTTACTGTCCTGTGAAGGCTACATTACAAGTTATGCGACAGATCAACCATTTTAGTTCAAGGGTGGTGCCACAATAGCTTGGCGCCTGAGGCGCCAAGCTATTCTGGCACCACCCATGAACTATCAGGGTCAAATTTATTTAAAGCAGTAGTGTATCAGGATGAAAAGGGTTAGTATATACGACAAAAGCTTGCTCCAAAAAAAGTGTCATTCCCAAAGTTTCCTGTATTTGATTTGTAACAACTTGGCCAGATATGACAAAAGTTGGGTCTAAAAAATGTATATACCCAAAGTTTACTGTATTTTTTTTTTGTTTGTTTGTTTGTTTTGTTTTATTTTCTATATATATATATTTTTTTTTTCAACATTTTGCCCATCTGCAATCACAGATGCTCATTCATGTAATTTGCAGACTGAAGGGCCTGGAACAGGAACTGTGCCAATGATTGACATTACCATCTCCGTTTTCTGAACAGGGACTCGTGAGAATCGACCCATGATAAGATACACTCTACCCGTAATTTCCATTCTCGCCTCTTGTTTTCTGTGCCATAGTAGTTTCTCACAAGGGTAAAGACTCCTGCTTGATTTGTACCACTTAAGAAGTAGCACTGATTCTCATGAGCACCTGTGAATGCAAGAGACACAGATTCTCATGAGCCCCTGCATTTGCAGGGGCTCATGAAAATCTATATCTTGCATTCGCAGGGGCTCATGAGAATCTATGCCTCTTGCATATGGCAGAACTGCATAAATATCAGTAGCAAGATAAAACTGGTGTTCAGCAGCCCTGCCTTTCTTATTTGTATGAGAAGCAGGTGACGACGGAACACACGTGTGCCCCAAGCAAAGCTCCGTTGCCGACGGGACGCACACATATGTGCGCTGGCCTTGTTTCCCGTTGCCGACGAGGCGCACTCATCTGTGCGCTGGATACCAGTATAACAGGCAATACCGGCAGTGTGGTCTAAGGGAAGCAACCTACTATAATATGTCAAGCACTCATTTCCTTACTTGTAGAGTGACTTTTCTTGTTTGTATGGGCTGAAATCAAGGAATCGGAAGCTCTAATACAAAACGTCCCCATGTGCGGAAAAAATGGCAGATTTTGGTGTAAAAACTTTTATGTGTGAAGAAACTTTTCTGTTGTGCTTTTCTTTCTGGATTATTTACTGGTGACACACTAGAATATGTCTCTGGAATGCTAGGTGAGTTGTAATTTTCACACTCTGGCTAATACACTAACAGCATGTTTTCAGAACCCAGTGCGAAACTGTTTTTGATTTTTGGCTTCTTACACCATCTTCTTTATACACCTGTAAAATGTTAACATTACAAAATATTTTCTTCAGCATAGTGTCTATGAGTTCACCTTGAATTGCTTTTTCCACTGATACCAAATATGTTCGGGTATGATAAGATTTTTACAACAGACAAGGCCAATGAAATGTGTCAAAATTACTACGGTAGCAGGGAAGTGAGCCAAAGTAAGGCATACGCTCAGGGGGAAAAATCAAGCTGGCAGACTACGGTGGCAAAAGGTTAACAAAGCCTTCCACATTGTATCTGATAATACTCATGTTTAATCTGAAGAATATGCCTTGTTGCCTTCCTCCAGGAGATACGGAACTGCGACAGGCAAAACAAATCGCAGACGTTTTTCTTTCATGCCATCATCTATCCGTCTCCTAAATGATGCCATGGCATAGACCTATAGTCATGGCATCATTTGAAGGACGATCAAGATGTCAGCCTCAGGTCTATGAAGTTGCAATGTCAAGTGATATGTATTTTTCATTAAAATGTATTTTTTTGAAAAATACTTACCGATGGTATTACTTAAAGGAAATGGTTTCTTAGCTAGTCTAATTTTAGCCCAAAATTGTTGTGTACGAGTATGGTCATGATGGCAGGTGAGGGGCGCCATAGCCTAGACGGAAACCCGGGTAGCCTCCCTTCCGGTTCAACCACGCATGCGCCACACCACTCATACGCCAGTCAGTTTTCTTAGCGAACCAGCGGCAAGCGGGGCAGGTGGGAGGGACCTTCGAGTAATACCATCGGTAAGTATTTTTCAAAAAAATACATTTTAATGAAAAATACATTTGTTTTCTCAAAACACATTACCGATGGTATTACTTAAAGGAAGAATCCCGAGGAGGAGGCGGGTGCCGCTATAGCGACTCCATCCCCTGCCATCCTGGCCGCTCGAGTCGGCCACCCTCCCGCAACCTCCCTCTAATTTTAGCAAAGATACTTACGGCGCCTAGGGCGCCGGGAGGGAGTGTTGCGCCGCCACGATGTCCCCCACCAGCGATAGGTTCTGGCGCTGGCTGGAGAGGTCCCTCAGGTAGAAGCGCGCGAAGGTGGTCTCCGCTCGCCAGCCCACGGCCGCCACAATGTCTTTGACCGCACAGTTCCGGTCGAATGCTAGGCTGGTGGCCATGGCTCTGATCTCGTGTGCCCTGATGCTCATGCGTTTGGCTGTATCCGGGGCAAGCTCCTGGTAGGCTGATCGTATCACCCACCGGAGCCAAGAGGATATTGTTTGGGCCGAGATGTCGTTTCTACCTGGGGACAGAGGAAGGAAAAGGCGGGTGCGTTCCCTGCGTATCGGCTTGGTCCGGCGCAGGTACACACGTAAGGCTCGCACCGGGTCCTGTTGTCTGGACTCCCGGGTGGAGCTTGGGTCTCGTAATGGTTGAATGGTGACCAGTTGAGGGGCCGTCAAAGGCGATCTGGTCTTGGCTAGGAAGGCCGGGTCAGGAAGCAGCTGAACCGAGCCATCAGCCCGAAACTGTAAGCAGGCGGGGCGTGCTGAAAGTGCGTGCAGTTCGCTGACTCTGGAGGCTGACGCGAGGGCCAAAAGGAAGCAGGTCTTCTGAGTCACGTCCGGCAACCGCGCCAACTGGATCGGTTCGAAACGGGGCGAGTTGAGCCAAGTGAGTACCCAGGACAGGTCCCATCGTGGCACCAGGGATCGGCGGGCAGGACGTTGTAGACCGAAGTGGGCCATCAGGTCGGCTAGGTCTTTGCAGGAACCCGGGTCGGGCAGTCCCAAGTGTCTGTACGTGTCGGCAATCATGGCCAGGTAGCCCCGGATGGTGATCGGTGCTAACTGCTGGTCGCTGAAAAGCCAGATGAAGAAATCCGCCAACTGGGGAGTTGTCAAGCCGATGGGGTGAAGGTGTCTGTCGTCACACCAGGCGCAGAGGACTCTCCACTTGCCTTCGTAGACTCGTCTGGTCGAGGCTCGACGAGCTGTAGCGATCGCGTCCACTGCCGCACCTGAGAAGCCTCTAGCTGCGAGGGCTTGCCGGACAACCTCCAGGCGTGGAGGAGGAGACGCTCGGGGCACGGGTGGAACAGCTGCTGCCGTGGTTGCTTGAGCATCGTCCGCGGTGTGGGGAGCGGTAGCGGGGGAGCCGTGGCAAGGTTCAGGAGGTCGGTTGTCCATGACTTGGTCCAGCAAAATGGCGCCACCAGGAACAGGATCGTGTTGCACCCTCTGAGCTTGAGTAGGACCTTGGGGACTAGTACGGTGGGCGGGTAGGCGTAGGCGACCAGGCCGTCCCAAGAGATGGATAGAGCGTCGACTGCCCAGGCCAGAGGGTCTGGAATGGGTGAAACGAAGAGGGGAAGCTGTCGATTCCACCTCGTGGCGAAGAGGTCGATCATGGGAGCCTCCCAGGTTACGGCGATCAGTCGAAAGATGTCGGGTCGCAGCGCCCACTCTGTATGGAGCAGGTGACCGCGTCGGGAGAGGGAGTCGGCCAGCACATTCAGATGACCCGGAATGTGACGTGCGCGAAGAGAGATGTCCCGATCCTCGCACCAGCGGAGCACCTGGTAGAGTAGTATGCAAAGGGATGGAGAGCGGGTCCCGCCTTGCTTCTGGATGTACGAGACGACCGTGGAGTTGTCCGAGAGAACCAACAGTTCCTGATGTCGGATGCGGTGCTCCCAGGCCAGGAGAGCTTGCCATACTGCCTTCAGTTCTAACCAGTTGATGTGTTTGGACAGCGATTCCAGAGGCCACAGGCCGGAGGCAGTCTCGAACGACGGAAGGAGGTGAGCTCCCCAACCTGCGAGGCTTGCGTCGACGCAGAGCGAGAGAGTGGGCGGCGGTGAGGACAGCGGCACTCCCGTCGCGAGCCAGGAAGGATCCGCCCAGCGCAGCAGGTGGGGACGGAGCATGGCAGGTACTGGAATCGGGGCCTCGAGGTCGGGCGACGACGGTCGCCAGTGAAGGAGGAGATGCAGTTGCAGAGGGCGGGAGTAGAGACGTCCTAGCGGTAGCAGGTCCGCAGCAGCGCTGATCAGACCTAACAGCTGAAGCCACTGCCTGGCTGGAAGCGTCGTCAACTGGGACACCTGCCGAGCTAGAGTCGCCAACTTCTGGATGCGCTTCTCCGGCAGTCTGACGGTATTGTGGTCGGTGAGGAACTCCATGCCGAGGTGAATAAAATGGCGTGCGGGAATGAGGTCGGACTTGCCAAGGTTGACCAGGAAGCCCAGGTTCTCGAGAAGTTGAAGCAGAGCATCTCGGTCTTCCCTCAGGGAGCGCTCGTCCTGGTTCCTCAAAAGTAGGTCGTCCAAGTAGTTCGACGTAGGGCTCATGGAACTTCGACGGGCTCTGGCTACCACTGCGTCCATGAGGCGAGTGAAGACCCAGGGGCTGAGGCTGAGGCCGAAGGGGAGCGCGCGGAACTGATAGACGACCCCCTCGAAGGCAAAGCGTAGGTAACGTCTGGAAGCAGGATGCATGGGTACGTGCAGGTAAGCATCTGAGAGGTCCAGGCTGACCGCAAAGTCCATCGGCTGTACCGCTGAGCGAAGGGCCCGCGCAGTCTCCATGCGGAAGGCCGGAGTGACGATGAACTTGTTCAGCGCCGAGAGGTCTATGACGGGGCGCCACTTGCCGCCCGGCTTGGGCACCACAAAGAGCCGACTGTAGAAGGCTGGGGAGTCGTGCCGGACCACCACCTCCGTGGCGGACTTCTGAAGCAGGGAGGAAACTTCGCCGCGGAGAGCTTCGGCTCTGAGCTGGTCTGAAGGAACTGTAGTCCACACCGGGCTCCGGCGCACGGGAGGTGGGGACCGGAAGGAGATCAGTAGTCCCTGAGTAATGGTAGAGAGAATCCACGGGTCGTCCGGAAACAGCGAGCGCCAGGCTTCGCTGTGAAGCGCCAGCCTCCCGCCGACCGGAACTCCGGACGAGGTCGGCGGGGGCCGGAGGGGGAGAAAGTCAGTGCGCCCGGCCCCGCCCGGGGCGCCGGGCAGGTCTGGGCCAGGTGCGGGCGGGGAGGGATGGGGGAGGCTCGGTACTGGGGAAAGGGCGGGCGCGAGGAAAGGCTGGAGCTCTGGGGGGTAGGCGACCACCTCTGGTGAACGGGCGGGCGGTGGGTCTAGCAGTCCGCAGGGGGCGACCCGGAGCCTTGCGGGTTGGTCGAAAGGAAGTTGGAGCTGGGCGGTTGGGCCAGGCGTCCTTGTTAGCTTCCTTTACAGCGAGCCAGGTGGGGCCGAACAGTAAGTCACCGCCGAGGGGCGCCTGCCGAAGCTGAGTCTTCACATCCAGCGGAATGGGACAGGAACGGAGAATCGCATCTCGACGCAGTAAGTCGCAGTTAGAGGCGGCTGCCATGGAGTTGACAGCGACATGATATACAGCGCGGTTCCCCGAAACTGCTAGGGCGAGCAGGTCTCCCAGCAGAGGCGAAATTGACGGATGCCAGGAGTCCTCTACACGTCGGACGATGGCTTGCGTGACCAAATCTAGAAATCCCGCTGCTGCCAGGGTGTTCCTAATGAGTGTCGCGGTCTGTTCTACCCCGGGGAGGAGAGACTGACGTAAGGAAGTCCCAGAGAACGCCACTGCCGCGGGGTCCGCTGTCGGTAGAGGGCAGGAAAAGTGTTGTGTATGGCCCGCATACCATGACTGCCGGAAGGCGATGTCTATACCTGTCGGCCACTTGGAGTCTGAGAAGAATCCTGTACCGCATGCCCCTTGCGCAAGATGAGCAGAAAACGCATCACGTAACTCCCGGAAACCCGGCGGCTGGGGTTGAGACTTGAATCGCTTGGCCTGTCGTTCTGCGTCCACAAAGGCGGACGCTTTCCTTTTAAGAACTGGAGAGGGAGGGCAGTCTTCTGCAGGGAGGCAAGCCGCGATAAGCCATGCCGCTTCATCAAGGGCCCGCAGTGTCTCTAACCTATGTCCAATGGCAGCCGGCGGGAATTCCTCGTCACCACCCGAGGGATTGGACGGGGCGGGGCTGGCCACCTGTAGTAGTGCCGACATCGATTCCTCGGGGTTCAGACTAAGGGTGTCCTCTTCTGCCGGAACTGAGTGGGGAATCGGGTCCACTCCCAAACGAGGAGGAAGACTCCCGTCACTGGGGCGGGTAACGGTCGTAGCTGGTGGAGGAGATCTTCTCACTGGTGCGTGGCGCCGCCAGTGTCTGCTAGATGAATGGTCCCGTGAAGCACTCGACGCTGAGCGGGAAGCCCGAACTCCTGACCTACGACGGTGTCGCGGGCGACGAGCGGCCCTCCGCCGAGAGGAGCGTGAACAGGAGCGGGGGCGGCGATGCGGGGACCGGGAACGTCTGAAATGGCGCGAAGC
Organism: Semisulcospira habei; assembly: GCA_036245525.1. Classification (NCBI taxonomy): domain Eukaryota; kingdom Metazoa; phylum Mollusca; class Gastropoda; family Semisulcospiridae; genus Semisulcospira; species Semisulcospira habei. The sequence goes on from BTPG01000003.1 coordinate 34,971,242, forward strand.
TGAACGCAAAGCAGAGTCATGCCTGTACTGTGTCCGCGAATGTCGGCTGGATTCCGACCGGTAGTAATCGGTCCTCGGGCGAGTAGACCTGTCGCTCGAGCGTGAACGATGTCTAACAGCTGAGGTTCGCTCGGACTGAAGACGGGGAGTAACTCGCACCGCAGCAGAGCGGAGGCGACTGCTTCGTACCCGAGAGCGGGAGCGCGTCCGGCGAGAAGACTTGTCGGAACTTGACGCCCGGACGGAAGGAGCTGGGCGGGGCGCTGGCGTTCCGCGCTGGTCCCTAGCGGAGAACAGGGTAGCGGAAGCAGCAGGACGAATCTGTGGCGAGAGCTTGTCAGCTACCTGGAGATCCGTATTAGTCAGGCCCGCAACCAGAGCGGGTGTAGGAGCCTGTATCAGTTCCTTATCAGTTGCCTGCAGAGGCGTTGCTACCGGGTAGAGACCACTCGACTGGACTGTGGTGGCTACCGGAGTCTTGTTTAGAGGCCTAGCCCGAGGCGCTCTAGGATCCTTGACCGTACAGAGACCACTCGACTGGACTGTGGTGGCTGCCGGTGCTAGAGCACATGCACGCGACCGAAGCCACTGGTTCGTCTGCTCAGACACTCGGTCAGGGCCACTCGACTGGACTGTGGCGCGTACCGGTGTGGGATCGTTCTTCCGTGCTTGCATAGGTTTCTTGCGGCCGTAGAAACTCCACAGCTGGGTCCATTGTTCCTCCAGCCATGGGGCGCAGACCGAGCATGGACGCGTGGAGGTACAACCGGAACAGGGCAGGCAAACCAGATGTTCGTCACTCGGCCACTGGAATTGCCCACATCGAGTGCATGTTCGGACTTGCCAACTGCAAAACATAATGTACAATGAAATGCGAGCGAGCGTGCCCCCGTGGGCCCGCACCGAATCCGCGTGAACGAACGAAGCGTACCGTGTAAGCCTACGCCCGGCGCTCCACCACTACCCTTGAGCGCCTGACGTAGGCCAAGGCAGAGATATTACCTTGCCATCCGAAGAAGTGAGGCACCAACCCGGTCGAAGACCCACCAGAAAGGCTAGCACGCAGACACGGCCCGGCGTCGGACGGCGACCACGTGAAGCTGATGCCGGGCGAAGCCACTGGCGTCAGTGAAGGCGTCGAAACGAAGTCTCCGCAACAGCAGGCACTCAGAGCAGGCTGAAGAGCGAAGTAGAAGCTTGGCACACACGAGTAGCACGCACTAGGGCCCGAGCGGCACTAGGCGTGAGTACAGTTCAACCTGGCGTCGCCGCGCCCGGTAGGATAAGATGGCGCCGACGGGTGAAATTCACAAGTAACGTTCACTAGGAACAAGTTCCTAAGTCCGTAGACCGACGGAAACCTCAAGCCAGGTTTCCCACCTTGAACAAGCTTCCTTCTGTCTAGACTTTCCTAACGAAGATAGAGTCCTAACGAACAGAGCGAGTCCCGTACACAACCTTCTGAGACTAGCAAAGAAAACTGACTGGCGTATGAGTGGTGTGGCGCATGCGTGGTTGAACCGGAAGGGAGGCTACCCGGGTTTCCGTCTAGGCTATGGCGCCCCTCACCTGCCATCATGACCATACTCGTACACAACAATTTTGGGCTAAAATTAGACTAGCTAAGAAACCATTTCCTTTAAGTAATACCATCGGTAATGTGTTTTGAGAAAACAAATGCAAGTGTGTGTGTGTGGGTGTGTTTGCGTGTGTGTGTGCGTGCGTGTGCGCGTGGTATAAGGTAGTGTCATCTCAGATTTTAAGCATGTTTTATTTCTAGGTGCATATTATTACAATACAGATGTTTGTGATGTGATATACGTCACTGTAATAGGTCGGTGCGTTCTAGTCAGTCATATGTATTTGTTTGTTTTATGTTCACATTTGTTGTTTTTACGTCTGTTTTAAAAATTCTGCTGCAAATAAATTTCCCATCTTGGGACAATAAAGGTATTCATATCGCATCGTAAATAATTTTCTTTCTCACTTCTCTGTTCCCGAGTGGTACCTTCACAAGTGCGAAGCCTCGTGTTCAGGGTACGTCGATTTCTACCACTGATCACCAAAGAGGCATAGATGCACGTGAACCCATCAACTGCAGGGACTCATAATCACCTACGTCTGTTACCTATATCCAAAATGCAATGTATCCTTACACTTCTTTTTCTGTGCCTCGATCGCTTCACTCTCAGCCAAGGGCAGAGGCTCTTGTTCGGGGTACGGCGAATTGCACCACTCATGCCATGCCTCGGCTGCAGCCGCAAAACTGACGCAAAGCGAGTCGAGGGGTCCCGGCAGGACGGAGAGAGCCATGATGTCATCCCACTTCTCCTGCGAGAGCCACGATGGCGGACTGTCCTTGCTGTCGAAGTCGGACAGCGTCAGCTGCATGCCAAGTCCTGGGTTACCTGAGGAAGATTAGAATGGTTGAGAGACAAAGCCTACGGTTATCGCAGGGAATATTTAAAATTGCATACAAATATGAAATAGCTTAGCGTACAGTCGGCTCTGGATGTAACCGAAGCCAGATTTCACATTTTCTCCATACGCTCAGACCACACTTTTTCTAAATCATACTGGAACACATACAAGCAGCCACTATTTTTTGCACAAAAAAAGTGGTCTTTAACCATTTTGGCCCTGGGACCCTGCAGCAGGAGATGGATTGATCGTGATAATTCAAGGGTAGTGCCAGATGAGCTTGGCGCCTGAAGGCGCCAAGCTCATCTGGCACTACCCTTGAATTATCACGATCAATCCATCTCCTACACCTGGTACATATAAGCCGTTAGGCAACGCCTCCAAAATTTGAGAAATGGGACCTGGGGCTAAAAGGGTTAAAGACAGAGAGAAGTCTTGAATGGCAACAAATGTCACCTGTCATTAAAGACCATCATATAGGAGGATACAGCCACCTAAATGATGGTCTTTAATGACAGGTGACCCTCTCACAAGCGTGGTCGCTCACAACAGGATCTGCTGTACTCTACTTTTAAGGCGCACACAAAAAAGTCCCCCTGACATCTTCTCCGCACATAAACAGATGTCTCTCAAAGCTGTGAAAGGTTTTTATCAGGCATGCACGTGTGAATGAGTGAACACAACATAAATAAAAAAGCATTCCATTACCTTGCAGGAAGAGGGACATTTCCTCACTAGAGAAGTCCTCCCCAGCTTCGCACTGGATGTTAAGACACAGGAGGGTGCGGAACAACAGGTGGTCCTCTTCCAACAGGCTCCTGGTCAAGGCAGACAATGTGGGAAAAGCATGAAAGTGGGCCAAAAATGAAGAATGCAAGACAAAAAGTAAAATATGGACAATTAAACATTAAAGACTCAATCCTAAACCAAAATCAAAGGAAATAAACAAAATGCGTTACAGGGGGGAAAAAAAGACAAAATAGATCTGAATCAGGTCACAGAAACAATATTAACTATTATACGCAGATCAGGCAGGTAGCCCAATCCAACTGCAAGAGACATAGATTCTCATGAGCCTGTGCAGCTGCAGGGACTCATGAGGATCTATGCTTCTTTCTCACAGTCTGGCTCAATGAGTGTTAACCCACATCATACTGAGGCTAAAAGCTTCAAATTTGTACACTGCCAAATTCAAGCGACATTATAGTACTTACAGTTAAGGATATAGACCAATGGCTTTAGTTAAAGGTTGGTGCCAGAATAGCTTGTCGCCAAGGTATTCTGGCACTACCCTTGAACTATTTCAGTGAAACTTATTTCACACACTGGTGTATTCCGAATGATAAGGGTTAAGCAGACTGAATACACAAGCATCACTTGAGCGCACGCACCCTTTATTTTATGCACTTGATTCTATGCTCTAAAATAAATCATCCAACTGCAAGAGGCATAGATTCTCATGAGCCCCCGCGCTAGCGGGGGCTCATGAGAATCTATGCCTCTTGCCAAACCTCTTCACAGCAATGATTCTCACACACGGTCTAAGGCAGTGGAAGTGTTAAAAATTATCCCTTTCCACTCACTGTCGGATGCGATGGAAGACAAGGCTGGTGACGGAATCAATCAGCTGCTTGATACGGTTGACGGACAGGCTGGAATATTCCACACCCTGGGTCGGCAGCGTGATCGTGTCCGGAAGTTCGACTGAAGGCAGTTCCTCCGATTCCGACCCAAAGACCAACTTGTGGGCCGCGCCTGTGCTGGCGCTGGTACTTTCAGCCACTGAAGAATTCGGCAAGATACGATGGGATAAAGTTCACGGACTATAAAAATTTGAGACAAACTGTACTGTTCAAAACCTTACAACCTAGTTTGACTTATTTTAAATCAGATATTCTGACTAACCTTCAGTCATCATGAGCGATAGTAGTGCTTAACCCATTCAATACCATTTTGACAGAAACTGTGCTTCTACAGTCTTCGTCAGTTCAACATCAACAAACCCTAGCTGCCCCAGAAACATGGACACAAAGTGGGGTCAGCAAGAGACATAGATCCTCATGAGCCCCTGCAACAGCGGGGGGCTCATGAGGATCTATACCTCTTGCAGTTGGGTGTGTTCGATTTTGTTCTCAGCACTGAACGGGTTAAACCCCCTCCCTTGCCAGTGGGTGCTGCGTCTCTAAAATCTTTGCTACTTCAAGTCCAAAGCGCCATACCTGTACAAGACACATGGTTACAAAATGGTTTCAGGAAGATGCATTATAGATCCTCATGGCAGGGACTCGTGTGGATCCATGACTATAGCAGTTGGGTGTGTTCAAGTTTTCAGCAGTGACAGGGTTAAGTAAACGATTCTCTAAAGCGTGCAAGTCAGTTCTCCAGTGTAGGGATCTAACACTGAGCAGTCTGCTACAAGGCCATCTCATGGCGGTTACCCCCTTCACAGCCAAAAAAAAAAAAAGAGGGACACTTACCAACTGCAAGAGACATAGATCCTCATGAGCCCCCACGACTGTGGGGGCTCAAGAGGATCTATGCCTCTTGCTGAGACCAATTCACATCCATGTTTCTTGGACAGTGTTGGCTTTTGGCAGCTGAATAAACCGAGATTTCAGAAACAAACATGTATCATAGAGCGTACGTACTGTGACAGTGAAGGAGTTAAACTTGTACAATGCTGACCTACGAGTGAGTGATAAATTAATTCAGAAAGATAAAATGCAGATAGCGTACTGAATTTCTTTTGTGTACAAGTACTATTTCCATATAGATTTCTGCTTTTAAACCCTTTGCGTGTAGGTAGTGGTTTTAGTCGTGATGATTCCTGTAGGAACCATCACGGTTGAAACCGCCATCGACACGCAAAGGGTTAATTTATTGACTCGTTATACCACTGACCCTCTGTGCCTTCGGGCTGCGTCTGCTGTGTGCTTTCGTCTTCTGCTGCAGTGGTAGCGCCCTCTGTTTCCTGTTTGTCTCCAGCGGCAGCACCCTCTGGTTCCTTTTTGTCTCCACTCTCGCGTCCTGAAAAATACATCATAAAACACAGATTGTCATGAGGCCCTGCAGCTGCAGGGGCTCATGAGGATCTATGCCTCTTTCTCCCAGTCTGGTTCAATCGGTGTAAGCAGACCAAATACACAATCTTTTTGTGAGCAACTACAAGCACCCATTATTGTATGCCCTTGATTGTATGCACTTACAAGAATCATCCAGCTACAAGTCATAGATTCTCATGAGCCCCCGCTGAAGCGGGGGCTCATGAGAATCTATGACTCTTGCCAAACCTCTTCACAATGGTGATTCTCACACATGGTCTTTGGCAGTCGAAGTGTTACAAATTGTAATATGTAATTTTGTAAATAAATAAATACAAACCCTGGTATGTAATTTGGGCTGCAAGCCACATGGTCAGGATAACTATAAAGAACGGAGACTATAACAAGCATCAAAACGCTTTAAGATTCGAAGACAATCCCAAGAGAGAAAGACAACGCTGTAAAAAGAGAATTACACCAAAACTGTAATTGACCTTTCAAAGCATGTTCCTTTCTTTCCTGCGATTTTCTTTGCACTTGATATGCTTGGCAGTCACCTTTTCGAATTGACTTTAGTGCTGTTAGCCATTACATCCTGGGGCTGATTTTTAAAAAAAAAATGTACTTATTGTCCTAAGAAGGCTACATTACAGATTAAGAGATGGATCAACCATTTTAGTTCAAGGGTGGCACCACCCTTGAACTATCATAGTCAAACTAATTTCAAACAGTAGAGTACCAGGATGAAAAGGTTAATAAACTTTCCTCAATGCAATCACCCAAACTGCTTTCAATGTGAGGCCAAGTTAGTGGAGTGACGCTATCGTCCATCCATCTCTCATGCCTTGTGCTTATAGCACATAGGACACGATTTTTTTTAAAAATCCATCTTCCTTACCTGCTTGTTCGGTTGTGGACAACTGTGAAGTGAGGGAGCCGGGTCTGGGTGGTTGTTTCTTTCCCTCACTGACACTCTCCTCCTCTTCAAAGCCCTGTTGGCAAATAAATGAATAAATGAATGAATGAATCAATCAATCAATCAGTCCAGCCAGCAAGCAAGCAATCGATCAACAAATGTACGCTATTCTGTCGACAACCTGAACAGTACGCTAAAGCTCAATGGGCTGACTCAGCTGTGCATAAGCTGACTGCCTTTCACTTCTTAAACTTTTATTGAGACGTTTCACTGTCTCCTAGTCTAGATGATGGCAGGGCGACAGACTTACCATTATTAGCCTTCCACTAGCCTGGAACACCTATTGCTTCCGTCAATAAGGCTAACAATTGGTGTCTTCTTACGTCTCTACGTCCAACCCCATCCGATTCTTAGGTCTTGAGAGCCTTGCAGTCAAAACTGGATGGTGGATGTCCTGATCATGCAATGCAAGCTTGCCAACCTAGGATTCATTGGCACTAGCAATAGCATAGTACAGTGCTCTCAGAATTTTACATTTCACTCCCTTGGGTCAATGAGATCAAGTGCATTTTGAGCATTTTGGCAACCCCCTAGTTCCCATAGTAAAAATATAAAATAAATCTTTCTGTCAGCCACCCGCTAACCCATTACATCCTGAGGATGAATTTGCTTAAAATGTGCTTATTGTCCTATGAAGGCTACATTACAGATTAGGAGATAAATCAACCATTTTAGTGCGCCGTCAGATGTCCTTAGTTGCCTGCTCGGCGTTAAACCCAAATAACTAACTGAATTTACCTGAATTTACCTGAGTGGCCACTGAGCGCGGCCGACGGGGTAGGAAGTTTGAGAACTTATTTTAACCCCCTTAACTGTCTCTTTATCATGGCGGTTCTTGAACTGGTTGACAGTTTCAGCTTCGACAATTGATTGTTTCAGAGCATTCCATGGGTTCACAACTCTTTGGGAAAAAAAGTTTTTTCTAAGATTCAGTCTGGACCTCCCTTTGAACAGTTTGCTGCTGTGACCTCTATGGTAAAATGATGACTGGCATGAAGTAAAAAATATGTCCGCAGAAACTTTTTCAAGTCCCTTTATGATCTTGAAAGTCTCGATGAGATCTCCCCTGTCTCTCCTTTCTTCCAATTTCTGCAAATTGCAAAATTAATTTTTCTCTAAAATGTATTTTTTCGAAAAATACTTACCGATGACATGACTAACTGGAAATAGTCTACTTGCTTACCAATTTTAGCCTAAGACCCAAAGGGTCCCCCCCAGGAGGCTCTCGGGGATCCCTGACAGGGACGAGAGAGCTTTCGGGGATCCCTAACAGGGACGAGAGTAGCCTCCCCTGCCCATCCGGTCAGGCGCCAGGTGGTGTCTCCTTTAGCCAGTTGTCTACGGAGTTACCAGCGGCAAGCGGGGAGGAGGGAGGGACCTCCGAGTCATGTCATCGGTAAGTATTTTTCGAAAAAATACATTTTAGAGAAAAATTAATTTGTTTCCTCAAAACACATTACCGATGACATGACTAACTGGAAGAATGGCAAAGAGGAGGAGGGTGCCGCACAATCCCTTTTAGAAACCTCTTCAGGGACGAAGACGGCCCGTCACTCCTGATCACCCACTCCCGACAATTTTAGCGAAGTGCCGCCGAAGCGCCGAGGGCGCCTGGAGGGAGTGTTGCGCCGCAGAATTTGCCCACCAGCGTAAGGTTGTCGCGCTGGACTGTCAGGGCGCGGGAGTAGAAGCGGCAATGGTAGATCCGTCCCGCCACCCCACCACCGCCACAGTGTCCTTAACCACACCGGCGCGGCGAAGGCGAGACGTGCGGCCCTAGCGCGCGTTCCATGGGCGCGGATCTTCAGTGCCTCGGCTCCCTGTGGGGAGAGGTCGTGATAGGCGGACCGGAATACCCAGCGGAGCGAGGAGGAGAACGTTTGGGCTGAGAAGCCGGTTCTGCCAGCGGTCGGCGGCAAGCGACGAGACCGTCCCCTCCGCACGGACTTGGAGCAGGTAGATACGAAGTGCCTGTCCCGGATCTTGCTGCGGAGTGCCCCGAGGAACCGGGTCGTGTAAGCGGCCAAGCGGCGAGGGCCGGAGGCGCTGTCAAGGGAGACCTAGGCTGAGCGAGAAGGAAGGATCCGGGAGTAGCTGCACGGAGCCATCCACTCGGAACTGCAGGCCGGCGGGGCGAGACGAGAGCGTGTGGAGCTCGCTGACGTGGGGCGCCGTGGCGAGGGCCATCAGGAAGCAGGCCTCCGAGTCACGTCAGCGAAGCGGGCCAGATGGCGCGGTTTAACGGTCCGAAGTCAGTCAGGGGAGGACCAGGGAGGTCCCAGCACGGGCCAAGGGAGAGGAAGACCGGACGCTGCATGCTGAACGCGCCATAAGGTCGGGCAGGTCCTTGCAGGTGCTGGGTCGGGACGGCCGAGGTGACAGTAGGCGTCGGCGATCAAGAGGGGTAGCAGCTGCCCCAGAGGGGAGCCAACCTTGGTCTTGGACGAGCCAGAGAAGAAGTCCGCGAGCTGAGGAGACGTCAGGCCGACGGAGAGGCGGCGGGGTCAGAGCGCCAGGCACGAAGCACGCCACTTTCCCTCGTAGACACGTCTGGTAGGACTGCGGGCTGAAGCGATAGCGTCCGCTGTCACACTCGAGAAGCCTCCAGCAGAGAGAGCTTGCCGCACAATCGCGAGGCGTGTAGAAGTCGCTCGGGGCAGGGGTGGAAGAGCGGCTGTCGGCGCTGCTCGAGCATCGTGCGGGGGGTGGGAAGAGGGAGGGTGAGCCCGTGGCGAGACTGAGAAGGTCGTTAGTCCATGATCCGGTCCGGGAGAACGGCTACCAGGAGAAGGACTGCGTTGCATCCCCGGAGGCTGAGCAGGACTTGAGGACCAGGACCGCCGGAGGGTAGGTGTAAGGACCAGTCCGTCCCAAGGGATCAAGCGCATCGACTGCCCAGGCCAGAGGTCGGGAACGGGGAGATGAAGAGGGAAGCCGGAGGCTCCACTTCGAGGCGAGGAGAACAAGGGGGGAGTCTCCCAACGAGCGCAGAACCTGCGAAGGATGCCTCCGTCGCAAGAGGTAGTCTGCCAGTACGAACAGGTGACCTGGACTGCGGCGGTCTGGGAGGGAGAAGTCGCTGTCCGCGCACCAGCGAAGGGGCGATAGAGGAGGAAGCAGAAGTCGGGAGAGCAGGTTCCTCCTGCGTCTGAAGGCAAGCCACGAAGAGGGGTTGTCGGAAGGACGAGGAGGTCCTGTGTCCAAAGATCGTATCGCCAAGCGCAGAGGGCCTGCCAACTGCAACCAGTCCCAGCGGGTGACGTGCCGCGAAGTCAGGTGCGCGGGCCAGCGGACGGCCGACGAGTGGAATTCGGGAGAAGGAGAGCGCCTTAACCGCCGAGACCAGCAACGACGCAGAGAGAGAGGGGCAGTTGCGAGGTCAGGGGGAATCCGGGAGCCGAGCTAAGAATGTCCGTCCAGCGAAGCCGATGTGGCGCAGCACAGGGGAGATCGGCACCAGGGTAGAGAGATCGCCGGAGGACAGCCTCCAGAGGCGGAGTACAGAAGACCGAGGGAAGGAGATCAGCCGCCGCACTCGTCAGGAGGAGGAGCTGGAGCCGCAGTCAGGTGGGGACCGCCGCGCCCGCAGCTACCCACGGGCTAGAACGGCAAGGACAGGATCCGAGGCTCGTGAAGACGCACCAAGTTGCGGTCGGTCACCAAAACCATTCCCAGGTGAACAGACGGCGAGGGCGAGAGGTCGGACCGTAGGCGCTGACCAGGGCGACCAGGCGAGCAACCGGAGGAGGAGAGCATCCCTGCCCTACGAGGAGGAACCACTGACTGATACCGCAGAAGCAGGTCGACCAAGGAGGAGAATGGCTGGCGGAAGATCGAAGGTCCCGGGCAACCAAGGCATCCACGATCCACGCAAGGACCCAGGGCCGAGGGGAGACCACACCAAGGAGGCCGAGCTGGAAACGGTCCCGTCGACGGCAAGCGAAGACAAAGGCGGGGGCGGGAGGCATGGGGACGCGTAGAAGCAACGGGTAGGTCCAGGCTGGCGGCGACAACCAAGGGCTGAAGGCGACGCAAAGGGTCCGAGGCGGGGGAGCCGTGCCGAGCGATGAGCAGCATCGCAACTTCCCAAAGAAGAGCGGAGACCTGCGCGCGAAGGGCGAGGGCCTTGGTCCGAAAGGGCGGGAACCCAATCCACAAGGGTGGCGTTGGGCCCACAGGCCTAGAAGGGTTCCTTCAGAGACTGCCAGGCAGGGCCGACGGGCGCGGGTACCCACAGGAGCACGGTAGAGCTGCAACGTCGCATCAGGGGAGGTGGTCAAGAAGGAGCCAGGCCGCCACGAACGAAGGAAGGCAAGGGGCGGAGGGTTCGAAGCCACGCGGAAGATCCGCTAGAGCTGGGAAGGGTTGCCGCAAGCACGGGCGCCGGCGGAACCACCGGAGGCCGTGAGCACGAAGGGAGCGAGAGGCCAGCGAACCGGGGAGCCGAAGGCTAAGACGCCAGCAGGCCAGAGACGAACGCAGGACGCCGAGTCATCCCCCGGAGAGGGTCGGGGAGACGCCAGAGGCGAAGGGTGCAGGGAGCGGGGAAGAGGATGTCCCGAGGAGAACGACAGCGCCGCACCAGGCAAAGGTCGACAGGGACCCCGGAGGGAGTCGAGGGGCGGGCGACGACCGTCGGGCGCCGCAACTATCCAGGCGACGAGGGCGAGGAAGTCGATCCCCACTGCACTGGGTGTACCCCTAGGGGCACCCAACCAAGCGCTAACAGCGCGACGTAGCTTCACTTCGGTGAACAGACGAGAACCGGTGAAACGTGGAAGGCCGTAGGCGCCAGGGGAAACGGCCCGAAGTCCCGAGGTACAAGAAGGCCGATCCAGACGCAGTGCGCGAAGCTCAAGTAGGGGGCACGTAGCTGGCTGGGGACTCGACGGCGGAGTCAGCGGGTTGGAAGGAGGGGCCATAAGCCGCGTAGGGTACCAACAGGCGATAAGGGTCGCGGTGCCCGGGGCTCAAGGAGGGGGCACAAGCGGCTAGGCGACTCGCCGTAGGAGTCAGCGGGCCCAGAGACTGAGGTCGAAGTGCCGAAGTGAGAACGAAGGAGACAAGGTCGTGGTGCCCGGCTCAAGGAGGGGGGCACACGGACTTAAGCTGGGGCCGAAGGCCGACGCGTGAACTAATTGGCGACCAGGTCGCGGTGCCCAGGGCTCAAGGTGGGGGCACAAAGCGGCTCGGCGATTCGCCGGAGGAGTCCGCAGGCTTAGGAGGGGCCGTGAGGCCAACGCGTCAACAATAGGCGACAAGGTCGCAGTGCCCGAGGCTCAAGGAGGGGGGCACGTAGCCGGCTTGGTGACTCGCCGGAGGAGTCAGCGGGCTGAGCAGGTCCGAAGGCCGACGCGTAGACTAGTTAGCGACAAAGTCGCGGTGCCCGGGGCTCAAGGAGGGGGGCACGTAGCCAGCTAGGCGACTCGCCGGAGGTGTCAGCGGGCTTAGATGGGCCGAAGGCCGGTGCTTAAGCTAAATAGCGACAAGGTCGCGGTGCCCGGGGCTCATGGAGGGGGGCACGTAGCCGGCTTGGCGACTCGCCGGAGGAGTCAGCGGGCTCAAGAGGGGCCGCGAGGCCAAGCGTCAACTTCTTCTTTTTTTTTTTTTTTTTTTTTTTTGTATGTAACAGGCGACAAGGTCGCGGTGCCCGGGGCTCAAGGAGGGGGGCACGTAGCCAGCTAGGCGACTCGCCGGAGGAGTCAGCGGGCTTAGAAGAAGGGCCAAAGGCCGACGCTTAACTAATTAGCGACCAAGGTCGCGGTGCCCGGGGCTCAAGGAGGGGGGCACGTAGCCGGCTTGGCGACTCGCCGGAGGAGTCAGCGGGCTTGAGGTTTGGCCGAGGGGCCGACGCGTGAACTAAGGCGACATGGTCGCGGTGCCCGGGGCTCCTTTTTACGGGAGGGGGGCACGTAGCCAGCTTGGCGACTCGCCGGAGGAGTCAGCGGGCTTAACGCGTCTACGAATAAGCTACAAACTTACCAGGGACGAGAGGAGTGGCTATCCCATGTCCGAGGGCAGCTGGAACAATTCCGCCGTGCCGCGGAAGGTCCCAAGGAGGCGGAAGTCGCGGGTCGCTCGGCGGTGGAACACCGGAGTAGAGACCAAGAACCTCCAGTCAAGCAGGGCAGCCAGCGCAGCCGATGACAGAGGAGCAGGTGGCACCCGGTCTACAGTATGGCGGACACCAGGCCACTGGAAGCCGCCGTCCTGGGCAGCAACGCACTTGGTACTGCAACACATACCCATACATGAGAGGTGACGGGCGGCGGGCAACTAACGCCGCCAGATAAAGCTCCGAATTAACGAGCAAAACTCACCGTTAAATGCGGAGAGAAAACAAACAGAAGTCCGAGCCAAGCACGACGTCCGGCCCCGCCGGGGGAGACGTAGGTAGCGGTCAAGACTTTACCTTTACATGGCGGAACTGCAGAGGGACGAAGCACAAAGCACCGGACACTAGGTCACTGGAAGTCGCCGAACCGGGAAGAGGCGCACTTGGCAACTGCAACCCAAACCCAAACATGAAAGGCGACCGGCGGCGGGTAACAAACCCCGCCATTTAAAGCTTCGAAAAGTAAGAGACACGCGAAACTGACAGTGAATGCAAAGACAAACAACAGTAGCTCGAGCGAAGCCTGACGTCCGGCCCAGCCAGGCGAGACGTAGGAAGTGGCCGATACTCCACCTTTCCATGGCGGAACGGCAGAGTGACGAAGCACAAAGTACCAGACAGCAGGTCACTGGAGGTCGACGTACTGGGGAGAGGCGCACTAGATAACTGCAGCCCATACCCAAACATGAAAGGCGACCGGGGGCGGGTAACAAACCCCGCCATATAAAGCTTTGAAATCAAGAAACACTCGAAACTCACCGTGAAATGCGGAGAGAAACCAACAGTAGCTCGAGCGAAGCCCGACGTCCGACCCAGCCAGGCGAGACGTCGGAAACGGCCGAGACATTACCTGTCCATGGCGGAATGGCAGGGAGACGACGACGGGAGCCTAGAAGGTTCCAGGGCCAGCCAAGAGCACGAGGCACAGACGAGGGCTAGCAGAGAAGACGGAGGCCACGCCAGAAGCAGTAGACGAGAGGCAAGGCGAAGGCAGGCCGGCAAGGGACGGTCGAACCGTACACAGTCTTTCCAAGGGTCAGAGGCTCAGGTAAAAGCGTCCGAACGCTAACAGCGAAGTAGACAACTGGCTAAAGGAGACACCACCTGGCGCCTGACCGGATGGGCAGGGGAGGCTACTCTCGTCCCTGTTAGGGATCCCCGAAAGCTCTCTCGTCCCTGTCAGGGATCCCCGAGAGCCTCCTGGGGGGGACCCTTTGGGTCTTAGGCTAAAATTGGTAAGCAAGTAGACTATTTCCAGTTAGTCATGTCATCGGTAATGTGTTTTGAGGAAACAAAGGCCAGTCTCTCCTCATACGGCAGGTGACCAATCCCTGTAATCGATCTTGTAGCTCTCCTCTGCACCTTTTCCAACTCTGCGATGTCTTTTTTGAGGTATGGTCGCCATGCTTGGATACAGTACTCTAAATGTGGTCGTACAATTGTTTTGTAGAGTGGGACAATAACTTCTCTAGTTCTGGCTGTAACTGTTCGCATGATCTGCCCCACTGCTCTGTTGGCTCGTTTTGCTGCCACGCAGCACTGGCGACTGACCGACAGTGACCTGTGCATGACGACGCCTAGGTCCCTTTCTTCCTCCACTGCTCCAAGTTCTTGTCCTCCCAGCGTGTAAACCTGACAAGTGTTTTTACGGCCTGCATGCAGAGTCTTGCACTTGTCCACGTTATACTGCATCAGCCACCTCTCTGACCATCTTTCTGCTACCTTAAGGTCATGCTGTAGTTTGTCGCTCCCCGCTGGGTCGGAGACGTCGCCGTAGATCTTAGTGTCATCAGCAAACTTTAGAACGCTGGTCAGCATATCGTCCTCCAAGTCATTAATGAACACCAGGAACAAGGTCGGCCCCAAAATGGATCCTTGTGGAACTCCGCTCGTCACATCTACCCATGGAGAAGCTTGTCCGTTGACCACAACTCTCTGCTTCCTGCCACGTAGCCATTCTTCCATCCACTGCAGCACTTTTCCGTCTACACCATGTGCTTTCAGCTTGTCCATAAGCCGTTTGTGAGGGACCTTGTCGAACGCCTTGGCATAGTCAAGGTAGATGACGTCTACATCTTTCCCTTCGTCCAGCATGCGTGTCATGTCCTCCAGGAAGACGAGCAGGTTTGTCAGGCAGGACTTTCCTTTTGAGAAACCATGTTGGCTGCCTCGGATCAGCTGATGCCTCTCAAGGTGATTGTTCAGAAAATCCCGCACAACACTTTCAAAGACTTTCCCAACCTGAGAAGTCAGCGATACCGGCCTGTAGTTTCCTGCTATACATTTTGCACCCTTTTTGAATATCGGCACAACATTTGCCTCTTTCCACCCCACTGGCACCTCTCCGGTGTCCAAGGAAGCCTGAAAGATCAGTGACAGGGGATATGCTACGGATTCTGCTGCTCCCACCAGTACGGCTGGAGAAATTTCGTCAACCCCTGGCGCCTTGCTAGCGTTCAGGTTTTGCAACTTCTTGAGGACTATGTCCTCTGTAAAGATCACATGTACCAGTCTTTCCTCTGGTAAGCCCGTAAACTTACATTGGGGTTCCGGTCTGTCACCATTGCCCTCCACCGTGAAAACTGATGCAAAGAATTTGTTCAAGATGTCCGCTTGTTCCTCATCATCAGTGTGCAGCTCCCCGTCGCTATCTTCCAGAGGACCAACCTTGACCTTGCAGCGCAGCCTGTCTCTTGCGTAGGCGTAAAAAGACTTTGCATCCTTCTTGATGTTTTGTGCCAGCTTTTCTTCAAACTTCAATTTACTATCTCTGATGAGTTTTGTACTGCCATTCTGCCACTGTTTATATACAAGAAAGTCTTCTTGCCTACCACTCTGCCTGTATTTTTTCCATTTCTTTCTCTTCTTCTTGACACTTTTGAGTGCCTCTCTGTTCATCCACTTGGGCTTCCTAGTGCACCTCGTTTTCTTCAACGGTACGAAACTTCTCACCACCTTCTGCAGCATTTGATGAAACAAGTCCCACTGTTGACTGCAGCTCTTCCCTCTTCCCTAACTAACCATTTTAGTTCAAGGGTGGTGCCAGAATAGCTTGGCGCCTCAGGCGCCAAGCTATTCTGGCACCATCCTTGAACTAATTATCGTCAAATTTATTTCTTGCAATAGTGTATCAGGATGAAAAGAGTTAAGACAGCAAAAGTGAATGCAATACCCCATGCATAACAGGTCCTGGGGCCACTATCAGCTGCAGCTGACCAGTGAGACAATGTCCACAGGCCAACTGCGGTTGATGTCTGCAAGACGACCTTTATTACACTGGGTATCTTACATCTTCTTCATCAGGTCCGTGGCCAAAATCGGCTGGTAGCTCTCCACCCACGGCCTCATCAAACAGTTGCAGGAAAAAGTTGAGGGAGAACTGATACTCGTGTCGAATGCTGCAGAGCGATCGCATCAAAGCAAAAAGCAGTGCCCCGCGACGTGCCACTGGGTACAATTCATCCTTCAAGTCATCAAGGTCATTCAGGATCGTCTGTGTCTTGGACAGTTCATTCGCCAGCTAGATAAAATATAAAAGGAAAGTTGAAATAATTACCTTGACGAGTGAATGCTTAACATTTTATTAACTTTATGAACACATTAACAACATACAAATAAATAATCAAACAAGTGAATCAATGAATCAACACATACTGAAAACTAGAATGAGCCCTCATAGTTAATGTATATGACCCATCTATTTCCGACTTTCTGTGGCCTCGACTATCCTGAACGCTAGGTCGCTCAGTTGACACTGTGTTCAGCCCATCACAATGTACATGTATTAATCCATTTAGCCATGACACACTACAGCAGGAGATAGATCAACCATGCAAATTCAAATGTGGTGCCAGATTAGCTTAGCACCAAGCTAATCTGGCACCACCATTGAACTATCATGGTCAATCCATCTCCTGCAACTGGTACACAGTTGTAAGGTGATCCCTTCAATCTTTAGAAAATATGTCTGTGGGGCTGAATGGGTTAAAATAGAGCATGAAATGTGAAGCGAACCTGACCAATCACGCACACACAAAAAAATAATTCTCATCAGGAAGTATTCAAGTGTCTTTGCAAAATTACAGAGTTGGTCATAGTCCCTGCGAAGCCTTTTTGTTGTTGTTGTCAAGATATGTGCATTTTCACACATATTTAATTAACCCTTGACCACAAACAGGTTCAGGTTAACTCCTTTATGCATGCAACCACCAATACTGTAAACAGTACCAATGACTGCATGCATACACAAAGGGTTAACCCCAGTCGCAAAAGGTCTTCGAGCCAAAGATGGCCAGTTATCCATCCACCATCTTCGAGCCAAAGATGGCCAGTTATCCATCCACCATCTTCGAGCCAAAGATAGCCGCAGATACCCATCTACCATTTTCGAGCCAAAGATGGCCGCAGTTAGCCATCTACCATCTCGGGCCGATGATGGCTGCAGTTGGCCCGTGCGCGGGCCAACTGCAGCCATCACCGGCCCGGGGATCTTTGCGTACTCTGAAACTGCTAGAACCTGTGAGTTAAAATAACAACATCCTCACCTGCAAGCGAGCTTCAGTGATGTTGGTGATGAACTGCAAAGCCTTGGGACTGTTCAGCATGTTCTCGTGACCACCGGTCAACATTCTGTTTGTCAGAACGTGAGAAAACTGAAACAGCGTGTCCTTCAGCAGCTGCAGATTGCGCAACCCGCTGATCCTCTCCTTGTGCAGCTCGGGGCGGATGCGAGCGAAGACGCGGGAGAGAAGATCTTCGATGAGGGTGTCGTTGGAGACGCCGAAGTTGATGAGAGTGGTGGTGGAGGTGATGGCGGAGCTGAACTGCGGCTTGGGCAGGACGGTGGACAGGTAGAAACGGAAGTCCTGGTGGCACAGGGTGCGACGCCCGCAGAACATGATCATCCGCGGCTCTGGGGGAAAAATTGATGCGTTCTGGTCAATGATGTTGTATGTTATGGCCTGGCATAACAGGTGAGTGAAACTATCCACCAAGTTATGCCGGTGAGTGAAACTATCCACCAAGTTATGCCGGTGAGTGAAACTATCCACTAAGGCTGGACAGAAGAATGGCAAAGTTTGCTTTTATCACCTTTTGCCATCTCGAGCTCAAAGCTGATTAACTCATTTAGCCCGACGCACGCATTCCCAAATTTGGGAGGCGTCATCTAATGACTATGCACCTGTTGCAGGGGATGGATCGACCATGATAATTCAAGGGTAGTGCCAGATTAGCTTAGGACGTCAATAAGGGTCTGAATAATATTTGATCCAGAACAAAAAGGTGACTGCCAAGCGTGTAAAATGCAGAAAAGAAAAGGAGAAAGAAACACGCTTATAAACGACCGTTACAACAGAACTTACTTGCCAATTTATTTGCTAGCTTCGGTTGCCACATTCATTCTGCGATAAGAGAAGTAGTGACTGATCTATTTGTTTGTATGACTATTTTGAAGAAGGGTATTTACCCGAAATATAAATAAATTGTGTTGTAAGTGTTTCTTTCTCCGTTGGGTTCTTCTTTGAATAATATTTTACCCCACCCAAGTTGTGTGGCACTGTCATACTAAAGATTTCTGGTTCAAACTTGGGTGGGGTCAATATCTGACCCCAACCAGGTTTGAACCTGCCAGGAGGACAGTCCAACACTCTCCCCATTTCCACTGGTGTTTCCTTGCTTTCTTCCTTGAAGCTTTTTTCATTGAACAATTTGACCTCTTCTTTCCCCAGGGGGGAAGAAGAGGAAAAATTGTTCAATGAAAAAAGCTGCAAGAAAACACCAGTCTGATATTTTCCACGAGCATACCTTCCTCCTTGTCTTTGATGTTGGTGGTGTTGCGGTGGTGGATGAGGGGGGTGATGAAACTGTCAATGTTCTCCTCACAGTTTTTGAGAATCACTGGCTTTCCTTTGGTGATGGCGCGCTCCATGCCCAGAATAATGTGTGGGTCCGTCCTGTGAAGTAATCACATATTTCCACTAAGCAAAAGGTCTTTGGGTCAACCTCGGCAGGTGAAAAGTGCACACCCAGTGAGTAAAAAGTCATTGAGCCGACGTAGGATGTTGTTTGCCTGCTCACAGCTGTATGCGGGCCAACAGAGACCAACATCCTGTGTCAGCCTGATGACCTTTTGCATACATTCCGATATAAAGCAGAAATGGTCGATCTTTAAAATTTAACTCATTCAAGGTACTCCACATCAATAGCTGCAAAAGTGTCATACAGAATTTCACTCGCATCAAAAGCTGCAAAAGTGCTGTATAGCATTGCCACTTGCATAAATAGCTGCAAAAGCGTCACTTTCGCAGCTATTGATGCGTGGCTCCTAGAATGCATAAATGGCCAGGAGATAACCAGAAAAAAGTGTGTTTCGCCGTCATCAACATTTTGCACGGAAGAAAGGAAAATGTGCTGTGTTATGAGATGTGGTTGCTAGACTGTGATACTGAACCCTATGGCTTCCAGCCATTAGACCAAAAATCACAGACCTACACACAGATGTTTCTGATGAAAATAGCATTCATGCTGCAGATTTGTTGATTTGCAAAATATCCTCTTGGACAGATAAATTTTGCTACAGAATTCATTCAGAGATTCAAAAAAAAAAAAAAAATTAAACACAAAATGCATTGGGCTTAAAGTCTTTTGTCCACCATAAAGGTGATTTCAAAGGAGGGGCACTGAAAAGAGGTCGGTACAAATTTTGACCCAAGTGGGTTTGGACCTTTTGGATGAGAGTCGATTGTAATGAACACTCTCCCATCTGAGCTAATGGGTTCCCCTCTTTCATAGAGATAAATTACATGTGGGGAAAAATTGTCATAACAGAACTTTTCCTGCAGTGACACTAATCAAAATTTTCTTCAGTTTCTTACATCACTACTGTATCAAAAGTGTGATTTGTCACTAGCATATCACTCATTAGCATATCACTCACACGTCAAAAGTCAAAGACGTTATTCAGTGTGACAACATACCATCTGCAACGCAGCCACACGCAAGATGAGTAGCACGCAGTACAGTGCAGAGTGCGTCCGCAGGTGATCGTTCACGCGCGGGAAAACAAATCAACCATAGCCACACAAAAATGGTGCATATAAATTTCAGCCACGGCAAACAGTCAAGGCAGTGTGTGTGTGGCAGCGACCAGCCCACCCGAACAAGCATGCACAAAAACACACCAGCACACTCTTGTTAGTACAAGCCAAAATCTAAAGAAATCACAATATCTTTTTCCGCTTCCTTGAATGCAAATCTCATAGCACAGGAGATGTGTGCTGGTCTGTGATTTTGGAGCTTACGGCCTACAGCCGTAAGGTCCAAAATTACAGACCAGCACACAGACATCAAAAGAGTTGAAACAATCTTAACACGGATCCGAGTGGGGATTTGACTGAACAAGGTAAAGATTCTCATGAGATAGTTCAACATGAATCACTAATACTCTGGCTATCTGGAGCGCTTCTTGTGACGATGATTCCCACAGGAATCGCCACAACAAAAAACGCAACCGACAGCCAAAGGTTTATAACATACATGGGATCATTAATTGTTAGTCACATTGGAAAACAACAACATATGAAAAGAAAATTAACGATTAAAATTCTACTTCACTTAAATCAATAACCAGTAATGTTTTCAACACCCACAACATTCTTCTACAGCACCCCACAACATGCAGAAAACACGATTATAGTGCAGTATGGGAGTAAGTATTTTAACTCAAATAATGATTGTACATTGTACATTGCTTAACGTCCCGGCAGCAACAAGGCTTTCTCAGGACGTGCCTGCACTGCTTGTGAAAAAAAAAAATAAACAGAACATTGAATGTATGTCGCCAGCCGGTCCAATACGTTAAATAAACCTAAGACATGGGGCCTAAATAAAGCTAAGACCATTTAGCAACACACATCCAATATCAAGAGCTACAGGCAGTGCAGACAGTAGGGAGAGTTTTAAAAAGGCAAATACAGGTGAATGGACAAAGAGTAGACAGAAACACATGCCCCAGAATAGAGAGGAAAACCCACCCTGTGGGGCTGACCAGGGTGACCATGGGAACTAAAAAGTAGTTAACCCCACCCAAGTCCCCCAGGGCAGACCCGGGTGGGGCTTAACTCAAATAAGGGATGGGGTCAACTTGGCTGATGAAGTTTCATACATTTATTTCCTGACCAAGAGGTCCTGAGTGAATTTGTAAAAAGAACAGTTGAGACATCTAAAAGTAGCTGTTATTGGTAGATCAAGTTTTCCTTTAGATCCAGATTTAGATGTTGTAATGTCAGTCCTGTGTTCTTATAAGCGAAGTCGACTGTATCTGCACTAAAAGACTGTAATATCCACTGGGGTATAAGAAATTAAGTTTATTTCCTCAAAAGACCTACCGATGGCATTACTGTTAGGGATACCTGGCTCAGGGGCTGAAATTTGTAACCTAAGTTAACCTTCCTAACAGTAAGGTTAACTTAGCTTACCGATTTAAGCCCCCCAAGCCACCTAACCCTAACAGTAATGCCATCAGTAGGTATTTTTCGAAAAAATACATTATAATAATAGAGAAAATACATTTTTCAAGATCATATAAGCAAGAATTTGTATGTGCATAACCATGTTTGCAAACACTCCCAAACAGAAATCATGCACTGAAAGCAGGATGATGGAAAATGCGAAAGTGCAAAAGTTTTACAAACTGAAAGGAGGGAGGGCTGGGCGCATGGGGGATGGGGGTAGAAAATGGGGTTGTTGGAATGTGTGCATGTGTGAATGGTGTGACAAAAATCAAACTGTTAAGAGTGATCGTAATGAAAATATCTAATTATCACTACATGTAACACTTTGATCAGACAGAAAAGTTTAACCCCATTTACTGCTGGAACGTAATGAGCAACACAAAAATGCAAGAGGCATAGATGCTCATGAGCCCCGGCAGTTGTGGGGGCTCATGAGGATCTATGTCTCTTGCTGACCTCTTGCATGCAAGTTTGCCTCAGACAGCCAAGGTTATTGGGCAGTGAACCTGAGATGGTTTCACACGCCTCATTTTCTAGCACCAGACAAACACCCAGTGTTTTTGGGTTAATGTCAGCCTGTGTGGGCTCCCACAAGGGCTAGCAGCGATTAACCTCAGCCCAAAAATCTTTTGCTTAAAGTTCAAAGTTCACCTGTTCTCCATGTCCTGCAGGACCAGTTTGCGACGGTTGAGCAGTTTGTTCAGACGCCCGAGCCACACCAACCCTTCTCCGTTCGGGTCGATCAGCATTGGAGGACGCTGCCAGGACGAGGACAAGATAGCTGCGTTTTCAATCTGGCGTGGCCCAAAGTCTAAAAATAAACAAACAAACAAACAAAAAAAACTAGCAATTTATAAAACCCAAAGAACACCCTTAGTTTGAGGTCAGCAAGAGCCCCAATGAGCTTCCAATATTGCAGGAGTCTATGTGAATTTATGTCACTTGCATAAGAAACAGGCTGGATGATAGAAGAACAACATGAAAGATACATTTAAACAGTCAGGGTTCACTTATAATTCACAGAAAGCACTTACTTTAATACCATTTGAAATGTTAAATTACCCTCTGAAATATTCTTAAATGTGTGAACATGACCTCAACAAATCGAGCCAACAAAAGATGCCAAACAAACTGTCTGAAAGAATTTGTTACGATAAAAAAAAACTAACTAAACAAAAATGCATTTTTCTTTAAAAGGTATTTTTTCGAAAAATACTTACCGATGACATGACAAATGGGAGTGTCTACTACGTGCTCAAATTCTAGCCTACGAACCCGTTGTGTGCACACACAACCCGGGAGGCACTCGGGGAACCCTCCAGAGGGGCCAAGAGTTGTCTCCCGGACCTGCCTATCCGGTTCCGAGTCACCTGACTCGCCAGTCAGATACTAGGCTCACCAGCGGCAAGCGGGGCAGGTGGGAGGGTCCTCCGTGTCATGTCATCGGTAAGTATTTTTCGAAAAAATACCTTTTAAAGAAAAATGCATTTATTTCATCAAAAACATTACCGATGACATGACAAATGGGAGAATCACGAATAGGAGGAGGGTGCCGCCCCGGTACTACCGGAGACCAAGACCGTCCTCCCATTGCTAATTCCCAGGTAACGAGCTAGGTGCGTACCTACGGCGCCTGCTGCGCCGGGAGGGAGTGCTGTGCCACCGTGAGGTCCCCCAACAAGGCGAGGTTGTCTCGCTGTCCCGCCAGATCCCGAAGGTAGAAACGAGCGAAGGTAGATTCTGCTCGCCAGCCCACCGCGGCCACGATGTCCTTGACAGCGCAGTTCCGATCGAATGCGACGCTCGTGGCCATGGCGCGTACTTCGTGTGCGCGGATCTTCAGTCTCTGCGCTACGCGTGGGGAGAGATCCATGTATGCCGATCGTATTACCCAGCGCAGCCAGGAGGAGATCGTCTGGGCTGTGATATCAGTCTTGCCCTGGCGTATGGGCAGGAAGAGGCGGGAGCGCCCTCTACGGGTAACTTTGGTACGGCGCAGGTAGATGCGTAGGGCACGCACGGGATCCTGTCGCCGAGTCTCCGGAGAGCAGGCAGGCCCTCCCAGGGGCCGCAAGGTGATGATCTGTGGAGCAGTTAGGGGCGACCTTGTTTTGGCAATAAAGCTGGGGTCCGTTAAGAGCTGCACGGAGCGATCTGCCCTGAACTGGAGGCAGTCTGGGCGGGTAGAAAGAGCGTGTAGCTCGCTAACTCTGGACGCGGTGGCCAAGGCTAGAAGGAAGCAGGTCTTGCGTGTCACATTTGCCAGAGGGGCTAGAGCGAGTGGCTCGAACTGGGAGGAATTCAGCCACGTCAGGACCCAAGGTAGGTCCCAGCGAGGAATGAGAGAACGCTGAGTCGGACGTTGGAGGCTGAAGCTGGACATGAGGTCGGAAAGGTCCTTACAGGCGCCGGGGTCTGGAAGGCCGAGATGACGGTACGTGTCGGCGACCATGGATAAGTATCCCCTGATGGTGATGGGCGCCAAACCTTGGACCTCGAAGAGCCATAGGAGAAAGTCCGCTAGCTGTGGGTTAGTCAGTCCGGTGGGTAGGAGGCGACGGGCGTCGCACCAGGCACACAAGACGCGCCACTTCCCTTCGTAAACACGCCGGGTGGAAGGCTTGCGGGCTGCAGCGATTGCCTCCACTGCTGCACCAGAGAAGCCTCGAGCGGTGAGGGCGCGCTGCACAACCTCCAGGCGTGAAGAGACAGGCGTTCGGGACAAGGGTGGAAGAGAGCCTGCCTGGGCTGCTTGAGCATGGAACGGGGCGTGGGAAGGCGCAGGGGAGGAGAGGTGGCGAGGTTGAGTAGGTCGGTGGTCCAGGACCAGGACCAAGCCAGCGGGGCGACCAGAAGCAGGACTGCGTTGCTCCCTCGAAGTTTGTGGAGGACCTTGGGAATGAGGACTGTTGGGGGGGGGCGCGTAAGCGATGAGGCCGTCCCAAGGAATCGAGAGGGCATCGACTGCCCAGGCCAGCGGGTCTGGAATCGGGGAGACGAAGAGGGGAAGCTGGCGATTCCACCTCGTAGCAAAGAGGTCGATTAAGGGAGTCTCCCAACGGGCGCAGATCATCTGGAAGATGTCCGGGCGCAACGTCCATTCTGTGTGGAGCAACTGGCCGCGGCGAGAGAGCGAGTCCGCCAACACATTCAAGTGGCCCGGAATGTGTCGTGCGAGGAGTGTAATGTCGCGTTCCTCGGCCCAGCGCATCAAACGGAAGAGGAGCATACAGAGGTCGGGAGATCGGGTGCCCCCCTGTCTCTGGATGTAGGCCACCACCGTCGAGTTGTCGGAGAGGACGAGAAGCCGTTGGTTCCTGAGCTGGTTCTCCCAAACGAAGAGGGCTTGCCAGACTGCCTGCAGCTCTAACCAATTGCTGTGCTTGTCCGCAAACTCCGGGGGCCAGAGGCCGGAAGCCGAGGAGAATTGAGGAAGCAGGTGGGCTCCCCACCCCGAGAGGCTCGCGTCGACACACAGGGAGAGGTGCGGGGGAGGGGAGGACAAAGGGACTCCCGAAGCCAACCAAGCCGTGTCGGTCCAGCGTAGAAGGTGAGGGCGAACCAGGGGGGAAACCGGGACCAGGTGGGTAAGGTCGCCAGAAGAGGGTCTCCAGAGAAGCAGGAGGTGCAGCTGAAGGGGGCGGGCGTAGAGGCGACCCAGGGGGAGAAGGTCCGCCGCTGCGTTGATCAGTCCGAGGAGTTGAAGCCAAACTCGGGCGGGAGCTGCTTCCTGCTGAGCTAGCTGGTTGGCGAAGGTGGCCAACTTCCGAATCCGGGGATCCGGGAGGCGGACAACGTTGAGATCGGTGGCAAAATCCATACCGAGATGAATGAAGCGGCGCGAGGGCGTGAGATCTGACTTCCCGACGTTGAGGAGGAACCCCAGTCGCGACAGCAGACGCATCAGAGTATCCCTGTCCTCTTCCAAGACGGACTCGACGTGGTTTCTCAGGAAGAGATCGTCGAGGTAGTTGGACATAGGGCTGAGAGACGACTGCCGTGCCTTGGCCATAACTGCATCCATCAAGCGGGTGAAGACCCAGGGGCTGAGGTTGAGGCCGAAGGGTAGGGCTCGAAACTGGTAAACGGTTCCATCGAACGCGAAGCGCAGATACCTCTGGGCGGCCGGATGTATGGGTACGTGTAGGTAAGCGTCGGAGAGATCCAGGCTGACGGCGTAATCCATGGGTCGCACCGCGGTACGCAGGGCTCGGGCCGTCTCCATGTGGAAGGAAGGAGCCACGATGAAGCGATTTAGGGCTGAGAGGTCGATCACTGGGCGCCACTTGCCGCCAGGCTTGGGGACGACGAAAAGTCTGCTGTAAAATCCCAGCGAGTCTGCGCGGCGCACAACCTCTGTGGCATCCTTCCTCAAGAGAGAGTCGACTTCCCCCCGTAGGGCGCACTCCTTGAGCGGGTCTGCGGGGATCTCGGTCCACAGCGGAGTCGTACGCAGAGGAGGAGGGGAACGAAAGGAGATCCGTAGGCCGCCGGAAACAGTGTCTAAAATCCACGGGTCTTCTGGAATCAGTAATCGCCACTCGTCGCTGAAGAGGGCGAGCCTGCCGCCGACTGGAGGACCCGAGACGGCCGGCGGAGGCGGAGGAGGGGAGGAGTCACTGAGCCCGCCCGCGCCCAGGGCGACGGGCGGGACGGGGCCAAGCGGGGGCGGGGGCGTTAGCTTGGCCGGGGCGACCGAAGGCGGGGCGACGGCGACGCAGGGACTGCAGCTGGGTTGTTGACGTCGGGGCGACGGGTCTGGAGATCCGCAGGGGGCGACCCACGGCCTTGCGGGCTGACTGAAAGCGCCGAGGAACAGACTTGGGAGGCCACCTGTCCGCATTGGAATCCTTGACGGCTTGCCAGGTGTCACCAAAGAGAAGGGGTCCCCCGAGGGGGGCCCGACGCAGCTGGGTCTTCAGGTCGGCAGGCATTCCCCGGCAGGCCTGCAGGACAGCGTCGCGGCGGAGTAAATCACAATTGGCGGCTGCAGCCATAGCGTTGACCGAAGAGTGATACGCGGCGCGGCTGGCCGCTTCAGCGAGGACGAGGAGGTCGCCAAGAAGGGGGGTCAGGGACGGGTGCCACGAATCTTCCACGCGCCGGAGGAAGGCTTGCGTAAGGAGCTCCATGAAGCCGGCGCAGGCCAAGGAATTCCTGACAAGCGAAGCCGTCTTGTCCAAACCCGCGGGGAGCGCGCGTCTGAGTGCAGAGGCCCCACCCGCCTGAACCACGGCGGCTGGATCCACCGGAGGGAGAGGGCAGAGGAAGGCCTGGGAATGGCCGGCGTACCACTGCTGGCGGAAGTACATATCGAGGTCCGGAGGCCATCTGTGGTCCGAGAAGAAATTACTGTCTCTTGAGTCAGACAACAGGTGGGCCGAGAACACATCCCGAAGCTCACGAAAGGAGGGGGGCTGAGGGAGAGTCTTGAACTTCTTTACCTGTCTACCCGCGTCGACGAAGGCAGAAGGCTTCCTCTTCAGGGGGGGGGATGGAGGGCAGTCCGCTGCCAGAAGCGTGGCGGAGATGAGGCGAGCGACCTCGTCGAGGGCCAGAAGAACCTCTGTGCGGGAGGAGGCCGGTAACCCGTGGGCTGTCGACGCATCCGAAGGCGAGAGCGGCGAAGGAGAGCGGCTGAGACCTCCGAGGAGAACTGAGATGGAATCATCAGGGAGAAGACTCAACGAATCGTCGTCCACGCCGCCGAGAGCCGTCGAAGAGGGGCGGCGACCGTGACTCCGAGAGCGAGCAGCTCGACGAGGACGAGGGGAGCCATAAGGCGCCGAAGCACGCAGGGGAGAGCGACGTCCGCGACGGGGACGCGACGCACTAGAGGAGCGGGAACGGCGGCGGCGACCAGACGAGCGACTACGAGCTGGAGACCGTGATCCTCGGGAACGAGGAGGAAGGAAAGAGGCTGGGCGAGGGGAAGGGGAACGGGCGGGACGAGGCAGACGGCGGGGAACGTGGGACGAACGCCGCGAAGAGGTAGAGCGCGAAGGTCCATGGTCCAGATGACGAGAAGAATCCCGAACTTTACGACGCTCACATGAAGGAGCGCGAGAGTGGTGGTCAGACTTCGATCGCAAGGAGGAACTGGACACCGGTAGTGGTGTGGTGAGTGTGCGCGAATGTCTCCGCGAGCCGGACTCTGTGGCGAGGCGGGCTCGCAGCGGCCGAGGGGGATCCAAGGCCTTCCTAGGAGACGAGTGGGGACCGGTTGACCATGGACGGCGCGAGGCACGTCTCTCCGAACTGACCTCTGTCTCGAGATGGGTTCTCTGCCTGTCGTAAGGCTTGGTCCAAGCGCGTTCCCTCCTGGGAATCCGCGCCTCGAACTCCCGACTCCGCACACTACCTTGCTGTGTCCGCTGTGGAGATCTTTCCAGACTGGGGCCATCGGGGGCAAGAGCGGTCGGTGTGTCTGAGATGACAGCCGGCACTTCCGCAGGTCTTGCAACAGGCACAGGTGTCGGGCGTTCACGTCGGTAGAAGCTCCAAAGTTGGACCCAGCGGAGCTCCGGCCAGACGGCGCAAACGTCACAAGAACGCTCAGATGTACAGCCGACACACGGCAGGCAGACCTTGTGCGAATCCGAGGGCCACTGGAAACCTCCACACTGCGTGCAGGTCATCAGGAGGGCACTGCAACACACCAAACAAACAACGTGCCGGTACGTGGTCGAGACCAACAGGGCTCGTCCTACCAAGGGGAACCGTACCGAACGATATGGACAAACGGGCTGTGCCCCCAGGCTATACTGTTATAGCGCCCGAAGCTAAGCTTGCGTCTTTAGAACAAAGCCTACCCCAGCCAGGCTGGAGAGGAATGTGCGCCAAACGACAATAGGGTTAGTTTAGTTTAGTTATTTGGGTTTAACGCCCCGCAGGCGACTAAGGCCATCACACGGCGGGCCAAACGACAATAGGGACGAAAGGCCGTGCCCCCCGGCAATAATGCTGTAGCGCTCTAAGCTAAGAGTGCGCTCTCGAAACAAGCATACCCCAGCCAGGCCGGAGATGCAACATGAGCCACGCGCCGCCGCTGGTTTAAACAATGCTCCCCGAAGGCTACCAGGGGAAGCCAGTAATTTCACCCCAAAAGGGGAAAAGCGAGGGCACCAGGGCCCCGCCGAGCTAAGAGTCCCCGCTCAACGAAACCCACACAACACGAACAAGGTAGAGTCCAAAGGCACAGGCCGGTACCCCGCCCGGGGACCGGCTCCGGGCCCAACTAACTATCCTACCTCTCTGCCGAAGCGGTAGCGGGAGAAGAGACGTCCATGTCGCCGCCGGCGAAATGGCGGGAACCAGCAGGTCCGCCAAGCGAAGCCAACCAAGGAGGACGCCAAGCGAAGAAGCGCAAGCGAAGCTGCAGCGAAGCAAGAAGCGACGCAGAAGCGAAGCAACAGGCGAAGCCAAGTCACGGTGAACTCGAGCACCAAGACCGACCGGTCGAAGGGAGCGCGAGGCTAGAACACGTCCGAAGGTCGTGAGCCTACGTAGCTGACTGGCGAGTCAGGTGACTCGGAACCGGATAGGCAGGTCCGGGAGACAACTCTTGGCCCCTCTGGAGGGTTCCCCGAGTGCCTCCCGGGTTGTGTGTGCACACAACGGGTTCGTAGGCTAGAATTTGAGCACGTAGTAGACACTCCCATTTGTCATGTCATCGGTAATGTTTTTGATGAAATAAATATAAATTCATCAGTTCTGGTCATGTTAACAGTATTTCATTACAGTGAAAGTAACAATCTTTTCAGAAAATTCAGCACATATCAGTTACCTTTCCTGATCCACTCGTTGAGGGTGGTATCCCCGACCAGAAGTTTGATGAGGCTGCGAACATAGCGAATGTACTGGGCGGTGTTGAGGAATGAAGCGGAACTCTCCGTGATCTCCGACCCCATATCATCCTCATCTGGATCTTCTTCAGGGATCTGACTCAGGGTGGCATCTGCTCGGCCCTCCGCTGATTTGGGCGCTTTTGGCAAGGGGTCTGCGATATAGTAACAATTTATACGTAACCCTGTCACTGCTGAGAAAACTGAACACAAACCAACTACAAGAGACATAGATCCTCATGAGCCCCCACAGCTGGGGGGGCTCATGAGGATCTATGCCTCTTGCTGACGTTTTGTATCTGTGTTTCTAGGATGGCTGGGTCCTTTCGGTGCTTAACTAGAAAAGATTTCAGAAAAAAAAAATCTAAGTCCACTGGCAGTGAAGGAGAGATACCTGTGTCAACATGAATACAGCAGCACAAACACACACACACAATTCCAAATTCTTTCTCAACAGAAATCACGTACCTTCCTCCTCTGCTTCTGTATCTGCGTCTGCTCCAGCCACTGAGCCTTCTTTGGGAGTTTTAGGAGATCTTGGAGTCTTGGGTGTTGCCGGTCCTCCCGTCTTAGCAGTTTCTTTTGCAGTTTTCGGCGTGCGGGGAGGTGTGGGTGTTTCGTTCTCTCCAGCTTTTGCAGATTTTGGAGTCTGCGGTGGGGCCTCTGTAAACCAGTACGTTCAGTTCAGTTCTGGTCAGTACAGTCTGGCTAACCCTTTTAGCCCCAAGTCCCTACAGCGGGAGATGGATTGACCATGATAATTCAAGGGTAGTGCCTGATTAGCTTCGGCACCGACAAGCGCTAAGCTAATCTGGCACTACCCTTGAATTATCATGGTCAATCCATCTCCTGCGACTGGTCCAAAGTCATTAGGCAACACCTCCAAAATATGAGAAATGGGACCTTGGGGCTTAAAGGGTTAAACTGTTGGCTGGCATGTATAAAAGCACGCGCAGTCCTGATGAGTCACTGAATCCTAGCCATCGATGCAAAAGCATAGCCTTGCCCGCCTGCTCTGCAGCTGCAGCCGAAGGTACACCTTCGGAACCCGAAGCGATTTAGATGGCACCTCACCTCTAGATATCTGCTCCACACCATCACTCAGAAATTTACCCAGAGCTCCTTTTAATACTGCACTAAAACTGGTCTGGTTGAAATGCAGATCATGACGGGGGGAAAAAAAAAAAAAAAACAACAGAAAGAATCAGTTTACCATGACAGTAAATAAATTAATAATTTTAGTTTAACTCATGAAGTCCCGATGCACCACAACAGGAGATGGACCTGATGGCGCCAAGCTTAGATTGGCCTCTGACAGTGCCAAGCTAATCTGGCACTACCCTTGAATTATCATGGTCGATCTATCTCCTGCCACTTGTACGTAAGTAGTCGTCTGGTGACACCTCCAAAATTGGGGAAATCTGACCGTGGGTTAACCCTCTTAGCCCCACAACCGCGTTTCCAAACTTTTGGAGGCGTTGTCCAACGACTATGCACCAGTTTTAAGAGATGGACTAATCATGATAATTCAAGTGTAGCGCCAGATGAGCTTGGCGCCTTCAGGCGCCAAGCTCATCTGGCACTACCCTTGAATTATCATGATCAATCTATCTGCTGCAGGGTCCCAGGGCTAAATGGGTTAATGATTCACGTCAATGCACATCTCGTGTGCTAGTCTGTGCCAAAGTCACAGAATAGCACACACATAAAATCAATTATTTAACTGATATGCCATCTTAAACTCAACCATTCGTGGAGTAAAATAGTATGCCAGTAATGCTTGCAGGTGTGCTCCCAAGATAGAGTCACTTTGAGTGTACACGAGTACACTTCTATTCAAATGAGATGCTAGTAGCTCTATCTAGCGAGTACAGCCACAAACGGTGCGTTGCTAATCAATGAAATCTGTGAAGTTGCAGACAAACACACGCTAACCTTCTCCCTCTCCAACTGGTTTTTCTTCATCCGCTTTCTCCGTCTCTTCTTCTTTTCCTTCCTCTGGCTCCGCCCCCTCTCCTGCTCCGCCCACCTCCTGCTCCTCCTCCCCCCCACCCTGACTGGGCTGTGGGGTCGTGGCGCTGGGTGTTCCTTTGCTCTGAGGTCGGCTGTTGGGTTGGCTGGTTGCTTGGTTGCTAGCTGTGGCTGATACAGGTTGTGCTTGTTCGTCTTCTGCCTGTTTGTGGTAAAAAGTAAATAATTATTTAACAAGCGCATAATAAACCAGTTCTGTGTACATTACCCCATATTTGCACACACAATGGGGTTAAACATCTGATTTTAATTTCTCCTATGCTATTAATAATGACATTTATTTTTTTAATTTACAAAGTTGGTTTTAAATGCCGCCCCCCCCCCCCCACCCACCCCCTCTCCCTCAACCCCACTATCACTTACACACAGTTTTGCAAATAAAACTGAAATGTGCATTACACAGTAAAAGATTTTTTAGCACCCTTTTTTCTCCATTAATAATTATTAATAATAAATTTTATGAAGCACTACCACATTCTGCTGTTAAAAAATTGGATTTTAAGCCCTCCACAACTTACAGTGCCAAGAAGAAACTTGCATTATACAGCAGAACCTTGTTTTGATCAACCAACTTTTCTTGTAAGAAAAATGTGCTTTCTTAAGAGAAGACTTGAAGTGTCACCTATCATTAAACACCATTATTTAGGTGGCTACAGCTACCTTGATGGTCTTCAATCCATTTAGCCCCAAAGCACATTAGCAAGACATGGATCGACCATGACAATTCAATGGTAGTGCCAGATTAGCTTGGCGCCTCCAAAATTTGGGAGATGCTGCCTTGGGGTCAAATGGGTCAATGACATGATCTTGAATAAGTGTTGCTGAAGTACAGGAGAAATTACCTCTGCAGAGTTACTGAGCGCAGCGGCATCACTTTGCAAAAGTGATGTAAAGTCCACTTCGTACACAGAGCTGGCACCGGAAGCCGTCTTCAGGAAGTTGATGGACCAGTCGATCACTCGTCCTGTTGTCACACAAAACAAAGATAGCAAATTTTCAAAGAAAAGAAAAAGAGAAACAGGATGCCCCAAACGACTCCACTTGCTACAATTACATGTCAGACTCAGCGTATCACAGTACCCGGTCCTTGGGCCGACATCAGCCTTAGCTGGCCCGCGCACGGATGTGCGCGGGCCAGCTAAGGCTGACGTCGGCCTGAAGACATTCTCCTCACTGGGCATCCCTGAGGGAGCCCAAGACCTGTGTGTGTTTGGTTTGATCAGATACCACAGTATACTGAAGCATGTTACAATAAACCCATTCAGCCCTGACGCACTACAGCAGGAGATGGATCGACCATGATAATTCAAGGGTAGTGCCAGATTAGCTTGGCACCTGTCGGCGCCAAGCTAATCTGGCACTGCCCTTGAATTATCATGGTCGATCCATCTCCTGCAACTGGTGCATAGTCATTGGAGGACGCCTCCAAAATTGGGGAAATATTCATTTTTCTCTAAAAGGTATTTTTTCGAAAAATAGTTACCGATGACATGACTTTATGGAAGTGTCTACTACTTACTCAATTCTAGCCTAAGAACCCGTTGTGTTAACACACAACCCGGGAGGCACTCGGGGAACCCCGAGAGGGGTCGAGAGTCGTCTCCCGTTCCTGCCCATCCGGTTCCAGGTCACGTAGTGACTAACCAGTCAGGATAGTTAGCTCACCAGCGGCAAGCGGGGCAGGTGGGAGGGTCATCCAAGCCATGTCATCGGTAAGTATTTTTTTTTAAAAAAACTGTTAGAGAAAAATGAATTTATTTCTTCAAAAACATTACCGATGACATGACTTTATGGAAGAATTGCGATAAGGAAGCGGGTACCGCCCAAAACACCCCCGTAGGGCCCATTAGAGCCATCCTCCCTGCCGCAAACTCCCGACCCTTTATCTGGGTGCGAACCCACAGCGCCTGTGGCGCCGGGAGGGAGTGTTGCGCCGCAGTGATGTCCCCCAACAGTGCGAGGTTGTCTCGCTGGCCTGCCAGATCCCGGAGGTAGAAGCGGGCGAAGGTAGATTCGGCCCGCCAGCCCACGGCTGCCACGAAGTCTTGACAGCGCAGTTCTGGTCGAACGCGACGCTCGTGGCAATGGCTCGTACCTCGTGTGCACGAATCCGTAGCCTCTTTGCTCCCTGTGGGGAGAGGTCCTGGTAGGTGGACCGCATGACCCAGTGAAGCCAGGAAGATATCGTCCGAGCCGTAATGTCAGTTATGCTGGGGTTTTACGGGTATGAAGAGGCGTCAGCATCCTCTCTGGACGGCTTCAATTCGGCGCAGGTACACGCGTAGGGCTCGCCCAGGATCTTGTTGCCTGGTCTCGCGGGGGAAGTGCGTTCCGATCAGCGGCCGAAAGGTGATCACCTGTGGCGTGGTCAAAGGAGACCTGTTCTTGGCAAGGAAGGCAGGGTCCGTAAGCAGCTGCATGGAACCATTTGCTCGAACAGCAGGCAGGCAGGGCGCGCTGACAGCACGTGTAGCTCGCTAACTCGGGCCGCCGTGGCAAGGGCCAACAGGAAGCATGTCTTACGAGTCACATCTGCCAAGCGGGCCAAAGGCAGCGGTTCGAATCTGGCAGAATTCAGCCACGTCAGCACCCAGGGTAGGTCCCAGCGAGGAACGAGTGAGCGGGGCACTGCCACTGCAGGCCGAAGTGAGTCATAAGGTCGGCGATGTCTTTACAGGCGCCGGGGTCCGGGCGGCCGAGGTGCTGGTAGGTGTCGGCAATCATGGACAAGTACCCCCTGATGGTGATAGGGGCCAGCCTTTGGTCTCCGGTAGGGACGAGGCACTGGTCGTCACACCAGGAGCCACTGGTCGTCACACCAGGAGCATAGTACTCGCCACTTTCCCTCGTAGACGCGTCATGTCAAGGGTCTGCGGGCTGTAGCGATAGCTTCCACTGCTGCACTCGAGAAGCCTCTAGCGGCGAGGGCTTGCTGCACAATCTCCAAGCGTGAAGGAGCAGGCGTTCCGGGCACGGGTGGAACAGCGGTTGTCGGGGCTGCTTGAGCATTGTGCTCGGCATGGGCAGCAGCAGTGGGGGGTCCGTGGCGAGGCTGAGGAGGTCGGTGGACCAGGACCGGTTCCAGGAGAACGGGGCGACCAGTAAGACAACCGCATAGCATCCTCCAAGCTTGAGAAGGACTTTAGGGACGAGGACTGTAGGGGGTAAGCATAGTGATGAGACCGTCCCAAGGGATGGAGCGCGCAACGACTGCCCAGGCTAGGGGGTCTGGAAACGGAGCGACGAAGAGGGGCAGCTGGTGATTCCACCACGTGGCAGACAGGTCGACCATAGGCATCCCCCAGCGCATGCATCTCAGCAGAACGATGTCCTGGCGAGGGTCCCCTCCGTGCGCCGCAGGGCCGCGCCAGGCAAGGGAGTCGGCCAAGATGTCCCGGAGGTAGGGAAGTCGGGGAAGCTGCGGCCCTAGTCCCAGTTCATCAGAGGTAGAGGGGGAAGCACAGAACAGGAGAGACTGCATTGTTCTGAAAGAAGGAACCAACGTCGCGTTGTCCGAGGACGAGCCGCTCCTGGGCCGGAGGCATGCTATCCGCGACAAGGGCTTGAGAGTCTGCTTGCAGCTCCACCCAGCTGACGTCACCGTCCGCCAGCTGAGGCCTGGGCCGGACGTCTCGAAGAACCGAGGAAGCAGGTGAGGGACCCACCTGGCGAGAGTAACCCCGAATCCAAGGGAAGGTGAAGGGGGGGGGGGGAGAGGGGGACCCTGAGGCCCGCCATGAAGAGTCCGTCCAAGGCCGCAGAAGAAGACGAAGCAACTGCGACAAGGGCACCGGGGCAGCCACGTCTCCGGAGACGGACGCCAAAGGAAGCGGAGGGCTGCTGCCGTAGTGGGAGGCGAGAAGACGGTCGAGTGGGAGAAGATCCGCCGCTTCACTCCACGATGAGAGGTCCCCGTCAGTCCATCTGGCAACTGCTGTGGTGGGTCCGTGCGGTCGAGTCTGCATCCTCGTCAGCCTGTGCATTTCCGCGTCCTCTGCCGCAGGCCGAGCAGAGGTCGTCTCGTAGTCCCCGAGGACGCTGGGCCGATGCTGAAGTCAAGGCTGTGTCTCCACGTAAGCGCCGTCCATGCCAACGACTCAACGAAGTGGGGTGGAACGTCGGTGGCAGCGTCGGTGTCCCCGAGAAGGCGCCTCTGTCCCAGGATGTCCGAGCGCCCGTGCTGATGTAGCGCTGCGCCTGTTCCGCGCGATCCCTGTCAGAGTAGTCCCAAGAACCGGTGCCGCCAGCTGGAGTCTGTGAAGCGAGATCCAAGATGAGGTCTGTGAAGCGCCTCGCTGGAACTAGACCGTCCGCTGGCGAAGAGGAGAGGGAGGATGAGACATCATCACGTGCCGAGCTCAGTCCCGCTGTCACCGAACCTGCATCTCTGGAGAAGAGCGACGGCTGCCCCATGGTCCGAGGAACTGCTGCCCAAGCTGGAACTCTGAAGTCCATTGCCGCGGCTAAGTCAGGTGGTGCAGGGCAGTAGACTGATCCTCCGAACCGACGGCGAAGAGCAAGAGATGAGAGGACCAGCAAACCCGGTCCCTGGCACGTGTAGACTCCATATGCTGCGACCGTTCCTTCGATGGTGCAGATCCTATCTCTGGAAGTCTGTGCGAAAGGGTTCCACCGTCTAAGGCACTGTACCAAGGCTGGCTCCTCGAACTGACCACAGTGGTTCCTCCCCGAAAGAGGCTATCAGCGCTAGTGGATCGCCCATGGCGCCACTCTCTATCACCGGCCGCGGACGATGGACCCTGATCTCTATGAGCTGGGCTCAGCGGGGTGGGCTCCCCGCCGGCTAATGACTCCCTGCAATGGGTCCGCGAGGTTCCGTGTAGACGACAAGGACTGACAGTGGGCACAGGAAGGCACGCAGCTTGTCCCCGTAGTCCGGGCTCAGTGAGGTGGCCACCCTGGTGGCTATTGGCTCCCCGTAAGAGCCAGTGGGCTTAGTCTGGGCGGGCTCCCTCCGGGGAGCAGTTGCGCTGAAAGCGATCCTGCTAGGAGCGCTGGGCTCCCGTGCCCAGCGCAACGTGCACCCCAAGGGTGGTGTGGTCGCACTCTCCCCTCTTGTCACTGGACTGTGCAAGCCAGGCTCCGAGCGGTGGGCTCTCTGTCGGAAAACGACTGCCGGACAGTCAGCGGGCTCTACTTGGGGACGATTGATTGTACATTGCTTAACGTCCCGACAGCAACAACCCTTTCTCAGGACGTGCCTGCACTGCTTGTGAAAAAAAAAACCCAACAGAATATTGAATGTATGTCGCCAGCCGGTCCAATACGTTAAATAAACCTACGCCATGGGGCCTAAATAAAGCTAAGACCATTTAGCAACACACATCCAATATCAAGAGCTACAGGCAGTGCAGACAGTTGGGAGAGTTTTAAAAAGACAAATACAGGTGAATGGACCAAGGGTAGACAGAAATACATGCCCCAGAATAGAGGGAAAAACCCACCCTGTGGGGCTGACCAGGGTGACCCTGGGAACTAAAAAGTAGTTAACCCCATCCAAGTCCCCCAGGGCGGACCCGGGTGAGGATACTTGGGGACGAGTGAGGACTGACAGCGGACATGGGATGGCGCATGGCACATCACTCCGAGCCGGGCTCAGCGAGGCGGGCTCTCTGTCGGTGAGAAGGTTCCCCGTAGGGACCAGTGGGCTTTGTCCCTCCGGGGAGGGGTCGCGTTGAGCAGTCCTGCGAGGAGCGCTGGTCTCACGTATCTGGCATGCAAGCACGCACCTGTTCCCACATCTCTCCAGCCCCGGTGATCCTCCCCTTGCGCTGAGACGACCAAGACAGCCTGCATGGGAAAATCTTAGCATCCGCTGAGTGCAAATAGCACCAACGTTGCTAAAAGTTGATAAAACTACAATTTTATCAGCAATAAGCCTGTTACACACATTTGCTGGCCTCCCCTCCTAGTGACAATAGGCCTTCCAAGGTTCATTCCTTTAGTATGCAACTATCGGACTTACTATAAGGTATCTCTGTACCAAGGGTTGTAGTTGTGCATAAAAGTTGAGAACAACAAGTAATCGGAGGAGGCTGGTTGAACAGGAAGGACATCCGAGGGGGCCGAGTGCAACGAGGCCGAAGTAGGGGGGGGGGGGGGATGGGTGGGTGGGGGGGGGGAGGGGTGGGGGTGGGGGGTGAGGGGGGGTGGGCAGCAGTCCCTGGCGGGGTGCGAAGCATGGTCCTTCCCCTGCGCTCGAGAACAGGGGAGCATGAGCGACGGGAGAGCTGGCGTATCTCAAGGGCTCTGAACTGCCAGACGTCCTCAGACGCGTGGGTAAGGTCTCTCCGAGCCGGGCTCAATGAGGCGGGCTCTTTACTGGGAGATGAGCAGGGACTGATAGCGGACATGGGACGGCGCAAGGCGCGTCACTCCGAGCCTGGCTCAGTGAGGTGGGCTCTCTGCCAGCAAATAGGCTCCCCATAGGAAGCAGCGGGCTTGTCCGCGCGGACTCCCTCCTGGAAGCGATCGGATTGAGAGTAGTCCTGCTCCGGGCACTAGGCTCCGTGTCCGGTGTGGCGTCCTGTCCACAAGGTCGTTGCGGTCTCGTGTGGTCACTGCTCTGGGCATGGGGGATGGCGCCTCGACTGGAGTCGGATCACACACTGGTGCCGGTCGCTCGCGTCCGTAACAACTCCATAACTGTGCTAGCGCAGCTCAGGCCAGGTGGAGCAGGTGTCGCAAGCGTGGTCGGAGGCACATCCGGCGCAGGGGAGACAGACCTTGGGTTATCGGACGGCCCTTGGAACCCTCCGCATTGCGTGCAGGTCAGCAATTGGCAACTGTAACACACAACATACCTGGAGGCACACCGGCGAGGGCCTGTGGGACCCCGCCCAGGTAAGGCGAGCCTTCGCAACATAATGGCACAAACAACAAGGCACAAGCCTGCAAGTAAGCGTCTGATCCTGTAACACCTATCCCCATAACAGCTAGTGGGCGTGGGCACGAGGGGCCCCGCCAAGCTAAGGGAAGCATACGACGCATCAGGACCAACACAAGCATGTCACGACAGGCACAGGCATGAGAAAAACGTGTGGTACTGCAACATTTACCCACAAAATGGGGACAGGGTGTGGGCACGAGGGGCCCCCACCAAGCTAAGCAAGCCATGGACGCAATAAGTACGCCAAGATGAAAAACAACAAGGTACAAACCAGCAGGTAAGCACCAAAACCTGCAACACCCACCAGCTGAACGGTGAGCGAGCGCGGGCACATGGGGTCCCGCCAAGCTAAGAGGAATTTGGCGCGAAAGCCAAAGCGAAGATGAAAATGTTTCATCCTTGCTCGAACCGGAGCCCAGCCTGGGAGACGGCCGAGGGCTAACACCGCTGAATTACCTCTCTACCAGTGCGGGGATGGGGAAGGCCGGTCCACAACACCCACAGCGCGTAAACACGGGCGATGTCCCCGCAAGTGCACCGAGTAGCCCCAAGCAACGCAAGGCGCAGGAGAAGGCAGCCGCACACGAATAGGGACAAGCAGACCCACACAGGGCAAGGCAGGTCGATGAAGCTGAAGTGCAACAAGAACCAAGTAGTCCGTAAGATCAGCGAAGCAACCGGTCGAAGTTCTAAGTCCGTAGGCTGGGGCAAACACATCAGAACGCGTGAGCCTAAGTAGCATGACTGGTTAGTCACTACGTGACCCGGAACCGGATGGTTCAGGAACGGGAGACGACTCTCGACCCTCTCGGGGTTCCCCGAGTGCCTCCCGGGTTGTGTGTTAACACAACGGGTTCTTAGGCTAGAATTGAGTAAGTAGTAGACACTTCCATAAAGTCATGTCATCGGTAATGTTTTTGAAGAAATAAATGGCCGTCACGCTGAATGAGTTATGGCTGGCTCAGATTATTCTACTCTGAATTGCAATGAAATGTCAACACTTTTCCCACTACTGTCGTAAGCATCCAACACCAGCTTACTAAGTAAGATGGTGTTGGCTGCTCCTGACAATATCGGTGAAGGCAAATTGTTAAAAAACAGTACCAGGATTCTTCCTTTACCTTGCTTACAAAGTGTGCAGTCTGTAATCTGTGCAGTACAGGGGTGCATATACATTACATTTTGTTTGTAAAGTTCTGTTTGT
The DNA here is from genome assembly GCA_036245525.1 of Semisulcospira habei. Lineage (NCBI taxonomy): Eukaryota > Metazoa > Mollusca > Gastropoda > Semisulcospiridae > Semisulcospira > Semisulcospira habei. Next base: position 35,010,297 of record BTPG01000003.1, read on the forward strand.
GACAGGAAACAGAAAAAAAGTATTCTGAACAAACAAAGCGTTTTTCAAGGGAAAATAAATAACAAAATACAAAAATAATATCATTAACCTCGGAGAACATCCACAGAGTCGATGACAAGAGGAATGCCACGCTCCCGCAGGCAGTTGGGCCAATGAACAGTCAGCATGACACGACGGAAGCTATGGTGGTATGGACCGAGGTATGTTGCCAGTCCGCCGGCCATGGCACAGCCTCCTGGGATAGCCACCAGGCGTCGCTGGTAAGAGTCGAATACCTGCTGGCTTCGCTGTCGCTCACCTCGCAAAATCTGGAAGATCGAGGCAAAAAACAAGATGAGTTGAAGAACTATTAGTGTTTGCAAACTAGGTAATGCTGGTATGTGTTCTGAGCAACACCTGTCATTAAAGACCATCATTTAGGTGGCTGTAGTCACCCGAATGATGGTCTTTAATTACAGGTGAATAAACAATATAAATAGAACAAATTTTAGTGTTTGCAAACTAGTTAATGCTGGTATGTTTGTTTCCTCAAAACACATTACCGATGATATTACTATTAGAAAATGTGTCTAAGCTAGACTAATTTTAGCCAAACATTGTTGTGTACATGGTAGGGGAGGTAACAAGGGGCGCTATAGCCTAGCCCGTAACCCGAGTAGCCACCCCTTCATCCCATCCGGGCACGCACCCACCGGATGCTTACCAGTCTGTTTCTTCGCTAGACAGTGGAAGGTTGTGTACATGGATAGCTCTCCTTTATCCGGCTCAGCTAAGATGGCAATGCGGTCCTGTTCCGGGTGGACACTTCCTGCGGAAGGTGCTCGTGGATCGCCGGCCTCTGACCCGCACCATGGAACCACGCTCGTTGATTACAAATCACGAGAACTCTCGTCACACAGCTCAAAGGGCTCAACGCGGTTCTGTTCCTGATGGCCCGTTCTGCTGGACAAAGTCGTGGACCACTGACCCTGTGAACCTCGCCTCGGCTCCCCCCGCTGCGGCTTCCCACACCACGCACGATGCTCAAGCAACCGCGACAGGTGCTGTCCCACCCTTGCCCAACCGACTCCTCCTCCACCACGCCTGGAGAGGGTGCGGCGAGCCCTCATGGCTAGAGGCTTCTCAGATGCAGCAGTGGAGGCCATCACTACAGCTCGCAGATCCTCGACCAGATGGGTCTATGAAGGGAAGTGGCGAGTCCTGTGCCACTGGTGTGATGACAAACGACTCTACCGCAGGCTTTTGACGGTGTTCCCCAGCTGGCGGAGTTTTCCTCTGGCTGTTCACTGACCAGCATTCAGCGCCAATCACCGTTCGGGGCTACCGGCTATGATCGCTGACATGTGCCGGCATTGGGGACGATCCGACCCTGGCGACTGCAGGACCTCGCCGATCTTATGGCCTCCTTCGGGCTACAACAGTCCGCCCTTCGCTCGCTTGTGCCACGATGGGACCTGCCCTGGGCGCTGACGTGGCTCAACTCTGCCTGCTTCAACCCTATCCAGTTGGCGCAGTTGCCGGACGGGACATGGAAGACTTGCTTCATACTGGCTCTCGCCTCTGCCTCCAGGATCAGCGAGCTGCACGCCCTTTCAGCATGGCCCGCATACTTGCAGTTCCGGACGGATGGCTCTGTTCAACGGCTTCCTGATCCAACGTTTTGCGCCAAGGCCCGATCTTCTTTGGCCACCCCTCAAGTGGCCACCTTTCCTCCTTATGAGTCCAGGCTCTTCCCGAGAGTCCAGACAACAGGACCCGGTGAGGGCTTTACGCGTTTTACCTGCGCCAGAACAAGCTGCTACGCAGGGGACGCACCCGCCTTCTCCTCCCTCTGTCCCCAGGTAGACATGACATCTTGGCCCGGACGATATCAACTTGGCTCCGTTGGGTGATATGCTCCCCCCTACCAGGATCTCCCCTGATGCAGCCAAACAAATGAACATTAGGGCGCACGAAATCAGAGCCATGACCGCTAGACTAACGGTCAACCGCAACTACGCAGTCAAAGATATCGTGGCGGCCGGGGGATGGCAAGCGCAGTCGACCTTTGCCCGATTCTACCTGAGGGACCTCTCCAGCCAGCGCCAGAACCTTCGCTGGTGGGAGACATCACGGCGGAGCAACACTCCCTCCTGGCGCCCCAGGCGCCGTTGGTAATCTTTGCTAAAATTATCGGGAGGTTGCTTGGGAGGGCGGGCCTCATTGGCAAGTAACTAGGAGTTAGGGGCATTATAGCGGCACCAACCTCCTCTTCGTCATTCTTTCTAATAGTAATATCATCAGTAATGTGTTTTGAGGAAACAAATTAATTTTTCTCTAAAATGTATTTTTTTGAAAAACACTTACAGATGATATTACTCGGATGACCCTCCCACCTGCCCCGCTTGCCGCTGTTCCGCTCAGAAACAGACTGGTAAGCATCCGGTGGGCACGTGCCCGGATGGGATGAAGGGGAGGCTACTCGGGTCACGGCCTAGGCTATAGTGCCCCTTGTTACCTCCCTACCATGTACGTACAAAACAATTTTTGGCTATAATTAGTCTAGCTTAGACACATTTCCTAATAGTAATATCAGCGGTAAGTATTTTTCGAAAAAAATACATTTTAGAGAAAAATTAATATATTGAGCAACTGCCTGTCATTATAGACCATCATTTTGGTGGCTGTAGCCACCTAACTGATGGTCTTTAAATGACAGGTGACACTGTGCCCTTCAAGACTTGAGAGAGCACTCAGTGGTGTAGGAACCGCCCCTACCCTCCCTTAGAATTTTTTTTTTTTTTTTTTTTTGGGGGGGGGGGGGGAGGAGGAGGCAGGGGCAAAGGGGCAAGGGGGGGGGGGATAAGCTAGAGTATCCCTGCACAAGGGAGTTAAGCCATTAATTCCACATGAATACGCTCCCTTCAGTTGAACGGGAAGTAGGCCGACCATCTCTCTCGAACACACACATCACCCCTTACCCTGCGTAACTGAGCGGCAGTGTCCAAGATTTTCCTCATTCTCTTGGTCTTCTCCTCCTGCTCGTTCTTGTCAATGGTGGCCTCCTCGAACCCTCGTGCCAAGTCCGCCAGTCGAACCTCAAGGGCCTGAACAAAAGAGGATTGAGCAAATAATTACAGTAAAGTTCAGATATAACAAATTCGCAGGGGACCCAGAATTTGTTGTTGTTGTAAGCAGAATTTGTTATAAGCGAAATGTCAGACTTTCTAATGCAATAATCCCAACTTCTCGACAAAGGCTTGTTTCAGTTCAGCCTAAGTTCGTTCAGGTGCAATTTAATGTAGAATCACTTAATTGTACTAGTTTGCAATTACCATACGTAAACAACAATTTATTTTTCTTTTTTCTTTTTATTATATTTGATTTTTTATTATATCCAACCTTTTCATAAGCAGAATTGATATAGTTTTCTGCAGTTTCATCAGCTTCAAGCCATAATTTCCGATTTCGATGATGAATTCAACACTGCCGGAAATTTTGGCCGTCTTCTCAGTAGCTCAGTGGTATCAAATCGATTTATGCATCAAGGAAAGTTGGAAGAGAGGTATCCTGGGATCTAGGGACCGCCTATGTGGCAATCAGGCACTGCACATTTTTTCTTCTTCTGTTTTTGCGTTTTCTAAGCAGAGAATAACCCAGCAAAGAAAGAAACATGCTTAGAAAAAAGTTACAAAGCAATTTATTAATATTTAATAACCCTTTTCATCCTGATACACCCATTGCTTGAAATAAACCTGCCTGTCATATACACTGTAATTCAAGGGTGGTGCCTGAGACGCCAAGCTATTCTGGCACCACCCTTGAACTAAAATGCTTGATCTGTCACCTTATTTGTAATGTAGCCTTTATAGGGCTGTAAGCAAATTTGTTAAAAATCATTCTCAGGATGTCATGGGTTAACATAGACTCTTTTCTAAGCATGCTCTTTCTTCACTGGGTTCTTCTGTGCATTTTGTGTGCTTGGCAGTCACCTTTTTGGTCTGGATTTCATTTTCCAAGTATGTTTGTGCCATCTACGTCAATGTTGACATGAGTGGATGTGGCATTTTTAAAAAAAAAATTCATACAGACATTTATGTACTCATATATCCTACAGGATAAAAAAGAGTTAGGGATGTCTGACCTTGCGTTTGCTCTCCAGCGTGTTCATCTTGTGCTGTGCGTTGTCCACGGCCTGCGTCGTCTCGTCCACCTTCTGGTGAAGTGGCTTGACCTTGCTCAGCATCATGCGGTGATACCTGCACGCCAACCACAACTTGTGATCGTACGACTACATAACCTTAGATTATGCTGATACTTGAGTGATGTTGCTGATAATGAGAGGCCACATGTTCGACCAGCCACAATCCCAACTGGTAATTGGAAAATGTGTGCGCTGATCGCGGATTACCACAAAATTGGTCAATATCAAAATCATTGGTAGGAGAGCCAGTATAACGGACTTGCTATCGATTATCAGCCTCTTGACTGCCAGGACTGCCCAAGTGCAGGAGGCATATATCCTCATGAGCCCCCACATTTGCGGGGGCCCATGAGGATCTATGCCTCTTGCTGAAACCACTTTGTATCCATGTTTCATTGGATGACTGGGTTCTTTGGCATGAATTACGGTCTCAAAAATTTCAAAAACAAAATCTGTGTTGAATGGTAGTAAAGGGTTTGTCTCCCTTGCACATACTATTTACAGCGCCAATGTCTGCATGCACAGGATGGTGAAAGTATTCAATTTATTTATTTATTTTTTAATTTTATTTTATCTTTTTTTTTTTTTGGGGGGGAAGAGGGGGGGACACAGGGGGGGGGGGGAGGGGCACAGAGGGGGGGGGGGGGGTGTACCCACATTTTACATGACCATCTCAAAAGGCCTCATTACCTGACGACCCCGCGCACCCATCGGCAGAGGGCACCGCAGGCCGAATTTCCCGTTTTCTTCTCCATCGTCTCCGGGTCAAACGACGGTTTCTTGAGGTATGGCTCGACGAGAAGCAAGGTGGACTCAGGGAGCTGGGCGTCATCAAACGTCATGAGCTCCTCATCGATGAACCTGAAGAGGTTACAGACAATCCTCAGTACCAAGCAGACAGAAATAGAACCCCACATTATGTTAACCCCTTCGCTGCCAGTGATCGTGAATTTCGCGTCTGAAATGACTGCACAATGACTGAAATGCATGTAAAGAACACAGATGTAAATAGGGCAAAAACGAATGTAGAACTAACAAGAGACATAAATCCTCATGAGCCCCAGCATTCACGGGGGCTCATGAGGATTTATGTCTATTGCAGCGGGGTAGCAGTTGCCTTGCCCTGTCAGTTAACACATTTACGACATAACGCATCCGGATACATGGCGTAAAGCTGCGTATCCAGATGCGTTACGCCATGAATGTGTTAACAGGCTAACCTGAAAATATCACTGCATGGATACATGAATGCCAGCTCATTTGAAACCTTAGGTGGCTTAAAGCACTGACATGGTATTTATGCTCTTGGTAGTCACTTTTTTGGTCTGATCGACACATTTTGGTTTTTGGTGAACAAAATTAACTGTTTTGGTCACGGAACCAGCACATAACAGTTTACTTAAGTCAATTTTGCTTCAGTTAGCTGTGGTGTGTAGTGATGATTTTATGTGTGTGTGTGTGTGTGTGTGTGTGTATGTGTGTGTGTGTGTGTGTGTGAATAACAACACTGAAGCAAATTCCTATGTCCCACGACAAATGGCTATAAATAATGTTATCGTTACACCAGAACATGTACATGATATACATCAACCCATGAACCAGACTTCATTACCTGTCCAGATTGGCCATTTGCCTCTTTGCTCCCTTCTGCCATGTCAGGTCTGCTGACGGAGATTTCACTGGAAAAAAAAAAAGAAGAAAAAGGCTGAGGATATAACGTGGTCATGTGAACGCAGATTAACTCATTCAGCCCCCCGGCCGTATTTCACAAATTTTGGAGGCATCATCTATTTGATCTAATGACTATGCACAAGTTGCAGGAGATGGATCGACCATGATAATTCAAGGGCCGTGCCAAGCTAATCTGGCACTGCCCTTGAATTATCATGGTCAATCCATCTCCTGCTGTAGGGACTCGGGGCGGGATGGGTTAAAGAGGTAGAGAGTCAGTCACAGTTGAAGCAATCTTCTGGAGGGCCAAGTACACAAACATATATGGATTTTTCTCTAAAATGTATTTTTTTCGAAAAATACTTACCGACGGCATTACTACTAGGAAGGTCTGGTGCAGCTAAGCGAAGACACTGGCGGGAAACGGCTGAGCGCGCCACTGGATAGGGATGTAAGGGAGGCAACTCAGGGCCTCTTGGTAACGACCCTTTAGAGTCGCCTGTATGTACACGAGTTTTTTGGGCTAAAATTGGTATGCTAAGCGAACCTTCCTAGTAGTAATGCCATCGGTAAAGATTTTGAGAAAACAAATCACCAGGCTGATGTCTACTGCAGTTGGCCTGTGCACAGCTGCTTCAACTCGCCACTGGCGCCTGGATGCACGGTAATTTCCACCCCTGCTTTTTCTATACAAATTACTTTGCTTAACCCTGTCAGCTCCGAGTCCCTACAGCAGGAGATAGATTGACCATGACAATTCAAGGGTAGTGCCAGATTAGCTTGGTGCCTGAAGGCGCCAAGCTAATCTGGCACTACCCTTGAATTATGGTTAATCCATCTCCTGCAACTGGTACATAGTCATTAGGCAACACCTCCAAAATTTGAGAAATGGGACCTTGGGGCTAAAATGGTTAAAGAAAACTTCGGATATAACAACAAAAAAAAAAACAACATTTGGGTCCCTAGGCGACTTGACTAAACTGACGCTGAATGTAAAAATTATAAGTCTCAGTAGAGGATTATGCCCAAGTGGGGTACAGGGTCCTCCTTGAAGTCTGTTGGAATCTTCAAAGAAAGACAGACAAGACAGACAATACTCACAAATCATAATGATGGCGGCCATCAGATCCTCAGTATCGATGGAGGGTTTAGACATGGCGCGAAGCTCCGCCAGTTTGTCCCGATCCATGGTCCTGACCACCTTTTTGGTGTCGGCCACGATGGCGATTGCCTTGTACACAGCTCTCTCGTGGGACACTTGGTACTCTGGCAGGAGCTGAGACAAAGTAAATAAATAAATAAATGCACTGTGTGATGGTATGTGCTCTTGGACATTGTGGCTCTAAGGCCACAAGGTCCAAACAACAAAACAGCGAATATTTGTGAAAGAGAAGTTACTTTTTAATTGCAATAGCAATCTCCCATTATGATCTTACTGCGAATACGTAGTGACACGAATTTCAAGTTCTGTTGCAATAGCAATTAAATCAAGCACATGAGAGATCCATAGCAACCAAACCAATTATGCTGATAAGATATCAAAGAATTTTGTCTGAGAATTCTGAAGGCACACTGGTTGCCTTCCTTGCTTCGCTACTACTGTACTGGTAACGAATCAAGGGAGGCAACCAGTGTGTAGTGACAGGGAGAGAACCACTGTGTTTTGAGAAATGGTGAGGCGTTTTGATGGTCCTTTTTGAGAACACAACAAAACCGCAATGAATGGAACTATTTATATTGTTCAAAGATTTTGAAAGATTTATTTCCATTACCACTTGCAAAACAGAATGGAACAAAGAGGATGGATAAGTTACTGACCTTCTTGAGCCTCTCGATCTTCTCCAGATGGTTCTTGACCACTCTGATCTGTTGCTCAGTGATGGCAGTGTCCTGGCCGATCTGGGACAAAATATTGATCGTGCCCTGAAACAAGAAGAATAAGGTCAAATGCATTTTGATTTTTCATGTCTTCTGCCAAGAGTCCAAAACAGCTCTGGCGGTTAAGCGTCAGAGCGAAAGAGAGCGAAGGAATTCAGCGGGTCATGGGTTCGAGTCCCCGTCCCAGTAACTGGACTCGCAATCCAGGGGAAAAAAGACGGGCTTGTTCAATAGCATGTCCGTTGAAAGGTCCTGATAAATCAACACAGTTGCAGTGCACCTGAACTGATATGTGTTCATGTACTCCATAGGCAATAGATTTCCCCCTCCCCCATAACCTGCCTGTCACGGCCGTCCATCATCACTTCAGTGCCATGGAGGTTAAACCCCAAACTAACCAACCAATCAATGTCTTTTGTGAAGATGCTGTCAAGCACACACAAAAAAAGGGCTACTGCAAATCTAACCAGTATAACCAGCACAATATAACAACCACAGAGCAACTCTTGTGCCAAATTAAGCCAATCCTGTCATTTTGTTAAAAAAGCTTGTTTAAAACATCAGGATAAAGAAGATATAAATCTACATATTTTCTGTCTGCATACAGGCCAGACTCAATGTGTCGTAACACCTGACAGTTGTAACGTCAGACCATGCAGTTCACATCAGCATTTATAATATGCCGAGTCAACCCCTTCACCGCTGAGAAAAACTGAACACCACCCAACTGCAAGAGGCATAGACCCTCATGAGCCCCCACAGTTGTGGGGGCTCATGAAGATCTATGCCTCTTGCTGGAAACAATTTTTATCTATGTTCCTTTGATGGCTAGGAACCTTTGAGTTTGAATTCACAATGATTTCAAAAATGCAATCTACATACAGTGGAGTCCGCTTAACACGAATTTCTGGGGACACGGAAAATCACTTTGTGTTAACCGTATTTCGTGTTAACCAATATGGCCTCAAAATTGATCACGGCCCTCCCGGCAAGGAAAAAGTGTGTAAGAGATGCGTGCGTGAATGAGTACGAGGTTAAAAGTGCACATTATTGTACTATATATGCTTACATTACGTTCAGCTCGCTAGGAAAACACAAGGAGATGTGTACAGCTCACGTAGTTAATGTAAAATCCACCAGGTAAAATCCATAGTAAAGTAAAAGCAACACAGGCTGAAATCTCGCATCGGTAAAAGCAACACAGTCAAAGTCATTTAAAAAACGGGCCATGATGGAAGTCGGTCTTGCGTTATTGACAGCCCGTGTAGAGAGACAATCGTGGATCTCATTAATCTTGTTTTTTCACTTCAAGCGTAGTCGACTTCTGTTTTACCTTGGGGGTAGCCGTGATCGGTAGTTAACTGAATTGAGGGAGTGTTGATACACGAATGATGCATGAATTCAGTTCAGAAACACTAGCCAATGAGAAGACGGATTACAACGACTGAAGGCTATTCAGCCAATCACAGGCTAGAGTTCATTCATGTGTCATGTGTACTACAGCACGAGAGCGACACGTGCAGTGTCCCTTTCATGAATCGGTTTTCGGTGTTTGAGACTGGAATCTGTTTTCGTGTTAAACAGGTGAATAATAGTGAAATTGCTCTGGTCGGGAACCGAAAACAGCTTCGTGTTAAGCGAAATTTCGTGTTAAGCATTTCGTGTTATCAGTGAAATTTTAATACATAATAAGAAGGCCGTCAGCCGGGAATGCAAAAACGGTTCGTGTTAACCGGAAATTCGTGTTAAGCGAGTTCGTGTTAACTGGACTCCACTGTACAATGGCAGAGAGGGGTTTAACATTGTCTTGAGGAATAAATAACCAGTTGATCTATCCCTGGTTAGATCGTGCACAGTTACGTTATAATATCATTATTACTCACAGCCTTGCGTTCCTCAAGGACAACCATCTCGTGCTCCAGTTGTTTTTTCAGCTTGATGGCCATCTCGTTCTCATAGCGAATCTGCTCCAGGGTTTTCGTCACGGCCATGTGAGTGGTCTCAATCTCTGCCTGTCGCTCATTGGCTAGAGAGATGAACCTGAAATGAACAAACACCATGCAAGCTTTATAACAAGGAAAGAAGTACTGAGCATAACTAGCTGTAGATTCCTTGCGAGATTTTGACCCCGTCCAAGAGTGTTACAGTAGAACTTGTTTATGCAAACTGATTTTGAGAGAAGAACCCAACGAAGAAAGAAACGCACTTAGAAAAGACAGTTACAACACAATTTATTAATATTTCAGATATATATACCCTGTGACGTAAAACAAAAAAAAAGAAGAACAAAAGTGTGTAAAAAAAAAAGAAGTAATATAAAAATGACGTCAACTAAAAACGCGTAAGAGAGAGACAGAGAGAAACTCAAAAAAGAGAGAGACAGAGAGATTTTGCTTGAATTAAAGTGGACTTAACTCTTTTCATCCTGATACACCCACTGCTTGAAATAAATGTGACTATGATAGTTCAAGGGTGATGCCAGAATAGCTTGAACTAAAACAATCTGTAATAATAATAATAAGCAATTCTTTTTAAAAATCAGCCTCAGGATGAAATGGGTTAAATGAAAACTGCTCTCTAAAAAGAAATCGTGAAGGGTAAAATGTGTCGCGTGTAGTTTAAGACTACCATCTAGGTGGCTAAATGATGGTCTTTAATGACAGGTGATCTCTCATAAGGGTCTTGCTCAAACAGGTTCAGCTGTGCTGTAGTTGCGAGTGTAGAGAGTTGTGCATTTCGTGTGATCTCTGTGGAAATTTTCGGCCAGTCTTTTTCAGCTAGGTCTCCACATATTGAATGTATAAAGTTGTACATTTTGTGTCATATTTGTGGAAAATTTTCACAAGTCTTTCAGACAGGCCTTCACATATGGAAGGGGACAAGGCCTGATATTCTCTTCCTCAGTCGGGTCCATATAAAGTCTTGCTGGGGAAGCACAACAAATTCAGTCCCTTTAGTAAGCGTTAGTCACTGGTAGGATTACATTTGCTGATGTGTCTACCAACATCAACCAAAACACGTGTGCAGGTCTGTGATTTTGGACCTTACGGCTTCCAGCCGTAAGGTCCAAAATCACAGACCAGCACACACATTTGTTCCATGTTTCTGACTCACTTCTCCACAAATTTCTCGTAGGTGGTGTTGGTGACGTGTCCGTACTCTCCTGTTGTCTTCTCCCCTCCGTCTTGCTGCCGCAACACCAGGTGCATGGAAGCCAGCATGTGCGCCACGTTCTCGCGCTGTACGGCCGTCATCCACTCCACACCTGACACGGCAAATAAGGTCAAGTCAGGTCAGGCGCAAAGAAAGATAAGGTACGGTATGGTAAACGAATGATGCGAATGAGTGATTGTTTTGTGCTGCAACTAATTGACCCCCCTAACATTCAAGCCATACCACACAAAAATACAGTCAATGTCCATGAGATTCTGAAAATCGTAATGAGTGAGGCAATTTATACAGAAGCACAGTTGGGAAGGCAAGCTGAAGGGCAGGAGATGAAGAGGCCGTCAAGAAAGTCCTGAGTTTACAATGCCAAGGACTGGACAGGCCAAAAAGCTACAGTAAAATTCTAGGTAGACCCAGACTCCAAAGATTGTAATAAGCGGGGTAATTTATACAAAAAAAAGTACAGCTGAGAAGGCGCGCTGGAGGGCAGGAGACAGCGAGGCCGGCAAAAGAAGTCCTGGGTTTACAATGTGAAGAACTGGACAGGTCTACAACTTCCTGTTCTACACCAGGCATCTAGGCAGACCACAATGGAAAAAGCTGGTGAAGAAAGCGTCTCATGTCCCCCCAAACAACATTCTAGGTCAGGGAACTGAGTGATTAACCCATTCAGCCCTGACGTACTACAGCAGGTGATGGGTCGACCATGATAATTCAAGGGTAGTGCCAGATTAGCTTGGCCAAGCTAATCTGGCACTGCCCTTGAATTATCATGGTCGATCAATCTCCTGCAACAGGTGCATAGTCGTTAGATGACACCTCCAAAATTGGGAAATATGTGCGCCGGGCTGGATGAATTAAGTGAATGATAGTTGCAAAAAGCGTTGTTGTATCCAATCTTTGTAGTATGTGACCTCGCTTATATAAAGGTTTACTGCACAATTTATTGCAAACAGATTTTTTTGGGTGGACATCACACAATGCTGGTTGATACCACTCTTTGATGGTATGTATAAGTACACAGCATGCACAAATTAATCAGACTGACGTTGGCACAGCTGGCCCATGAACGGCTGTGTGAAGTCAGACTGCTGACGACACCAGTCTGATGAACTTATGCTTTCAGGCTACGTTATGCCTGGTAGATCAAGCATCCAGCAGTTCATGTGCTTTATTTCAGTGGTGGGATTTATTCAGCAGTGGTGGGCTTACCGCTCACAATCTACTTCAATGTGTACCACCTCTTTGCAATGGTAAAAAAAAAAAAAAAAAAAAAAAAAAAATGTGGGATAAATAATATACAGCAGGACCTGACCTGAGTGACCACCCAGATATGAAATCACCTGTCATTAAAGACCATCATTTCGGTGGCGACAGCCACCAAAATGACGGTCTTTAATGACAGGTGAGACGTTTTTCGCCCTTTAAGACTTATCTTGCAAAAGCACCTGTCTCTTATGACTACAATATTTTTGGCAAAACCTGTCAGTACTGGAGGCAGAACAATCACGAACTTGCACTCTGCGGATGACATTGAAGGCCTTGCAGGAACAGAGGAGCTAGCTCAGCTGGTGGAAAAGCTGGACAGTACAGCCATTGTGTTTGGGATGGAAATCAGTGCAGAGAAGACCAAACTGAAGACCAATACCACCAGTGGCATTGGCAGCGACATCATGATTGGAGGCCCAAAAATGGAAACAGTTAATAAATTCAAATACAACAGCACTGACAAGATTGAAGACCATATGGAAGGACAGAAACATCACACTCTGCTCCAAGATCATACTGATTGCGCTCCATAGTCGTCTCAGTGTTCTTATAAGCCTGTGAGTCACGGACCCTCACAGCAGACCTTGAAAGGAGGATACAAGCCACTGAAGTGAGATGTTTTCGAAGGCTGCTTGGCATTTCATACAGAGATCACATCACGAACAAGGAAGTGGGAAGCAGAATCAGGCAAGCCATCGGGCCCTATGAAGACCTATTAGCCATTGTGAAAAACCGCAAATATGGGCATGTCACGCGTTCAGCAGGGCTTGCCAAAACAATCCTGCAAGGCACTGTGCAAGGAGGACGAAGGAGAGGAAGACAGAGGAAAAGATGGGAGGACAATATCTCAGAGTGGACGGGACTGAAGCTGGACGATACACTAATAATGGCAGAGAACAGAGAGGAATGGAGGGAGCTGGTTGCCAAGACATCAGTGGTGCCCCCAACAGTTGGCAAGACTATGGGATAGATAAGATGCCTTTGAAGACTTCTCTTGCGAGAGCAGCTGTCTCTTATGACCGCAGTATTTGTGACAAACTGGTGGATGCTCAAAACAGGTTCCACAGTATCTTATTCAAACCTGCTAATTGACCAAATACATTGCTCAAAAGCTTTGTCACTTTTAAGACGAGTGTTCAACTTACCCTTGAGGTGGTACAGGGCATGGTCGACCAGCTGTGTTTTGGACCAGTGCTGGAACCAGATAAAGTTGACGTTCTTTGTGAATGCGGGGTACTGACGACACAGTCGCTGGAATTTGCTGTCCGTGTTGCTGATGACTAGACACACTCGGCAGTTGTTTCGCACAGTCCTGAAGACAAAAACAAAATAATAAAGGTCTTATGAGAAACACTAGTAAGGTATTGTTTGCAACGAATGACACCCAACGATGAACAAGAACAAGATCACAGATAGCCATGGCATGCCATAAGCATCGACAACACTGGAGTGTTGTCTGTGCTTTAGGGAGTCATTTGTCATTTGTTACAAACAAAACCTCACTATAATATGAAGTCTCAAGCTCTATGCTTTCATAGTCTTCTGGATTTCACAATTCCACAAACTTCACAATAACTGTGATCAATCAGAATGTAAATGTTTTCTAATTATGGACAACATGAAATGGACAATAGGCAGACGAACAAAGGACAGATCATTATATGGGCCCGTATTTTCTACCATACTTGAGCCAGCAAAAGAATAAATAAATAAATAAATAAATCCCAATTACAACACATTTGTTCAGAAACAATTCTATAAATATTGATGATATAGCAAGAAACATCAATGATATTTTCCATACCAGTAAAGAAACAACCATTGTTAAATTAATGTCAGACTCCTATATGCACTTGTAATGCATGTAAACTTTAAATTATTAAGTTTCAAGTCTAAAGAGGTTGTTATTTTGTTTTGTTTTTTGTTGTTGTTTTGTTTTGTGTTTTTTTTTTGGGGGGAGGGATAGGGAGGGAGGGGGGGGGGGGAGGGGTCTAAAATCACCAAGATGTGAAGAGACATTAAATAAAATGCATTCATTCAAATAAAATAAAATAAATAAATAAATAAAGAAAGAAAAAGAGAAGAAAACATGTCACAACAAAAACTGACTTGAGGAAGAAGTTCCATGCGACATCGCGGGTGTACGTTAACCCTGCCTGCGTGACCTCCGTGCGGATGGAGTTGATGATGGTGGTCTGTTCCTCAGCCGTGAAGAGCGGGGTGATGCAGCAGGACACGATGAACTCTGTCAGGTACACCAGCAGGTCGTCCGTCATCAGCTCCTCCTCGTGGATCAGCAAGGCCAGTTTTTCTCCCTTAGGACAGACAGCGCAACGTTCAAGTGCAAATTACATGTACCCCCTTTGCACATCACCAGAAGCAAAACTTCTTCGGGCCCACGACAGACGCAGAGGGCCCGCGCACAGCGCAGGCCCACTGTGGCCGTCGCGGGCCCGAGGACCTTTGCTCACTGGGATGCAGTCTCAGGTTAAAGTGCAAGTGCAATTTTTGAAGCTAGACATTACACATAACCATTATAAACGTTATCTTTGTACCAGCACAAGTGTAAGCTACCACCAACTGCTCTTCATTACAACATTAAAAATCATGCAAAAACTGCTATAATCATTAGAAATGTAAAGTGACAGAATTAAACAAGTACATCCATACATAAAAGCTAACTAGACTGTACATTACTAGTACATAACCAATATAAACTGTCCTAGCCAGAGTGTAAGTTATAAGCAACTGCTCTTATGACATTCAAAATTATGTCAAAACATAGAAAGATCAATATAAAAAAAAAATAATCAGCACATAAAATGACAAAACTGACAAAGCATTTTATGTCCGAATACCAAATAACCAAGCATTACAAATGACCACTATAAACTTTACCTTTGTCCCAGCACGGGTGTAAGCCATCACCATGTCGGATTTGAAGAGGTCCAGCCTGGACTCCGCGCTGGTGGTGTGGGGGGAGGGGCTGAGCATGAACACCGTGTAGCCACAGAGGTGAGCTGCCAACTTAACAAGCACGGACACTCTGCCCGGGCACCCCTCAGCGACCAGCACGGTGTTGGCGCCTTCGTGGGGCGAGGCGATGGTGCGTGACAGGCGACACACTTGCTCCACCACGCTCTGTGGAAAGAGTTGTGTCAGTTAACTTCTTTGTGCCTGCAGCCACTGTAAACAATACCAGTGGCTGCATGCGCAAGTGGGTTAACCCTTTGGGTGTCAGTAGCGGTTTTAGGTCACGATGATTTCTGCAGGAATCATCATGACTAAACCGCTACTGACACCTAAACGGTTAACAGAACAGAATAATCCAAGCAGCAGGGGGGAACACACTGTCTTGCGGCAAATGTTATATGTATAGAAAACTTTGTCAGCAAAAGCTAGTCTATTTTAGTCTGGCTGACTTTGCGTCATTGCCTCTTGAACAAATGAAACTGCTTATAGAATTCAGCTACTTGATAAGAAATGGGAATTTCTTCTTCTCCTTCTTGTTACAGTCATGCGTGCTGCACTACATGATTTTGGACCTGACGCCTTGTGCTGTAAGGTCAGAATCACAGACCAGGACACATACCTTTTCTCTGTGACAATGCCACATATTTAACATGAAACAGACATTTTGTTCAAGTCATACAACCAGACACAATTGAATCTAAACCCTTCTCTCGCAGCTTTTGTTCCTGAAATCTTTGTTAATATAACCCTTTGCATGTCTGCAGCGGTTTTTGTCGCAATAATTCCTACAAGAATCATCGCGACAGAAACTGCTACCGACATGCAAAGGGTTAACGCTAAAGAGCCAAAGATGTCCAATTAACCTTGGATAAAAAGTGGTTTCAGCAAGAGGCATAGATCCTCATGAGCCCCCGCAGTTGCAGGGGCTCATGAGGATCTATGCTTCTTGGAGCTGGATCATGTTCATTTTTGTCGTGGCAGTGAAGGGGTTACAATAGGGCTCGGGAAGATGACGTCATCACGCTAGTCGTAGCGGCCATCTTGAGAGGATATGCGACTCATGCGCTCATCAGGAAATCGCTGTCAGGGCAATGTCAGGAAAGTCCTTACGTGCTATAGGTAATAACACCATGTCTTGCCATCACCGTAGGAAACCGCTAACCAGAATCTGTTTTTGTTTGTTTCCAAAGAGGAAGAAACATGACGAAAAACGTGTTGAAACATTACTTTGCTACTATGTAAAGTCTGTCGTATCCTCTCAGGATGGTGGCTGCCGCACCAATGCTCCTAGGCAATGCTGGGAACTTCCCGAACCCTATAGCAATAACAGCAAAAGCAATAACACACTTCTCTTCCTCCAGTATTGCCGATGGTGTGCTGAAGAGGTCACCAAGACCGAAACAGCTGTCCACACCGGCTCAATATCTGGACCCCCACTTGGGGGACCTAGATTTAAATTTCCATGCACCAAGGGGCTGGAACAGTGGGATATGTGATACGCCCTCCTTCGGGGGGGCTTCCATATGCATTGCTTCCAGTCACTTACTTAGCGCACCCCCTCTTTCCTATCTTTTTTTTTGTGTGTGCTTGGACCAAAGTAGATCTATGATCATTGGTCTATCATGCACACTTCTCTCCCTTGAAAGTGCTTTTTCCTACTCACTTGGTAGTTTCTTCTAAATTACAAGCACTGGCAGTCAACCCTTTCGGGTCTAGTTTTTTTCAATAACACACTGTCACAGCTTAGCGCTCACCTTGTACAGAGCCAGCTTGATGCGAGGATGAATCTTGTTAAACTCCTCCACCCCTTTCTCCAGGAGCTCCGTCACCTCCTTCAGGCTTTTGGCCGACCGGTACAGGTCCGTTCGAGCATCCTCTTCTGACACGCTTGAGCTGATTCGCGTGTCGATCATCCCGGCTGTGACGATGCCGCTGTCTTGCTCAATCAGGTTGGAGAAGAGAGGCATGCGCGGTCGGACGATGGCGTGAATCTGCGATAATAAAAAAATTTTAAAATCAAGTTGTGTGGTCTGTGATTTTGGACCTTACGGCTGAACGTGGTAAGGTCCAAAATCGCAGACCAGTTCACATCTATCAACTAGTCTATATTAATGCACTGCATTTTTCCAGGATTTTTGTTGTTGTTGTATGCATTGTAATAAATGTGAACTCCTGCCATATTCAAGGAAGACAAAATTAAAGAATCTTGAATCCAAATACATGTATATGCAGCAAATTTGCATTTCCATTGCCCTCATCATTCCTAACACATCCCTCAAATGCAACCTTTTCCTCCTCCTCCCCCCCCCCCCAACACCCCCCTCCCTCCTCCCCCGGCATACCTCCACCATTTCCAAAGACAAGCCAACCCATTATGCATTACTTTGCAAGTGCAATCTACAAAATATTCTGAAAAGTATCCCCCCCCAAAAAAAAAAAAATAATAAAATAAATAAATAAATAAAATAAAAAATATAATAAATAAAAATCAAATAAATAAATGAATAAAGAATAAAGATAAAACAAACAAACAAAAAAAAAAGGACAAAATACTTGATCATCATCAATGAACTGTTTGCGGACGGCAGTGACGAAGGCCTGACGGAATCGTCGGATGTCCACCTCGCTCACCATGCGTCGTCCGTACACCCAGTAACACTCGTGTTGCCATAGCAGCAGCAGGCTGTTCTTCTCACATGCAGGTTGCAATGAAAGGCAGATGTTCCTGAAATGGTGCCAATTAAGGTCAACCATAATGAATGTATTCAGAACACAACAAGAATACAGAAAACGAAAATAAACATTGCCATTTATTTTGGACACAGCAGTTCCATTCGGTCAATCGATCCATTCATTGATCGATCCATCCATCCATCCATATATCCATCCATCCATCCATCCACACATGTAAAACATGGGGAATCCTGTAACAAGTCTCCTCACCTGAAGATGTTTGCCAGATCACGAGCGGTGAAGATATAGTGGCATCGCTGTGCAGTGGGCAGGAACATGGTACGCAGGCGATTGTGCAGCTCAACCGTGACGCAAACCAGCGATCCGACAACGCGTCTCAGCGTCTCCTCTCCTTGTATGCGACTTTGCACCTGTGCCAGAAAGTTTCTCTGCTCAATCAAGCTGTGTGTGTTCTTTTCACATGAAAAGTGTGCCCAACATATTCATAACACGGTAATGCCACAGAAAATGAATCAGTAAAAAAAAAACAGATATCAATCCATAGATGCATATACATCTTGGTCTAAAACCTTAAGGCTTAACTCTTTCGAGACGTGCCGCATCCAGATTCGTGGCTTTACGCCACGAATCCGGATGCGGCACATCTCGAAAGAGTTAAAGCCATAAGGTTCAATGCCAGCTGATCAAAACTGTGTTTCTGCAATCTTTGTTAATTCAAGACCAAAGACTATATACAGATGTCCGATTCAAAGTGGCATCAGCAAGAGGCATAGATCCCCATGAGCCCCTGCAACTGCGGGGACTCAAGAGGATCTATGCCTCTTGCAGTCGGCTGGTGTTCGCATTTTCTCAGCACTAAACGGTTTACTATCACAGCCCAGAACTCATGTATTCACACTTTCAGACGTAAACCCTTTCCTACCAGTTATCACAGAAATGAATTTTGTTTCTGAAATTTTCAATTCCATGCTAAAGAACCTCAGCCGTCCAAGGAACGTGGAGAAAAAGTGGGGTCAGCAAGAGGCATAGATCCTCATGAGCCCCCGCGACTGCGGGGGCTCATGAGGATCTATGCCTCTTGCAGCTGGATCACGTTCACTTTTTCTCAGCAGTCTTGGGGTTTAAGACAACACCAGACAAAAAACTGAGGATGTAGCTGCTGCCAATTCTTGCTAGCTAGAAGCAAAACACATTACATCCTGAGGCTGACTGTAAAAAAAAATTGTAAAAACATTTGCGTATTGTCTTATGAAGGATTCATTACAGATTAGGAGACAGATGGAGCATTTTAGTTCAAGGGTGGTGCCAGAAAAGCTTGGCGCCTCAGGCGCCAAGCTATTCTGGCACTACCCTTGAACTATCATAGGCAAATTAATTCTAAAAGTAGTGTGTGTCAGGATGAAAAGGGATAAGGAACAGACACATGAGAAAATGTGCCTTTTGAAGAAGGTGCTGTCTGACTGAATCCACCTAACTCCAAATTCTGTGCCTTTTCTGACCTACGTCTGACATAGAGACAATGTGTATTACCTTCTCATCCTGCAGGCCCAGGTGATGCGCGGCCGAAGAAGCCCCGCCACCTGATGCCTCTGGAGTGAAGAAGTGGGTTCCCAGCAGTGTTGTGAAAATTGTCTGCAGTTCTTTGTCTCTGTAAAATAAACCACAAGTCAGTTGCCACTTTTCTTCTCCACACTGATAAGTAAAGTGTCTGAATTGTATACTTGTCTATTTTGAAAAACTTGAAATATTAACCGTGTTGTGACTGTCATTTCTAAGCATGTTTCTTTCTCCATTGGGTTCTTCTCTACAAGTAAGTATAGGTGTGTGTGTGTGTGTGTGTGTGTGTGTGTGTGTGTTCGTGTGCGTGCGTGCGTGCGTGCGTGCATGCGTGTGTTCAGTTTCCATAATAAATTTATCACTTTATGTCATTGTATAACGCATGCTGAAAGCTGACAGTGGTAACAATATGGGGAGGCAGGCATTTTCTGATCATGTTTGAGGATTCTCCTTCAATCTTGACATACAATTTCTGCCTTTGCTTTGTGTGTTACTTCTTTTTGCAGTCGAGACATGTTATGATTATTTTTGCTATTAGTGTAAGAAAGGGTTAGATTAGCTTGGCGCCATCAGGCGCCAAGCTAATCTGGCGCTACCCTTGAATTATCATGGTCGATCCATCTCCTGCTGTAAATCAAGGCTAAATGGGTTAACTGAAAGCCAAAGGAGGAACATGCATACAACATGGGATTAGCAAGAGAAATAGACCCTCATGAGCTACATGTATCTGAAAGGGCTCTTGCAGTTGGCTCGGGTTTGGCAGTGAAAAGGGTCAAGTTGGCTATAAACCCCTAAAAATAAATCTACACTGCTTCATAAATGATAACATGCAAATCCTGTTGAGCTTGCAGTCACTGGTATTGATAATCCTTCGACTGTTGGTAGCCGTTTTTGTCGCGATGATTCCTGCAGGAATCATCACAACCAAAACTGCTACCCACAGTCAAAGGGTTAACAGAAATGCTGGCCCCATTCACAAGGGCGGTTAGACTTACGCTGGGTAGGGACAGCCGAAGATGGCAAAGTGTCTCAGCAGACGCTGGCTGGTCCGCGGCGTGTCAGCGGTGGTGTGGGGGTTAAGCGTTGTGACGTAGGTGACGTTCTTGACGTAGCGCCACGTGTGGGTGGAGGGGGAGTAGATACCTCCGTCGTCCAAGTGTTCACGCACCAGTTCACATGCCGTCTGATGGCCAAACTGGTCCACCTGTGAAACAATCAATACATGTACAATTAGTTACTCTCTTGCTTCACAAAACAGATCCTCATGATCCCTGTCAAATGAAATGTTGCAGTTTACATCCTTAGCGGTCATCTTTCTGGTCTGAATTTAGTGATACAGGTTGTATGGAGCTACGAAACGATGGTGGAACTAGGTGTTAAAAAGATGGTCTAAAAAGTGGAGATTCGGTCAACTCACCTGAGAAAGGTTGATGTCATCCACAAGACACAGAAGTCTTTTGTTGCCCTTTGGAACGTGGGTTCGGCCATGTTTCCATTCCAAACGCTCATCCAGTCGGTCAAACAGCAGACGTGAGTTTGTGAACCTAACAAAAAATCAAGAGATGCCATGCAGTTTTAAAGAAAATTGCTTTCATGCTACTGACACTAATTATTTTTTCACACTCCTATGTACAATTCCTTGTGAAATTCTATTCATAATGCAAATGGTCCTCAAGCTGATATGTTAGCTATAGCTGGCCTGTGCACAGCTGTGCGCGGTTGTGCACAGCTGTGCATAGGCCAGCTGTAGCTAAAGCCAGCCTAAGGATCTACTGCCGCCTTGTCTGGGGGCTTTCTGCTTACTGAATAAACCTGCAATGATTTTAATAAGTCTAAACAAACAACCTCAGAATGTAAAGCAAGGCAAAATATTTTGTGCAAGTAGTATAGATACTAGGATTTTATAAAACTGAAGCAAAACTAACCTGTTTGCATACACCACAAGGGAGAGTACCTCTGCCACTTCTCCAGAGCACACGGTGCGGATTCGCTCGTTCACGATGGCCGTCTTGCCACACCCGTTCTCTCCCACCAGCATCACATGGCGCCCAGCGTCAGTCAGCACTCCCAGCAGATGGAGCAGTTGCTGTAACACAGCCACAACAAAGATATCAGGCCCCCCAAACAAACTGAAATTATTTCTGAAGTTAATAAGAAAAAAGCAAATAAGGATTAGATTAACACATTCTACACCAAGGACCGAAATCCCCAAAGTTTGAAGTTGCCCTCTGAAGGATTGTAGTACAACTCCAGAGACAGATCGAGCATAATAGTTCAAGGGTGGTGCCAGAATAGCTTGGCGCCTATGGGCGCCAAGCTATTCTGGCACCACCCTTGAACTATCATGCTCGATCCATGTCTTGCTGTTGTGTGTTGGGGCTGAATGGGTTAACCCTTTGGTTGTCAGTAGCACTTTTTGTTGCTGTGATTCCTGCAGCACTATTTTCAAACTTACTTGGTACTTAAAAAAAAAAAAGTGTTTACATCTTGGCCCAAATCTCAGTCCAAAACATCTCTGCAACCTTTTCAAAACTGCCTGGTTTGGCAAGTGTAACTAGCAAACTGAATTTAATAAAACAATAACTCATTCACAAAAACATCAAGAGACGGACCTCATTCTGAACAGTGTGAACAAACGCATCAGCTGGAATGCCCTGGTGGGGTGTGCCGGTGTACGAGGGGATGAGTTCGCTCCACTTGCAGAAGTTGTGTGATTCATTGTCCACGACGTAGTCAAACACCTGATAAACAGAAAAAAAGATTCAGAAAGAAGGATTCACTTCAGTGTTTGTATAATCAAACTACCAGTACAACACATATAATTATGTCTACTGTACAATTATTTTTAAATATACACCAAAATAACCCAAACTTAAATACATATCACATGATGTAAACAAAAATCATCCCAAAAAAACAACAATCTGTCACCACATACATCACAAAATGACAGTTTCTTAACATCCCCCCTCCTTAATCAACCACATACATCTCAAATCAAGCATCAGAGCCTATGCAATTAACCCTTTGGGTCTGCAGCCACAGGTACTGTTCACATTACTGGTGGCTGCATGCACAAGGAGGGTTTTAAGATTAACCGTACATACTGTTCCGTCCTCAGGGTAGTCAATGTGTTGGTCAAACTGTGTTCGCCACCAGTCACTGAATGATTCTCGGTGTTCCATGTCAAGAGTGCCGCCAAACGCCCAGACAGCGGAGTAACTGAAGTACCGTTCGTATTCAACATCCGTCAGGTCCGTGAACGAGCTCACCAGTGCCTGTCAGAAAGCAAGATATTTTAACCCATGCAGCTCTAAAGTCAAATTGTTAACTTTTGGCATAGTCCTCTGAAGACTTTGTCCCAGACCGGGGGATCGATCAACCGTGACAGATCATGGGTGATGTCAGAATAGCTTGGTGCTGAAAGCGCCAAGCTATTCTAGCACCACCCTTGAACTATAATGGATGTTGTATCTCCTGTTGTAGCACATCATAGCTGTATGAATTAACCTCTTGACGGCTACTTATGATACGGCACAGCACCCCACCCCACCCACCCCCCGCTCCCTCCCCCCCCCCACCCCACCCCACCCCCCAAAACAAAATACAAAAAAAAAATTAACTTTACGGAATTTCCACCATGTCTTGTAGCAGTCAAAGGAATAACCCATTTAGCCCTGACACCCTACAGCAGGAGATGGGTCGACCATGATAATTCAAGGGTAGTGCCAGATTAGCTTGGCGCCTGTCGGCGCCAAGCGAATCTGGCACTGCCCTTGAATTATCATGGTCGATCCATCTCCTGCAACTGGTGCATAGTCATTAGATGACGCCTCCAAAATTTGGAAAATACGGCCATCAGGCTCAATGAGTTAAAAAGTGAAGCTTAAGGATTCTGTTGACGCAAACATATTCCAATGTATATGAAACTTAACAAGTTTGTCAAAATTCACTCTTAAAATACAAATTGTCAAAATTTAAAATGGTCGCTTGTTATTGATTTTTTTTATGACCATGCAGTTCTATGCCGTAACTGGTAAGGTCCAAACTCACATACCAGCACAAATATACACTCTCACTGAGTTGGTATACATCACCCTACTCTAGGTGCTAATGTACCCAGGAGCCAGCTGCATGAGCAAGCTTAAATCCTGCACCACCACTAAGCAAGGTGCTCCGCTATAGCGGAGCACCTTGCTTGATGGCCCGCGCAGAGTTATGCTCACTCACGCAACTAAAGCCAGGACAAAAAGTTCCCACGGTTTATGCACCCTCTCCATTTGTGTCAAGGTGTACGATGTACCTCGACATAGAAGAAACATGTAGAAAAAATATTAACCCATATCATTCGGAATACACCAGTGTGTGAAATAAGTTTGACTAAAATAGTTCAAGGGTAGTGCCAGAATAGCTTGGTGCCTCAAGGCACCAAGCTATTCTGGCACCATCCTTGAACTAAAGCCATTGGTCTATATTCTTCTCTGTCAGTACTATAATGTAGCTTGCATATGGCAGTGTCCTCGCGCTGGGACCATACGGCGTTGAGGCGCGTCCCCTGGGTGGTGGATAGGGGGTCCCTCGTGAGAGGGGTGCACCGAATGAAATAAGGTGCCGTGAACCAACATGGTCTAAGGGAAGGTGACCCTGACAGAAAACCCCTGGTCCTCCTAGTAAGGGGGTTGGGCGTGGGGGTAGCTTCCCCACCCTGCAAAAAAGGAAATAGCTACAAAAACGCCGACGAAAAGACTAACAGTAATTCCATTCCTGGAGGAGGAAGGTTCTTCTACCAGAAGACTTATGACGTCCTGTGGTGAAAGCCGGAAGTCTTCGGAAGCCACAGGACCGAGCCGCCTCTCTCTATCCAGGGATACAACCATGGGCACATGGAACGTCAAGACCATGTACCAGAGCGGCAAGGCCGCCCAGATAGCAGCGGAAATGCAAAAGTACAACCTTTCCCTGCTAGGTATCAGTGAAGCCAGATGGACGCAGTCTGGCCAGAAAAGGCTGTTAAGTGGGGAGATGATTCTGTATTCAGGTCATGAAGAGGAGAATGCCCCCCATACAGAAGGTGTAGCATTCATGCTGTCGCCAGTGGCACAGAGCGCGCTGATGGGCTGGGAACCTCTTGGGCCAAGAATTATCACAGCAGCCTTTAGAACCAAGAAAAAGCTCAAGCTGAATGTCATCCAGTGTTATGCGCCCACTAATGACAGTGATGAGGAAGAGAAACAAGAGTTCTACGACCGACTCCAGAGTGCCTTGGACAAATGTGCGGAGCGAGACATCACCATCGTCATGGGCGATTTTAATGCCAAAATAGGGGAGGACAACACCGGATACGAAGAGGTGATGGGGAGACAGGGACTAGGCTCGGAGATGAGTGAGAACGGGGAGAGGTTTGTAGACTTTTGTGCTCTAAACCGACTTGTCATTGGAGGCAGCATCTTCCCACACAGAAGAATACACAAAGCAACTTGGGTCTCACCTGACCATACAACAGAGAACCAAATAGACCATATCTGCATTAGCAAGAAATTTAGAAGATCCCTTCAAGATGTTCGAGTGAGGAGGGGAGCAGATGTCGCCTCCGACCACCATCTGCTTACCTTAAGAATGAAGCTCAAGCTAAAGAAAAGCCGCACAGAGACAACAAGAAGACAGCGCTATAATGTAGGCCTCCTGAGAGAAACTGGAGTTAGAGAAGAGTTTAAACTGGTGCTGTCCAACCGGTTTCAAGCGCTGCAGGAGCTAGTAAATGAAGAGGAGGCGGTCACCACAGAGCAGCAGTGGAAGGCAGTTAGAGAGGCGCTGAACTCAACCTGCAAAGACACTGTAGGGTTCAGGAAACACCATCACAAGGACTGGCTGTCGGCACAGACCTTGAAGAAGATAGAAGTGAGGAAGCAGAAGAAAGCAGTTGTCAACAACAGTCGCACAAGAGCAGCCAAAGTAAGGGCACAGGGGGAATACTCGGAAGCCAACCGCGAGGTGAAGAGTAGTATCAGGGCAGACAAGAGGGCCTACACAGACAGCCTGGCAGCAGAGGCAGAAAAGGCAGCAGGCAGCGGCAACATGAAACAGCTCTACGACATTACCAGAAGATTGTCAGGCAAGTATGGCCATACAGAAAGACCAGTAAAAGACAAAGAAGGCAAGCCTATTGCAGACAGAGCAGACCAACTCGACAGATGGGCCGAGTATTTTGAAGAGTTACTGAACAGACCGAGCCCACCCGAACCCCCAGACATCCAGCCGGCAGAGACCGACCTACCCATCAGCTGTGACAGACCCAGCCGGGAAGAGATCAGAAGAGCAGTGGCATTTTTGAAGAACGGCAAAGCAGCAGGCCCAGATGGCATCCCAGCGGAGTCTCTGAAAGCAGACCTAGAGACAACAGTGGAGATGCTGTACCCACTGTTTGGAAAGATCTGGGAAGAGGAGGTGATGCCGGCTGACTGGAAGGAGGGGTACCTAATCAAGCTTCCCAAGAAAGGCGACCTCAGCAAGTGTTCCAACTACAGAGGAATCACCTTGCTGTCAGTACCAGGAAAGGTCTTCAACAGGATCATCCTGGAGAGAATGAAGAGCTCCGTTGACCCCCAGCTGAGAGACCAGCAAGCAGGATTCAGGAAGAACCGATCATGTACAGACCAGATCGCCACTCTCCGCATCATCGTGGAACAGTCTCTGGAGTGGAGCTCCCCGCTGTACGTCAACTTTGTGGATTATGAGAAAGCATTTGACAGTGTGGACCGAGAGACTCTGTGGAAACTCCTACGACACTACGGTGTACCCACAAAGCTCGTCCGCCTGATCAAGAGCAGCTACGATGGCATGACATGTCGCGTGATCCACGAAGGGCAGTTCACCAGGGAGCTCCAGGTCAGAACTGGTGTCAGGCAGGGGTGTCTGCTGTCTCCGTTCCTCTTCCTACTGGCCATAGACTTGGGTCATGAAGATGACCACAGAGCACAGACGAAGTGGAATACAGTGGACACTGTGGACACAGCTTGACGACCTCGATTTTGCAGACGACTTGGCATTAGTGTCCCACACTCATCAACAAATGCAGGACAAGACCACGAGGCTTGCTGACATCTCGTCCCAAGTGGGCCTCACCATTCACAAACAGAAAACAAAGACAATGAGGCTGAACGCAACCAGGGAAGAACCAGTCTTGCTTGCTGGCACCCCATTGGAGGAGGTGGAGTCCTTCACCTATCTCGGGAGCATCATAGACAAAAAAGGCGGCACTGATGCAGATGTCAGAGCACGAATCGGTAAAGCCAGAGCAGCCTTTCTCCAGTTGAAAAAAGTGTGGAGCTCCAGAGAGCTGTCACAACACACCAAAGTCCGGATTTTCAACTCCAATGTAAAAGCAGTTCTCTTATATGGAGCAGAGACTTGGAGATTGACAAAAACCACAGTCAACAGAGTACAGACCTTCATGAACAGTTGCCTTAGAAGAATTTTGAAAATCCACTGGCCAGAGAAGATCAGCAACGTCAGACTCTGGGAGAGAACAGAGCAGATAACAGCAGAGAATGAAATTGGGCGAAGAAGATGGGGATGGATCGGTCACAGTCTGAGAAAGCCAGCTTCCAGTATCACTAGGCAGGCATTGTCATGGAACCCCCAGGGAAAGAGGAAAAGAGGTAGGCCGAGAAACTCCGGGCGTCGAGACCTCCAAGCAGACATCAAGAGACTGGGAACCACCTGGAGTAGAATCGAAGGAGAAGCACAGGACAGGAGTTGCTGGAGGTCTCTCGTCGACGGCCTATACCCGGGTAGGGGTGACAGGCGTAAGTAAGTAAGTAATATGGCAGTGTACAAATTTGAAGCTTTTAGCCTCAGTATGATATGGGTTAACAATATGAAACAAACACAAAACTGCCTGTCTTGTATTTAGGATTCGCATACAATGATCACAGCAATGCCATGACTTCTCTGTCGAAGTATTCTTGGATAAATTTCTACACATGTTCCTTTCATCTGGGTGCATTATACACCTTGGCATGAATGGATAGGTTGCATAAACCAAGGGCACACTGCCTTGGGTACATTTACACCCAGGATAAGGGCAAGGTATACAAAATCAGCCAAAATATGCTCAAAGAATAGGATGAAAATAATTTATCATTTTAATCATCATCATCATCCACACTCACCTCAAAGAGGACAATGAACGTGTGCAACATGTTGACGACCGAATGGTTGATGCAGCGGCTGTACATAGGGTACCCATTGCCGCTCTTCTTGTCCCCGAAGATGGCTGCCGTCGTGCATGCTCCGATGTAGTCCACGATCCGCTCGAGGTACGTGTCGCAGAACGAGGTCAGGAGGTCGCGGTCGGCCTCGTTGCGATGTTCGAGCCACTGGACGACCATCAGCTTCCAGCCGACGTCGTTGTCGCTCATGACGAGAACACCGACACTGGCAAGCATTGAGGGACTCATGGACTGTAGAGACTCCATCTGAACAAAAACAACAAAATAGTGACCCGTTAAGCCGCTCAGTGCCAGATGACACAGACTGTGTTTCTGCAATCTTCATTAAATCATTCTACCCCAGACACATCACAGCAAGATATGGATCAACCATGATAGTTCAAGGGTGATGCCAGAATAGCTTGGCGCCTATGGGCGCCAAGCTATTCTGGCATCACCCTTGAACTATCATGGTCGATCTGTGTCCTGCACTGTACTGCAGTCTTCAGAGGACAACCGCAAAATTAGGGGATTTCGGTCTTGGGGCAGAATGAGTTAATACCACATCAAAAAGCCCCAGCTGTCCCAGGAACATGGATTCAAAGTGGTGTCAGCAAGAGGCATAGATCCTCATGAGCCCCCGCAGTCACAGGGGCTCATGAGGATCTATGCCTCTTGCAAATGGGTGGTGTTTACATTTTCCTGGCACTGAATGGGTTATAGGTGTGTATGCATACAGCGACACAACACAGAAGTGACTGCAAGGCGGAGGACGTGGCGGCAATGACAAACATCGAGAGCATAGTAATAGAGATAGAGTATATTCACATGCGTGATGTGACAGTGGTGTGGATGCGGGAGAAGCAGGCAACAGCAACCTGACAAAATTGTATCGCTCTATGTTCGTTGTTGTACTTTTCTGCTCTTTTTATATTAGTTATTTATTTTGCAGCTGACCTCCCAAATGAAGCGCAGTGTGGGTGGTATGGTCAGCCGTTCATTGTTGGCGAGAACCACCGTCCCGTTGTGATTCAGGATGGTGTACAGCAGCTCCATCTGGTGGGGGTCACACTGAGACAAGCAAAAGAAGGAATATTTTAGCATGCAGGGATTATCATGGGCGACTACTTTTTGCATGATAGAAAACATACCATGACTGCAGCCATCACACTGGAGATGATATGACGCCTGTAGTTTAACCCTTTGGCTGTTGGCAGCGACTTGTCGCAATGATTCCAACAGGAATTCCAGCCAAAGGGTTAATAAGTGTAAGTGCCTCTCTCAGTCTGTAAGTGCCTCTCTCAGTCTGTAAGTGCCTCTTTCAGTCTGTAAGTGCCTCTCTCAGTCTGTAAGTGCCTCTCTCAGTCTGTAAGTGCCTCTCTCAGTCTGACTCATTCAAGATGCGCCGCATCCAGATAAGCAGCGTGCAAATGTAAATGCAAATGCAGCATGTCTCAAAGTCTCAAATGTGTAAAATATGAAGCTTAAAAAAATAATAATAATTTAGACTTCAAGATCTTTAATTCATTATGTCCAAAGTTTTTCAGATATCCTTTGATGTCCATGTGACAGTTTTGAGACACATCAATCATGTTAATTCAAGGGTGGTGTCAGAATAGCTTGGCGCCTTGAACTACCATGGTTGATCTGCATCCTGTCGTAACATGTCAGGGCTTTATGGGTTAAAGACACAACTTTAAGAATAAAAACTGGATCAGAGTTGGTCTTACCGCACCATCCAGTTGCATGATCTTCATAGTGGGTTTGGCGTTGAAGTCGTAGTTGACGTTGGTGGGCTGGATACAGAACTTCCGCAGCAGCGATGTCAACAACCCTTCCTGCCACTCCCTGTGGATACAAACAGTCTTCTTTGGCACGAGTTTTCACACATTTTATGAAAATTTCAAGAAATAATAATAATAATAATAATAATAATAATAATAATACAGAGTTTTTATATAGCGCCCTTCTCCACAGACAGAAAGCTTGGAGCGCTTTACAGCACATACAAATTTAAGCATTTTTTACACATCTGTCAACCCCCCCCCCCCCCCCCATACTGTGACCCTTGACCTTTGCGATGAGTCAAGTAAATTAGTATGCATAGGAAGATCTTATCATCAGCAACCTTTGTGCCAAATTTGATTAAAAAAATTTGCAAAAATGTTGATAGTACCTACAATTTTATCAAAACTTTGCATTTTACACACATTTGCCGGCCTCTTGTGACCTTTGACTTTTCCGAGGGGCCATCCAAATTAGAATGCATAGATAGGTCTTATCATCAGGTTACTCTTACCAAATTTGGGTTTGAAGTTGTGAATAGTATTTGAGAACAAACATCTTTTGTCAAAATATGGCTATTTTTTTAAAACATATTTTCTGAGCTATTGTGACCCTAAACTTTCAGAGGGATCAACCAAATGTAATGCATAGAAAGGTCTTCCCATCAGGTATATATGTAGGAAGTTTGGATTTGAAGTTGTGAATAGTATTTGAGAAAAAAAAATCTTTTGTCAAATATGGCTATTTTTTACTTATTTTCTGAGCTCTAATGTGACCTTTGACCTTTCCGAGGGGTCATCCAAATTAGTATGCATAGATAGGTCTTAACATCAGGTATCGTTGAACCAAGTTTGGGTTTGAAGTTGTGAATAGTATTTGAGAAAAAATAAATGATGTCAAAATATAACCATTTTTTGGCCTATTTCCTCATCCATTTTGGAATGCTTTCACGTTAATGATGTAGTTCTACTACGTTTGTTTTTAAAATGAATATGAAGTTATATACTAGTTAAGTCAGCATAATTAAGGTGGTGACTGTTTATGCCGGAGCGACTGTCTAAACACCGGCACTGTACTATTGCGGCGACGGGCCCCCAGGTGCTGTTTGACCGTTGTTCAGTTTTATGTTGCCTAGATCGGAGATCATCTCCATATCGACGCGGGTATTTTGTTTTTGTTAACTTGTTTTATGTACTAGTTTTAGCCAAGTAGGAACTTAATAACCTCGCGCTGGGACCATATGGCGTTGAGGCGCGTCCCCTGGGTGGTGGATAGGGGGTCCCTCGTGAGAGGGGTGCACCGAATGAAATAAGGTGCCGTGAACCAACATGGTCTAAGGGAAGGTGACCCCGACAGAAAACCCCTGGTCCTCCTAGTAAGGGGGTTGGGCGTGGGGTTAGCTTCCCCACCCTGCAAAAAAAGAAATAGCTACAAAAACGCCGACGAAAAGACTAACAGTAATTCCTTTCCTACTAGAAGACTTATGGTGGTGAAAGCCGGAAGTCTTCGGAAGCCACAGGACCGAGCCGCCTCTCTCTATCCAGGGACACAACCATGGGCACATGGAATGTCAAGACCATGTACCAGAGCGGCAAGGCCGCCCAGATAGCAGCGGAAATGCAAAAGTACAACCTTTCCCTGCTAGGTATCAGTGAAGCCAGATGGACGCAGTCTGGCCAGAAAAGGCTGTCAAGTGGGGAGATGATTCTGTATTCAGGTCATGAAGAGGAGAATGCCCCCCATACAGAAGGAGTAGCATTCATGCTGTCACCAGTGGCACAGAGAGCGCTGATGGGCTGGGAACCTCTTGGGCCAAGAATTATCACAGCAGCCTTTAGAACCAAGAAAAAGCTCAAGCTGAACGTCATCCAGTGTTATGCGCCCACCAATGACAGTGACGAGGAAGAGAAACAAGAGTTCTACGACCGACTCCAGAGTGCCGTGGACAAATGTGCGGAGCGAGACATCACCATCGCCATGGGCGATTTTAATGCCAAAATAGGGGAGGACAACACCGGATACGAAGAGGTGATGGGGAGACAGGGACTAGGCTCAGAGATGAGTGAGAACGGGGAGAGGTTTGTAGACTTTTGTGCTCTAAACCGACTTGTCATTGGAGGCAGCATCTTCCCACACAGAAGAATACACAAAGCAACTTGGGTCTCACCTGACCATACAACAGAGAACCAAATAGACCATATCTGCATTAGCAAGAAATTTAGAAGATCCCTTCAAGATGTTCGAGTGAGGAGGGGAGCAGATGTCGCCTCAGACCACCATCTGCTTACCTTAAGAATGAAGCTCAAGCTAAAGAAAAGCCGCACAGAGACAACAAGAAGACAGTGCTATAATGTAGGCCTCCTGAGAGAAACTGGAGTTAGAGAAGAGTTCAAACTGGTGCTGTCCAACCGGTTTCAAGCGCTACAGGAGCTAGTAAATGAAGAGGAGGCGGTCACCACAGAGCAGCAGTGGAAGGCAGTTAGAGAGGCGCTGAACTCAACCTGCAAAGACACTGTAGGGTTCAGGAAACACCACCACAAGGACTGGCTGTCGGCACAGACCTTGAAGAAGAGAGAAGCGAGGAAGCAGAAGAAAGCAGCGGTCAACAACAGTCGCACGAGAGCAGCCAAAGCAAGGGCACAGGAGGAATACTCGGAAACCAACCGCGAGGTGAAGAGGAGTATCAGGACAGACAAGAGGGCCTACATAGACAGCCTGGCAGCAGAGGCAGAAAAGGCAGCAGGCAGCGGCAACATGAAACGGCTCTACGACATTACCAGAAGATTGTCGGGTAAGTATGGCCATACAGAAAGACCAGTAAAAGACCAAGAAGGCAAGCCTATTGCAGACAGAGCAGACCAACTCGACAGATGGGCCGAGTATTTTGAAGAGTTACTGAACAGACCCAGCCCACCCGACCCCCCCGACATCCCGCCGGCAGAGACCGACCTACCCATCAGCTGTGACAGACCCAGCCAGGAAGAGATCAGAAGAGCAGTGGCATTTTTGAAGAATGGCAAAGCAGCAGGGCCAGATGGCATCCCAGCGGTATCTCTGAAAGCAGACCTAGAGACAACAGTGGAGATGCTGTACCCACTGTTTGGAAAGATCTGGGAAGAGGAGGTGATGCCAGCTGACTGGAAGGAGGGGTACCTAATCAAGCTTCCCAAGAAAGGCGACCTCAGCAAGTGTTCCAACTACAGAGGAATCACCTTGCTGTCAGTACCAGGAAAGGTCTTCAACAGGATCATCCTAGAGAGAATGAAGAGCTCCGTTGACCCCCAGCTGGGAGACCAGCAAGCAGGATTCAGGAAGAACCGATCATGTACAGACCAGATCGCCACTCTCCGCATCATCGTGGAACAGTCTCTGGAGTGGAGCTCCCCGCTGTACGTCAACTTTGTGGATTATGAGAAAGCATTTGACAGCGTGGACCGAGAGACTCTGTGGAAACTCCTACGACACTACGGTGTACCCACAAAGCTCGTCCGCCTGATCAAGAGCAGCTATGATGGCATGACATGTCGTGTGATCCACGAAGGGCAGTTCACCAGGGAGCTCCAGGTCAGAACTGGTGTCAGGCAGGGGTGTCTGCTGTCTCAGTTCCTCTTCCTACTGGCCATAGACTGGGTCATGAAGATGACCACAGAGCACAGATGAAGTGGAATACAGTGGACACTGTGGACACAGCTTGACGACCTCGATTTTGCAGACGACTTGGCATTACTGTCCCACACTCGTCAACAAATGCAGGACAAGACCACGAGGCTTGCTGACATCTCGTCCCAAGTGGGCCTCACCATTCACAAACAGAAAACAAAGACAATGAGGCTGAACACAACCAGGGAAAAACCAATCTTGCTTGCTGGCACCCCGTTGGAGGAGGTGGAGTCCTTCACCTATCTCGGGAGCATCATAGACAAAAAAGGCGGCACTGATGCAGATGTCAGAGCACGAATCGGTAAAGCCAGAGCAGCCTTTCTCCAGTTAAAAAAAGTGTGGAGTTCCAGAGAGCTGTCACAACACACCAAAGTCCGGATTTTCAACTCCAATGTAAAAGCAGTTCTCCTATATGGAGCAGAGACTTGGAGATTGACAAAAACCACAGTCAACAGAGTACAGACCTTCATGAACAGTTGCCTTAGAAGAATTTTGAAAATCCACTGGCCAGAGAAGATCAGCAACGTCAGACTCTGGGACAGAACAGAGCAGATAACAGCAGAGAATGAAATTGGGCGAAGAAGATGGGGATGGATCGGTCACAGCCTGAGAAAGCCAGCTTCCAGTATCACTAGGCAGGCATTGTCATGGAACCCCCAGGGAAAGAGGAAAAGAGGTAGGCCGAGAAACTCCTGGCATCGAGACCTCCAAGCAGACATCAAGAGACTGGGAACCACCTGGAGTAGAATCGAAGGAGAAGCACAGGACAGGAGTTGCTGGAGGTCTCTCGTCGACGACCTATACCCGGGTAGGGGTGACAGGCGTAAGTAAGTAAGTAAGGAACTTAATAAAGAACATTATAATAGTGTGTTCTAGGGACATAGGGCTGTCTTAGTATTCTGTTTTTGTCAGGGAGGTTCGGGTCGGGATGAGGCCACTGGCGCTGGCCATTAGATGCCTTGGCGACGGGCTTCACCCGTCCCGAGTCATTGTCCATTGTGTAGCTCTGTTATTGTAATTTGTGGAATGAGCGAGTGAGTGAATGTAAGCAGCACCTGTGGTGGCAAAAATGTGAATTTCCCAATGAGGGATTAATAAAGTATTATTGTATTGTATTATTGTATTGTATTGTATTATCCCCTGTGACCTTGACCTTTGTGAGAGGTCACTCATATTGGTATGTTTAGAAAAGTCTGGCCACAAAGTACCATTGGGCCAAGTTTGAAGATTGTGGCTTCAATATTCTCCGAGAAAATGACAATGTTAAAGTTTACCACGGACACCGGACGGACGACCACTGGCCCAGAACATAGACTCACTTTTGCTTCGCACATGAGCCAAAAAAGAAGAAAAGAATTAGAACAAAATAAACACACATTCACTCTTTAAATAAACACCAGCTAGCACCATGTAGGCACATTCCTAACACGAAACACACACACACACACACAATTTACATACGTGCAAGTGTTCAGAATTTTCAAAGCTTAAATAACTGAGTTACTCTTGCATCTAGATTTGTGAATGTGCTGCAAGTTTGAAGGTCATACTCAAGGTCACCTACTTCGTTTTTGGGTCGACGTATCCCATGAGCTCCTCCGACTCGACAGCCTTGGTGAAGACGCTCTGCACGTTGATGATCTTCCCCCGTTCCCGCTCAGCAACGGCAAACGTCTTGATGCACTCGCTCTTTCCGCAGCCAGGGGGTCCAACCACCAGAATCTGAAATGAAATACATTAACACTTTCAGCCCTGAGGTCCAATGTTTTAAATCTGCTGGTGGAGGCCGACTTCCAAAGACCACATTACAGTAAAGCCTGTTTTGAGTGACAACCCTGATGAGACATCACCTGTCATTAAAGACCATCATTTAGGTGGCTGTCGCCATCTAAATGATGGTCTTTAATGACAGGTGACACTTTTTGTCTGTCAAGACTTCTCTAGAGAGAGAACCTGTCTTTTAAAACCACTTTTTTTTTTGCCCCCCCCCCCCCCCCAAAAAAAAAAAAATAAATAAATAAATAAAAAAAAAAAAAAAAAAATAAACAAATAAAATAAAAAAATAAATAAATAAAAAGAAGGGGTCTGCTCAAAACTGGTTCTACAGTGCGTGAATACAGATCAGCAGGCAGATCGACACACTGAGTCTAAACGGTGAAAGTCCCAAATTTGGCTGTTGACCTCTAGACTACATCAAAATTTTGCGTGACAGATCGACTAAGACAGATAAAAGGGTTGGACTAGAATTAACCCTTTGGCTGTCGATAGCAGTTTTTGTCATGATGATTCCTGCAGGAATCATGATGACAAAATCACTACCGACAGCCAAAGGGTTAAGAAAAGCTTATAACAAAAGTTTGATCATGACTTAATTTTGAAAAAACCCCACTGTTATAACAACGTTATATCCGACCTTGGTAAAGGCAAAGTGGACTGTTTATCAAGATATTACTTCTGAATAATAAACAAGAACTCACCGACTGATGAGCAGAGTTGAGCTGCGCCAGCTGCATGACCCGAGCCTGGAAGGCTGCGCCCGGCAACAGACCAAGGTCACCCGTTGCTACAGCGATGGCGTCTTGCATGTCATCCAGGACCTGCTTGCCGATCTGATCCAGCACAGTGCCAAAGTGCTCAGCATTGGCGTGAAGCATGGGCACCACTGCTGTGTTCAGGTTCAGTGATTCTGTCGTGAGCGGAGAAGAAAATTTATTAGAGATACATGTAGTAAAGAAGCAAAGGTTAACCCATTTAGTTACAGCAAGGGATATATCAGCTATGATAATTCAAGGGTAGTGCCATATTAGCTTGGTGCCTTATGGCGGAGAGCTAATATGGCACTACCCTTGAATTAACATGTTTGATCCATCCCCTGCAATTGGAACACCTCCAACATTTGAGAAATGCAGCCTTGGGTTAAATATGAATAATGTCAGATGCATCATCACACCCTTGAAACAAATCCAAGTTACGCTGATGGGGACAACTAGCAGGGGAGTTTTGTTGTTGTCGTTTTGTGAGTTTGCGTGTTTCTTAAATATGAATTATATCAGATGCATCAGAAAATCACACCCTTGAAACAAATCCAAGTTACGCTGATGGGGACAACTAGCAGGAGAGTTTTGTTTTGTGAGTTTGAGTGTTTCTTTGTTAGTTGCTTTTGATGTAAGCTAATTATGTAACATGATCTGATCTCATCAGCCCTGTCGTATGGCACGGGTTTCAGGCCACTTTATAATTCAAATACATGTGATCAAAATTTCTGAAACTTCAATAGCTGAGCTGACCCCTTGCACCACATGAATGTCCTGTGTTTGTCTAGTACTGTGTTTGTCTTCAGAGTAAATGCGTGTGTTTCACGTGAGCACGCGTGTTGGGATCAGTTCACAGGTCTTTGAGCCGATTCACAAAATTGAGTAAAGCGCCCATACAATGACTGTTATTATTATTACCATATATTAAAAGGTGTGTGACAACCATAACAGTTCAAGGATGCTGCCAGACAGCTTGGTGACTAGTGCACCAAGCAGTTTGGCACCAACCTTAAAATGTCATAGTTATCCATTCTGAGCAAAAACTACCAATACAATGTGTATGTTTTTTTTGGCTGTTGGAAACACTTTCTGTCGAGGTGAAGCCTGCACACACAAAAGAACGCTGCCAACAGCCTAAGGCATAAACCTTCCTCTTCGCTAATCCATCTACTGAGTACATTTCATACGAAAAGTACATACAACATTTATGTGAGTCACCACAATGGTTTATCTCCGTACAGGCTAAAAAGAACATGTGTATGCCAGACTGTGATTATAGGCCATTTGGACTGCAGCCATAGGGTCCAAAATCACAGACCAGCACACATTTGTGACTACTGTGACTATACTGATATTTAACCCAGTGCACCCTGAGGCTAATTTGTACTAAATTCTTATTGTCTCATGAAGGCTATTACAGATTAGGAGACAGATCAAGCATTTTCGTTCAAGGGTGGCGCCAGAATAGTTTGGCGCCTCAGGCGCCAAGCTATTCTGGCACCACTCTTGAACTATCATAGTCAAATTTATTTAAAGCAGTGGGTGTATCAGGATGAAGAGAGTTATGACAGAAACATCATTTTTCAATATAAAAAAGAAGCATGAACTGTTTAATCCTAAAAAAAAAGACAACAACCATGCACACCCCTAACACATCAAGGGTACTTTACAGCAGTATTCTGCATGCTACATAAAATTACTACTAGTACAACTAACATGAGCATTAAAATATGCAATGATGCTCAGTATGTCTTCCGCATCTGACATGACATCTGCAATGAGCGACTTAGCTGACTGCTGCAGCCACACAATGGCGTAAACACCGTAGGGGCTAAAATCTAGGCATTCTCGGTGTTTTAGTTGGTCCCTGTCCATACACATTATCTTGGGTCTTCGTGATACGCTACATGCCACGGGTATGTCGTGGTCTGTTCCCAGGCTTTCGTTTTCATCTGGTATATCGCACAGTAGGATTAGTTAATGTGGTTAACTGCGCTTAGCGTGTCCGGTTTCTATTGTTTTCTATGTCATCCAACCCGAGTTTAGGAGCGATATACCTGCGGCCTGTAGTATAGCGCGAGGACAGAAGCCTATGCACACTAACAGCTATCAAGGAAGACACCGAGAATACTGACTTTTCCCCCCCAACGTGAGCAGCGACACTGCACGGCAGCAGGAAAAGACAATTTCAAATAAGTCGACCATTATATGGCAAGAGCCAGTGCTTTCCAATAGAAAAGCAAGATTTTCATTGTTAAACAATAAAAATCTTGCTTTACTCAAAAATGGTCTAATACTAGCTTTTGCCATTAACCCTTTCAGCCCCGGATCCCTACAGCAGGAGATGGCTTGACCATGATAATTCAAGGGTAGTGCCAGATTAGCTTGGCGCCATCAGGCGCCAAGCTAATCTGGCACTACCCTTGAATTATCATGGTCAAGCCATCTCCTGCAGAAGTCGTTAGGCAACACCTCCAAAATTTGAGAATTGGGGCCTTGGGGCTAAGAGGATTAATGGCAGAAGCATTTACTCTAAAAAAAAATCTACCTACACAAATAACAGCAAAAGTTATAAAATGTGATTGACTTTGATCCAATATATGCATGACCAGACAGCAGATGAGAGCTGGTCTGTGAGTTCGCGCCTGATGGCTCTGGGCCATAAAGTCCAGAATCACGATTCAGCAAACTAATGTGTACGCATACGCCAAAAGACACACAACAAAACAATGATTATTTGATACGTATGCTTTGACCACCAACATTTTTGTTTGAGCAACTTACCAGAGACCAAATGAACGGAACGAAGCAGATAGAGTAGAAAGAAAGTTTAGATAGTAGTGTGCAGTTCACATTCTGAGATTTGCCACATAAGTGGCATCAACGCTATTTACAGATGAAAAAATAAATGCTGACAGGCACACATCCATGAAGATTTTTTTTTTCACCACCACTTCGTCACGTGGAATGGCATGAGTAAAAACAAAGGCATGAAAAAAACAACAAACCAGCATCTCCTTCAAATTAACCCTTTGGGTGTCGGTAGCGGTTCTTGGCGCTGCAAGGAATTATCGCAACAAAAACAACTACTGACACCCAAGGGATTAAAACTACAGATCAGCATCAGAGTAATGTAGTTAACCCATTTGACCCCACGGGTGCATTTCCAAAATTTTGGCGGTGTCACCTAAAGACTATGTGCAAGCTAAAGGAGATGGATTGGCCATGATAATTCAAGGGTAGTGCCGGATGAGCTTGGTGCCTTACAGGCGCCAAGCTCATCCGGCACTACCCTTGAATTATCATGGTCAATCCATCTCCTGCCATAGGGCGTTGGGGTTAAACGGGTTAACAGGAGCCATAGAGTCTGACAGCTTCATCTGCATTTGCTGATGCTAACCTGGATCCAGATGAACAGACCCTCACCTTTCAAAGACCTCTGCGAATCCGCGCTCTTCGTCGTCCTGATGCGCAGCTCTGATTTGATCGCCTGCAGTGAGTCTGCCGCCTTCATTTTTGGCTGATTCTGAAGGTCACCTCCAAAGACCATGGGGACGTCGACGCTGGGCCAGATGTCTTGAACGATGGTAGCGAACAAACTGGCATCCCGAGCGTTCAGCCTTGGCATGAACGTGTCACGAAGGGCAGTGACAAGAGCGTTTTCTTCCTGAATCTTCTTGGCTGCTTCTGAGTCTGCAAATACACGTGAACAAAAGTGGCTGAAGTGTGGGGTAGGATGATGTTTCTCTGTTATTGCTGTTGCTGTGTTCACCTTATCATTGTATCTTACCTTTGAACTACACACATTTCGCTGGTGGAGTAGATCTTGAACAAGAAAAAATGAATTTTTCATTAAAATGCATTTTTTTGAAAAATACTTACCGATGGTATGACATTGTGGAAAAGCCCTTAGCTAGCCTAATTTTAGCCAAAATTTGGTTGTGTCCGTATAAGGGGGTGTTGGCAGGAGTGGGGCGCCATAGACCCGGTCATGGCCTGAATAGTCTCCCCTTATTCCCACCCGGTACGAGAATACCCGTCATCCCTCAGTTTAGTTCCTTAGCGCACTTGAGGCAAGCGGGGTAGGTGGGAGGGTCCTTCGAGTCATATCATCGGTAAGTATTTTTCAAAAAAATGCATTTTAATGAAAAATTCATTTGTTTTCTCAAAACACATTACCGATGGTATGACATTGTGGAATTCCGAAGAGGAGGTGGGTGCCGAAAAAAAAAAACGCCCCTCCTGCCAACCGACCAACCCTCAGACCCGCTCTCCCGGAGCAAACTCCCGATAATTTTAGTTAAGATACCTGCGGCGCCTAGGGCGCCGGGAGGGAGTGTTGCTCTGTAGTGATGTCTCCCACCAGCGAGAGGTTCTGCCGCTGGGTGGAGAGGTCCCTCAGGTAGAAGCGGGCGCAAGTGGTCTCTGCTCGCCCTCTCATAGCCGCCACAAAGTCCTTGACTGCACCGGTGCTGTCGAAGCGGGACTTGTGGTCAAGGCTCTGACCTCGTGCGCCTCGATGTTCAACATGTGGCTGCATCAGGTCGAGGTCCTGGAAGGCCGGGCGGATCACTCCCCGGAACCAGGAGGAGCAGGTCTGGGCTGAGATGTCACGTCTACCTGGGGACAAAGGGAGAAACCGGTGTGTGCGTCCTCTGCGCAAGCTCGGTCCGGCGCAGGCCCACACGTAAGGCTCTCACCAGTTCCTATTGTCTGGTCTACCGAGTGGAGTCTGACACTCGTAAGGGCGGAAAGTCATCAGCGGTATGACAGCCAAGGCGACCACTACTTGGCCCCGAAGGCTGGTAACGTTAGCAGTTGCACGGGGCCTTCTGTCCGTACCTGACAGCAACCCGTGTGTGACACCAGCGCGTACGTTCACTGGCCCTGGAAGAGGTGGCTAGGCCACATGTAAGGTTCTCACCGGGGCCTTAAGTCTGTTCTCCCGGGTGGAGTCCGTACACACGCAGGGCGAAACATCTGTCGCCGTCAGGGAGGCCGCCTCTTGTCCAGGAAGATGTTCAGG
Source organism: Semisulcospira habei (assembly GCA_036245525.1). Classification (NCBI taxonomy): domain Eukaryota; kingdom Metazoa; phylum Mollusca; class Gastropoda; family Semisulcospiridae; genus Semisulcospira; species Semisulcospira habei. The sequence continues at coordinate 35,050,905 of BTPG01000003.1, forward strand.
TAGCCGTAGCATGAAGCCGGTTGTCTGGCACTGCAAGCAATCTGGGTGTGTGGGCAGCGCGCGTAGTGTACTGACCCTGGAGGTTGAGTCAAGGACCGCCAGGAAGCACTTCTTCCTAGATACATCCGTCAAGCGCGTCATGTGCCGGGTTCCAAGGACGGGGTTGAGACCACGTAAGCCCCCAAGGTAGATCACTCTTGGCCCACGCGAAGCAGTGTTGGGCATCCACACCGAAGAGAGCCTCCGAAATGCGAGGTCTTACAGCCACCCGGGTCTGATGAGCGTAATCACCTGTAGGTGTCGGCGATCATGGTTAGATAGTCCCGAACAGTGAAAGGAGACCGTCCCTGGGCGTTGAATAGCCCGAGGAAGCATTCCGTCAGCTGGGGCTTCGCCAAGTCCGGAGGGAAAGACGGCTGTCGTCAGTCCCGTCACCCAGCGCTCGTCGTCTTCCCTCGCAACTCGAACTGTTGAGGGTCTGCGGGTTGTCTCGGTAGCATCCATGGCCGCCCTAGGGAAGCCTCTGTGGTAGAGGGCTTGCTGCACAATCTCCAGGTGTGTCGGAAGAGTTCAGGGCCCGGTTGTTATGGCGGCTGTTCCAGTTGCTAGAGCCTCGTGCGAGTAGTGGAGAGCTGCAGAGGGGGGGCATGTGGCAACGAGCTGACCTCGACTGGTGAAGAGACAAGCGCCCCCAAGCCAGGAAAACGCCCACCTACCTCCGCAAACCTGCAACAAAGGGAATGTCGGACAACCACGCGTATAACGCAGCATTCAATCTCGATGGCGAGCAGTGAAGTTAAAAGATCTGGCCACAGCGACGCCTCCCCGCGCCGCCGGCCTCAAGCGCACTAGCATCTCCCATAATTACACCCTCCTTCTCCAAGCAGAAGAGGTGTCAGGTTGAACGGCGATCCCCTAGCCTGTCATGAGTCCTAAGCGAACTGAAGAAGGTAATGATAGTCGCCGCTAGTCTGCCCTGCTCCCGTCCTACTGGGAGTCCCACTCGAACAGGACGACCACGCACTCCATCCTCGACGGGATCCATGCGAAGAAACACGTAGTACCTGTCCCGTAGCGTAGGCAGCCTAGTCGACGGCGAAGAGGGCAGAATCCCAGCCTACCGCCCGGCTTGCCAACTGGTTAGGACTTCGAACATCGAGTTGTCCCAAAGTCCTGGAGACGCACCGCTGCTCTCAAGTCTTTGTCTAGCATCTGGCAAGATGTCGAGGCACTTGTGTCGAGTCGATAGAACGAAGATCGTGCACCATATCCACCGACTAGTGTACGAGAAGAGTCGACCATACTGCCGCGGAACTGAGCTCCAACCACCTCTCGGGAACTAATTTTGCCATGCTGTCGTCACATCTAACTCCCGGTACTTGCGCCCCCGGCCGCAGGATCTCCAGTGCCGAGCGGGTAACTTCACAAGGAGCTATCGAGGGCAAGTCCATCCGCTCCAGTCAGGCGCCGCAGCATGCCGGAACTCAAAGTCGTCTCCACCCAGGCAAACGAACGCTTCCGCTAGGTCCCGAAGCTGTCATCTTAGAAGAAGAAGACCGTAGTGCTTGGTCGCCGCTGACCACGGCTAGGCCAAAGCGAAGTGGAGGGTAGCACCCCGCCGGAAGAAGGATACGAGCCGAGAACTCGTCTCAGCAGGGGCTTAATCTGAACTGTGTGCGTTACCCCCGATGTAGACCGAAGTCGGCCCCTGCAGTGAGGTCGGTCGGACCAGTCCTCAACCCGCGCTGACCTCTATGAAGGTAGACTGCTACTTGGTAGTCATCAATCGCACGCCTGGAGAATGCTGCCACTGACGTTCCCGGGCCTGTGTCGTCGGCGTCACAAAACGTCGCCTCCGTCCCTCGGATGTAAGCCACAAAATCCGGTGCAGCAGAAGAACTGCGCCTCCGCAGAAGAGTGGTCCCTGCCAAAACTGTCCGACGGTCTGCGATGACCGCGTGCCTGTCCTGCATCAATGTTCCTGGAAGACTGCTACATCCAGCGGTGTAAGCAGCGTGTATCGGCTGTGCCAGAGTCCTTGTTAGGCTCCTTGTCGGTCTGCCAGGGGGGCCAGGGAAGTTGTCCATCGCGCGGTGCCCTGCGTGGCCGACTCTTCAACTCGGTCGGCCGCGAGAAAGTGTGCAGGACGGTCTCCCGAATCATCAGATCACAGTCTGTAGCCGCAGCGAAGCGTTGGCAGCGGAAGAGAAGTAGGATCACAAAGTTGAAGCCACCAGTGCCTCCCCCGGCGCCCTGCAGCGGAGACAGAAGCCGGCGACAAGAATCCGGCACCCGAACGGATGAGGAAGGGACTTGAAATGCTTGGACGCGATGAGGGGACCTGCTTCGTCTAAGGCCCGAGGAGGCTCCCTCCTCTATCTCCACGTAGAAGGCGGCGAATCCAAGATCTCTCGGAACCGCGAGCGTAGCGACGTGGAGTAGCTATCATCTCCCAGCCACGGCGAACGACGTCCTCTGGAATCAAGCGGAAAGTCGTCTGTCTCGCACGCAGGAGAAGGGATGTCTAACTGCTCCGAAGTCCGGGGGACCCCGGGCGGCGGCGATCCAACGAAGGTGGACCCAGCACTTGGAAGGGACAGCGTAGCCTCAGAGGGCCGGTCCCACGAACTCGAACGGCGACGAAGATACTTCGGAGCGCCTGTCTTCCCGATGTGTAGCGACCCAACGGAACTGGGACGTCGTCTCCTGTTCCTCTCGTACCCCTGGTCTCTGTGTAGCGAGCACATGCTTCCGAAGTCAGGCGAACTGAAAGATTGTGACCTATTGCCGGGAACGAAATCCCATCGTGAAGTCGTCTCTCTGCACTGCATGTAGAGCGGGCTCTCGTCTGCACGGTCGGGGCGAGGCGTGGCCCAACACTACTGAGCCGGGATCTTGTCGTGTGAAGTGCAGCGGTCCTGTAGCACTTGCGGTCGCCGCAAGGCATAGTAAGTGCCGGTGTAACCACGACGGGAGATGGCGCCAACGCGTGTATAGCCCGGGCGAGGGCGCCCCAAATAATCATAACCATAATAATAAATTAATTAATTAATGCTTATTGAAAGAGATTTATGTGATTGTAATTGCCCTTTCAGGGATAAATCAAGGTATTTGCATTAAATTGAACTATGAGAGTCAGAATACCACTCTGTGTCTCGTCTCCATGTTCTCAAAACTGAAGTAATCGGTTCAGTGGTTCCAGGGTTATAGCCCCTTTAAGGGTAAGAGGTGTTGCGCCCCAGCGGTCTGGCGAAACCGCTGCGCAGCTGGGAATGCAACATTTTAACACCTGTGGCAAAAGGGTTAAAACGCCTAGCATGAAAGGCACTAGGTGCCCTAAAACGACAACAAACGAACCCCAATCTTGCACGCTACCGCGCAATATATGCTCTCACAACCCAGTCGTCACTGACCTGAGGCCGAGCTGTCGTCTCTAGGGCAGTACCCGCCGTCAGTGGGTCTGGGCGTGCCTCTCCGTTCGTCACGGTAAGGGGAACCTTAGGAGGGCCCTCCGCGTTAGTATGCGACAGTAGCTAACTGGCCCGTGACGTCATTGTCCCGGCGGGAGTGGACGAGTCTCGTGGCAAACCGTGCGACTCCCAGTACGTGGCCGCTTCTGCATGTCGCCTTGGCCCCACAGAACTGGTCCGCCGTAAGCAGTCTCTGCGTGTATCAGTGTAACCACTCGAGTCCGAAGGGTTACCCGCCTGAGAGCGGTAGCGGCGACCAGAAACCCGACGAGGCGACGGCCGTCGTCTCTCCGGGTTGCGTCTTGATAGTGGGCTGGGTCTACTGAACTAACACAGCGGAGATCGGAATGTCTCCACTAACCTGTGATCTAGGCGAGGACGAGCCCTGGCATCTGGTTCGTCCGTCCGTCGTGTTTCCACTCTGGGCTGTCGGAGGGTGGAAGAGTGGTCATCTCTCGAGGCCGTGTCCCGGTGAAACGAGTCTCGTGTGTCACCGCGTGACTACTTGTACGTGGTCGTTCCCGCCTGTCATGTCTGCGATCCGCCATGTGAGTCTGGACTGGTGGCGTCGTAGATTTGGTTGCCGACGCCAGTCCGGGGGAAGGATCATGTTGTCTGCCTCCTCCAGAGGCGTACAGACTGTAATCCCTTCCGCTGACATGGGTTCGGGCTCCGGTCTCATGGTCGCCACGGTAAGGGTAACCTCAGTGGGGCCCTCCGCGATAGTATGCGACTTGCCAGCTTTCTTTGTTCGGGACGCCTTAGCCACTGGTACCGGCTTGGTTCCCGTCTTGGTACTCCGCACCGGGTCTGTCAGTCGTTCCCTGACAGGAGTCGGTCGTTCTCGGCGGTAAAAGCCCCACAGCTGCGACCATCTTTCTTCCAGCCATGGGGCGCACACCACACACGTATTATTCGAATCGCAACCAGCACAGGGTAGGCAGACTGCATGCACGTCCGATGGCCACTGAAAGTCGCCACACAACGTGCCGGTACGAACCTGGTATCTGTAACAAGAGGGTACAATGAAGAAACGAGCGAGCGTGGCCTCCGAGGTCACGCAAAATAAAAACGCGCGCGATGACGAAACGAACCTCATCGAATTCGAAAGAGTACAGCGCGTGCCTACGCTCGGCGCTCCTTCCCACCCTAGAGCGCCGGTCGAGGGCATTCACCGAGATATTACCTGTCCATGGCGACAAACGGTAGCAAACCCACGTCTCAGTCTCCACCGAAGGGGACCCACTGTCCGCCGGTTGCAGAAACTCGTCGCCAGGCACGACCGGCCAGGCTCCGAAGTCTCGTCACAGCGCCAGTCGAGTGAGCTCGAAGTCCCAAGCTAACTCGCCGGCAAGAGAGTCCCCAAGTCGACGACAGAGAACCGGCCCAGCAGAGAGCACAAGCAGTCCCAACCGACTCAAGCTCCACAGTACACAAGTTCCAAGGACAAAGTCCGAGCTCACAACCACCAAGGTCAGAAGACCGGTCCAAGATCAAACGCAGAGCACGAACAGACACAACCTTCCTAGTGCTAGCTAAGAACTAAACTGAGGGATGACGGGTATTCTCGTACCGGGTGGGAATAAGGGGAGACTATTCAGGCCATGACCGGGTCTATGGCGCCCCACTCCTGCCAACACCCCCTTATACGGACACAACCAAATTTTGGCTAAAATTAGGCTAGCTAAGGGCTTTTCCACAATGTCATACCATCGGTAATGTGTTTTGAGAAAACAAAGTACAACTAACCCCTTTGCTGCTAGCAATCACCAATTTTGCGTCTGAAGCGACTGCACGCCAATGAACATTCACATGACAAACAGATGTAACACACAAAAATAGGCATAAAAACGTTGTACTAACAACAGACGTAAATCCTCAAGAGCCCCCGCATCTGTTTATATCTCTTGCAGCTGGGTAGCATTCATCAGTGAAAGGGTTAAATTATAAAAAAGAAAGTTTAAAACACAGCAATCGAATCACAGATCTTTCCTCAACTGCACAAACTTAATTTTGTTCACTTGAAAAAGGATCAATGATGTGATGTTTCGTATATTTCATAACATCTGAACAAACTGAACATAGTTATCTGGACTTTTCTTTCTGTGTATCTTACCTTTATCTTTCTCAGAAACTTCCTTCTCATGCTTCTCAAGGTGTGTGCTCTTGGTCACCTCTGAAAAAAAAGAAAGAAAAGAGTATACAGTCGACTTCGCCGATAACAATATCACGTACAACAGGAGTCCAACAGAACAATCCTTTTTCAGAAGTTTCAACCATGCTCTTTGCTCTCGACGATGATGATAATGATTGGACGCTTATGAAAAGTGATATAGTGTTGAAAAACTGCATGCGGGGCATGGCTGTAATGCTGAAGCATGCTCATAGGGCACAACACACCTCTGGGTACCTGGCATTCTGTTACAGCATAACTTGTTTTGAGAAGTCACAACTACATTTAGGCGGCCGTAGCCACCTAAATGATGGTCTTTGATGACAGGTGACATTTGTTGCTCTTCGAGACTTGTTGAGAGAGCACCTCTCTATTAAGACCTTTTTTCTTTTCTTGCAGAAAAGGTGGTTGCTCAAAACAGGTTTTACTGTATATCTAAAGTTCACTGTAAACAAACAAACAAATAAATAAATAAATAAATAAATAAACAAACATCTCCAAAAAAAAATCCTACAGCACTATTAAGGCAGCTACCAGTTCTACTACATAAACCCTCTTGTGCATGCAACCACCCACACTGTAAACAGTTCCCCTGTAAAGAGTATCGGTGGCAGCATTTAATGGCTCCATTTCCCACATTTTGGAGGCGCCACCTGACGACTATGTAAAAATAATAATAATACATAGTTTTTAAATAGCGCCCTTCCCCACGGACAGCAAGCTCAAAGCGCTTTACAGCACAAAAAAATAATTTTAAAAATGAAAGAAATTAGAACGCACTCACTCTTTAAATAAACAGCTACAGGAGATGGATTAACCATGACAATTGAAGGGTGGTGCCAGATTAGCTTGGCACCGTCAGGCGCCAAGCTAATCTGGCACTACCCTTGAATTATCAAGGTTGATCCATCTCCTGATTTAGTGCTTTGGGGCAAAATGGGTTAAGTCCAATTCCAACCTTTGTCCTCCATTCCCATTTTCTCCGCCATGATGGCGCCTGCTTCCTGCACCACCCCCTTGAGAGAGTACAGGCTCCAGCCGTAGAAACTGCCGCTGTTGGACTGACCTGTAACAAAAGGAACAGTAAGTTTACCGTCACGTATCTCTGTACCAAGCATGGGGCTGAAGCTGAAAATAGTATTGGGAAAAGAAAAAAAAATTGCCAAAATTTGTTGGTTTCTTTGTTTTTTTTTACCTATTTATTGATCCCTGTGACCTTGACCTTTGCGAGAGGTCACTGAAATTGGTAGGTTTTGACAGGTCTTGCCACATGTCCTTGGGCCGCATTTAAAGACTGTGGCTTGAATAGTGTTACCAAAGATACCGACATCAAAGTTTTATCACAGACGCCAGACACCAAACATCAGATGGATGACACACGACAGACAGACAGAAGACCAGAGGCCTAATATATAGACTCACTTTTGCTATTGCGTGTGAGCCACCCCCCCCCCCCCCCAAAAAAAAAAAAAATAAATAAATAAATAAATAAAAAAAATAAATTAAAAAAAAAATTAGCATGAACGTATTTCAAAATTCAAGCTTGCAGCAGCAGTTGCAACATCAGCTTTAACCAACTACATCCTGCGGCTGATTTTGTCAAATTTGCCTATTGTCCTGTGACCTTTGGAGATAGATCAACCATTTTAGTTCAAGGGTGGTGCCAGAATAGCTTGGCACCTCAGGCGCAAAGCTATTTTGGCACACAACCCTTGAGTTAGTCAGTTATTTGGGTTTAACGCTGAGCAGGCAACTAAGGCCATCTCACGGCGGGGCACCACCCTTGAGCTATCATAGTGAAATCAGTTTCAACAGTAGTGTATCAGGATGAAAACGGATAGGGAACAGACTCACGAGAAAATGTGCCTCTCGAAGACGGTGCCGTCTGATGAATCCACGTGTATCAGAATGAAAAGGGTTAACAACGACAGACATGCACTTACCCAAAATGGCTCTGTCAGAGATGAAGGTGTTGGTTCCAAACATCTGCTTGCACATATTGTACAACTGCTTGGTCTGGCAAGCCAGCTCTCGGCCGTGGACAAAACCTGAAATCAAATGAAGGGAGTTTTAGCCCCTTGTCTGCCGAGAAAAAGTGAACATGACCCAGCTGCAAGAGGCATACATCCTCATGAGCCCCCGCAGTTGCGGGGGCTCATGATGTATGCCTCTCGCTGAAACCCCTGTGTATCCGTGTTTCTTTGATGGTAGGGGGATCTTTGGCATCCAATCAACTACGACTGCAAAAACGAAGTCTACGTCTGCTGGCAGTCAGGGGGTTAAATGATGGCTGATCTTCTGCGTTCAAGCCATCTGTTGTGCCTATGTAGAACTTCATCTGGCCTGGTGTGTGCATCCTAACGGCTGAATCATAATCTGATTGTCCACCCTTTCACTTACAGGTGATATCAGAACACAAATTAAAATTAAAAAAAAAAAAAAAAAAAAATTTAATTAAAAACATGATCTAAGCAATATCTGCTGCAACTACAATAAGATATAATTATGTGCCAATCTTTAGGCCTGATGCTCTTGAACAAAACCTGAAATCGAACAGAGGGAGTTTAGAATTTGTGTGCCATTGATGTAAACGGGGAACCTCTCATCTGACCCACAAATTGTATGTCAGATACAAAGGTTTTCTGGTTACACCGACAAAGTGAGCAGGTCTGTAGTTTTGGACCTTAAGGCCTAAGGCTGTAAGGTCCAAAATTGCAGACCAGACCACACCTACACCATCTGCACCCTACGACCCTGACCTTGACTGAAGAGCATGACCTCCAAGGACAGCTGGAAGTCCAAGGTCATCATGGACACCACGCGGAACTGGTCCCTGATGCTGTCAGGCAGGGTGGTGATGGCCGACGGATACATCAGCTGTTTGTCCGGGTCGCAAACGTTCACAGGGACCGCTGAGTCCATCAGGGCAAAGATGGCGGAGTGTGGACTGAGCTGCACGTCGTCGGACTGCAGGTGGACCGCGGCCTTGTTCTGTCGCAGTGCGTCCATGACGGTGGACATGAGCTGAGCGAAGACAGACAGCACGGGAAGCTTGAGGTTGGCAATGTCCGTGAACAGCACCCAGCAGCCTAGGCAACAAAAGGAGAAAACAAACTTGTTGTCAATCGCTGCTTACAAATACCTCCAAGAACTAGTCTGCCCTAGAAAGGCAAAAGACAGTACATCCATTTTTGTGAAAAGCAAGATTTTCATTGCGATGCAATGAAAATCTTGCTTTTCACAAAAATGGACTTACTGTCACTTGCCTTCCTAGGACAGTATTTGATCCATCACAGGCATGCTGTTACACCCCAAGCACTGGCACACCCCAACCCATACAAAGAAGGTCTTCTGGTCTCGAATTCATCATGTAACCAGTGGAAATACTTGGAGTGTCACACACACATATGATGTGCTGACTTAGGGGCTGATTGCTTACATGCAAAATGTTTTAACCCTTTTCTTACTGATTCACCTATTGCTTGAAATGAATTTGACTGGTAGTTCATGGGTGGTGCCAGAATAGCTTGGGACTTCCAGCGCCAAGCTATTATGCCACCACCCTTGAACTAAAACAGTAGATCTATCTCTTAATCTGTAATGTAGCCTTCATAGGACAATAAGCAAATTTTACAAAATCAGCTTCAGGATGTAACGGGTTAAACAAACTTATGGTTCAGATTTGGCAATAGAACCATTTTAAAGACCAGTCTGTTTGAAAGAAGCAGAAAAGTGCCAATGTAATGTTTTGTCGTTATGAAGTCATTTCAGATGTGTGACTTTTGCAGATTTTTTTTCACTGCTTACCACTAAATTGAGACAGCTTTCTGTAATTAAGATCCATTAAAACGTACATCATTTGATTTTGCAAATCTAGATCAAGATCTGTGCTAGCTATGAATGGCACCATCCCAAATGATCAAGCAATTACGACCAAGGTGCATACCGCCATTACGAGACTACTCAAGACCAGAAAGGTTCTTGTGTATTGGTTGGGGCGTGCCAAAGCTTGGGGTGTAACAGATGCAACTAGACATGTCCACAAATGGGGCAAATGTCCTGGCTTTGTCAACACGAACAGGACATATGTCCTCCATGTCAAAATTATAAACTGTTGATTGATTGATTGTACATTGCTTAACGTCCCGACAGCAACAAGGCCTTCTCAGGACGTGCCTGCACTGCTTGTGAAAAAAAAAACTAAACAGAAAATTGAATGTATGTCGCCAGCCGGTCAAATACGTTAAATAAACCTACAACATGGGGCCTAAGTAAAGCTAAGACCATTTAGCAACACACATCCAATATCAAGAGCTACAGGCAGTGCAGACAGAAGGGAGAGTTTTAAAAAGGCAAAAACAGGTGAATGGACAAAAGGGTAGACAGAAACACATGTCCCAGAATAGAGAGAAAAACCCACCCTGTGGGGCTGACCAGGGTGACCCTGGGAACTAAAAAGTACCTAACCCCACCCAAGTCCCCCAGGGCAGACCCGGGTGGGGTTAAATTATAAAATTATAAACTGACACGCAAAAGAAATGTGATATAATTCAATAGTAGGTCATCATGGCATAACATTCTTGCATTTGGTGTGATATCACGAGAAGAAAAAAAAAAAACAAGACACAAGTGTTGTGCGCAAAACGATGGAAAGGGCAAAGAATGGCTGATGACAACGGGCCGGCAGCAGTAGTGCATGCACATAAAAGACAGTGTTTGGTGAGTGGTCACTGCCTGCAATGCTAATGTACTATGTAAAATATGAATTTTAAGACAACAGAAAAGTGATCAGACAGGCAGCTTCGAGACAGTTATAATAGCACATTTGACCTACTGGCACTTACATTAATCGGACAGATTAGCCCTGCAATTGGACTACAACCGATGTCCAACGCCCAGTTGCATCCCTACCATTACACACGCTATCTTGCACTCTGTGCTCCTCCTCACCAAGATTCACTATAAAGATTTTAGTGGTAATGTCACCAGAATGCGCAGTGCCCAGGTATCAAAACCCCACTGCATCCACACTTGGGACAGCCTACCTACCTCATTCTTTTCACAATGCCAGCAGCATCAAGTCCTTTCACAAGAGCCTGAAAATTCATCTTTTGTGCAGCTGACAGTGTTTCATTGAATCGTCTTCACTGAGCTGCCCTATCTTTCCTGTAACCACTTTCCTGCCACCGTGCGTACGTATATTGTATTTCTGAAATCTTTGTTCATTCAATGCCCAAAAAGCCACAACCATTCAAGAAGCATGGATACAAACTGGTCTCAGCAAGAGACATCGATCCTCATGAGCCCCCGCAACTGCGGGGGCTCATGAGGATCGATGTCTCTTGCAGTTGGATCATGTTCACGTTTTCTCGGCAGTGAAGGGATTAAAGACCTGACTCTGAATTAGTTAGAACTCATATTGCAGTTCAAGATAAAATACGATAAGATAATGTATTGCCGTATGTTTTCATGTATAAAATACAATAAAATCATTCTTGAGGTTAGTTACTTCGGGCCAAAATAACATCACACATACATAAGGATGAAAACATGACATATAAGACTGCTACCACAGCAATTATCACTTGTATAGCCGAGCCAGCAAAGAGCGCAGTCAGATTCTACAGAGCATGCAATGAACGTGTGACTAAACAGACCACCAGTCTGCCAGGCGGCAGATTCTGATACACAGCCGACATCAGGCGAAGCAAACAAGACTACAAAATGAAATCTGAAATGGCAACCAACACTCTAAACGAGTAAAGAAGACCATCAACTTTCAACGCAATGAAACATAAATCCACATAAAGTGGTGAGGCTCAGTCCGCTGACGAGAGTAGTGCCTGGCAAATTAAGCAAAAAACTTACTCAAAATACACAAACGCAAATAAATGACAAACAAATCAAGACCAAACATCAAATAGTTTTGTGTATACGGCCAGACCGGGTAAATCCTGAAGCTTGCGTGTGTGCGATAAGAGCACCGTTTTTTCCTACACACACACGCACGCACGCGCGCGCGAGCGCACACACACACACACACACACACACACACTAAACATTAAAGATTGCAGAGAAACGTGACATGATTCCCACCTGTGCTAGCCAGCCCTCGGAAGATGTCCTGAATCTGCACATAGTTCGTGGCATTGGTGCAGTTGAACAGGTACAGTGGCCGCCCCAGGCTCATGCTCAGGTCACGCACATGCATGTATTTGCCACACTCCTGTTGTGGGGGGGGAAAACAATGACAACTGACATTAAAAAATCAGGACTATGTCAAATTGCGTGTGTTTTGATCAAAACAGGGGATTAACCCGTTCAACCCCATGGTCACATTTCCTAAATGTTGGAGATGTCGCCTAACGACTCTGTAACAGTTGCAGGAGATGGATCGACCATGATAATTCAAGGGTAATGCCAGATTAGCTGGGCGCCTTATGGCGCCCAGCTAATCTGGCACTACCCTTGAATTATCATGGTCGATCCATCTCCTGCTGTAGTGCATTGGGGCCAAAGGGTTAAAAGCGGGGACAAACATGAGATGGCGCATGTTTGGCCAGGCTTCTAATCCACTAAACTGTGCACTTTGTAACCTACTTCTAATTAGCGGAAAAACGGAATACCGCTATGCTGACATTCCAGATTTCATATACACACAAAACATTCAATACTAAGAAATTTACTACGAAAAGTGATTGCGTGCAAAACATGAATAACACGCTGGTTTTACATATCATACATATCACAAATGGTACAAGAATATCAGTTGAACACTTTAAAAACAGACGAAACCATTTTTTAAAAATGAATTGTAAGATACACTATGTGCGCTGGTTTCTGATTTCAAGATCCAAATCACAAACGAGCACACAAATCTGTTGAGCATAACTGGAAACACTCAGAAGCAATCCATTCACCTTCGGGCCGACACACAGCACTCCTGTGTGAGCACGCACGGCTTGCGTCATGGTGACAAACATGCGCTCCGTCTGTGGTGTGATCACCTCCCTCGTTGACGAGCCAAGGTACTCAAAGCCGTACTCAAAGTCAGTTTTCATGCACTGGAAATAATATTAACCCATAACATCCTGAGGCTGCTTTTGTAAAACATTTTATTGTCCTATGAAGGCTGCATTACAGATTAGGATATAGATCAAAAGTTTTAGTCCAAGGGTGGCGCCAAGCTATTCTGGCACCACCCTTGAACTATCAGTCAAATTTATCTCAAGCAAGGGGTGTATCAGGATGAAAAGGGTTAAAGACAATGGCAAATTCATAAAAACACAAATGACTAAACACAACTTTCTTCTGACAAGTAGCAATACTCAAGGTCACGTCTTTTAACTGCTACCGACGATATTGCTCGGAAAAGACTTGTCTTTCATAGTGAGTGGCGAGCGTCAGTAGCACCTTGACAGCTGCGGATAATACCGATCGGTGGAAAAGATCTTTATCTGCACATGTTTTCCGCCGAGTGGTATTGTCAGTAGCACTCAAGGTGTAACTCACATAATCCAGACCAAACAGGTTGGGTTCTTCTCTGCAAATCATGTCACATATCCAGTTCAACAAGGAGGACCAAATCCATATGCCGATCGTTAAATGTGAGGAGATTTCTTGTCAGGAGAGGCAGTCAAGTTTTTTGAGGGCCCAAATGGCATGCCCATTTCGCAAACAGAAACACACAAAATCTGCTCAGTCTACCAGAAAAGAATTCTGAATCTTATATTTAACTCGGACGGCAGCCCCAATGTCTAGTAAGGTGCAACTGCAAGAACATTTTGTTCTCTATAACTTTAGACTGGAAGGTGGAACAAACGAACAGAAGGCACTGGTGTTTCGGGTGATGCAGTTGGCACTGGACTACATCCGATTTCCAGTTACATGCATACTCATGCATGTTATTGTAAGATTTTAAAGAAAAAAAAAACAGACTTCAATTAGACAAGTGCCATTCTGTGATTTAACCCGTGAGCAAAACGCCAACTTGATACAATATGCAAGAGACATAGATCCTCATGTGCCCCCCTGCAATCGTTTGGGCTCATAAGGATCTATGCCTCCCGCTGACACTACTTTGTCTGCATGTTCCTTGGACAGATGGGTGTTTTGGCATTGTATTAACAAGTATTCAGAAACAGTCTGCAACACTGGCAGTGAATGGGTTAACCTTAATTACCCTTAGAAGAATAAGGTCCAAAAAATCACAGAACAGCACACAAGGGACTACTCTATTTTTTCTTCTACTTAACCCTTTAATTGCCAGAGCAAGGCGAATGCTAACCATCTGCAAGAGACATAAATCCTCATGAGCCCCCGCAGTTGCGGGGGCTCACAAGGATTTATGTCTCTTGTTGGTCCTGTGTTCTTTGTGCCTATATCTGGTCCCATTTAGTTCATGTTCTTTACGCCAATGTCGATCAGTGTGCATTTTCTTCTGGCAAAATCTGTGATCACTGGCAGCGAAAGGGTTAAAGTAAGACAAAAATGCCCCCCCCCCAAAAAAAAAAAAAAAAAAAAAACAACAACAAAAAACAAACAAACAAACAAACACAGGTACTCACCGTCACAGTCACTGACCGACCCTCCTCATGGAAAGCGTACAGCAGCTGGCTCCTCCAATCAAAACTCATGTTTGGCGGTTGCCGTGGTGAAATGTCGATCAACCTCTGCACAAGGTCACGGAGGTGCGACAGAAACGCGATGAGACTCGTCAGTTTGTGGATCTGACTCGGGAACAGCATCAGCTTCGTGTCCTCATCAGCGATGTTCTCCTCATTGCCTTTCCTGTCATCAATGTCTACAATGTCACCGGTTTCCTTCACGATGGGGAGGCTGATGTTCATGGTGTCGACTGGCGCTTTCTCTGATGAAGAAAAAGAAAATCATGATAATACTGACAGCAGGTAAACAAGGCCTGACAAAAAAGAGTGACCAAAAAATCTTAGAGAAGAACCCAACAGAAAATTTGAACACCACCCAACTACAAGAGGTATAGATCCTCATGAGCCCCCACAGTTGCGGGGTAAACTCTCTCACTGCTGAGAAAATGTGAACAGGATCCTGTTGCAGGAGACATAGATCCTCATGAGCAAATGCGGGGGCACTAGGACCTACGCCTCTCACCGACACCACTTTGCATCCATGAACCCGTCAGATTAAGATTCGTGTAAAATGCAGAAAAGAACCCAACCGAGAAAGAAACACAGTTGTCACATTCCTTCTTTGCTGACAAGATAAGTAGCGACTGCATTCTACACTTGTTTGTTTGTCTATTTTGAAGAAGGGTGAATACCTGAAATATTAATAAATTGTGCTGTCACTGTCTTTTCTACGTGTGTTTCTTTCTCCGTTGGCTTCTTCTCTGCATTTTACACGCTTGGCAGTCCAATTTTTGGTCTGGATTGATTAAACGAATCTTAATCTGACAGGTACATGGATGCAAAGTGGTGTCAACAAAAGGCATAGATTTTTTAGCCCCCCGCATCTGCAGGTGCTGTGAGGGTCTATGTCTCCTGCAACTGGATCCTGTTCACATTTTCTCAGCAGTGAGAGAGTTAACCTGCTCAGTGCTAGCTGACACTGCGTTTTTGCAATCTTCATTAATTGAACACCCCCCCCCCCCCCCCCCCCGCCCCCCCCCCAAAAAAAAAAGATATCCCCGGAACATGGATTCAAAGCAACTGCAGGGGCTCATGAGGATCTATACCTCTTGCAGTTGTGTCATGTTCAAATTTTCTCGGCACTGAATGGGCTGAAATTGTCTGTACCTTCGCTGTCAGGTACCCTTGGGGTGCTGGTTTCCTCTGGGGGTGGGGTGCGCATTTCCTCGCCCGTTAAGTCCTGTGTGGAGGTCTTGGCTGCGGATGTCATGCTCTGTGGTCCCGGCACACCCAGCAAGCTGTCCTGGTCACCTTCTCGGGCTGAAGCCAGACCTGCAGGACCATGGGCAAATGTCAAGAGCGAAATGAGGCACATGGCAGTTGAGAAGAAAAGTAAAAGATGCTCTGCTTTGAAACAGACAATTATAGTCTTTTCGTGAGAAATGTTCAAATGTCCATTTCAACAGTAAGATCGGATAAAAAAACAGATCAACAATCATCCCCCCCCCCCACCAACCCACCCCCCCCCCTCCCCCCACTGCCCTTGCCATTTGATATTTTGAGTAATTTGAGAGTGCAGAAAGCAAGATAACTTCTCTGATGCACAATGTCTTAAAGTACCATCAGTGTTGATTCTAGGATTTCAGAAAAGTGAGCCCAAAGGCTCTCTCTAATCAAAAAAGGGAGCCCCTCAAGGTGTAAAAGGGAGGCCCTCAAATCGCGTTGCACTGCTTACTTTAAAACGACATATATACACACATTCATACATACAGTGGAGTCCGCTTAACACGAATTTCTGGGGACACGGAAAATCACTTCGTGTTAACTGTATTTCGTGTTAACCAATATGGCCTCAAAATTGATCACGGCCCTCAAGGAGAAAGTGTGTAAGACGTGTGCGTGAATGAGTACCAGGTTAAAAGTGCACGACATTATCCTACTTTCTATGCATACCTTCAGCTCGCTAGGAAAACACAAGGAAACGTGTACAGCTCGAGTATTTAATGTAAATCCATAAGGTAAAATCCATACTAAGTTACAATCCTCAGGTAAAAGCAACACAGGCTGAAGTACAATCCCGCATCGGTAAAAGGGTTGTGTTGGTACACGAATGATACAACATGAATACAGTACAGAAATGCTAGCCAATGAGAAGACAGATTACAACAGCCGAAGGCTATTCAGCCAATCACAGACTAGAGTTCCAAATGAACTTTAACAGCAGTTTGGACAAGCAGCAAAAACACACGCATGATCACACTTATGTATTCCACGCAGCCGTTAGTGTGTCAATCTATTTTTAGCTGTTTCTCGTACTGATAGCATTGTATTTATAGAATGGAGTAGAGTCGTTGTCAGGTTACTCGCTATAAAGATGATGTGAGCTGAACTGGATTGTCCTGTGTCTAAATGAACAATAACTAGACCTGTGTGTAGTGTTTTGAAACCATCTGTTACAGAAAACCCAATCCCCCACACCCTGGATAGGGCCGGCGTCGGCCGCAGTGGGCCCCGCGCACGACTGTGCGCGGGGCCCACTGCGGCCGACGCCGGCCCCCTGCAGTATGTTGCATGTGGTTATAGTAAGAATGTGCACATAAATGTACTTATTTTTCAAGTACACAGTTATTACATAATAACTTGTTACAGTAAACTTCACTTACAATAAGGTTGAATATTTGGATATACATGTCATAACACTTTTCCAGAGGTGCTGACTATACTTTTTCAATAAAATGTACTTCACTCATAAAAAAAATAAATTTAACAAATTTTGGTCCCTAGGTGCTGCTTGCATGAGTGAGCGTAGTCCTGCGCTGGTCACTAAGCAAGGTGCTCCATCATAGCGGAGCACCTTGCTTCGTGGCCCGCGCAGAACTAAGCTCACTCATGAGCCCCTGGTGTTTTGTTATATCCGATGTCTATCGTGTTTAAGAGCCTCACCTTCTGCCTTTTCACGTTGCCTGCTGATACGCGACTCTTTCTCGCCTTCCAGGCCCTTCAGCAGTAGTATGGTGCCCTCGATTCCAGCGTCGATTTTACTCAGTGCATCCTAGGTACAGAGGGGTACAACGTTTTAGAGATTTGAAAAGAACAACGAAATTATTTATGTGTAATATTGTGTAGTTTGGACCTTGTGCCACATGGTCCAAATGACATACATGCACATGAGAATGAACACGCACAGAATGATATGCCCATACATTGACAATGATAACTGCATAACTTTTAACTTTGACGTACAAATAGAGTACAGACACACAAGAAAAAAACAACAACTTGCAGACTGCCCAACCACTGAATGTATGCGAGTATGGACACACACAGAATGACATGCACATACACTGACAACAATAATTTTATAACACCGGCATAAAAATTTTAACTCTGATGTGCGAATAGAACACAGACACACAAGAAAAAAAAAAGAAAAAAAATTCACAGACTGCCCAACATCCCCAAAACAAATTTTGTAAAAGATATTACACATGAAATACAGCAGAACCTGTTTTAAGCAGCTACCTTTTTTTTTTTTGGTATTTTTTTTTTTTTGGGGGGGGGGGGGGGGGCAAGAAAAAGTGGTCCTAAAAGACAGGTGCTCTCTCTAGAGAAGTATTGAAGGGCAAACAGTGTCACCTGTCATTAAAGACCATCATTTAGGTGGCTGTCGCCTGATCCTCATCAGGGTGATCGCTCACAACAGGTTCTTCTGTATGAACACACTAGTCAACATGGCCTGACGAAAGTGGACAAAAATTAATTTTTCTCTAAAATGTATTTTTTCGAAAAATACTTACCGATGACATGACTGTCTGGAAATAGTCTACTTGCTTACCAATTTTAGCCTAAGACCCAAAAGGTCCCCCCAGGAGGCTCTCGGGGATCCCTAACAGGGGCGAGAGTAGCCTCCCCTGCCCATCCGGTCACGTGCCCGGTGGTGTCTCCTTTAGCCAGTTGTCTACGGAGTTACCAGCGGCAAGCGGGGAGGAGAGAGGGACCTCCGAGTCATGTCATCGGTAAGTATTTTTTCGAAAAAATACATTTTAGAGAAAAATTAATTTGTTTCCTCAAAACACATTACCGATGACACGGAGTTACCAGCGGCAAGCGGGGAGGAGAGAGGGACCTCTGAGTCATGTCATCGGTAAGTATTTTTTCGAAAAAATACATTTTAGAGAAAAATTAATTTGTTTCCTCAAAACACATTACCGATGACATGACTGTCTGGAAGAATGCCAAAAAGGAGGAGGGTGCCGCAGAATCCCTTTCTGAAACCTCATTAGGGACGAAGACGGCCCGTCACTCCTGATCACACACTCCCGACAATTTTAGCGAAGTGCATACCTAAGGCGCCAGGGGCGCCTGGAGGGAGTGCTGTGCCGCAGAGATGTCGCCCACCAGAGAGAGGTTGTCGCGCTGGACCGTCAGGTCGCGGAGGTAGAAGCGGGCAAGGTGGTTTCGGCCCGCCATCCCACTGCAGCCACAATGTCCTTAACCGCACAGTTGCAGTCAAAGGCGAGACTTGCGGCCATAGCGCGAACTTCATGGGCGCGTATCCTGAGGGCCTCGGCTCCCTGTGGGGAGAGGTCGCAATAGGCGGACCGTATTACACAGCGGAGCCAGGAGGAGATCGTTTGGGCAGAGATGTCAGTTCTGCCGGCGGTCAGAGGCAAAAAGAGACGAGTCCGTCCCCTCCGTACGGACTTGGAGCGACACAGGTAGATACGGAGTGCACGCACCGGATCTTGCTGCCGAGTCTCCCGAGGAAGGTCGGGCCCCTTAAGCGGGCGAATAGCGATGACCTGAGGCGCCGTCAAGGGAGATCTAGTCTTAGCGAGAAAGGACGGATCCGGGAGAAGCTGAACGGAGCCATCCACCCGGAACTGCAGGCAGGAAGGGCGAGACGAGAGCGCGTGGAGCTCGCTGACGCGGGCTGCCATGGCGAGGGCCACCAGGAAGCAGGTCTTCCGAGTCACGTCCGCGAAGCTGGCCAGATGGAGCGGTTCGAAACGGTCCGAATTCAGCCAGGTGAGGACCCAGGGGAGGTCCCAGCATGGAACGAGGGAGCGGGAAACCGGACGCTGCAAGCCGAAATGCGCCATAAGGTCGGCCAGGTCCTTGCAGGCACTAGGGTCGGGACGGCCGAGGTGACGGTAGGTGTCGGCAATCATGGAGAGATAGCCACGGATCGTGATGGGAGCCAAACCTTGGTCATGGAAGAGCCAAAGGAAGAAGTCCGCGAGCTGAGGGGTCGTCAGATCAACGGGGGAGAGACGACGGTCAGAGCACCAGGCACGAAGCACTCGCCACTTTCCCTCGTAGACACGTCTGGTGGAAGGTCTGCGGGCTGAAGCGATAGCGTCCACTGCCGCACTCGAGAAGCCTCTAGCGGAGAGGGCGTGCCGCACAATCGCCAGGCGTGTAGGAGAAGTCGCTCGGGGCAGGGGTGGAAGAGCGGCTGGCGGGGCTGCTTGAGCATCGTGCGAGGGGTGGGTAGAGGAAGGGGCGGATCCGTGGCGAGACTGAGCAGGTCGATGGTCCAAGATCTGTCCCAGGAGAACGGGGCCACCAGGAGAAGGACTGCGTTGCACCCCCGGAGCTTGAGCAGGACTTTGGGGACCAAGACCGTCGGAGGGTAGGCGTAGGCAACTAGTCCGTCCCAGGAGATCGAGAGCGCATCGACCGCCCAGGCCAGCGGGTCGGGAATCGGGGAGACGAAGAGGGGAAGCTGGTGGTTCCACCTGGTGGCGAAGAGGTCGACAAGGGGAGTCTCCCAACGCTCGCAGATCAGGCGAAAGATGTCCCGGCGCAGGGTCCATTCTGTGTGAAGAAGCTGGCCCCGCCGAGAGAGGGAGTCTGCCAAAACGTTCAGGTGACCTGGAATGTGACGGGCTTGTAGGGAGATGCCGCGGTCCTCGCACCAGCGAAGGAGTCGGTAGAGAAGGATGCAGAGGTCGGGCGAGCGGGTCCCTCCCTGCTTCTGTATGTAAGCGACGACCGTGGAGTAGTCGGAGAGGACAAGGAGGTCCTGCGTCCGAAGATCGGGTTCCCAAGCGCGGAGGGCCTGCCAAACCGCATTCAGCTCCAGCCAGTTGATGTGCCGCGAAGCCAGGTCCTCGTTCCAGCGACCGGCCGCATAGCAAAAACTCGGGAGAAGGTGAGCGCCCCACCCGGCGAGACTGGCATTGACGCAGAGAGAGAGACGGGGCAGTGGTCAGGTCAGGGGAATCCCGGAGCCGAGCCAAGAAACGTCCGTCCAGCGAAGCAGATGGGGTCGCAGCATAGGGGGTATCGGCACCAGGGTGGAGAGATCGCCAGAGGACGGTCTCCAGTGGAGGAGAAGATGCAATTGAAGAGGGTACAGGACGAGAGTACAGACGACCGAGGGGAAGGAGATCTGCCGCAGCACTCATCAGGCCGAGGAGCTGGAGCCACACCCTGGCGGGGACAGCCGCTTCCTGAGCTACCAGACGGGCAAGATCGGCGAGTTTCTGGATCCGCGGCTCAGGAAGACGCACTAGGTTGCGGTCGGTCACAAACTCCATCCCCAGGTGCACGAAGTGGCGAGAGGGAGTGAGGTCGGACTTGCTGGCGTTGACCAGGAAGCCGAGGCGAGATAACAGGAGTAGAAGCGCATCCCTGTCCAGGAGAAGAGAGGCCACCGACTGATTCCGCAGAAGAAGGTCGTCCAAGTAGTTGGAGATCGGGCTGGAAGAAGAACGACGGGCTCTGGCTACCACGGCGTTCATGATCCGCGTAAACACCCACGGACTGAGGTTGAGACCAAAGGGGAGGGCCCGAAACTGGAAAACAGTCCCGTCGATGGCAAAGCGGAGGTACCGGCGGGAGGCAGGATGGATTGGGACGTGCAGGTAGGCATCGGACAGGTCCAGGCTGACGGCGAAGTCCATGGGCTGGACGGCAGCACGAAGGGACCTGGCTGTCTCCATCCGGAAGGACGGGGCGGCGATGAACCGATTCAGGGCGGAGAGATCGATGATCGGCCTCCACTTGCCTCCAGGCTTGGGGACTACGAATAGTCGGCTGTAGAAGGCGGGGAAGTTGTGGCAGGCTTTCTGGAGAAGAGCAGCGACTTCTCCGCGAAGGGCATCGGCCTTGGGCGGATCTGACGGAATCTCGGTCCACAGGGGGGAGCGCCGAAGCGGGGGCGGGGAACGAAAGGAGATGAGAAGACCGTCTGAGACAATGGAGAGGATCCACGGGTCGTCCGGAAACAGGGAGCGCCAGACGTCTCCGTGCAGGGCGAGCCTCCCGCCGACAGGCGTACCCGAAGCGGTCGGCGGGGGCGGAGGCGAGCAGAAGTCAGGGGGCCCTCCCACGCCCAGGGCGGCGGGCGGGCTTGGGCCAGGCCGGGACGGCAGGATGGACAGAACGGGCAGGACGGGCGCGGCCAGGACCGGGCGCACGGGAGGAGAGAGGACGGGAGGCCGAGGCCGAGGCAGGGGCCGTCGCGGAGGGTCTGACGAACCGCAGGGCGCGACCCGAGGCCTTGCGGGTTGGCGGAAAGCGAGACGAGGGGGCGCTGGGCCAACGGTCCTTGTTAGCTTCCTTCAGGGACTGCCAGGAAGGGCCGAAGAGGAGCGGAGCGCCGACCGGGGCCCGGCGGAGCTGGGATTTCACATCACGGGGAAGACCCGGGCAGGACTGGAGCACCACATCACGCTGCATCAAGTCACAGTTGGCGGCCGCTGCCATGGCGTTGACGGACGAATGGTAGGCCGCTCGGTTGGCTGCAACTGCCAAGGTGTGAAGATCCGACAGCAGGGGCGGAGCGGAGGGAAGCCAGGCTGCCTCGATACGGCTAATGAAGGCTTGTGTGAGGAGCTCAAAAAAACCCGAACAAGCGAGGGCGTTGCGGACGAGTGAGGCGGTACGTTCCAGGCCACGAGGCAGGACACGGTTGAGCTGGGAAGAGCCGCCGGCGAGCACCAGCGCAGGCGGATCCACCGGAGGCAGCAAGCACGAGAAGGATTGCGAGTGGCCGGCGTACCAGGACTGCCGAAAGGCGATGTCGACACCGGAAGGCCAGCGGCGGTCAGAGAAGAAGTCCGAGTCGGAAGCAGAATCTCGCTGGAGGTGCGCAGACAGGGCGTCCGTTAGGTCGCGGAAGGCAGGCGGCTGGGGAAGCGACTTGAATTTCTTAACCTGCCGAGCAGCGTCCACAAAGGCGGCCGCTTTCCTCTTCAGCGGTGGGGAAGGTGGGCAGGAATCCGCGGGAAGGCACGCCGCGATGAGACGGGCGGCGTCGTCCAAGGCTCGGAGAGTCTCGCCACGAGGAGTGGACAGGGTAGCTGGAGACACTGGATCCTCCACCTGAGAGGGCGAACGGCTGCCGGACTCAAGCAAGGCCGACACGGAGTCCTCCGGCAGCAGGCTTAAGGTCTCTCCATCGATGGCAGGCGATGGCGGCGGGGAAGACCGAAGCACAGTAGGTAAACCGACGAGCGCAGGCGGTGGAGGAGGAGCCGAGGGGCTACGCTGACGCCGGCGCGGGGAAGTAAGAGGCGAAGGGCGTCGGGAACGATGAGAGCGTCGATCCCGATGAGAACTACTGCGCCAAGAACGAGGCGGAGTCCTGTCGTCTCTACGACTCCTACGAGAGGAGTGTGGTGAGGGGCGCCGAGAGGAACAGCGCTGCGGAGAACGGCTGCGCCGACGGGAGGCATAAGAGGAAGTCGAGCGAGAGGACGACGAATGCCGGGGGCTACGTCTCCTATCCACACGACGAGGGCTAAGCCGACGGTCGACATCATGGCGCCTGGAAGAACGGGGACGGTCCCTTCTGTCCCGAGGAGGAGGAAAAGGTGACAACTGTCGCGGTGCCTGGGACTCAAGGAGGGGGGCACGTTGCGGACTAGCAGCTGGGGCCGAAAGGCCACGGTGAAGGATAGAAGTCAACGACGGTTGCGGTGCCCGGGGCTCATGGAGGGGGGCACGTAGCCGGCTAGGCGACTCGCCGGAGGAGTCAGCGGGCTTAGGAGGGGGGGGCCATAAGGCCAACACGTCTAGTAACAGGCGACAAGGGTCGCGGTGCCCGGGGCTCAAGGAGGGGGGCACAACTAGACGGAGAGGCCGAAAGGCCGACGCGTGTGTCGACGAGCGACAAAGGTCGCGGTGCCCGGGGCTCAAGGAGGGGGGCACGGAGCCAGCTTGGCGACTCGCCGGAGGAGTCAGCGGGCTTAGGGGGGGGCCACAAGGCCCACGCGTCTACTAACAGGCGACAACAGTCGCGGTGCCCGGGGCTCAAGGAGGGGGGCACAAAGCCGGCTTGGCGACTCGCCGGAGGAGTCAGCGGGCAAGGGCGGTGCGGACACCGTAGCAGGAATAGTCTTACCAGGCAGACGAGGCGTGCATTTCTCCACTTCCGAGGAGGGGAGCTTGACTGGGTCCCGGCGTGCTGTGACAGGTCGCTCGCGCCGGTAGAACCTCCAAAGCTCCGACCAACGAACCTCCGGCCACGAAGAGCAGACAGCGCAGGCGAGGTCCGAGGAGCAGCCAGAACACGGAAGACAGACTTTATGCCGGTCACTAGGCCACTGAAAGTCGCCGCATAGGGGACAGGTGCGCACTTGATGACTGCAACACAAACCCAAAGATGAAAGGCGACCGGTGGCGGGAACTAACCCGCCTACATAACTTCCGAACCAGGTAAACGAGTGAAGCTCACGACGAAACGCGGGAGAGAACCAAAAAAGTTTGAGACGAGACCGACGTCCGGCCCAGCCGGGCGAGACGTAGGCGGCGGCCGAGACGTTACCTTTCCATGGCGGAGCACCGAAGCACAAACCACCGTGAGCGATGGAAGCCGAGAAGGAGAAGAAGGCCCCAGGCCCAGCTAACAGCACGAGGCACAGACGAGGGCTAGCAGAGAAGGAGGCGACACCAGAAGCAGAGACGAGAGGCAAGGCGAAGACAGGCCGGTAAGGGCGGTCGCACCGTACACAGTCTACGACGGGTCAGAGGCTCAGGTAAACGCGTGCGTACGCTAACAGCGAAGTAGACAACTGGCTAAAGGAGACACCACCAGGCACGTGACCGGATGGGCAGGGGAGGCTACTCTCGCCCCTGTTAGGGATCCCCGAGAGCCTCCTGGGGGGACCTTTTGGGTCTTAGGCTAAAATTGGTAAGCAAGTAGACTATTTCCAGACAGTCATGTCATCGGTAATGTGTTTTGAGGAAACAAATACAGTTACTAACCTCCAAGGCTAGGCGATCGCCCGACTCCAGAGCTGCGAGAGAGTCCGTGATCTGTGTGGTCATCTGAATCTGTGTGGCCAGGACCACAATCTCCGACACGTGCTCAAGGGTCCATGATCGGCCCCCATCACCTCGTTCAGCATACTCCACCTGACAATTACAAGAAGCACTTAGCTGGATGTGCATTGGAGTATAACTACACTGAGTCCTGAGAAGAAACTTTCTGAACCTCAGAGTTGTGATCCAACATGACAGTTCAGGAGACTGGTCATATATCAACTATGAAAGTTCAAGGGTGGAGCCAGATAGCTTGGCACATACAGGCGCCAAGCTATTCTGGCACCACCCTTGAACTATCATGGGCAATCCCTGTCCTTTTGTAGAGTGTCAGGGCTCAGTGGGTTAAAGGCGCAACAATCAACAGTCCATTCCCAGTGCTGCCAACATGATGCTCACACACTAACAGCCATGCATCAAATGTTCCCCTAGGCTGGCACGCTGTTTATATACAGTGGTTGTGCCTTTAAAACATCGGCTAACATATATATTAAAGTGCACAGTCCTAATGTGCAATCCAAATCCTCACCATTAGTGCGATAGTATAGCGCCACCTATGCAAGTGTACCTTTTGGAGCCAACCCATTAAAGCCCCAAGACATCACGAAATATCAAAGTAATATTATGACAAAACTCGGATTTCAAGCAAACTCTTTTTCAATATATGCAGTTTGAGAGAGGACATTTTCACTTCTGGACAAATTTAATACTGTAAACTCTACCTGTTCTGGTTCCTCAGGTTCAGGTGCTGTTTCAGGAGGGGGGAGATCCCTCTGGCTCAGTCTGCTGGGGTTACGACTCAGCGTCTTTGCTGGTTTGCCATCTAGAACACAGCATGATGTGTTAGTAACTGCAAGAGGAAATCATTCACCCACATGCAAGTTAACCCATTCAGCCCTGACGCACTACAGCAGGAGATGGGTTGACCATGATAATTCAAGGGTAGTGCCAGATTAGCACCACCTATGCAAGTGTACATTTGGGAGTCAACCCTTTAAAGCTCTTAACCCATTCAGCCCTGACGCACTAAAACAGGAGATGGGTCGACCATGATAATTCAAGAATAGTGCCAGATTAGCTTGGCGCCAATCTAATCTGGCACTGCCCTTGAATTATCATGGTCGATCCATCTCCTGCAACAGGTGCATAGTCCTTAGATGACATCTGGAAAAATTTGGGAAATAAGTGTGTCGGGCTGAATGAGTTAATTAAAATTTATCATACACGTCGTAAAAAGTGTCACCCAGACAACGGGACTTTGAACTCAACACTGGACAAAACGCCCAGAAACAATAGTGTTTATCCTTTAACTTCTTTCAGTGTTGGAAAATGTTAACACCCCACTGCAAGAGGTATAGATCCTCATAAACCGACGTAATTGTGGGGACTCATGAAGATCTATGCCTCTTGCTGACACCGCTCTGAATCCATGTTCCTGGGACATGTAGGGATTTTGGGTCTTGAACTAACGAAGATTGCAGAAACAAAGTTGGTTGGCACTGAAAGGGGTAATTAGAAGTAGGTCACAACTGCAAGTTATTTACTTTACCTTTGATCCTCCTCCCCCCCCCCCCCCCCCCCCTCTCACCCTGCCACCTTCCCTAATCTTACTGGTGTCAAAATTATAAATATGCTGACCTTTCTTCTGCGATGAGCCTGACTTGACGGCTGGTTCACTGGCCTTTACCTGTCCGTCCTTGATCTGTGGCCGAGTGAGCGGTTTTTCCACCCCCATGGCTGTGGCCAGCTGGAGCTGCAGTTCTGTTTTCAGCTGGTTGAGGAAGGTGGTCAGCCATGTCTCGATCTGTCCTTCACAGGCCACCGGCTGCAGGACAGACAAAAAATGACAGATGACATTGGTGACTGTGAAAAATTTAAATAAATGAAATGAACTGAAAACGTACCATGGACTACCTACACCTCATTATAGCACGGGGTCTTTTATGATATTTATATGTCAGAATACAGGAAAGTTCTCTATTTCGCTGTGGAATTTATGCATGGATGAATAATACAATCTGCTGGCATGATTGTGGCTGATGTGTTCCAACAGACTGAGACTGTTTCTTGCACTTACTATGGGCTGCATGAATGACTGTTCTGTCTAAACAAAAAACTCAGCTTTCTGGGATTTGAAAAAGCTGAATCAGTCTCTATGACTGAAGACTGTCACCAATCAGAGAAAAACAAAACAAACAACACAAAGTTACCTGCTGAAAATGCAGACGTTCGCCAAGGGCGGAGTCGACACCTGTGATAATAACAGAGTATTTCTCATTGTCCTCCACCTCCTCGAAGACTAAACTGCCCAGGTGCTCAAACAGCTTGCTGATGTACAGATTCACCTGGTTCAAGTCGTAGCCTGTGTGGAGAAAATCATGAAGTCACATGCAACAGCTAACCTTAACTCATTCAAGGCGCACAGCATCAATAGCTGCAGAAATGTTGTATAACAATTAACATTGCCACCGGCAACGCTATACAACACTTTCGCAGCTATTGATGCAGGGCGCCTCAAATGAGTTAATCCCTTTAAGAATAGTACCAGTGGCTGAAGGCTGCATGGTGCTTACACACTAACAACCAGGCACCAAATGTCACTCTCATCCTGCGTGCAATTGTATACCCCTGTAGGGGGTTTAACTGGAAAATAAATTCTCCACTACTGCACCTGCAGAAAATTAAGTTTGTTGGCCCATGTCATCTAAATAATGCTGTATTCCAGCTGACAAGATGAACTTCTTAATCTTCAGAAAGATATACATGATACATAATACATATAATATGGCCCCAAAAAGTGGATGACTTACACAAACAACATGCAATAAACAGGACCCTGAGTAACAATACTCACAATGAGTAACAAAACTTACAAACCAAATAAGCAAGGCAAGCACTGGTAGCTACAGTACATATACCAAGGGAAATTACTCAGCACTGGACAAACAAACAGATCCCCTGACCACTTAGGGGTCAGAGGATCTAACTGTTTGTTTGTCTGGTGCTGAGTCATTTCCCTTGGTATGTGTACTGTTCTTCATTTTTCAAAATTTATTATCATGAATGAGTTAGATATGCACAAAATAATGTCATGAGCGTAAGATCCATTACCATTGCAGACAATGTGAAGCACGTCCTCCATGGAGAGGAAGTAGAATCGGGGGAAGATTTGGCGTCTGCGCTCCAAATGATTCAGCAGAGACTTGCGGCACTGCTCCAGGCTATTGTTCATGTGCTCCAGGATCTTCAGGATGTCTGCGGAAAGCAATCAGCAAAGTTGGTACACTGATATGCAAAAGTTTAAAACAAACAAACAAACAAAAAAAAACGCCAACTTTTCTTGCTACAAAATCCAGACCAAAAGGTGACTGCCAAGCATGTAAAATGCAGAGAAGAACCCAGTTGAGAAAGAAACACACTTATAAAATACTTTGTCTGTTCTTACTACAACACTGATGTATCTTAAGTCGGACATGATGTTTTTTCAGGTCACCACCAAACTTTTTCCTGGTAAATTTCTCCAATTATAAAAAAGTCTTTGAAACAACCACCATTTTGCAAAGAAACACAAATTTGCAATTAAAAAAAAAAAAGGACAGCAGTCAGGCCACGCCAAAGTTAGCCGTGTGCACACCAGGTTGTAATGACAAGTTCAAAGTAGATCTAGCTGTTTAAAACTTCAAATTCATAAAGACCTATCACAACAAAATACAAAAAAAGATGTGGCATCAGGAATATTCCTGCTTTGAAGTATCCTTTGCAGTCCGATCCGCCTATTAAAGCATTATCTATCTAACTGGGAAACGTGTCTTACTTTTGCGAGAGCAGCACTGAAGAACATTGGGATTTCTCTCTGTGGCACGCATCAGAAGACGGAAATCTTTGTTGGCCATGGCGAAACGATGTGCATCATGGTGCAGAGCTGTTCTCACATCAGCTCCTGTGTATACCTGTTGGAAAATCAAAAAACCAATCAAAAATCAATCAATCAATCAATCATCCATCCACCCACCCACCCACCTACCCACCCAACCAACCAACCAACCAACCAATTCGTCCACCTATCCATCACATCAAATCAATTAATCAGTCAATAGATCAGCTGATCTAAAGGTTTGCAGATGAACAGATCAAAAGATTCACATTACTTAAAAAAATAATTTTAAAAGGACAGAAAATTTTCATGCAAGAGAATGTGTGGATGCTTTTGCAGACTTACAGGTGATTTTTACCATGCAATGGAAGAGAAAAAAAGCATGCTGGTATGTAATTTTGAACCTTACAGTGACAGCTATAAGGCCCAAAATCACAAACCCACACAGTAGATATTCTGTGATTTTTAGACTTCATGGCTCCACACTGTACAGTACAAAAGCAAAGTCCATCAAAATTATTAGAGCAAATTGGAATCAAAGAACGAATCAACAGCAAACAACAAAGAGAATACAATGAACAAGATCCGCACTGGTTGTCTCCCTTGATTCGCTACTGCTAATCAGCGGTAGCCAATCGAGGAGAGACAACCAGCCTGAACAACAGCAAACAACAAAGAGAATACAATGAACAAGATCCGCACTGGTTGTCTCCCTTGATTCGCTACTGCTAATCAGCGGTAGCCAATCGAGGAGAGACAACCAGCCTGAACAAGTACCTCCTCGAGTTCCACCCATTTTTCCTGCGCTTCCAGCCACTCCGTCAGCACGGCCTCGATCGTCTGCAGTTTCTTCTGCCACTTGAGCACCTCGTCAAGGAAGGATCCTGCAGCCGAGTTGCTCTGCATGGCCTGCAGCGTCACCTGGTGGTGCTCCAGCTCCTCGAAGATCGGGTCAGTGTTGGTGAGGAGCACGAGGTAGCCTGGGTCCTGAGGGAGATAATGAGAAATATGTCAGAGCAGTGGTGCCAAAGAGACCCAGCCGTCCAAGGAACATGGACACAAAGTGGTGTCAGCAAGAGGCATAGATCCTCATGAGCCCCCGCAACTGCGGGGGCTCATGATGATCTATGTCTCTTGCCCTTGGATTGTGTTCAGTCCTGATGTGTTAATGAAAAGTCAAAACAGTGGTGCCAGAGAGCCCAAGCCGTTCACGGAACGAGGATACAAAGTGGTGTCAGCAAGAGGCATAGATCCTCATGAGCCCCCGCAACTGCAGGGGCTCATGAGGATCTATGTCTCTTGCACTTGGATTGTGTTCACTTTTTCCAGCAGCCCTGATGGAGATATAAGAAATAAGTCAAAACAGTGGTGCCGGAGAGCCCAAGCCGTCCACGGAACATGGATACAAAGTGGTGTCAGCACAGGGCATAGATTGCCATGAACCCACGCAACTGCGGTGGTTCATGAGGACCTATGTCTCTTGAACTTGGATCATATTCGCTATTTATCGGCAGTGCAGGGGCTCATCACAATCAATGTCTCTTGCAACTGGTTCGTGTGCACTTCTTCTCCAATGAAGCGATTAACCCTTTGGGTGTCAGTAGCAGTTTTAGTCGCAATGATTCCTGAAGGAATCATCGCGACTCAAACTGCTACCGACACCCACAGGGTTAGGCTGATTGGCAGTTACAAGGCCGTCTAATAATTATTGTAGTTTGAACTATTTTTCAACAGTATATCACCTCGCCGAGGTTGAGAAGGGAGGCGGGTAGAGATGAGATGGAGCTGCGTTTGTTCTTGCTGTGAGAGCTCTGGCTGGAGATGCGGCTGGTGGTGCGGGTGCCAGGGGGTCGGACGATAGGACCCTGCTGCTGAGACATACCTGCTTCCGAATACTCAGACTGGTTGTCCTGTAAAAAAGAAATTATTATAAAAAAAAAAACAATCATAACTAAATGAAATAAATTTTACAAAAAAAAAGTAATAATCATAATAACCCACTAAGCAAGAGATCATCAAGCCAGTGTCAGACGTATTTTTGCGCTGGCCAAACTGCAGCCAATGTCAGCAATAACCTTATAACCTTATACTGACTATAAGGAATACAGAGTTGTCAAATGGTATCATTCTCAATAGAGCACGCTCAGGGCAAAAGGTGCATGGACCGATATCACCCATTACTAGCTCATGAACATCCACGACTGACGATGGCCCGACGACCTTTTGCTTTATGACAAACTCCCACATATCTGTCTCATTCACCATGACAGTTCAAGGGTAGTGCCAAGATAGCCACCATATCGTCTCATTCAACATCACAATTCCTGGGTGTTGCAAAGACAGCCACCACATCAACTATCAACCCCTACAGTTCAAGTCTGGTGCTAGAAAAGCTATTCTGGCACAACTCTTGAACTGTCATAGTAATATCAAACCCACCTGAGTAATGTCGACTGAGGAAACTCGATTGCGAGTGTGGTGTCGAAGCTCAAAGATTTTGCTGAGCCAGACTTCCTCGTAGGTTTTGAGGGACATCTCGATAGCAAGGTCCTTCACCGCCCTTTGGACGATCGCTCGGACATCATCCACATGCTCTGTGAAAAAGAAAAAGTGTAATGTGAGACTCAACATTCTTTTACTACAAAGATGACCATTTCAATAAAGTTACTGTCTTTATTCTGAATTGAATAACATTGACAACACAATATTTTTCAATGCAAACAAAACCCACAGTCATGAGAATAGAAAGAATACACATGGAAACTGGGAAAGAAAAAATAAAAAGAACACAAAAGTGATTTCTTATTCCTTCGAATATTAACATTAATATTTAAGGCCAAGAGCGATGTTGGGTGGTATGCTCAGATGGAGCCCTCACCTGACCCCTTTCTCCCCCTTCCAAACCCTTGCCACACTTTTGTCACGTGCCCCTTCCAAATATAACCTTCTCATGCATACTGTTTGGTGTTCTGGAACTGTATTGACCAGAAGCCCAGAAGGGGCACTGTACTGATCATCCTGGCATCTCATCCTCCCATGCCATCCGCCATCGCTCACAGCCTTCTTCAGCTATGTTATGGTCACCCTTCACCTTCTTTCCTGTCGTCTACCCATCCTTCGAAAAAATGTAATCACACATCTTCAAATATAAAGGGTATATGAACAAGCAAACTTTTTATTTTACTTCCCACAAACTTACTCTGAAGTCCTAAGCTAAGTAGCTCTTTGAGTGTCATGCGCTTGAGTGTGTCGTTGTCAATGGTGAAGGCGCCACCAGTCACACGAACAAGCTGCTTCCAGTGCCGCGTACGCATGGCAGGGTTGCTCAAGTCATCAATCAGGGGCAAGCAAGTCTATAAAAGAAGGTCAAAGAACGCTGCTGTTATTGCAACATCAAACCCACAAGGACACCTGCTGACAACGTATACTCCGTCCAGAGCATAGGGTTCAAAACATATTTCACTGCACAGGCAACAACACGTGTTACACTTGAAAATACTCATAATTTAGATCAACTCATTCAGCCTGACGGCCATATTTCCCAAATTTTGGAGACGTCATCTGACTATGCACCAGTTGTAGGAGATGGGTCGACCATGATAATTCAAGGGTAGTGCCAGATTAGCTTGGCGCCGACAGGCGCCAAGCTAATCTGGCACTACCCTTGAATTATCATGGTCGACCCATCTCCTGCTGTAGTGCGTCAGGGCTGAATGGGTTAAATGAAATCTGTATTTTGTTATAGTTACAACTACAAATGTGAAATCATGTAGTCTGACATTACCTTCGTCAGACTTTATCCATGCACAAAAACAATCAGACAATTGGTTTATTGAAGATCAAAGTTAGGAAATGTAGTCAAAGCAGAAAAATGCATTTTTCTTTAAAAGGTATTTTTTCGAAAAATACTTACCGATGACATGACCTTATGGGAGATGTCTACTACTTACGCAATTCTAGCCTAAGAGCTCGTTGTGTTACCACACAACCCGGGAGGCACTCGGGGAACCCCGAGGGGGCCGAGAGTTATCTCCCGATACTTCCCATCTGGGACAGAGTACCCACAGTCCTTCAGTCAGGATACTTAGCTTACCCGCGGCAAGCGGGGCAGGTGGGAGGGTCGTCCGAGTCATGTCATCGGTAAGTATTTTTCGAAAAAATACCTTTTAAAGAAAAATGCATTTGTTTCTTCAAAAACATTACCGATGACATGACCTTATGGGAGAATGGCGAAAAGGAGGAGGGTGCCGCGCTCTAGCACACCTAAGGCCCCAAGGGCCGTCCTCCCAACCGCAAACTCCCGACAACTCTAGGTAGGTATAAGTGACGGCGCTGAAGCGCCAGGAGGGAGGAGAGCCCCCCCGGGATGTCCCCCACCAGAGCGAGTAACCTCGCTAGGCTGACAGAACTCTGCGATCGAGAGCACCTGCGCGCCAGCCCTCCAATAGCCACGAAGAGGGCAGCCCAGTTCCTGGCGGCTGTGGCGTTCGTGGCCCTGCACGTAGCTAATTGGACGTAATTAGCCTCTAAGTTCCCTGAGGGAGGGATCCTGGAATTCGGATCGTATGGCAGAGTGTAGACAGGGAGATCGACTGCCCTGTAGCTTCAGAGCTGCCGGGCACGGCCAGGAAGCGTGCGCGTCCGCCCGTACGGCTATGTCGTCGTAGGTATACGTGAGGCAGGCTCAGGCTATCCTGCCTAGTCTCCTGGGGATAAGTCTACCAGCTGGGGTCAGCAGGGTCGGTGGGGGAGAGGTGACGGACGCTGACCAAGAGCACAATGTCTCGCCAACTTCCTCGTAGAGGCGTCAAGTTGGGGAAGCGGGCCATAGCGAGGCTTCGACTGCTGCCCATGCGAAGACTCCAGCATTGAGGGTCTGTCGCAACCGCCAAGGCTCAGGGGTAGGCGCTCCAGCAAGGCGGAACAGAGACCATCGCGGCTGCATGAGGACCTAATAGAATGCGGGAAGCCGTAGCGGGGGGTCCGCGGCGAGAGAGAGGTTCAGGACCGGTACCAGGGAAAGGGGTGACGCACAAGACGAGAGGAGGATCCTTCCCAGGCTAGGTCAGAGCGTTGGCAACTCGTCCAGAAGGGCTATACCCCACGAAGGCGCGGGGAAAGCCAGAGATCCCACCTTGCGGCAAACCGGTCCACTAAGCCATCTCGCCAGCGCGCCGATCCTCAGAAGGTATCCTGGTGCATTCCGAGTGAAGCAACTGGTTCCATCGGGAAAAAGGCTGGCTCAGACCTCCCACGAGCAGACCTCCTAGTCCATGTCCGATCCAAGCCGTTCCCGCTCTTGTCCGCGAGGTCCGGAGGCTAGGCTGGACCTCGAGAAGAACCACGGAAGTATGGGGCGTAGCTACAGCAGCCGGGCTGCGAGACGACCGACGGAGAGTAGAGCCGACCTCCGAGCAGTGGCTAGGCCCTTCCACCGCGAGCACCGCCGCAGCAGTACCCCCTGTCCGAACTCCGGCATACCCCTGTGCGCCCAATGGGGATACTTACTTACTTACGCCCATCACCCCCCCTGGGGCATAGGCCGCCGACAAGGTCCCTCCAGCCGTCTCTGTCCTGGGCGAGTCTCTCCAGCTGTCCCCAGGTGTGGCCCATCTCCTTGGCATCTGTCTCCAGGTCACGTTGCCAGGTGTTTGTGGCCGACCTCACTTCCTTTTCCCTGTGGGTTCCATCTTAGGGCTTGCTTAGTGGTGTTGGTTGCTGGCTTGCATAGTGTGTGACCTATCCATCTCCAGCTGCGTTGTTGAAGCTCCACTTCTGCAGGCTTCTGCTTTGTCCGCTGCCACAATACCTCGTTGCAGATTTTGTCCGGCCAGCGTATCCCGAGGAGCCTTCTCAGACTGTTGTTGATGAACGTCTGTATTCTCTTGGTGGCCGACACTGTGGTCCTCCAGGTCTCTGCTCCATAGAGGAGGACTGGTTTCCCAATGGGGATGTCGAGTAGGTTAGGCACCAGGGAGACGGCGCTGCGCTTTGGTTCCACAATGTCCATGGGTAGGTTGAGGAACCCCCGGTGAATCCAACGGAAAACCGAACAGGAGCGGAGACTCCATCAGCGGTAACTCCTCCTTCGCATGAGAACCGAGGAACGTAGTGGAGGCCGAGTGCACGGGTAACTGGAGTCAAGGGTCGGCAGCTCCGGAAGAAGGCGCAGCCCGAGATCTGGAGGCGGAGCCGAGGACCACCTGCGTGGACCGCATCCCCTCGCCATCTGGCACCAGCATACGCGAAACCAAGGTCCTAGCAGCCACCTCCGGTCTGCACCCCCAAAATGAAGGCCAGGAACTCCGAAGAACCTGGGTCAGCCGAGTCGTCAGCACAGGGGGTCCTTCCGCGGCCAGACGACCTGCCAGGGGCCAGGAGCCGTCCACTGGAGAACGAAGAGCAGGGTAAGGCGCTCCCCGATCCCACGCAGTTAGGGCGTTACGGACGAGAGAGGTCATCTAGTCCAAGAAGCTCCGGGAACCGAGAGAAGAAGCGCAGGGAAGTCGAAACGCCTGTCACGAAGTGCAGCAGCCGCGGCCAACTCCGAGCCGTACTGTAAGCCCCAAGTGTAGGTAAACAGGTCTGTGCTAGGCGAAGTAACGATCGCGTCCTCCCCGAGGATCCACCGGAGGGGGTCGAGCATCCAGAAGTGGAGAGACTGCAGCCAGGCGCCCTAGGACGGAGCACGAAGAAGGGGAAAGGGCTGAGTGAGGGGGAGAGGAAAGGGACGAACGGCAGCCGGACGCGAAGGGATCGACGAGCGAGATGGGACAGGATCCCTGGAGCGACGTGAAGAACGGCAACTCCTAAGCACGCCCGCAGTGGAGAGAGAGAGGAGTGTAGACGTCGAGTGTAGGAAGAGTGACTCCAACGATGGCGAACCGTAGCGGACGAGCATCCCAATGGAGCGGATAGTTAGTTATCTGGGTTTAACGCCGAGCAGGCGACTAAGGCCATCTCACGGCGGCCCAATGGAGCGGAGCGGTCCCTCCTCGCGTGTATGAGTTCGAGAGAGGAGATCCGATGTTAAATGTCATGAGGATTCCAAATCGTGATGTGACAGTGTACGCGTGCATGAATGTCTCCATGGACCGAGCTCTATGGCGAGGTAGGCTCGCTGCCGGCGAGAAGACTCCGCAAGGAGCCATCGGGCTGTCTAGGAGACGAGTGGGGATCGGCATTGGATCAAGGACGGATTGGCGCACGTCCCTCGGCACCGAGCTCCGTGCCGGTGCTGGTTTCCTGTCTGTCATAAGGTTTGTTCTTGGTGCGATCCCTCCTGGGAACGACCGCATCGATCAACCCACTCTGCGTACTGGAACGTTGCGACCGGCATGGTGATCTCTCCACAAGATTGTCAAGGACTCGAGCGGTAAGCACGGAAACTGGAACCTTGGTCCAGCCAGCTGGTCACCAAAGGACTCTGTAACCACTAGCAGCCGGCTCAGGGTGATCCCCGACGAGCAGCGCTGTCCTGGTGGAGCCCCCTCCAGGGAGCGAGGGCGGTGCCAGCATACCCGCTCCGAGCGCGAAACCTGCGCTACGTCGTCGGCCGCCTGGACGGCTTTCCAGCTGACCTTGAGCGGTGTGTGGGTTCCGTACTGTGCGCCCAGCGGATTCCATTTGTGCCGAGACGATGCATGCGTGCGAGAATGTCTCCGCGAACCGAGCTCTATGGCGAGGTGGGCTCGCTGCCAGCGAGGAGACTCCGCGTAGGAGCCAGTGGGCTTTCTAGGAGACGAGCGGGGATCGGCACTGGGTCAAGGACGGATTGGCGCACGTCCCTCAGCACCGAGCTCCGTGCCGGTGCTGGCTTTCTGTCTGCCACAATGTTTGGTCCTGGTGCGTTCCCTCCTGGGAACCACCGCATCGATCAACCCACTCTGCACACTATACTGACGCGTCCGGCCTGGTGATCTCTCCGTCATCTCGTCGGAACTCAAGTGATCGTAGTACCGGGAACAGCAGCCGGTATTTCAGCAGGTCTGGAACCAGTCACAGGTGCCGGGCGAACTCGGCAAAGGAAGCCCCAAAGTAGCGCACAGCGCCGTTCCGGTCATGTGGAGCAGACGTCACACCAAGGTTCGGAGGTACATCCGGCACATGGTAGACAGACCTTGTGCGAGTCCGACGGTCACTGGAATCCTCCATGTAGTGTGCAGGTCGTCCAACGGCCACTGCAACATATAAAAACCGAAGGCACGCGGGCGTAGGCCTGAGGGACCCTGCCCTGGTAAGGTTAACCTTCGCAACACATCATGCACAACAAACTCAAGCATGTTATGACAAGTATAGCCTGAAGCAAGCGGCTGGCACAGTAACCTTTGTCGGAGCGGTGCCCTCCGCTGAACACCGGCGCTGTGCTATAGCGACGGGCCTCCAGGTGCAGCTTTGATCGTAGTTTTATGTTGCGTATAAAGGCCATTAATCTCCTGTCGACCATAATTTGTATTCACATGCACAAGCCTTAGTCAAGGAGGAATCTAACCAAGAGCATATACTAAAGTGTTCGGGGGACATAGGGCTGTCTTAGCACTCTGTTCCCGTCAGGCAGGTTCGGGTTGGGATGAGGTCACTGGCGCCGGCCCTTAGCTGCCTTGGCGACGGGCTACACCCGTCCGAAATCAATGTCCATTTTGTAGCTCTGTTCCTGTAACTTGCGGAACGAGCGCATGCATGAATGTGAGCAGCACCTGTGGTGGGAAGACTTTTTTTTTTTTTTTTTTTTGTGATTTTCGTCTATTACAGCCACACCAAGGTCATCTTGAACCTTAACAAACGGCAGCAAGGCGTGGCGACCAGTGGCCCTGCGCTCAAGTGGGCATAACACACGACACTCAAGAACTGAAACATGTGATGCCAAGGATAAAAAAAAGTGCACCAGGATGTTCACCCACCAGCCAAATTGTGTACCTAACAAGCCCCCCTGTAAGGTAAACAGGCCCGCATTACGCATAACCACAGTCATTACGTGACCGACACAGTACCGAAGTAAGCGTCGGCTCTCGCCACACTGACCAACGTAATGCGTCAAGGAATGGCTGGAGCATAACACATTCCCCGAACCCCACAAGGTACAAAAGAGTAGGTAAGGAACAAGTGAGTAGGTAAGCGCCCGAAATATGGTTAGACTTAACTTTTCACCGATCTTTCACACCACTCCCATTCCATTAAAGGTTTTAACCGCGAGGAAAAGGTGCTCTGCATCGCTAGACGCCATCTTGGAAAACGAAGCTGACCATCTGTGGATCTGAGCCGTTTAAGAAGGACCGTTCCAGATTAAAAACGTCTCATTTATTTCCTCACGCGTAAATGCCCTCTTTTGAGCAAGGGAGATTTTGACCCTGTTAATAATAATGCCACACCAACACGGAAGGAGAGACAGAGGGAGCGGGCGCGAGGCCCGCCAAGTAAAAGTCAAGAGTCTTGGCGCCAAACAACAGAAGAAGAACGCCTACGTGCCCGCTCAACCAGTGCCCAGCGCGGGGACCGGCCGAGGGCCAACCCAACTACCTTACCTTTTCCCGGAGCGGGACCGGGGAAGGGGGGAGAAATCTCAACTAAGGCACGCGCGGCGAAGTCACAGCGAAGCACCCAGCACAGCCCAGGCAGACAAGCAGCCAAGGGGCAGCTGCCAACGAAGAGGGGACACCCGAGCCCCGCAAGGCACAGGGAGGACGGACGAAGAAGAAGCCAAGCGAAGAACCACTGGCCGTCGACGACCGGCGAACCGGTCGAAAATCCCAAGTCCGTAGGCTAGAGCAAACACGTCTGAACAGCGTAAGCCTAAGTAGACTGACTGAAGGACTGTGGGTACTCTGTCCCAGATGGGAAGTATCGGGAGATAACTCTCGGCCCCCTCGGGGTTCCCCGAGTGCCTCCCGGGTTGTGTGGTAACACAACGAGCTCTTAGGCTAGAATTGCGTAAGTAGTAGACATCTCCCATAAGGTCATGTCATCGGTAATGTTTTTGAAGAAACAAATCTGCTGCTAATCACTATGTTCACCACATTGTTTATACCGATAACTCCAAAGGACAAATATTTTGCTCTGACCAAGAGTCCTTAAAGGGTCGGGTCCTGAAGGTGTACCTTCGGTTTAGCCACACAGCAGGCGGTGCTATGCATTCGTGCTGACTGCTAGGATTCAAATGACTCATTGGCACATGTTTATATAGGCTGTCCAACGGTTGTAGCCGCATTTCACAAATTTTGAAGAGACGAACCCAAGAACTGAAGCTTAATTCAGTTGCCACATTCCTTCTGCGATAAGACAAGTAACGACCGATCTCTCTATTTGTTTGTTTGTCTATTTTGAAGAAGGGAGTTTACCCGAAATATTACAAAAATTATGTTGTAACTGTCTTTTCTTAGTGTGTTTCTTTCTCTGTTGGGTACTTCTCTGCATTTTACACGCTTGGCAATCACCTTTTGGTCAGGATTGCAAATTTTGCAGAGCGTTGGGGCCACATGAGTTAAGCTGTGTGCAGGACAACATTGGCTGTCGATGTCATGCACAACTGAGGCGGATGTTGGCCTGGGGACAAACTTTTGCTCACCTGTATGGTGGTGATGGACTCAAGCAGGCCCAAGTAGACGTCCCAGGTGAGCACGTCGTCTGGCAAGCCCCTGACGATGTCCAGCTGCTTGTTGGTCTCCTCGCGCAGGAACTTGGTGTTCATCTTCTGCCAGCGGTGGCGCTTCCAGTCTGACTGTTGCTCGTCGATCACACGCACCGTCTCCCACACCTGCTTCAGGTTGTTTAGCTCGTGGCGACACCTGGTGGGGAGAATAGCAACAATAATGATGATAATAATGGTAATAACCCACCACATTCTGAGGACCATTTAAAAAAAAAAAAAAAACTTTTTGTCCTATGAAGGCTACTTTACAGATTACAGGATAGATCACCCATTTTAGTGCAAGGGTGGTGCCAGAATAGCTTGGCGCCTGAGGCGCCAAGCTATTCTGGCACCACCCTTGAACTGTCATAGTCAAATGTGTTTCAAGCAATGGTGTATCAGGATGAAATGGGTTAAGCAATTAACAAACAATTCAGAAACACAATCTACATCCAGTAGCAGTGACGGAGAAGAGAGCAGAAGATGCTTCCTTTGCATGTGAGCCACAGATAAGTTCAAGTCAGCCTGAAGACATTTAGCTAACTGTGGGTTTTTGCTTAAACAATCTATAAATTAAGCACCATAAAACCATATAGACATGAATAATGCAGTCTTACTTTACGTCTTTCAGGTACCATGTTGTACAACAGTCAACTTGTATAATTTATGAAAGCAACTCACGTGGGAAGGATGGTGAAGTTGACCACGTTGGCCTCCAGCAGTTCCTGCAGCTCAATCAGGTCCTGAAGATGACATACATGTGTTAGCAGAACGTTACAACAAGAGTTATTTGGTCACAGTGACTTTTTAAAAATTGTCACCCTTAAATTGCACTGTGTGTCAATAGTTTTAACTCATTCAAGACGTACTTACTTACTTACTTACGCCTGTCACCCCTACCCGGGTATAGGCCGTCGACGAGAGACCTCCAGCAACTCCTGTCCTGTGCTTCTCCTTCGATTCTACTCCAGGTGGTTCCCAGTCTCTTGATGTCTGCTTGGAATTCAAGACGTGCCGCCTCTGAATACACAGCTTATGTCGCGTATACAGAGGCGGAATGTCTCGATTGAGTTAACACACACAAAATGACTACAATACTATAAAACGACTACATACAGTATAAGTAGATCACACATTTTGTCCTTGTGCTGATTGCACTCCTAATTGCTTTGGCTGTCAGTAGCGATTTTTGTTGAGGTGATTCCTGCAGGAATTTGGCACCACTGCGTGTAGCCTCAACTGTTTACAGTTCAGTCAGATCATACGCTTGTGAAGTGATCCGACTCCCTAATTCTAAGGATTTGTGCATGTGCAGTGCACTACTCTGAAAATGTTGAGTAAATCAATGACTACACGATGAGTGGCCTAGGAGCACTGCCTGTGGAGCCCAGAAGCACTACTGAAAAGCCATATCGCACCGTGCTAACAGTCTTGACCTTCACTCGAAATAAATGTTCAGCCAAGCCAATGGTTATCAACGCGATCACTTGATTTTCCTTCATAGTCTTAGCGTGGAACTCTACAGCGATCTATTATTCCTTGTGTGACCTAATTCTCCTAAACCTCCATGTGCATTCAGCCCCTGCTACTGTAAACTTGTGCATATACCCACTGCTACTGTAAACAGTTCCAATGGCTGCATACACAAAAGGGCTTAACAGATTTTAAAAAAATAAATTACAGACCTGTGCTTCGTTTTCCAGGATGAGGAGTCTCTTGCTGTAATTGTCGATAATGAGGTACGCCTCGTTGATACTGCATTCGCGGTTGTACACCTCTGAGTTCTCAAGGTCACGCTGCAAGGCCAGCACTTGCTGGGCGAAGGTCTCCAAGTCCTGTAATATAAAACACAAGGTTAGCGTCACCAAAACATCTCTAAATAAGAATGGCAAAGCCCTTACAGCTCTCATGCACACTTCAGGAATCATTGCGACAAAAAAGTGCCACCGACAGTCAAGATTAGAATGGCATAAAAAGGTGCCAAGTTAACCCTCCACCTGTCAGCAGCACTTTTTGTCACATGATTCCTGGACAAAAGCGCTACCAACAGTCAAAGGTTAACAATCATCTTTGACCTGATTCTGATTTGGAATAACTCGCTGCAAAGAAACACTCTCCACTGCATAACTCCCTTGGTTTGCAAATCTCCCTTTCACTGCTCGCTCCATCTTTTAAGATTATAGTACTAAATTTATATCTCAGTATTATAAGATATTACAGTTTTTTTAGAATGAATGAGTATATATTAGTTAAGTTTGTTAGATATTTATAGAGTTAAAATGTTTTACTACTGAACAATATTTATTAATGTTTTAGTGTTTAGCGTTTTAATATGTCTTAGCATTAGAAGTCCTACAGATTTAGTATATTAATAGTATTACACATTTTATATTAGAATGTCTTAGTATTAATTAATGTTTATTAAATGATTGTTATTCTTACTGTTCCCACATAGACAAAATTGTAATTGCCCTTTAATGAATAAATACAGTTGTTTTTTTTTTAAATTGAATTGAATTGAATTGAATCTAATCTATGATTTTCTACCTGAGAGATGCTGGATGATTCTTCCTGAATGCGTGGCCCCAGCCTCTGTTTTGCCAGCGACACCTTCGTCTTGAGATTGCTCCATCTGCTGGGAGCAGCTGAGAAAAGGTACTGGGTTTTCTCCGGCAGAA
Source organism: Semisulcospira habei (assembly GCA_036245525.1). Classification (NCBI taxonomy): domain Eukaryota; kingdom Metazoa; phylum Mollusca; class Gastropoda; family Semisulcospiridae; genus Semisulcospira; species Semisulcospira habei. The sequence continues at coordinate 35,092,605 of BTPG01000003.1, forward strand.
TCTGGCCGTATTTTTTCAGCAGGAGGACGGTGCGGTGCATGGCCGCAAACTTGCCGTCCATTTCAGACTGCTGGGCAGACACCTGCAATTGCAAAGAAAGGAAGAGTAAGTGATGTATAAGCGTCTTTTAACCCATTACATCCTGAGGCTGATTTCGTAAAATTTGCTTATTGTCCTATCAAAGCTACATTACTGGTTAGGAGACAGATCGACTGTGTTAGTTCAAGGGTGGTGCCAGAATAGCCTGGCGCCTGAGGCGCCAAGCTATTCTGGCAGCATCCTTGAACTATCAGTCACATTTATTTCAAGCAATGCGTGTATCAGAATGATAAGGGTTACATCCTCATTATTATTACATGTATTATTATTAGTATAATGCATCATATAGTAAACTATTTTAAGCCTGGGACCAGACAAGATGAGACAAGACACGACAAGATAAAACCACGCTAAGCCAAACAGAGACAAGACAGCGCAACACAGCATGACACGCATGACACCACACTATATTTACCTCATTGAAGAGCCTCATCATTTTCATGAAGCTGGCCGTGTCACGCTCCTCGCCAGTGATGCTCTCGATCTCGGGCTCGATTCTCTTCAAGAACATGTCCAGGTTCTCCAGCATGGCTGTCACCTTCAAGCAGAACAACATCTTGTACACTGCATCTCATAACTCAGAACAAAATATAATGAATATTAACTCATTCAGCCTGACGGCCATATTTCCCAAATTTTGGAGGCATCATCTAATGACTATGCACCAGTTGCAGGAGATGGATCGACCATGATAATTCAAGGGCAGTGCCAGATTACCCTTGAATTGTCATGGTCGACCCATCTCCTGCTGTAGTGCGTCAGGGCTGAATGGGTTAACTGAAATGAAAAGAAGGATTATTTAACCCTTATCATTCGGAATACACCAATGTGTGAAATAAGTTTGACTAAAATAGTTATAATAATAATAATAATAATGGGTACTTATATAGCGCTTAATCTTACTCAAAAGCTCTAAGCAAGGGTAGTGCCAGAATAGCTTGGCGCCTCTAGGCGCCAAGCTATTCCGGCACCACCCTTGAACTAAAGCCATTGGTCTATATCCTTAACTGTAAGTTACTATAATGTAGCTTGCATATGGCAGTGTACAGATGTGAAGCTTTTAGCCCCGGGATGATATGGGTTAAGGATAAAAGATATCCTTTTTCAATCTTGACCTTGCAACATGTTGTTACTACTTCACTACATACTACTACAATAACACATAACACTACTGCAACAACATAGGTGGCGCATGAATGTGCACACTTGGGAATTCTGACCTTCAAATGTGTAACGATAATGGTAATTAGTCACCTGGTCAGAGAGGTACTTGGTGAAGGTCCACATCCACTTGCTGGCGTAGGTGGTCAGCACCTGTTTGATGGGCTGTAGGTCAACACGCAGCCACCCAACACAGTGGTAGTCCTCTAAGTCCCGAAGCTCGTCTCTTGCAGTCTGAAAGGGGGGAAATAAATGCTAGTGAAAGAGTGTCTATGTGATACTCTCACCAGCTAGCGTCAGACTAAAGGTGGGTTTCCATATAACGATGCAACAGTGTGTGGTAGACAAAGTGACAAATAAGTGGCAGAGTGGAAGACAGAAAAACGCCTTATGTGTATCCATATAGCAGTGCAGAGAAGAACCCAACGGAGAAAGAAACACGCTTAGAAAATACAGTTACAACACAATAATTATTAATAAATTGTGTTGTAACTGTCTTTTCTGAGCGTGTTTCTTTCTCCGCTGGGTTCTTCTCTGCATTTTACACACTTGGCAGTCACCTTTTTGGTCTGGATTGCATATAGCAGTGTGACTTTCCGAATCAAGCCTTTCTCACAAGAGCAGTAGGCAATGCAACCAAAAAGTAGCTGAGTGCTATGTGACCAAAAGTTTCATGTGTATCCATACAGCAGAGCAACTTGCACAACTCAGCTGCTTTAAGTTATTTTGCATTGTCAAAACATTTGTCACTTTCACATCGGGCATAAGGATACACCCATTCTTATATTTCTATGTTCTCAATTTGTGTTGTTTTCACCACCACTTTTGCTCTGCCGTCACATCAGTACATGAAAAAAAAAAAACATCTTCACAGTTACCTCTAAAACTAATGTAAACAGTGTTGATGGCTGCGCGCATAAGGGAATTAACCCTTTCACAATGAGCAATACCAAAATGCAAGATGCATAGATCCTCATGAGCCCCCGCAGTTGTGGGGCTCATGAGGATCTATGACTCTTGCTGACTACACTTTGAATGCAAGCTACTTTCTGCTGTATTGAATTAACACAGATTTCAGAAACAATTTGTAACCACTGGCACGGGACAGGTTAAAGGCTCTAACAAAACCAAAGCTACTGCCTCTGTGTGGCAAGAGTTCTCACCCTGTAGATGTCGATCTCATTGTCAAACTCGTCCAGGGAAGGGACGTTGCTCTTCTCTCCATCAGTCTTCCCCTTAGGGGTCAGGAACATCCGTTCTGCATTCTCGTACACTTCCGCAGACATGCCACTCTTGGCTGACGATGCCCTAGAAAACAAAAGCAACAAAGGAAATTAAAAATAGAATGGCATATGTCATCTGTATGACAACTCCAGAAATTTTCAATGACCGTCAAGGATGCTGACTTTCAGCTGAGGTAACTCAAATGAGTGCGTACAATTCTAACACATAACACTAAGGTGGAAAATTACTACATATTACAGTACAGTTCAGAAGACAGATTGAAACATGATAGTTCAAGGGTAGTTTCAGAATAGCTTGGTGCCAAGCTATTCTGACACCATCCTTGAAATGTCTCAGTTGAATAATGGTCAGTTCGGGCCACTAAAGTGAAGTGATAATGGGGGGCACTGCACTGCAACTGTGCCATATTCATTTACCAGGATGTTTCAAGTTAATTATATACTACATAGAACAAGCCCGTCTCTCTGCCTATTCGGACACCATCAGAAATATCAGTCAAACAATCTGGGCTTAATGAGTTAAAAAACACAGTGGGAGATTATCACTATCAACCAAGATATTTCAAGGGTAGTGCTCGATTAGCTTGGCACAAAAGTGCCAAGCTAATCTGGCACCACACTTGATCCTTGAACTATCATGACTTGATTGATCCATCTTTCACATGGAAGAACCCATGGGGGAACATTTCTAGACAGTTTGAAAATTTGGCGCATTTTCTTGGGTGACAGTGCGAAAAATGAATTTTTCTCTAAAATGTATTTTTTTCGAAAAATACTTACCGATGACATTACTGTAAGGAATAGTGACCTAGCTAGCATAATTTTAGCCAAAATTGTTGTGTACCTACATACACCGTAGGGGAGGCAACAAGGGGCGCTATAACATAGCCCATAACCCAAATAGCCTCCCTTCCATCCCCATCCCGTCACGCGCCCACCGGATTCCCGCCAGTCTGTTTGCTTAGCTGACCAGCGGCAAGCGGGGCAGGTGGGAGGGTCATCTGATTAATGTCATCAGTAAGTATTTTTCAAAAAAATACATTTTAGAGAAAAATTCATTTATTTCCTCAAAATACATTACCAATGACATTACTGTAAGGAAGAATAACAAAGAGGAGGTGGGTGCCACTAATAACGCCCACAGGCCCTAATACGCCTACGAGACCCGCCCTCCCTGGAGCAACCCCACGATAATTTTAGCTAAGATTACCTACGGCACAAGCGGTGCCGGGAGGGAGTGTTGCGCCGCTGCGATGTCTCCCACCAGTGAAAGGTACTCGCGCTGGCTGGAGAGGTCCCTCAGGTAGAAATGGGCGAAGGTTGACTCTGCTTGCCAGCCCACAGCCGCCACAATGTCTTTGGCAGCACAGTTGCGGTCGAATGCGAGGCTTGCGGCCATGGCTCTGTGCGCCCTTATGTTCATTCGTTTGGCTGCATTAGGGGCGAGGTCCTGGTAGGCGGAGCGTATCACCCATCAGAGCCAGGAGAAATTTGACTGGGCTGAGATGTCATTTCTACCTGGGGACAGAGGGAGGAATAGGCGGGTGCGTCCCCTGCGTAGCGGCTTGGTCCGGCGCAGGTATACACGTAATGCTCTCATCGAGTCCTGCTGTCTGGTCTCTCGGGTAGAGCCTGAATCCCTCAAGGGTCGAATGGTGACCATCTGTGAGGCGGCCAATAGAGACCGGGTCTTGGCTAGGAAGAAAGAGTACCACGGAAAGACACGTTAGAAAACGGTCAACCATTTAATACGGTAATACCCTTGCAAATAGCAACAACGAGACATGCCGTCTTACTTCAGATGCGAAGGATGTGCAACTTGCATTCACGCTGGCAGTCACTTTTGGCTTGCTAGAAAGCTGGTCAGCAGCAGTGTAAGGAGCCGTCCGTCCACTGCAAGCATGAGGGGCGTGCTGATAGAGCGTGCAGCTCACTGACCTTGAAAGCAGTGGCGAGGGCCAGCAGGAAGCAGGTCTTGCGCATCACGTCGGGTAACCACGCCAACTGGAGTGGTTCGAAGCGGTCTGAGTTGAGCCACGTAAGCACCCAGGGTAAGTCCCATCGAGGCACCAGCGAGCAAAGGGCCAGACGTTGCAAACTGAAGTGGGCCATCAGATCGGCAAGGTCTTTGCAGCCACCAGGGTCAGGACGGCCCAAATGTCGGTATGTGTCAACGATCATGGCCAGGTAGCCCCGAATGGTGATTGGCGCCAAAAGCTGGTTGGTGAAGAGCCATAGTAAAGAACTCTGCCAGCTGGGGAACAGTCAGATCCGTGGGAGAGAAGTGGTTGTCGTCACACCAGTCGCACAGGACTCGCCATTTTCCCTCGTAAACTCATCTGGTCGAGGGTCTGTGGGCTGTAGCGATAGCTTCCACTGCTGCACTTGAGAAGCCTCTAGTGGCGAGGGCCTGCCACACAACCTCCAGGTGTGGAGGAGTCGCTCGGGGCACAGATGGTACAGCTTTTGCCGCGGTTGCTTGAGCATCGTGCATGGGGTGGGGAGCCGCAGAGGAGGGCTGGTGGCGAGGTTCAGGAGGTCGGTGGTCCACGACTTGGTCCAGCAGAACGGGGCCACCAGGAACAGGACCGTGTTGCAACCTCTAAGCTTGAGCAGGACCTTGGGGACGAGCACCGTTGGCGGGTAGGCGTACGTGATGAGGCCATCCCACAGGATGGAGAGAGCGTCGACTGCCCAGGCGAGCGGGTCTGGAATTGGGGAGATGAAGAGAGGAAGCTGGCGATTCCACCTCGTCGCGAAGAGGTCGATCATAGGAGCCTCCCATGTTGTGCCGATCATCCGGAAGATGTCCGGGCGTAACGCCCACTCGGTGTGGAGAAGCTGGCCACGTTGCGAGAGGGAATTGGCTAGAACATTCAGATGTCCTGGGATGTGTCTCGCGCGCAGAGCAATGCCTCGGTCTTCGCACCATCAGAGCACCTGGTAGAGGAGGATGCAGAGGGAGGGGGAGCGGGTCCCGCCCTGCTTCTGGATGTAGACGACGACTGTCTGAGAGGACTAGAAGCTCCTGGTGTTGCAGCCGAGACTCCCACGCCATGAGGGCTTGACAAACCGCTCTCAGCTCTAACCAGTTGATGTGTCGGGTCCCGAGGTGTGGGGGCCATACGCCAGAGGCTGTGGCGAACATCGGTAGCAGGTGAGCGCCCCAGCCGGAGAGGCTTGCGTTGACGCAAAGGGACAGCTGGGGAGGAGGCAAGTAGAGGGGAACTCCCGTCGCTAGCCAGCTGGGATCTCCCCAGCGAAGAAGGTGAGGACGGAGCATCGGCAGCACCGGAACCTATGAGTCGAGGTCGTCCGTCGATGGTCAGCAGATGCAACTGAAGCGGACGGGAGTAGAGACATCCTAAGGGAAGTAGATCCGCTGCCACACTCATCAGGCCCAGGAGCTGAAGCCACGCTCTGGCGGGGATAGCCTCCTCTTGAGACACCTGCCACGCTAGGTTCGCCAACTTCTGAATACGTTTCTCCGGTAGCGGCACTTTGTTGAGGTCGGTGCGAAACTCCATCCCTAGGTGGACAAAGCGGCGAGACGCCGTGAGATCGGATTTGCCCACGTTGACCAGGAAGCCGAGTCTGTCGAGCAGATCTAGAAGCACATCTCGGTCCTTCTGCAAGCTCTGACTGTTCTCGCAAGAGAAGATCGTCCAGGTAGTTCGACGTGGGGCTGAAAGACGTCCGCCTGGCCCTGTCTACTACGGCGTCCATGATGTGGGTGATGACCCAAGGGCTGAGGTTGACCCGAAAGGAAGCGCGCAAAACTGGTAGACCACGCCGCCGAAGGCAAAGCAGAGGTAGCGTCTGGCCGCAGGGTGCATGGGGACGTGTAGATAATCATCCGACAGGTCTAAGCTGACGACAAAGTCCATAGGTTGCACTGCTGCGCGAAGGGTTCGGCGGTCTCTATGTGGAAGGACGGGGCGACGATGAACTTATTCAGCGCGGATAGGTCGATGATGGGTTGCCACTTGCCGCCCGGCTTGGGAAACACAAAGAGGCTGGGGACTCGTGCCGCGTCACCATCTCCATGGCGGCCTTCCGAAGCAAGGCGGCGATCTTGCTGCGCAGGGCATCGGCTCTGAGCTGGTCTGACGGCACCGAAGTCCACAGGGGCGAGCAACGCAGAGGGGGCAGCGACTGAAAGGAAATCTGTAGTCCCTCGGAGATGGTAGAAAGAATCCAAGGGTCGTCCGGTAGCAGCAACCGCCATACGTTGCTGTGGAGCGCAAGCCTTCCGCCGACAGGAGACCCGGACGAGATCGGCGGGGGCGGGGAAGGGAGGCAGTCAGTGGGCCCTACATCGCCCGGGGTGGCAGGCAGGCCTAGGTCAAGCTGAGGCGGTGTTGGGGGTGGAGTCGGAGAGCATGCGAAAGCGACCAAAGGCTGGGGCTCGGGAGGGGGGGGGGGGGTCAGACGGCCACGTCTGGTGAAGGGGCGAGTGGAGGGTCCGACGGACTGCAGGGCGCGACCCACGGCCTTGCGAGCTGCCTGAAAGCTGGCTGGAACGGCGCGGCTGGGCTACAGGTCCTTGTTAGCATCCTTCACTGCCTGCAAAGTCGGGCCGAATAGGAGCTCTCCGCCAAGTGGTGCCCGTCGTAGCTGACTCTTCAATTTGGTCGGAAGAACGCAGGCGTGTAGTAAGGCATCACGGCACATCAGGTCACAGTTAGCGGCTGCGGCCAATGCGTTGACGGAGGTGTGGTAAGCCACACGTTTGCCAGAAACAGCCAACGCGAGGATGTCGCCCAACAGAGAAGACATCGACAGGTGCCAAGCGTCCTCGACGTGTCTAACAATGGCTTGCGTCATGAGGTGCAGGAATTCCGCTGAGGCCAGGGAATTGCGAATGAGGGTGGCAGTCAGCTCCACGCCGGGGGTGAGATAATGCGGGCAAGGGTTACCCGCAAAGGACAGAGCCGGGGAATCCACCTTCGGGAGTGGGCAGGAGAAGGTCTGCGAGTGACCCGCGTACCAGCGCTGATGGAAGGAGATGTCCAAGTCACCCGGCCACTTGGAGTCGGAGAAGAATCCGGAATCGCCCAAGCAGCCCTGCAGCAGATGAACGGAAAACGCGTCGGTGAGGTCCCGGAATACTGGAGGCTTGGGAAGAGACTTGAACCGCTTGGTCCGCTGCTCCACGTCAACGAAGGCCGAGGCTTTCCTATTGAGGGGGGGAGAGGGTGGGCAGTCCTCCGCGGGGAGACACGCAGCGATGAGGCGCACCGCCTCGTCCAGGGCCCGGAGAGTCTCCACCCTATGGTTCAAGTTAGCCGGTTGCGAATCTGCGTCATCCTGAGAGCGTGCACGTCTGGATGATGTGGAGCAGTCCTCTCTGAGAAGCGCCGACACCAAGTCTTCCAGGGCCAAGCTGAGGGAGTCCTCCTCTAACCGCTCGGGGGAGCGGGAAAGTAGCTCTGCGGTACGTCGGGGAGGGGGCGTCCCGCTAGCAGCGTCCCGTCTAGTGGTCATCGCGTTGGGAGGTGGCCTTCTCACCTGAGAGCGGTGACGCGAGGAGTGAAGTGAGGTGGAGTCCCGCAAAGTCCTCCGCGAAGAGGCTGTACTAAGACGTGATGACCGGCGGTCCCACGGAGAGCGGCTGCGATGGGGGAAACACGGTAGCCTGGAGCGGGAGTGATGCCAAGGCTGGTGTCTAGTCGGGGAAGCCAAACGTCTAGGCAGGCGGGGCGAGGAGCGATGCGACGCGTGAGCCAGCAGTCCAGACCTCAAAGAATGGACCGTGTTTGAACGATGAACGGGGGCAACGTCATTCCCAGAGGTAGGCCTAAGTAGACGGCTGGCATCCGAGTCATGGGAAGCAGTCCACAGGCGTGGCGGCCTGACCCACGAGCGCGAACGCTGTCGAGGAACGGGAGTCCGCTCGGTCCTTGCATCACTCAGTGGCCTGTCCTTACTGGAGGGTAGACGGGGCGTGCGGTCTCGTCGTGTGCGCGGCTCGCCCCACATATTCTTATCCGACGAGCGGGCGCGCATTAGTCCAGTAGTCTTATCCGAGCGAGGGCCCCTGTCACTGACCTGAGAGCGGGACGCCGAACGTTCGTGCTGGACTTGAGCCGGGTATTTGGAGGGCCATACTCCTGAAGCCGCGTCTGAGCCTGAACAGGCCGAGTGGCGGGTCGTGCAAGCACGTGGCTGGCCAGACTCATACTGGATACTATCAGTACTTTGTGAGTAGGCGTGCCCAACGGCCGAAGTCCTAGGACCGGTTGGGGCTGGTCCGTCCCGTGTAGCCTGAGACTCCACAACCAGGGGAATGCGACTTGTGGAGGTAGTAGGGGTGGGCACTGGGGCTCGCTCTCGGGCTGGCATCGGTCGTTCACGGCAGTAGAAACCCCACAGCTGGGACCACTGCTCTTCCAGCCAGGGGGCACAGACCACGCACGGGTGAGTGGAGGCACAGCTGGAACAGGGTAGACACACGGCATGCTCATCGCTCGGCCACTGAAAGTCGAAATAGCGTGTGCAGGTGCGGACTTGAAAACCCCAACACATAGTCAACATTGATAGGCGATCCAGCGTGGCCCCCGAGGCCCCGCAAACTAGTATACATGCGACGACGAGATACGAGACTCAGCCAAGTGCACGGCGTGTGCCGACAGCCGGCGCTCCTATCCCTTCCCCTGAGCGCCGGTCGTGGGCAGTAACCGCGGTTTTACCTTGTCATAACAGGGAGTGTAGTGAACCCACGAAGGTCAAAGAGACCAACCAAGATGCAGAGGCGAAGCCCCACCAAGTCTGCCATAGGCTCGACAAAGTCCCAGGTAAATCCACACGAAGGCACAGCCGGAAATCCGAGAGGAAAGCTTCCAAGCTAGCACAGAGAACACCGTAGCTAGCACAGTTCCCAGAAGTCACCACAACCGGTCAAAGCCCACCAAAACCGCCATAGGTTCGACAAATCCAAGGTAATTCCACACAAAAGCACAGCTGGTAATCTGCGAGGCAAGCTTCCAAGCTAGCACAAAGTAACACAGTAGCTAGCACAGTTCCTAGAAGACGAGAATTAAGTCCAAGGCACACGACGAGCGGTCACACCATACACAGCCGAAGAGAGACGTATAGGTACACAACCATCCACATGCTAGCTAAGAAACATGTATTTTTCTTTAAAATGAATTTTTTGGAAAAATACTTACTGATGGTATTACTATATGGGATTAGTTTTTAGCTAGTCTAATTTTAGCCCAAAATTCGTTGTGTACGAATATGGCCATTATGGCAGGAGAGGGGCGCCATAGACTGGCGGAAGCCCGGTTAGCCTCCCTTTCTGTACCACCACGCATGCGCTCCGCGCTTCCCACTTCAGTCAGTTTCTTAGCAGACCAGCGGCAAGCGGGGTAGGTGGGAGGGACCTCCGAGTAATGCCATCGGTAAGTATTTTTCAAAAAAATTCATTTTAAAGAAAAATACATTTGTTTTCTCAAAACACATTACCGATGGTAGTACTATATGGGAGAATTCCGAAAAGGAGGCGGGTGCCGCTAAGACGCCCCTACCCCTGCCATCGCACTACTTCTAGTGGCCCTCCCCAAGCAACCTCCCTCTAATTTTAGCAAAGATACTTACGGCGCCCTAAGGCGCCTGGAGGGAGTGTTGCGCCACGATGACTCTCCGCAGCGAAGGTTCTGGCGCTGGCTGGAGAGGTCTCTCAGGTAGAAGCGTGCGAAGGCGGTCACTGCTCGCCTGCCCACAGCCAGAAAGTCTTGACAGCATAGTAGCGGTCGAACACTAGGCTTGCAGCCGTGACTAGGTCTCATGCGTCGTGGAGTGCAAGCGTGTGGCTGCGTGAGAAGCCAGGTCCTGATAGGCTGAACGTGACATCCACCGAAGCCAGTAGGATATCGTGTGGGCTGAGAATCATTCTACCTGGGGACAGAGAGAGGAGAGTGTGTCCTGCGTAGCGGCTTGGTCCGGCGCAAGTACACATGTAAGGCCCGCACTGGGTCCTGTTGTCTGGACTCACGGCGGAGCCTGGGCCTCTTAATGGTGTAAGGTTCGCACCAGGTCTGTGTCTGGACTTACTGGTGGAACCTGGTTCTCTTAATGGCTGAATCCTAACCAATTCAGGAGCAGCCAAGGAGATCTGGCCTTGCCTAAGAAGGCCGGGTCGGGCAGCAGCTGAAGTGAGCCGTCCGATCTGAACTGCAGACAGTCAGGGCGTGCCAAAAGGGGTGCAGCTCGCTGACCCTGGAAGCAGAGGCAAGGGCCGAGAGGAAGCAAGTCTTCGGCATCACATCTGGTAGTGTAGCCGACTGGATGGGCTCGAAGCCGGGCGCGTTGAGTCGAGTAAGCATGTAAGGCAGGTCCCATCTAGGCACCCAGGAGAGTAGAGTGCAACGTTGTGGACCGAACTGGTCCATCAGGTCGGCAAGGTCTTGCAGGCACCGGGGTCGAGCCATCCCAGATGTCTGTACGTATCCGCGATCATGGCCAAGAAGCCTCAAGATGAAAGGTGCTAGGTGCTGGTCGGAGAGCAGCCAAAGGAAGAACTCCGCCAGCTGTGGATTTTGTCACTTCGGAGGAGGAGAGGCGTCCGTCGTCGCACCAGGAGCAGAGGACCCTCCACTAGCCTTCGTAACCCATCCGGTCGAGGTTCTGCGAGCTGTAGTGGTCGCATCCACTGCCGCGCACTAGGAGGCGGAGACGCTCTAGACACGGGTGGTAACCGCACAATGTGGTTGCTTGAGCCTAACACTGGGGAGGTGAGCGCCAGCAGGGTGGTCGTAGCGAGGATCAGGAGGTCGGTGGTCCCCGACCTGGTCCATCAGAAAGGCGCCACCAGGAACAGTATCGTGTTGCGCTCTCAGAGCTTGAGCAGAACCTTGGGACTAGCACCGTCGGCGTGTTAGGCACAGCGACCAGGCCGTCTCAGGGAATGGAGAGAGCGCCCACTGCCCAGGGCAGGGAACTGGAAGTGGAGAGACGAAGAGGGAGCTTCAGATTCCAACTCAAGGCGAAGAGGTCGACCATGGGTGACTCCCCGGCTGCGCCGATAGACCGCGACGGTAGAGGAAGTCGGTTCGGACATTCCGATGACCCGGGATGAGAGGCGCGTGAAGAGTGATATCCCGGTCCTCGCACCAGCGAAGCGCCTGGTGGAGAAGGAAGCAGAGGGGGGGAGAACAGGTCCCGCCTCGCTTCTGGAAGTAGGCGACGACCGTGGAGTTGTCTGACCGTACTAGAGGCTCCTAAGGTCGGAGGTGAAGTTCCCACAGAAGGAGGGCTTGCCCGACCGTCTTCAGTTCCCACCAGTTGATGTGTCGGGGTGACGACTCTCAGGATCACAGGCCGGAGGTAGTCTCGAATGACAGCAGGAGGCGACTTCTGGAAGCGTTTCTCCGGGATCCGGCCGATGTCGAGGTCGGTGCGGAGCTCCATACCCGGGCGCACGAAGTGACGCGCTGGGACAAGATAGGACTAGCCGAAGTTGGCCAAGGAGCCCCGAACTACGAAGAGGCGGAGAAGGGCATCCCGGTCCTCCATCAGGGCCGACTCAGACTGGTTCCTCAAGAGCAGGACGTCTAAGTAGTCCAAGGAGAGATTCGTGGACGTACGACGGGCTCTGGTTACCGCAGCATCCAATCCGAGAACTCCCAAGGGCTTAGGTCGAGGCCGAAGGGAAGGTCGCGCAACTGGTAGACCCCTCTCTGGAAGGCGAACGTAGTAACGCCTGGAGGCTGGGTGTAAGCAACGTGAAGTCATGCATCCGAGGTCCGGGCTGACAGCAAGTCGATCGACTGCACGGTGGAGCGAAGAGCCCGGGCGGTCTCCAAGCGGAAGGATGAAGCACGAAGAACTTGTGGAGCGCCGAGAGGTCAAGACTGGGCGCCACCTGCCGCCAGGATCGGGAGCCACGACGAGCCGGCTGTAGAACGCAGGGGAGTCGTGTCGCATAACCCCCTCCGCGGTCGCTGCCGCAGCAAGGCGGCTACTTCGGCGCTGAGGGCCTCGTCTCAGGGCTTATTCTTCTCTTCCAACAGCACTTGGTGTTCCCAGGCGGTCACCCATCCAAGTACTAACCGAGCCCGACGTTGCCTAACTTCGGATCAGACGAGAACCAGTGTATTCAAAGTGGTATGGCCGTTGGCTGGTCTGACGGCACCGCCGTCCACAAGGAGAGCGGGGCAGGGGAACTGAGACCGAAGAAGATGAGGAGTCCATCGGCGATCGTTGAAGGAATCCACGGGCCGTCCGGTAGAAGCGCTCGCCACACGTAGCTGAGGAGCGCTAGCCTGAAGAAGGGCGGGCGCAGGAGGAGGCTGGAGCCTGAGGGGGGGACGTCCACCTCTGGTAGGGGGCAGGGCTGGGACTGGAAGCCCACAGGGCGCGACCCGGAGCTTGCGGAGGATCCGAAGGAAGCTGAGCCGGCGCAGCTGAGCCAGGCGTCCTAATCGCTTCCTCGACATCGAGTCAGGCGGGCTCGAACCGAAGCTCTCCTCCGAGGGGAACTTGGCAAAGAAGTGTCTAAAGATCCGTCGGATGGGACAGGGGCAAAGAGCCGCATCGCGTCGCCACAAGACACCATGGACCGCCGCTTGCCAACGCGTTGACGAAGGTGTGGTAGGCCACGCGGTTCCCAGGTACCGCCAGCGCTAGCAGGTCCCAGAGCCGAGAAGACAAGGAAGAGTGCCAGGCATCTATCCGAAGGACGAAGGACGAAGGCTAGTGGCTCCAGAACAAGGAACCCGCTGCAATCAGGGCGATCTGAAGAGTGTAGCTGTCTGTTCCACGGCGGGAAGAAGACTGAAGTAAGGCGAACCTGCAAGGTACGGCCGGGAAGAAATGAGGCAGGGACAGAAGAACACTGCGAGCTCTCGCGTACCACGATGCCGAAGGAGCACACACCTGCCGGTCACCTGCTTCTTCTTCCTCTTCCTGAGTCCGAGAAGAACTGGCGGAACCGCAGCGAACAAGGTCCTGAAGCCCGGCGGCTGGGGGAGCGACTTGAACCACTTGCCCTGACGATCGGCACCGACAAGCAGAGGCCTTCCTCTTGAGCGTGGACGGGATCCGCGGGGAGGAAGTCAGCACGACGCGCGCCGCTGCATCCAGTGCACGAAGAGACTCCAAGGGTCCCAAGGAAGCCGACTGTAGCTCCTCCACGTCAGGTGCAAGGAAGGGCAGGTCAGGGCTGGTCTCTCAAGGCGTGCCGAATGGACTCCGCAGGGTACCGGCTGAGAGCGTCGTCCTCTCCCGGCCTTCTTGGCTTGACTTCGCGAACGAAGATTCTATAGGGCTTGCCCACGTCGTCTGCAGGCATTTTCGTGGCTGCGGAGGCCAATCCGGGACAGGCAGGTTCGACCGCAGTGGCTGCAGGGGAAGGTCTGGTCAGGGTTCTGAGTTACGACAGCTCTGTTTTTTCTTCTGAGCCGCTTGTCTTTAAGGTTAGCTCTGCGAGAGTCCTCAAAGGAGACGGCTGCCTTGTGAATGGTGGAGCGCCAGGTGTCACGGTCCGCAGCAAGCAAAGACCATTGGCGGTGGTCGATTTGGCAGGCACTAAGTGACTTCTTGAGACCGTCTTTGTATCTCTTCTTTGGTGCCCCTCTGTCTCGGTGTCCAGTGGCGAGCTCGCCGAACAGAGTGATCTTGGGTAGGCGATGATCCTCCATCCTGGAGACGTGCCCCGCCCAGCGAAGCTGTGTCCGCAGCAGCAAAGCCTCGACGCTCACAGTTTCCGCCTGTTCAAGGACCTCGACGTTGGTGACATAGTCACTCCAGTGAATGCTGAGGATGGTACGCAGGCAGCGCTGGTGAAAGCGTTCGAGGAGTCGTAGTTGGCTGCGGTAGAGGGCCCAGGACTCGGAACCGTACAGCAGGGTGGTGAGGACGGCAGCTCTGTACACGCTGATCTTGGTGCCTTTTTTCAGCTGTTGATTGTGCCACACCCGCTTGAATAGTCGCCCGAAAGCACTGTTCGCTTTTGCCAGCCTGTTGTCCAGCTCCTTGTCCAGCTTGGCGTCTGACGTGATGATGCAGCCAAGGTAGGTAAACTGGTGTACAGACTTCAGTTCGGACTCGCCGATGGTGATGTGGGGAGGGCGATGCTCTTCCTTGGGTGCCGGCTGATGAAGGACCTCTGTCTTTTTCAGACTGACCTCAAGTCCAAAGAGCTGGGCGGCATCTGCGAAGCAGGACGTAATGCGCTGCAAGGCTCTCTCTGTGTGTGCAACGAGGGCAGCGTCATCAGCAAAGAGCAGCTCACGAATCAGTTGGTCTAGGGTTTTCGTGTGGGCCTGCAGTCGTCTGAGGTTGAACAGGCTGCCATCGAGACGATACCTGATGTACACTGCGTCGTCATCGTCGAGGTCCACTGTGGCCTGCTTCAACATCATGCTGAAGAAGATGGTGAAGAGGGTCGGTGCCAGCACGCAGCCTTGCTTCACGCCGTTGCGAATGGGGAATGGTTCTGAGAGGTCACTGTTTAGTCTGACCTGGCCTTGCTGGTCCTCGTGGAGCTGGACGATCATGTTGAGGAACTTTGGGGGACAGCCTAGTCGCTCCAGGATCTGCCACATACCTTGCTGCTCACAGTGTCAAACGCTTTTGTTAGGTCGACAAACGTTACATACAGCCCTTTGTTCTGCTCGCGGCACTTCTCCTGAAGCTGTCTCAGCACAAAGACCATGTCGGTGGTACTCCTGTTGGCTCTGAAGCCACACTGGCCCTCTGGGAGGTGGTCCTCAGCGATGGCAGGTACCAGCCGATTCAGGAGCAACCTTGCGAGAATTTTCCCGGCAATGGACAGCAGGGTAATTCCACGATAATTAGAGCAGGCAGACTTCTCTCCTTTGTTCTTGTACAGGGTGATGATGACTGCATCACGGAGATCCTTTGGTAGTGTTCCTTTTTCCCAGCAGCAGAGAAAGAGGTCGTGGAGCTTGTTGTGCAGTGCTGGGCCTCCATGCTTCCAGATCTCTGGCGGGATTCCGTCAATGCCTGCTGCTTTGCCACTCTTGAGCTGGTGGATGGCTGTGAAGGTCTCTTCGGCGGTGGGCGGTTCGTCCAATTCAACCTTTAGTGGAAGGTGTGGGATTTGGAGGATGACTGTTTCTTGAACAGTGCGCTCAGCGCCGAAGAGGTCCTGAAAGTATTCCGACCAGCGGTTCAAGATGGAGGTATTATCTGTGAGGAGTGCCTGTCCATCAGCGCTTCGCAGGGGACTTTGTACCAGGTGCCTAGGGCCATACACTGCTTTCAGTGCTTCGTAGAAGCCCCTGTAGTCATCCGTTGTCAGCGCAGAGCTGTGTCCTCTGTGCGAGTCTGGACCACCACTCGTTCTGGAGCTCTCTAAGCTTGAGCTGGAGACTGCTGCAGATGAGGCGGAAGGCAGACTTCTTCACAGGGCAGGAAGGCTGGGCTAGGTGGGCCTGGTGGGCGGCTCTTTTTTTTGCTAGAAGTTCCTGGATCTCTACGTCGTTTTCGTCAAACCAGTCTTTGTTCCTCTTTCTAGCAAAGCCCAAGACTTCCACAGAAGATTTTACAATAGCAGTTTTCAGTTGTTCCCAGAGTGTTTCAGGGGAGGAGTCTGCTGGATCAACTGTGTCTTTGAGCATGCGCTGTAAATCGGCCTGAAGGGCAGCTTTCTTGTCGTCACGCTGAAGGCTGGCAACATCAAGCTTTTTCTTGGGGGGGCCCCATTTCTTGGGTTTCAGCTTGAGGCGGAGCCTTAGTTTGCAGCGAACAAGGCGGTGGTCAGTGTGGCACTCTGCGCTGGGCATCACTCTGGTGAGGAGGACGTCACTGCGGTCCCTCTGACGCACTAGGACATAGTCGATAAGGTGCCAGTGCTTGGAGCGAGGATGCATCCAGGTGGTCTTTCGACTGTCCTTTTGCTGGAAAGTAGTGTTGGTGATGACAAGTTGCTGCTCTGCACAGAGCTCCAACAGTAGGCGACCATTGTCATTGCAGTTCCCAACGCCATGCTTGCCGAGGACTCCTTTCCAGGCTTCTGAGTCTTGGCCCACTCTGGCGTTGAAGTCGCCAAGGATGATGACTTTGTCGTCTGCAGGGGTGCTCTGCAGGAGGCTGCGCAGGTCAGAGTAGAACTTGTCTTTTTCTGCAGGCTCTGCCAGGAGGGTTGGGGAGTACACACTGAGAAGGGTGACGTATTGCTGGTGTCTCAGTGGGAGGCGCATGGACATGATGCGGTCGGAGTGACCCGTTGGTAGGTTTTCCAACTTAGTCGCAATGTGGGTCTTCACCATGAAGCCCACGCCTGAAAGCCGTCTTTCTGATGCAGGCCTGCCTGACCAGTAGAGGGTGTAGCCAGCGCCAAGTTCTTGGAGGCTGCCTTCCTCCGGGAGGCGTACTTCGCTGAGCGCGGCGATGTCGATGTTTAACCTCCGCAATTCATGGGCAATGAGGGCGGAGCGACGTTCAGGGCGTCCGCTGTCTGCTGTGTCGAGCATGGTTCGGATGTTCCAGCATGCTACGTTGAGTCCGGTCGTGGTCGTCATGAGAGTAGATCCATTGTTTTTTCTTGTTTTCTGACCGCATGAGAAGATGCCCGTTGACCGCGGCTAGCCAACTGGGTTACGAGGGGATAAGCTTTGGTTAGGCCACCTTTTCTAGGCCCCTCTCCGTGTGGAGCAAGCAGTGCTGTCCCTAGAGAAGGCTGCTTGGTCGTTCAGGGTGTGCCGAGTGACGTTGTCATCCCCAGGTCAACATCAGGCGACCAATATCCTGAACCGCCTGCATGCAGGTTTGAGACTGCGGCTTCCAGTGACATCTTTCACCTGCCGTTTTGCCCCTTGCCCATCGCTACAGGACTTGGAAAGTTCATTGTCATAGTCCGTGGGCGTTTCCTAAAGCCTGCGCGGTGGAGCTTTTTGGTGGAGTGCAGTGTGCGCAGTACTGGCCCCACCCTTTAAACCCTTGGTTCGTTTGCCATGGCCTAGCAAGCTGGGACGGTGGCATCGAGGTCCTCGGGTCGTAGGTTTTATATCAGACTGTCCTTGTCTTAGTCTCTGGCTCAAAAGCCTTCCCCGGAGACACGGGGGCTTTGATTTCAGGGGTTTCCTCCCTTAGCCTTTCCGCAGCCAAGCGGCCAAGCCTGCAAGGCAGCAGGGGACTCGTGGGGGCCGGGGTCGTCTATGTCCCGTGCAGATGTGAACATCTGCCCACTGCCCAGACGGTGACACCAGAGGAGAAAAATCCAACGCCGGAACCCGGTATCGAACCTCGCACCTTTGGCATTGGAGGCAGACGCCTTAACCACTGCGCCACTTCTCCCGGCACAGGGCAACTTACCTGCTAAGAAGCAAGAATCGCCGCCTTGTCGTCCCAGGAGAAGGCCGCAGCCCTAGGCGACGAACTTCTCACCGAAGGGTGAAGTCGAGGGAGCCGCACGGCAGAACAGTCCCGCAAGAGTTAGGTGACGAGAAGACTCACAACACGGTCTGCAGTGTCGCTGCACACAGTCGTGGCATGGAAGCGCTGCGCTGTCTGGCGCGGTGGCGGCGACGAGAACCACCGACCGTCGGGACGCTGAACTGTGGCCGAGCCGTACCTAGACACTGCCTGAGGGGTCGGCGAGAAGCTAAGTCGGAAGAACTCTCCGGCGCGTCGACTTGTCCTTGGAGTGCGCCCAACGACGAAGGAGGGAGCGCTCACGGTGAACACGGGCGGGCCGACTCGGGGCAAGCTGGGCCGCGTTTCAGGTTGCGTGTCCGGGAGCGGGAGCGCGAACGCCGAGTAAGTCTGTCTGATCTAGGCACCGTGTCGTCAGTCTTGGGCGGAGCGCTGAGGTGACGAGAAGTTCACTAGTGGCGGATGAGGAGGGGGGGGATGGGGCACCCAAGGTCCATGTAGCGGAGCATGCCGATTGCTGACCTGGTAGGCTGCAGCCTTCCGTGTCTCTACCCGGACGTCTACCGGAGCTGCGGCCAGTGCCTGTTTGTCTTCAGCGACTGTTTGGAAGCCACCACTGAGAAGCGTCCACCCAACCGGACAGTGGTGGATACCAGTGAAAACACTAGAGGCCTAGCTGGTGGGCCTCGCCGATCCGGAACCGCACAACGACCACTAGACGGGACTGTGGTGGTTGCCGGTTATAGCGCCTTTTTTTTTTTTTTTTTTTGCGTCGGAGGCGCTACTACACGGTAAGGGCCACTAGGCGGGTCTGTGGCGCGTACCGGGGAAGGATCGAATACCAGTGCTTCCACAAGAAGCATAACTTTTCCTTTCATTCTTTATTCCCTTGGCGGGACTCGCCGATCCTGCACCGCACAGCGACCACTAGGCGAGACTGTGGTGGCTGCCGGCTTTAGCGCTCTAGCTCTCAGACGAGGCTGCTGCGACGGAGGCGCTACCGCACAGTAAGGGCCACTAGGCGGGTCTGTGGCGCATACCGGGGATGGATCGGAACTCCGTGCTAGGGTCAGTCGTTTTCGGCCGTAGAAGCGGTGTAGTTCTGTCCACTACTCTTCCGGCCATGGGGCGCAGACCGGACAAAGGTTAGATGAGGTACATTCGGAACAGGTCAGGCAAGGAAATTCGTCACTTGGCCACTGGAAATGCTCACATCGCGTGCAGGTGCGGACTTGCCCACTGCAACACAAAGGGTACAAAAGACAATCGAGCGAGCGTGCCCCGCGGGCACGCAAAACGAACCTCATTTGAGCGAAATTTCGAAAACAAAAACAAAACGGCTTATGCCGAGGCCCGGCGCTCTACCCACACCCCTGAGCACCTGGCGTAGGCTCAAACCAATCTATACCTCGTCATTCGAAGAAGAAGGACCAACCACCCGGCCAAGACCAACACCCACGTGGAAGATAGATGACCAGGCGTAGAGGTGGCTCGAACTGTCGCTGGTCAAGAAACCAGTCCAGGCAGGAACGGCAGGGTCGACGGAAGTCGCCAGGAAGACGCCAGCCATGAACTAACACTCCAGGGCTCGTCCTGCGTAAGCCAAGGGTCGAACGACGAGCGAACACACCAGACACAGTTCTCAAACACACACCGCCAAGCCTGAACCGGCGCGAGCAAGCGCAGGCTAGAACCGGGCCACAAGGGCGAAGCTACAAGTCCGAGTGGCCACAAACACGTGAAAACAGTTCACCGGCGCCACTGAAGGCTAGCGCTAAAGTCACACACACAACTGCAGAGCAGTCCCACATGAAAGCGTCCAAGCCTAAGCCACAAGGCGAAGGCAAACCACAGTCCAATGACCTGTCAACGGCTCAGTGAGAACAACGAAGCGTAGAGCTCACGACGTACACAACCGCTCAGTAACTAGCAAAGAAACTGACTGAAGTGGGAAGCGCGGAGCGCATGCGTGGTGGTACAGGAAGGGAGGCTAACCGGGCTTCCGCCCAGTCTATGGCGCCCCTCTCCTGCCATAACGGCCATAATCGTACACAACGAATTTTGGGCTAAAATTAGACTAGCTAAGAACTAATCCCATATAGTAATACCATCGGTAATGTGTTTTGAGAAAACAAAGACTGGCGGGAATCCGGTGGGCGCGTGACCGGATAGGGATGGAAGGGAGGCTATTCAGGTTACGGGCTACGCTATAGCGCCCCTTGTTGCCTCCCCTACCATGTATGTAGGTACACAACAATTTTGGCTAAAATTATGCTAGCTAGGTCACTATTCCTTACAGGAAATAAACTGGAAAGACTGAAAATGGTCCACGAATTATTTATATGCCCCATAATCTATGACCAGTAAGAGACATAATTTCTCATGAGCCCCTGCGGATGCAGGGGCTCATGAGAATTTATGTCTCTTGTAGATGGAACAGGCTGGCTTAGGGAACATTTCAATCCATTCAGAGCTATTTAAATACACACCGGGAGGCCTGGGAAGATCTGTCTGTCTGCGGGGGAGGGGTCTGTTTCTCCGTGCGGGCCTGCATGGCACTGCGAAGGGGGTTGGGCATCAGCATCCCGCTCAGGAAATCCTCAAATGTCTGGTTCACATCTTGCTGCCACAGGAACGAGTACTCTTTGAAAACTTCCAGCAGTTTCTGAAAAAAATTGAATTGGACAATGTCATGATAATTTCTTGATTATTCAACAGGCCAAAAGTTTGCTGGTCTGTGATTTTGGGGACTTCCAGTTCCAGCTCTCTTTCTTTTAATTTATTTGATATTCATAATTGCATATAATGTTAAAACTGACCTATATCCAGACCAAAAAGGTGACCGACACCCATGGAAAATGCAGAGAAGAACCCAACGGAGAAAGAAGGACATTTACAAAACACAGTTGCAACACAGTTTATTAATATTTCGGGTATATACCCTTTTTCAAAATATGCAAACAAACAAGTATAGAATTCAGTCGCTACTTATTCTGACGTAACTGTCTTTTCTATGTGTGCTTCTTTCTCCATTGGGTTCTTCTCTAAAACTGACCTGATCAGAAAAGTGAAGTACTCAGAAGGGAACCTCTGATGAGGGCTCTGACAGCCCGAATATTCTCTGTGTTTTAAGGCTGACTCTCACCTCAGCAACTCGCTGATCCCTACACTGCCAGAATATTATATGTGTATTAAGGATGACTCTCACCTCAGCAACTCACTGATCACTACACTGCCAGAATATTCTCTGTGTTTTAAGGATGACTCTCACCTCAGCAACTCACTGATCCCTACACTGCCAGAATATTCTATGTCTTTTAAGGCTGACTGTCACCTCAGCAACTCACTGATCCCTACAATGCCAGAATATTCTATGTCTTTTAAGGCTGACTCTCACCTCAGCAACTCACCGGTCCCTACACTGCCAGAATATTCTCTGTGTTTTAAGGCCGACTCTCACCTCAGCAACTCACTGATCCCTAAACTTCCAGAATATTCTGTCTTTTTAGGCTGACTCTCACCTCAGCAACTCACTGATCCCTACACTGCCAGAATATTTTTTAAGGCTGACTCTCACCTCAGCAACTCACTGATCCCTACACTGCCAGAATATTTTTTTTTAAAGGCTGACTCTCACCTCAGCAACTCACTGATCCCTACACACCAAGAATATTCTCTGTATTTTATAGCTGACTCTCACCTCAGCAACTCACTGATCCCTACACTGCCAGAATATTTGTTTCCTCAAAAACATTACCGATGACATGACTTTATGGAAATGTCTACTTCTAGCTCAATTTTAGCCTACTTACCCGTTGTGTGCCCACACAACCCGGGAGGCACTCGGGGAACCCCCCTAGAGGGGCCGAGAGTTGTCTCTTGTTTCCCGCCTTACCGGCTCCGGTCACGAGACCGGCCAGTTTTGCTACTTCGCTCGTACAGAGAAGACGTGTCTGGCCTTGCGCTCGCGCCGCTTCGACCGGTCCTTCTCTTGCCTACGCTCGTTGCCTCTTCATGTGCCCTGCCTCTGCTGGCGTCGTTCTGCTGCTCTCCTCTACGCTGTGGAGGTGTATGACTACCCTTCCCCCTGTTCCCGATTCGTCTCGGAGGTAAGGTAGCGGTAGTTTCCCACAGCCGGCCCTCGGGCCGAGAGCCGGCTACCGTTGGGCTTTCCTTTCGGCTTTGCTACTACGTGGGCGCCAGTTGTTGAGCTTACGCTTCGGCGCCTTGCACGACCTTTTTTTACGAGTCTCCTCGAGGGACGTCGCCTTCTCTCCTTTGGTATTTCACTGTTACGAGAAGACGTTGCCTTGTAGACTAGGGTTTCTGTTCTCGTAGGGCCTTCGGGCACCCACACGCCGTTCGTCTACCTTAAAGGCCCTTTAGCTCTGGGAGACTGTAGCCACTATTTACGCGCCGGTGGTCACGGCGCTTGGAGTACCTTGGTGTGGGGCTAGGCTCCCTTGTCCGCCTTTGCGACCTTGTGCTCTTTGTCTGTTGCAGGAACCAAATGCTTACCTGCGCTCAATGCGGCGACTTCAAGTGGCCGACGGACGACCATGCGGTCTGCCTCCCCTGCTCGGGCTGCGCCTCGACCATCTCTGCGATGTCTGTGCGACCTGGCCGGAGTTCCGTTGGTCTGACCTCTGGAGTTTTTTACCGGCGAGAGCGACCTCCGTCTGCTATCTCTCGTCCCACTCCTGTTGACGTCGCCCCTGTGGTAACGACCGCTCTTCCTCGCCTCGGCCTCTCGGAACGGATTGATCGTCGGGACTCTGCGTTGTTCGCTGACCAGAGGACTGCCACTGCTGCCACGCCCGCTGACCCTTCCGGAGGGTCTGTTTGCCGGCAAAGCGCCCGCCTCACTGAGCCCGGCCTGCAGCAGTTCGCCACGAGCCGTCCCACGTTGACTGGCCTTGCTCCTCTCTCTCTCCACGATAAGCCCGCTGATCCTTCCGGAGGATCTGTACACCGGCATAGAGCCCTTCTCACTGAGTCCGGCCAGGAGAGACGTCAGCCTCAACCTACGCGACACAGTCGCGCCCCCGACCTTTCCCGTTCCACCGTCAGTGCTAGACACTCGCGCTCGCCCGCGAGCGCCGCCGGAAGGATCGTTCCCCCCGCCGGGAGCGTCGCCGCTCCCCCCGCCACTCCTCGTCGCGCGCTCGGTCGCGCTCGCCTTCGCAGTTCGATGCGTTCGCCGCGTCACCGCCATCGTCGACCTTCTTCCCGTGATCGGCACTCCTCTTCGGTTGTCCGCCGTACTTCACCCAGAAGAAGCCACGCACCGGACAGGACCCCTCCTCGCTCCTTCCCGCGGTCGCCTCGGCGATCCCCGCCTCCGTCGTCGCTGCCGGCTCGTGCCCGGGCTTCCCGTGAGGTTCGAGATGCGCCCCCGCCCAAGCTTCGACCTTCCTTGGTGCCTCACCCGCCTTCTCGCCACCCCCTGGACGAAGAAGCCCTCAGCGTGCTGCCCGAAGACTCCGTCTCAGCCCTGTTGGAGGAGGATGCTCGCTCCCTTTCGCCCTCCGACGTCGGTGATGATGTCCCCTCGTCCCTTCCGTCGTCGTCCCGGGCGGAGACCCTCCTAGCCTTGGATGAAACCGCCAGGATCATCGCGGCCACTCTGCCAGCGGACTCCTGCCCAGCCTCTCCCCCCCCTGAAGAGGAAGGTCTCGGCCTTTGTGGATGCCGAGCGTCAGGTGAAGAGGTTCAAGTCGCTTCCCCAGCCGCCTGGATTTAAGGAGCTGCGAGATGTCTTCTCAGCGCTCCTGCAACTTCCCGCGTCTCGAGAGCCGGTGTTCTTCTCCGATCGTCGCTGGCCGGCTGGCCTGGACATCGCCTTCCGGCGGGATTGGTATGCCGGTCATTCCCAGGCTTTCTCCATCCCTCTTCCTGCGATCGACCCCCCGGCCGTGTCGCAAGCTGGCGGCTCCGCCCTCCTTCGCCGTTCCTTCCCTCGTGGCCTGGATTGACTGCGTCTCTGGTGCGGAACACCTTAGCCTGCGCTGGGTTCCTGGAGCTGCTCACTCAAGCCCTGGTTCGTCGTGTGGAAGACGCTTGGCAGCCTCTCCTTGGGGATTTACTCGTCTCAGCGGAAGTCGCCAACCGAGCCGCCTACCACTCATCCGTTAATGCTATGGCTGCCTCCGCCAACTGTGCCCTGATGCGTCGAGACGCACTTCTGCTTGCCTGCCGAGGGATACCACCTGACCTGCGTGCGCAGCTTCGTCGTGCTCCGCTGGGTGGCCCCCTGCTTTTCGGCGACACCTGGTCATCCGTTCGAGCCTCCAACCCCGACCGCTGGCCTGTGAGTGCTCCTCCTCCCCGCCGCTTTCCGTCCTCCCGACAGGCTAGGGGTCGCGCCTCGCGGTCGGTTAGACCCGCTGCTGCGTCAGCCCTGCTTCGGCCCTGAGCAGGCCCCCGCCTTGGCCGTCCTAGACCCTCCAGGGCCTGTGTCCCTGCCTGGCCCCGTCCCGCCCGGCGACCGGGTCGCGGGCGGGCTACCTGACTGCCCCCCAGCCTTGGCCCCACCGACCACTTCGGGGTCTCCGGTCGGTGGGAGGCTAGCCTTTTTCAGCGGAAATTGGCTCACACTCTTTCCCGACGACCCCTGGATTTGCGACACCGTCTCGGCCGACCTCCGGATCGCCTTTCGCAGCCCGCCTCCTTTGCGTCGCTCCCCCCTTTGGACCGAGATCCCCAGCGACCCGTTGAAGGCCTCCGCTCTTCGGGGAGAGGTCTCCTCCCTCCTGAGGAAAGCCGCCACGGAGGTGGTACGCGTCCCCTACTCCCCAGCCTTCTACAGCCGCTTGTTCGTCGTTCCGAAGCCTGGAGGGAGATGGCGACCGGTGATCGATCTCTCGGCCCTGAACAAGTACATTACGGCCCCCTCCTTCCGGATGGAGACTGCACGAGCCCTGAAAGCCGCGGTCCAGCCTCTGGACTTCGCAGTCAGCCTGGACCTTTCAGATGCGTACCTGCATGTCCCGATGCACCAGGCCTCCAGGAAGTTCCTCCGCTTTGCGATCGACGGCGTGGTATACCAGTTTCGCGCGCTCCCGTTCGGTCTCAACCTCAGCCCCTGGGTGTTCACCCGGCTGATGGACGCCGTAGTCGCCAAGGCCCGACAGTCCTCCAGTCCGACGTCGAATTACCTAGACGACCTCCTCCTACGCAACCAGTCAGAGACCTCGCTCGCGTCGGACAGGGATGCGCTGCTACTGCTTCTGGCACACTTGGGCTTCCTAGTGAACGACGGCAAGTCGGATCTCTCGCTGTCCCGCCGCTTCGTGCACCTGGGCATGGCATTTGCGACCGACCTCAACACGGTGCGCCTCCCAGCCCCCCGGATCCAGAGGATTGCGGACCTAGCCGGTCAGTTAGCACGACAGGACGTGGCCCCCGCCAGAGTATGGCTCCAGCTTGGACCTGCTGAACGCCGCAGCGGACCTTATCCCCCTAGGTCGTCTCTACTCCCGGCCGATCCAGCTGCATCTCCTACTCCATTGGCGCCCGTCGTCAGGCGACTTAACGACGTTGGTTCCGGTGCCCCAGATGCTGCTGCCTCATCTTCGTCGGTGGACTGACCACTCGTGGCTAGCGTCGGGAGTTCCCCTGGCCGCCCCTCCACCCCAGACCTCGCTTTGTGTCGACGCCAGCCTCACTGGGTGGGGCGCCCATCTCCTTCCTCGGTTCCTCTCGACTTCGGGGCCCTGGCCCGCGGACTTAGCGCACACTCACATCAATTGGCTGGAGATGCAGGCTGTGTGGCAAGCCCTGCAGTTCTGGGAGGATCTCCTCAGACACCAGGAGCTACTCGTCCTCTCGGACAACACGACTATGGTGGCTTACATCCAGAAACAAGGTGGCACTCGCTCCCGACCTTTGTAGGCCCCTCTACCGGATGTTGCGTTGGTGCGAGGACCGGGGTATTACCATTCGAACCCGACACATCCCCGGACACCTGAATGTCTTAGCCGACTCGCTGTCTCGCCGCGGCCAGCTCCTGCACACGGAATGGACCCTTCGGCAGGACATCTTTCGGATGATCTGTTCCCGGTGGGAGACTCCCCAGGTCGACTTGTTCGCCACGAGGTGGAACCATCAGCTGCCGCTCTTCGTCTCCCCGATTCCCGATCCACTTGCCTGGGCGGTCGATGCACTCTCCATTCCCTGGGACGGCCTGGTGGCTTACGCCTTCCCCCCGACGGTTCTCGTACCCAAAGTCCTTCTCAAGCTGCGGGGCTGCTCGGCGGTCCTTCTGTTAGTTGCGCCGTTCGCCTGGAACCGCTCCTGGACCACCGACCTTCTCAGCCTCGCCACGGACCCGCCCCTGCTGCTTCCCGCCCCACGCACCATGCTCAAGCAACCGCGTCAGCCGCTGTTCCACCCCTGCCCGGAGCGGCTCCTCCTTCACGCCTGGAGGTTGTGCGGCAAGCCCTCGGAGCTAGAGGCTACTCGGGTGCAGCAGTGGAGGCGATCGCTTCGGCCCGCAGACCTTCCACCATCCGAGTCTACGAGGGAAAGTGGCGAGTCCTGTGTTCCTGGTGCTCTGAGCACGGCCTGTCACCCACGGAACTGACTAATCCTCAGCGGGCGGACTTCTTCCTCTGGCTCTTTCGAGACTTAGGCCTGGCCCCATCACCATGAGGGGTTACCTGTCCATGATCGCTGACACTTATCGACACCTTGGACACCCAGACCCGGGCGCCTGCAAAGACTTAGCCGACCTTATGGGTCACTTCGGCATCCAGCGCCCAACACACCGCTCACTCCTTCCCCGCTGGGACCTGCCCTGGGTGCTAACGTGGTTAAATTCTGACAGATTTGAACCCTTACCTTGGCCCGTTTCGCAGATGTGACACGAAGACGTGCTTCCTGCTGGCCCTTGCTACCGCCTCTCGGGTGAGTGAGCTACACGCACTCTCGGCGCGGCCTACCTGCCTACAGTTCCGAGCGGATGGGTCTGTTCAACTCCTCACTGACCCTGCCTTCCTGGCCAAGAACAGGTCTCCTCTGACGGCACCTCAGGTTATCACCTTACGGCCGCTAAGAACCAACCCTCTGTCTCAGGAGACCAGGCAACAGGATCCCGTGCGCGCCCTTAGAGTTTATCTGCGACGATCTACAGCCTTCCGCAGAGGGCGTTCGCGCCTCTTCCTACCTCTGAGACCCAGCAGGAATGACATAACAGCCCAGACGATCTCGTCCTGGCTCCGCTGGGTTATACGCTCCGCGTCCATCGTGGCAGCCGTGGGCTGGCAGACTGAATCTGTATTCGCCCGCTTCTACCTCAGGGACCTGGCAGGCCAAAGAGAGAATCTCGCACTAGTGAGGGATATCGCCGCGGCGCAACACTCCCTCCCGGCGCCACCGGCGCCTATCTATGCACTTCGCTAAAATTGTCGGGAGGTTGCGACTGGGAGGACGGCGCTGTTTACCATTAAGAGTTGCGCGGTACCCTCCTCCTCATCGCAATTCTTCCATAAAGTCATGTCATCGGTAATGTTTTTGAGGAAACAAATTTATTTTTCTCTAAAAGGTATTTTTTCGAAAAATACTTACCGATGACATGACTCGGAGGACCCTCCCTCCTGCCCCGCTTGCCGCTTTCGAGCGAAGTATCAGAAAAAACTGGCCGGTCTCGTGACCGGAGCCGGTAAGGCGGGAAACGGGAGACAACTCTCAGCCCCTCTAGGGGGGTTCCCCGAGTGCCTCCCGGGTTGTGTGGGCAGACAACAGGTAAGTAGGCTAAAATTGAGCTAGAAGTAGACATTTCCATAAAGTCATGTCATCGGTAAGTATTTTTCGAAAAAATACCTTTTAGAGAAAAATGAATTTTTTAAGGCTGACTCTCACCTCAGCAACTCACTGATCTCTACAATGCCAGAATATTTTTTTTTAAAGGCTGACTCTCACCTCAGCAACTCACTGATCCCTACACACCAAGAATATTCTCTGTATTTTATAGCTGACTCTCACCTCAGCAACTCACTGATCCCTACACTGCCAGAATATTCTGTGTTTTAAGGCTGACTGTCACCTCAGCAACTCACTGATCTCTACAATGCCAGAATATTCTCTGTCTTTTAAGGCTGACTCTCACCTCAGCAACTCACTGACCCTTACACTGCCAGAATATTCTGTGTTTTAAGGCTGACTGTCACCTCAGCAACTCACTGATCTCTACAATGCCAGAATATTCTGTCTTTTAAGGCTGACTCCCACCTCAGCAACTTACTGATCCCTACACTGCCAGAATATTCTCTGTCTTTTAAGGCTGATTCTCACAACAACTCACTGATCCCACACTATCAGTAGACACAGATTGCGTTTTTGAAATCATCGCCACTTCAAGGTCAAAGATCTCCAGCTGTGACACGGACATGGGTACGCAGTGGTTTCAGCAAGAGGCATAGATCCTCATGAGCCCCCGCAATTGCAGGGGTTCATGCGGATCTATACCTCTTGCAGTTGGGTCGTGCTGAAGTGAAGGGGCCAATATTACTTATCCGAGTTAAAACAATGTTCCCCTTCTCCTTAAAGCCTTACCTTGCACTCCTCAGCATTGTCATCCACTAGCTGGGTGACGTCTGACAGAAGCTGTTTGACTTCTTCGTCTGCAGCGATGTAATCTTCATACGAGCCCTGCGGAAAACAAAAAGCGATTGTCATCACTACCCATTAACGAGGCCAATGTTGGCCGATACACTTGCACTAACAGGGCAATACTTAAAATATGTAACAATCTGGGAACTGAAGTCTGGCTAACACAACTGTTCAGGGCACATAAAAGAACACTTTTCCGTGCATTTTTCCTTCTTTAACAAACTATCTTGGAAATCAATTTTTCGTCACTAAATTATGGACCTGATGTAGCCCAACACTCACAAAGAAATAAAAACACACGAAAAAACAAAAACACATCCACCACTGACCTTTGGCCCAAGCATTTTGACCAGACGTCCCCTGGCGACGAACCCTGACAGCCATCTTGAGACAAGCTCCTGTACACTGACAACAGATGATGTCTGGTCAAGGGGCGGTCGGAAGGCCACATAATTCTCAATCAGCTCCAGTCGGATGGTCAGGATCGGCAAGACTTTCTCTTCATCTTCATCGTTTTCTTCAGGCTATGGGGAAAGCATGTGATAATAAAACCGGTTAGTACATACCCAGTGTGCAAAAGGTCTTTAGGCTGACATCAGCCACTGCTGGCCCGCTCACAGCTGTGAGTGGGCCAACAGTCTGCCCAGTGACCTTTTGTGCTCTGGCTGATTCAAATCGTCTTGAACAGCTCTGAACTGAAAACAACACAGACGCTAACAAAAAACTCACATGTGTATTCACTCATTCCAAACACAAACTCAGAGCATTCACAAGCCGCAAAAGGTCAGCTCATCTATGGCAATTATTGAAATCTTGATCCCTTGCATTTCAAAATGCCATAATGTGGGCTGTAATCAGTACCGCTGAAGAGGTGGAGGAAGAACAGAGAAAGAACACCCAATAATCTGTCTGCATAACTCGGGATCGAACTGGCACCTATCAGATTGATGGCAAGCACTTACAAAAAATGGTTTCTAATCTAGACTGCTTGAAAATATGGCGCAAATACATGGGTGACAAGGCAGAAACATCGGAAAGACTGAAAACGGGACTATTCTATTTCATATGCCTCAAATCCAAGACCAGCAAGAGACATATTCTCATGAGCCCCTGCGGATGCAGAGGCTCATGAGAATTTATGTCTCTTGCAGATGGAACGGGCTGGCCGAAGGACTGTTCTGTCTGAACCAAAAGGCTGAAATTTAGCTTTCTGGGATTTTGACAAAGTGGAATCAGTCCCCAGGGCTGAGAACATGCATTTACGACATAAATGGTTAAAACCAAGGCACCAACCTCCACCATGTTGGCATGAACGAGGGTGTTGAGCATGGTGCGGAGACTTGTCAGCGAGGACTGCTTCAGGCCATCTAGAACGATGGCATCAATGTAGTCGATGTAGTCCTGCCACGCGGGCGAAGCCTGGCTGATCTGCACTGCCTGTATTCAGCAGGAGATGACAAAATGTTAACCCCTCCACTGCCAGTGAATGCAGAATGTATCAGTTAAATCATCAAAAATTCAATGTAAGAGATCTCTAGCCATGAAAGGAGCATGGATAAAAAGTGGATTCAGCAAGAGGTATAGATCCTAATGAGCCCCTGCAACTATGGGGTCATCATGAGGATCTATACATCTTGCAGTTGAGTGGTGTTCAAATTTTCTCAGCAGTCAAAGGGTTAATTTTTGTAAACAAATGTCCGTTTAACCCCCTTGTGCATGCAGCCACCGGTACAGTAAACAGTACCAGTGGCTGCAAGCACAAGGGAATTACATGTACAGTGTAATTCAGTTTTCCTCAGCAGTCAAGGCAGACATGAGACCAGGTTGAGATCAAATCCTAGGAAAGCAAAGAGTCCAGGACTTGCAACTCGCAATGAGTATATTTTCATGTGGGGGAACTTCACAAAACACCTACATTCATCTTATAGTGTGAGCAATGAGTTCAAGAAAAATAAAAAAGTGTTTTTGCTTTTTCTTACCGAATTTGCACTGATCTCAAAAATAACCAAAATGCAGGGAAAAACTTCGGATTTCTGAAAAAATCCGGAAAAGTCCCATGTCTGTAAAGGGGTTAATTTTTTTTTAACAAATGTCTGTTTAACCCCCTTGTGCATGCAGCCACCAGTACAGTAAACAGTACTGGTGGCTGCTAGCACAAGGGAATTACATGTACAGTGTGATTCAGTTTTCCTCAGCAGTCAAGGGGCTAAAGCTAAACATACTTCATACATGAACTGTCAAAGATCAGCCATGATAATGCATGGGCCTTGTGTTTAATGCATGACATCCTGAAGATGAAATTACCAATTTTTGTAGATGTTCTTTGAGGTCTACACCACAGTTCTGGAGACAGATCGGCCATGATAGTTCAAGGGTGGTGTCAGAACAGCTTGGCGGCTATTCTGACACCACCCTTGAACTATCATGGTCAATCCACATCTAGCGTGCCTAGGGCTGTATGGATTAATCAACAGGAATGCCGCAATTCATGCATGAACTGTGGAAGATCAACCATGACAGTTTCATGGTAGTGTCCAATAAACTTGGTGCTTTACAGAAATGTCTCATTTTCTGTATATTATGTGGAGGACCAACCATGATTGTTCAAGGGTAGTGCCTAGTTAGCTTGGCATCTATCCAAAGCTAACCAGGTACTACACTTGAGCTTCCATGGCTGATTAGTCTCCCCATGCAGTATGGAATGTAACCAACAGAAAATTAAAAATTATTCTACATACCTCAAAAGATGTCTGGACAATACTGTGGATCTTGTTCCCGGAGGGGCCAACGAGATTTTCTAGCTCATCGTCCAAACTCCTGAAAATTACAGGCAAAATACAGGTAACCTTGCTGATACATTCTTGAAACAAGGTCGGATATAATTTAAGGTGGACATACCTAATCTTTTCCCCCTACACTCTGTGTAAATTACCTCACTCATAGTCATAACAAGCTTTGGGTACAGCAACAAACTAATTTCAGTGTCGTTTTGCTATGCCATAGTTTGCTGAACACTTCAACACTGAAAAACACCAGTGTGTGAAATAAGTCTGACTAAAATAGTTCAAGGGTAGTGCCAGAATAGCTTGGCGCCTCTAGGCGCCAAGCTATTCTTGCACCACCCTTGAACTAAAACCATTGGTCTATATCCTTATATGTAAGTACTATAATGCAGCTTGCATATGGCAGTGTACAAAGTTGAAGTTTTTAGCCTCAGTATGATATGGGTTAAGAAGGGAGCATAAGCACTGAATTAAACACAGCATGCCCCTTCTTGGCAGGATGTGCATAAAAGTGCTTTCCTGATTATTTGTTTGCATTTTACATGTTTGGCAGCCACCCTTTTAGTGTGAATTTCAGTCTGTTTATGTCATGGTGCACAAAATGCTGTTGTGCTCTTTAAGCCCAGTTATAATTTTGTTATGCTTTCATGTATTCTGAATGATAAGGGTGTTAATAGGAGGGCAAAGCAGGGTTATACATAGCGGAGAGAGGAGACAACAGGCTTCAAAGAAACAAGACTGAAATAGCTTTAGAAAAGTTTTTCAGAAGTGAGTTGCTTTCTTTATTGGCAATTTCCTTGCGTAAAAAAATTGTGGATGACTCTAAAGAAAAAATGTACTTTTTCATTCATACACTAAAGCTGAACCAGTTGTGAGCAACCACCCTTATGTCACCACCTAAATGATGGTCTTTAATGACAGGTGACACATTTTGCCCTTAAAGACCTCCTGCAAAAGCACCTTTCTATTAAGATCACTTTATTATGGGCCGAAAGGCAAATTTCTGTCGTGCCTGGACTCGAACAGACAATAAAGTTGTATTGTATTGTATTGTATTGTATTCTTGCAAAATCTGGTCACTCAAAACAGGTTCCATTGTACATTATGTAAAGCTTGTACTCACTTTTGCATTGCCAGAAGCTCCTCCATTGAGTAAGACACCGTCGGCTGGCGGGCCGAGAAAACGTCCAGCGTTCCGCTCGACCAGGAGATGGTGATGTCGGCGATGTCATGGCAACCGGTCTGGACAATGTCCAGGTTCTGGTGCACGTCCAGGCACACGAGCGACATGGCCGACTCGATGAAATCGGCTGACTCCTTCATTCTCCAGGTGTAGTGCTGAAGCCCTTGATCCAGCAGCTGCAACATTCGACAATCATCCTAGTTAGCGAAAGATCCACAGGCAGACAGCAAATATACTTAGAGAATAACCCAATGAAGAAAGGATCGCATTTAGTCACAACTGTCTTTTCTAAGTGTGTTTCTTTCTTCATTATTCTCTGCATTCTACATGTTTGGCAGTCACCTTTTGTGGGCTTAGATGTCAAATATATGTGATAGTTTCTGTGTGTCTAGTGTTGGTTAACCCATTCACAGCTGAGAAAAAAAATGAACACCGCCAAACTGCTGCAAGAGGTATAGATCCTCATGAGCCCCCGCAGTTGCGGGGGCTCATGAGGATCTATACATCTTGCTGAAACTATTTTGTATCCACATTGCTTCGATGAGTGGTGACCTTTGATGCTGAATAGAGATAAGATAAGAGATAAGATGAGATGAGACAAGACAAGATAAGCCGAGATGAAATGACACAAAATCAGATATCTGACTGGGGATCTTTCATGCTGAATTTAAATAAGACAAAACAATATTTTACTGTCCCAAGAGGGAAATTAGTCTTTTGTCAATACTATGATTTCAAAATCACAATCTGCATCAACTGGCAGTGAAGACAGTAAAGTGGTCAACCAGTTTACAGTATGTGTGAAAGTAGCAGACAACAATTTAATCAACGAAAATTCAAACCTCACCAGGTCAATCTGTGTCAGTTTCCTCTCAAACATGGGCTTCTCAAATGTAGTCAGCGTCTTCATGATGGAGTTGTAGTTGGAGACGATCGTCTCAAGTCGAGTGGCTGTCACGCTCAGCTCGTAAGAGTCTGTGTTTCGCAGAAGCTCTTTGGCGGCTGGGGGCAGGCGAGTGCTGAACGGTGGCTGACTGAGGTAGTGGACCTCTCGCAACAAGAGGAGAAGCTTGGGGTCAAGGTTCACGTGAATGATTTGCGGCCGTTCTTCTGTATCTTCATCAAACTCTTCAGCGATCTGTGTACAAGACAAAAAAATTGTGATAAATCTGAGCTTTGATGACTGTTACAAACATCAAATAGAGGTCTATAGATGTTAGAGGATTGATTGCTATTAGTCATTACATTTTTTATAGGTGTAATATTTTTTGTCATTCTTTCTTCTTAACGTTTACTGAATTGTTTACACTGATCACCACACAATCATTTCCTGGCCAATGAAGTTGTTTAAATCTAAATCTGAATCTGAAGACTGCAAAATCCATTATGGGCAGAATTTTGGTACTCAGGTGGATAACTGTTAACCCTTATTATTCAGACTACACCACTGTGTGAAATACATTTGACTAAAATAGTTCAAGGGTAGTGCCAGAATAGCTTGGCGCCTCTAGGCGCCAAGCTATTCTGGCACCACCCTTGAACGAAAGCCATTGGTCTATATCCGTATCTGTAAGTACTATAATGCAGATTGCATATGGCAATGTACAAATTTGAAGCTTTTAGCCTCCGTATGATATGGGCTAAACAACAGATCATCA
Organism: Semisulcospira habei; assembly: GCA_036245525.1. Taxonomy (NCBI): domain Eukaryota; kingdom Metazoa; phylum Mollusca; class Gastropoda; family Semisulcospiridae; genus Semisulcospira; species Semisulcospira habei. The sequence continues at coordinate 35,126,689 of BTPG01000003.1, forward strand.
AGCCATCATCCTTCAATGGCTTGCACACAGCTAAATTTGGATGAAGTGCCCTTTGTTTTTGGTAACTGTGTTTTATTCTTCACAACCCTCTTTTAACTCACTGCCGCCCTAACACGAACGCGAGTAGCATAATGTGAGGTTATGGATTCCAGGAGCCTCACATGTACAAATCGTATGAAATGGATACATGCACTTTCTGCTATAATTCTGTAGATCTAATGACCTAAAGCCAGACTGGGTTTGATATCAGTATTTTCTGCTGGCCCCATTACAGCTTCAGTACTGCTGAGCTAGAAAAATATCCTTCCATACACACCTGAAACTAAAACTTTTTTATCCTGAATAAAAACGTTTCATCATCATTTCATCATCACCTAAGGCCTTTGAGCAGCAGCCACTGGTAATGTTAACCCTTTTAGCCCCGGATCCCTACAGCAGGAGATGGCTTGACCATGATAATTCAAGGGTAGTGCCAGATTAGCTTGGCGCCTTCAGGCACCAAGCTAATCTGGCACTACCCTTGAATTATCATGGTCAAGCCGTCTCCTGCAACTGGTACATAGTCGTTAGGCAACACCTCCAAAATTTGAGAAACAGGACCTTGGGGCTAAAAGAGTTAACAGCACTGGAGGGCCGCATGCACAGGAGGTGTCAACCCTTTCCATCCATGCTACACCTTGCATGAAAAGAAATGCAACTGGGATAGCTCAAGGGTGGTGCCAGAATTTCTGGCACAACCCTTGAGCTATCCCATTTGCCTGAAAATAGCTTGACGCCCATAGGCACCACGCTATTCTGGCACCACCCTTGAACTAAACTGGTTGCTCTGTCTCCTAATCTGTAAAGTAGTCCTCCTCGGGCAGAACACAAATTTGAAAACTGTCAGCCTCAGGATTTAATGGGTTAAGGGCAGGCACACACTTCTGTGGAGAAAAGGTGAAAAAGAAGTGACACGTGACTTACCAGGAGAGGCTGTTTGAGGCGCAGTGTGAGTTCAGAGGTAATGCCGGACTGCCAAGCGATGATGAGTTCGCTCTCAAACCTGTAAGAAAGTACAGTCAACTTCACCTTAACACATTCTGCCCCAGGACCGAAATCTCCAAATTTTGAAGTTGTCCTTGGAAGGACTGTATTTCAATTCTAGAGACAGATTGAGCATGATAGTTCAAGGGTGGTGCCAAAATAGCTTGGCGCCTATGGGCGCCAAGCTATTATGGCACCACCCTTGAACCATCACACTCAATCCATGTCTTGCTGTGGTGTGTCGGGGCTGAATGAGTTAAATAACGAGATCAGATCAAACATATCGGATATAACAACGGTCTTTCAGAGATCCCAACCACACTCTTTGCATGTTCGACTTCCCTCATGCCAAATTTTGGACATTACAATAGAAATGTTTGGGTCCTCCAGGCACTATGTTATATCAGAAGTTTAAGGAATTAATAACATCCCACTATCCTATTAGTTATGCCATGAAAGATTTTTATAGTTTGTAATTTTGTAGGTACAATTACTTATAATTATTCTATTCATAAGCTCAAAACCACCAAAATCAAGTTTTGGGAAATAAAATTCATTTTTCCACTTGCCATAACAGTTCTAACTCAGACTACGAAATGCCTAATCATTTTGATTCGCTGGAATGTGAGCTCACGCTATTCTGTTTCTGTCCCCTTTTTCCAGCAGAGCGGTTTGTTTATAATTGCTGTCAATGACTCTAATACACTATGGAAGGCAGTCAGTGAATCAGCTCGCGCTGCTTCTTCCACGCACAGACCAGCATAATGATAGAGGCAGGCAAGAGGCATGATTCTCATTAGCTTTCGCATCTGCGGGTGCCATGAGGATCTATGTTTATTCCAGACAGGAGGTGCGTATCATTGAGTATCTAGGACAGTGTGATAGTGGTCCTTTCTACTGATGAGAAAAGGCATAGATCCTCAGGAGGAAGTTACAGGACCGTGACCCATGAGAATCTGTGCCTAAGTTTTGCTTTTTCAGTTCACACAATTTTAATTTCCAGGCTGAGTGGGGGATGGGGGAGGGAGATGTGCTGTTGTGGTTTGCAGTGGGTTTCAGCCATTTCTTTTGTTTTTCAGTAAACGTACATCAACGACCATATAAATGAACACACTTTTTCCCCTCTTTCATTCTGGTAAAGACAGATTGATTGATTGATTGTACATTGCTTAACGTCCCGACAGCAACAAGGCTTTCTCAGGACGTGCCTGCACTGCTTGTGAAAAAAAACAACCAACTAAACAGAACATTGAATGTATGTCGCCAGCCGGTCAAACACATTAAATAAACCTAACACATGGGGCCTAAATAAAGCTAAGACCATTTAGCAACACACATCCAATATCAAGAGCTACAGGCAGTGCAGACAGTAGGGAGAGTTTAAAAAAGGCAAATACAGGTGAATGGACCTCGGGTAGACAGAAAGACATGCCCCAGAATAGAGAGAAAAACCCACCCTGTGGGGCTGACCAGGGTGACCCTGGGAACTAAAAAATACCTAACCCCACCCAAGTCCCCCAGGGCAGACCCGGGTGGGGTAGGTAAAGACAGAGTCGGGTTCACTACGGAGTATACTTGGATCTGCTGAGGCACATATACGGGTGGGTTTACTTCTGAAAACTCAGAAATTTTACAGCCAGGGTACAAATTAAAAAATATATACTGACATGGGCTTGGACAGGGCTGTTATTTGGGTGAGGGCTGGGGGCAGTAAAAGGTTAGAGCCAGCCTTGAAGGCCGCTTTCAGCGGAACTGCCGTCAGATGGTACGGCAGAAGGTTTTCTCTGTTCCATCTGATGTGCACAGAGACAAATGAACCTATCAAGATACATTTATTTCACTGTTACCGCATACTTTCACGAGGATAAATATATTCTTGTTTTTACATCAGACGGATGGCATTCACTGCTTAGCAATGTTTGCCTATAACCATAGACGAAACTCCCCAAGAGGCATAAGTCTTCATGGGTTCTGCGCAGAGTGCGGGGGCTTGTGAGAAGCTAAATATATTTCTGAGTCGAATTACCTACATGCTGCTATGTTTACGTAGTTTAATCGGGTCGTGGTGATGAAAAGAACACAGGCAAAACGTCGACAGCTGCAAGAGTCACATATGCTCACACGCGTCTAGGAGTAGGCGCGGTCATAAGAATCTGTATATATCTTGCTAGCTAGTGTTGCCTCTATGCTGCTATGTTTACGCAGCTGGGATAAAATCGCAACCACCGAGCCCAAAACCAGACACCCATGGCTATCAACACGTGCACGACCATCCCGGCTCTGTGGCGTAGAATAGCGCGATGGTCATGCTCCCTATAGGTTCACGGCAGTGCAAACTTGAGTCTGGAGACTAACTGATAACTTGCTAAAGGATTCTGTCATAGTCATACTATCCTGGAAACAATAACCTGTGAGCCCTTGAGTCTACAAAAGAGAGGTGAATGAAAATACAATAGCAACTGACTTTGTTACGAACGGGGAGAGAATAAAACACCCTTTTGCACTGCATCACATGACAGCAGTCATAATTCACCGAGCCCTGTGGATGGACTTCCAAAATTTGGGAGATACCCTCATAAGACTGCATTACACTTATGGAGACCAATCGACCATGAAAGTTCATGGGTGGTGCCAGAATAGCTTGCACCTCTGCTTTCAAGGTTGGTGCCAGAATAGCTTGGCGCCTAGAAGTGCCAAGCTATTCTGGCACTACCCTTGAACTTTTGTGGTCTACTGTAGTGTGTCATGGCTGAACGGGATCAGAAAAATCCAGAATACAGTCAAACCTGTCAAGGTGACCACCTGTATAAGGTGAGCTCCTGTGTAAGGCGACCACTGTCTAAGCAGTCCACCCATTCTTGGTCCCACTGTCTTTTTCTGTTACTTAGTTGACCCTGTGTAAGGTGACCACTAAGGCGTCCACGTTCTGACCGTCCCTTGGGTGGTCGCATTACACAGGTTTGACTTAAAATGAACACGACTGACTTGTCCAGGTCTTTCATGAGTTCGGAATACTTGTCCCTCATCTGCCAGCCAGCGTCCCCTTCAAGCGAGTGAGGGCTCACGTGTTTCAGCTTCTCCATCGGGCACTGAACAGACAAACAACATACTTGTAGATAAATGTTGCAGTTCCTACAGCAGACCCAATCGTCTGCAAGACACAGATCTACAAGCCGCATGGCATTCTCATGAGCCCCTGCGTCTGCAGGGGCACATGAGACTCTGTGCCTGTTGCTGGCGAAGACTGAGAACGTCTCCAGATGTTTTCAAAGAAACAAAATACACACACTGAGATGTGATTACAGTTTCGTAACCCATAACCTACAGAGGCTAAAAGCTTCAAATTTGTACACTGCTATATGCATGCTACATGATAGTACTTACAGATTAGACCAATGGCTTTAACTCAAGGGTGGTGCCAGAATAGCTTGGCGCCGAGAGCTATTCTGGCACTACCCTTGAACTATTTTCGTCAATCTTATTTCACACACTGGTGTATTCAGAATGATATGGGTTAAGCAGACCCATCCATCTGCAACAGACATAGATTCTCATGAACCCCTGCAGCTGCTGGAGGGTTAACCCCTTACCTTCCAGTGATTGCAAGTCGTGTTTCTGAAATCTTTGTAAACTCTTCACCCAAGAACCCCAGCCGGCCAAGAAGCGTGGATTCAAAGTGGTGTCAGCAAGAGGCGTCGATCCTCATGAGCCCCTGCAATTGCGGGGGCCCTTGAGGATCGATGCCTCTTGTAGTTGTAATGTGTTCTCTGTCTCACAGCAGTGATAAAGTAAAAAAAAAAAACAAGAAGGCTGCACATATCTGAAAACATTTTGACTTGGACTTTGATGCTAACATTACTAGTGGCTGCATGCCTAAAGCGGGAAATATTTTCCCCTGCATCAAGGCCCCAAATCTGATCTAGTACTTTACCTTGATGCGCTGCTTCAGTCCGTAGACCCACATCAGCTTGCTGACGACAGGGGGCATGTTGGTGTGGAGTGGGGGACTGATGTAGTTTCCGGAGAACATGTCTCGCACTTGCTGGAGCTCTGCTGTGAATGCCTCTACCAGCTGACGATCCTTGTCCTTCAGGTGCAACTGTTGATGATACGGGCGGTGAATGATTAATTAGCAAAAATAAAATGAAAGTGCAGCAATACCCCAGTGAAATCTGCTTGATTTTCATGTTCAATAGATCTCTAATTTTGAAAATACACACAAAGACACGGAAGAACTGGAGTCAAAATATAAAACAAAAATCTGAAAATATACTTTAAAGGCCCACTACTGCTGTAACTTTTCAAAGATACACTTCTGTAACAAACGGTAATGAAATGCTACACACACTGACACAGGTCTAGTTATGGTTCATTTAGACACAGGACAATCCAGTCCAGAGGTCGTCTCAAACATCAAGTAACCTGACAATGACTCCACTCCGTTCTAGAAATACAGTGCTATCAGTATGAGAAACAGCAAAAAATAGTTTGAAACACTAATGGCTGCACAGAATAAATAAGTGTGATTACGCATGTGCTGTTGCTGCCTGTCCAAACTGCTGTTAAAGTTCATTAGGTGTGTCGTCAAGACATAAACACAAATAGTGCAGAAATGTGTCTTCAGCTTTATGTGTAACGGTACTTTAAATAAATCAGAAGTAGGTCACAATTTGCATGTTTGACAAATGACACAAACAATGGATTACAAGCCAGGTAGACAAACATGTGATATCGCATGTTTGTCTGGGCATTTAATCCACTGTGTAGTGTTTATGCCAAACATGTGCAATTCTTGACCTACTTCTGATTCCTGAAAAAAACATTTATTGTAAACAGGAGAAGCAGCAATGTTTATGTGTACACTGGTATTTGTGTGGCGCCTCCTAGGTGCACTGGTATATCCACCTTCTTTTTTTATGTGTTGCTAATGGTCACGCAGAGTCAGAAGCTGATGCTTTGTAAGCTTGCTCCAGTTAACTCATTCAGCCCCGGCACACCACAGCAAGACATGGATCGAGCATGACAGTTCAAGGGTGGTGCCAGAATAGCTTGGCGCCCACAGGCGCCAAGCTATTCTGGCACCGCCCTTGAACTATCATGCTCGATCTGCATCTAGTATTGTAATACAGGCCTTCAGAAGGCAATCTCAACATTTTGGGATTTTGGTCCTGGGGCAGAAGTGCTACCTTATATGCCAAATACTTCTACCCTAAATAATGATTCACTTTTTGTATATGTTTTAGTTAGTGACCCCACTCATCCTCAACGACACACCTTTCTCAAGTAGTAAGAATGGACTTTAATCCATATCATACTGAGGCTAAAAGCTTCAAATGTGTACACTGCCATATGTAAGCTATATTATAGTTTTACAGATAAGGATATAGACCAATGGCTTTAGTTCAAGGGTGGTGCAAGAATAGCTTGGTGCCTAGAGGTGCCAAGCTATTCTGGCACTACCCTTGAACTATTTTAGTCAAACTTATTTCACAACACTGGTGTATTCCGAATGATAAGGGTTAACTATGCACACAAAAATCATTTATGTGCTGTGCTCACGAAGGCAAAACAAGCAGCATAAACTCAGTCTTCACGTGAATTTCACTCGATTGGAACAATTTTGTTCAATTTTATACTTTTCAATTTAACAAATGAGAATATATTACTGTAGTTGGTAAAAAATAAGATGGTGAAGCTTACCTGCACCATCTCTCGACCACTGACACCCTCGAAGACCTCCAGGAGGCGCAGCTGTGACTCCACAGTGGGACACTGCGTGAACGACTGTCGCAGTATTCCTGACAGACGCTTCTCCAAAGACTGAAAAAAAAACAAAAAAAAAAACACATCAATAATACACTAATTCATCTCATGAGCAGTTTGTCCATGCAAAATCTATTTCCTTGAATGCATATGTGTGCTGGTCTGTAATTTTGGAGCTTACCACCTGGGTGAAAGATCCAAAACCACAGACTAGCACACAAATAGAAATTTCAAATTTTCCAAAATCCTGTCACCTGTGGCTGGTCAAACCAATTTAGCCCTGATGCACTACAGCAGGAGATGGATCCACCATGATAATTCAAGGGTAGTGTCAGATTAGCTTGGCGCCTAACGGTGCGAAGCTAATCTGACACTACCCTTGAATTATCATGGTCGATCCATCTCCTGCAACTGGTACACAGTTGATAGGTGACGCATCCAAAATGTGGGAAATACGACTGTGCAGTTAAATGAGTTCAACTTCTGATTATCCACGCTTTATTTATCTCCTTTGGATAAATTTGGGGGGAAGGTGGAAAATAATTTCACCATACTATGTTTTGCTTAGGGAGTATCCTGCCATTTGTCAAAGAGTTAACCCTTTGACTGTCGGTAGCGCTTTTTGTCATGATGATTCACGCAGGAATCGTTGCGATAAAAAAGCACTACCGACCCCCAAAGGTCTTCTATCTCTCTGCAAACACTGACCTTGACAACTGTGCGAAACTTGAAGAATGCTCGCTCAAACGACTGGGAGCCATCAATGTTCAGCACGTTATTGACAACAGAGAAAAACTCGTGCATGGCCTGTGTGTACTTCTGGTGAATCTCCTTCACCATGGCATCCAGACTCATGCTGCCAGCGCCACCTATTTCCGCTGCACCGGCCAGCAGACGGAAATGACGCGTGGTTTCCACCAGCTCCAAGACATCATTGCATCTGCATTGATAGTAATAGGATTTATGTTTGACACAGTTTCTGCAAACAAAGTTAACCCATTCAGCCCCGAGTCCCTAAAGCAGGAGATGGATTGACCATGATAATTCAAGGGTAGTGCCAGATTAGCTTGGCACCCTCAGGCGCCAAGCTAATCTGGCACTACCCTTGAATTATCATGATCAATCCATCTCCTGCAACTGGCACATAGTCATTAGGCAACACCTGCAAAATTTTAGAAATGGGACCTTGGGGCTGAACGGGTTAAATTTCTGGTGCCTTTGCTTGGGGTGTTTGGGTCAATTTGACACAATCATTTCAAGCACCTGAAATCTCAAGCTAACCAACAATACTGCAACCAGCTGGGAACTGCCCAGTTTGGTAAACAAAACAAATCGTTTGGGAGTACACGTACACTGAAAAAGAATGAGTGTGAACCTTCTTTCTCCTTGGAAGAATTTTTTCCCAGGAAAACATAATGGTCTTTCCTCGAAAAGCTGTGAACATGAGAACAATTTTGATGCTGCAGTATTTTACAGAATTTGTATTTTACCTCTCCATGAAGCTGTTGAGAAGATCAAAGCATGGAGCATTTCTGGGCGGCCATGGTGAGTCTGTCATAAGATCCTCTTCATTTAATGAAGTGCTGCTGCCATCCGAGTCCAGATTGCGCAGTCCATAGCGTGGAGTGTACGCATGCGGACCGTACATCTTGGTTGTGAACAGGTTGCCATGAGGTCGCGCAGCTCTGTTATGGTGAAAAACACAGACAAGCAATGTGTGAGATGCAATGTCTATGACATTAATGTTTTTGGATGTGCACAGTATGATTTCCTTTTGACAAAATGAAGCATTTAATTTTTTGTTTATTGCCGTTCTACAGACCTGCCAACCCCTACACAGCTATGGTAGTAGTATTTTGGACAAATGGTAGTAGTTTTGGCGAGTCAAGAGTAGTTTAACGCGCAAGTTGCTAAGATGGCAATGCTTTATTCAGTTCAGACAAACAGGCCATTGCATCATATAGTGTGCGATGTCAAACACATCTTTACACATCGATTCCGGCTCCTTTCTCTTCGGCATGGTTCAGCCCGTCGTTTATCTGACGCACTCTTTTGGAATAAAATGATGCACGCTGGGAAAACCGGAAGTTTGCTCCGATCATTCTCATTGGCCCCAACCGCATGTTCTTACCGACTACAAACCGAAAACAACACAATTTTTTTTTTTTTTTTTTTTTTGGGGAGGGGGTATTTTTTTTTCAGCGTAGAATTTCATTAATGATTGTAGTAGCGTAGTATTGGGAACATTGGCGTAGGAAAATACGGCGAAAGCGTAGTGGTTGGCAGGTCTGGTTCTAGTCGGTGTTTGAAAGGACAGATGGGAAGAAGTAATTAAAAACAAAGTTAGCTTCATTGATTGATTGATTGATTGATTGATTCACTGATTCATTCAGTGTGGATACTGAAGCTACTGCAAACACTGATACAATGATTTATCTACTTACAGCCTTTCAGCATTTTCCGCAATGTTCTGTGCATTCTTATCATCCGCCCTGTCCTTGAAGTCAAGGTATGTCCCACGGAATGCTGCACACACCCTCAGTGCCTCCTTCAGTTTGGTGTATGACTGCAAACAGATTCAACAAGATGAATAATTTATTTGCCACACGACAGAACATGTGCAGTCTTTGAAATTTTCTTGGGGTAAAGTACAAATACTCATTAATTTGGCTGTACACCAACAAGAACATACTGGTACACACTCACTACACTGGAAAAGTGGTATTCATACATTGTATCTTCCTTCAACCTGCTTATGCCTAGTGACCTATATAAACTAAAGGACTCAACAGATTTATGGTCTGCACAGTCCTCCAAGACGGAGGCATTAATAGTCTGACAGCTATCAGAGAAGGGCTTGCCACTACCAAATGTGCAAAAGGCCATTGAGTCGTTGTCAGCTGCCATTGGCCCATGCACAGCTGTGCGCAGGCCAACGGCGGCCCGAGGGCCTTTTCCACATTGGGTACAGATCAAGGTATTGCCTGAATAGCTAGGCACCTGTAGGCACCAAGCTAAACAAGCACTACCCTTGAACTACCAAAGTGAAGATAAACTGCCATGGGATCCAATTTTGTTGCTATATTTGAAATTTGGTCTAAGCAAAATTACATAGCAAGTGTGATCAGGGCATCTGATTGACCATGTTCATATCAGACTTCAGTAATATCCAAGTGTGTTTTAAGTGGAGGTGACTGTTTGAATGTAACAGATTGTTGGTGTTTGCATTCAACTTCATAACTAAAATGTGTGGCTCCAAAGAGCACGAGAAAACTTTAACACTGTTAAGATACTGAGGCTAAAAGCTTCAAATGTGTACACTGCAATATGCAAGCTACATTATAGTACTTACAGATAAGGATATAGACCAATGGCTTTAGTTCAAGGGTGGTGCCAGAATAGCTTGGCGCCTAGAGGCGCCAAGCTATTTCTGGCACTACCCTTGAACTATTTTAGTCAAACTTATTTCACACACTGGTGTATTCCGAATGATAAAGGTTAACCGAAGCTTTCATGATAAGGCAGTTATGAGCATTTCCTCTTAACTCATTCAAGACATACTGTATCCAGATATGCGGCATAAGCCGCGTATCCGGATGCGGCACATCTCAAATGTGTTAAGCTCCAGATTTCCCACGGTAGAAAACAGGAAAAATAAAAGAGGCAACCGCCTCAAAACAAGATTCCCAGTCAGTTATGAGGTTGCATGTGAACACCACTGAGATGCCAACAAAATCGTACCTCAAGAGGCTCCCTCAAGATGTCTTCCCCGACAAGGGCGATAGCTCGGTGCACCACTTCATTTGACAGCAGTCGCAGCAGGTTGTGAAACTTATCAATCTGGTGATAATACCTGCACAAACAGTCACAATGACAATCATTCACATTCAATTCCTGCCAGTGGGCACTGACTGGCACGAATTGTCAACGTGATTGCAATTCTGAAGTCAATGTTAACCCATATCATAGTGAGGCTAAAAGCTTCAAATTTGTCCACTGCCATATGCAAGCTACAGTATAGTACTTACAGAAAAGGATAAAGACTAATGGCTTTAGTTCAAGGGTGGTGCCCGGATAGCTTGGCGCCTAGAGGCGCCAAGCTATTCTGTCACCACCCTTGAACTATTTTAGTCAAACTTATTTCACACAATGGTGTATTCCGAATGATAAGGGATAATTCAATGTCAAAGAGTCTCATACATTCCAGGAACATTGATACAAAGTGGGGTCAGCAGCTGCAGGGGCTGATGAGGATCTACATGTCTTGCAGTTAGAACACTTCTACAACGCTGCCTTTTATTAGTTCATTTCCCCAGTCATGCACAATTCATCACCACTGTCACGTATGTGTGTGTGTGTGTGTGTGTGTGTGTGTGTGTGTGTCTGTGCGTGTTAGCCTTTTCATTGTATTCAGCGCTTTGAGAGCTACTTTTAGATTAAGCGCTTAACAAATCTCCTTTATCTCCTTTATGTGTGTGCAAACTTAGTAGAATGACTGCTATACACATGTGTGGTTTGGTATTTTAGAGTCTGCTTGATTGTGATGTATGTATGTTTTATGTGTTGATCTAAATATGGACGCTCGTCAGTTATGCTGCAAAAAATTCCTAATGTTTATGCATATGGCAATAAAGTTTATATTATCTTATTATTATTATTATTATTCATTATCATTTCACCTTTTTGGCAGTGAAGGTTACAAGCATGCACAGAAAGAATGAAAGTGGAGAGTGAAAGTGGAGACCCTAAATTCATTGTCTGAAAAATAGTAGGCCCATTAGGTACAGTGGACTGGAAAACAGACAACGAACATACAAATTAACCCCATCACTGCCAGTGGACGCAGACTGTGCTTCTGAAATCATTGCACTGATAAATTCAACATCAAAGATCCCCAAATGAACGTGGACACAAAGTCGTTTCAGCGAGAGGCACAGATCCTCATAAGCCCGCGCAAGCACGGGGGGACCCCATGATGCTTTATACCTCTTGCAGTTGAGTGTTAAAGCTTTCTTCAGCTGTGAGAGGGTTAAACCCTGACAACAATATTCAGTGAGTTTAAGACTAGTCAGTAGACACAAAGGTTAGAAGGGAGTAAGGATAGTGGCATATGGATGGACTACGATAGTTAAAGGGTAACGCCAGCAGGGCTTCCATATCTGTGCTATGACACACTAAAATTCCAGACCACATACTGAACATGTAACGAAGGGGTAGGAGGCCACACTTAAATTAACTCATTCTGCCAGCGGCACACCACAGCAAGATATGGCTCAAACATGATACTTCAAGGGTGGTGGTAGAATAGCTTGGCACCTATAGGCGCCAAGCTTTTCTGCCACCACCTTTGAACTATCATGGTCGATCTGTCTCCTGGTTTGTAATGCAGTCTTCAGAGGATAACTCCAAAATGTGGGTATTTCGTACCTCGGGCACAATGAGTTATGCCCATCTGCATCCGAGACATACCATTTTTCATTTATTTAAAGAACATGCAAGTAGTTCAGTATTATTGATCCAATTTTCTAAACGTAAAAAATTGCTCCGATAAGGTAAGCGTTCCCTTCAAAATTTACTCTGGAGGTCTATAGACCCTTTAGGCTTCTGTAAAAAAGGAAACCATCACCAAATTAGTTAGCCTTTAGCCACGAGACATCCATCTCCCATAACAAAGGCATATTGATGAGGCTTGCATGCTGCCTTGAAACTAACAATTTTATGGTTGCAAGAAAAAGCAAAAACACAATATTTATGTTTTGGTCAGAGGAAATGATCTGAAGCTTCTTTCACAAGTTGGTTATGCGCATTTCCTGTTGAGCAAGATTTCGAGATTTTCCGTCAGAAAATTCGGAAATAAATCCAAAGAGGCATATATAACCACATCAACATGATTTCAAGCCAAAATGTCACTTATGAGGATGCATTTGATCACCCTGGATGTATGTATATATAACAGAACACAACCTAGCTTCAGTTTCAGGTAGCATCTCAATAAGCAACAGATGGCAACTGTGCATCAGCCCAATGACCTGTTGCGTACTGATTCTACTACTTCCAACTTTGTTTTACTGTGGTAACTTACACAGATTGTGACCATACGAGGTTCAAGACAGTCATGAGCGGTTTGAAGAGTTTCAGCATGTCCTTGGGATCTGTGGCATTGTGAAGCTGCTCAAACCATGGACGCATTGTGCTCAGGAACTTCAGAATTTTCTGTGTCTCTGCCTCAGCCTGGAAAAAAATAAAAAATAAATATGAATGTATATGTATACAGTCAACTTTGCTCATAACAAAGTCAGATACAAGAAAAGATGAATATGACAACTCTTTTTCAGAGAGGTGCTGCTTACAATCTTTTTGATGTAACTGAAATTTCTTATAGCAAACTTTGGATATAAGAACTAAAATTTGGATACAAAAACTAACAACAATGTTGTCTGAAAAGTTCCCTTCTATTTATTTATTTTTAGGACAGGCCCATGATGTCAAAGGCAGTCAGGCTAAACCTCTAACACTTAAAGTTACAAAATAAAAATTACGTCATGTCCGGTTACGCTAACCTCGCTGCTGAACGTACATTTGGCTCAAAGCGACGTATTTTATGTGTGTATGTATGCATGTATTTGTGTGCGTATGTATATAAACAAGAGAATCTCCAATATTTCTGCACACACAAGCTTGAAACTTGGCGAAATACTTTCTTAAGTGGATGGCTAAGAGAGCTTCCGAGCATATTGTAATTGAATGTCTCATTGAAGACATAAACAAACGCTTATAGGAAGTCGGTGGACCCAGATTAGAGTCTTTAATTTTTGTCATATTTACTTGAACTTTTGCATATAGCTAGTTTAGAGAAAGACATTAGATGAGTTCATTAGCCAGCTTTGTATCCTTTCAACTTCTTTAGTAAAAATTAATTCTTTTCAAAAAAGAATTAAAACACTAAAAACCTTTACTTCTAGAAAAAGTCAGACAGTTGCGGTGATGTAAAAGAGGCAACTCCGTCACCACGCAGACACTGACATAATACTCTAAAGATGACGTCATTCTCTCTCGCGCGCGCGGCACTCTCTCTCTCTCTCTCTCTCACACAAACATGCGCACATCTCCAGGAGGAATAGATCCTCATAAGCCCTCCAGGTGCATGAGGATCTATGCCTCTTAGAGATGTTTGGAGCGCGCGCCCATGCACGCACTAACACACACACACACATCAACACGCTTTCAGAAGAGCATGCAGGTGACCCATGTACTTAGTATATCATGTAGCGAGGTAAAGTCAAACTGCTTTCACACAAATTATAGCAAGACTGAAATTGTACCGTGAAGTTCTAGTTTTGTCACCTTTTTCTCAAGCCTATAAAGCGAAAGTGAAATTCATTTCCTGTAAAATATAAAATTACGTACAAACTAAAATGAATTTTTTTCTAAAATGTATTTTTTTGATAAATACTTACCGATGGCATTACTATATGGAATACACTCTATAGCCTAACGATTTCAGCCCCAAGTTGTGTCCTCTACACAACTGGGGAGGAGACACCGGGGATCCACGTACGGGAGCCCGGGTGGCTTCCCCTTACCAACCTATCCCGGCATGCGTTGCGCGACAGTTTCTCAGTTTCACACTTAGCCAATCACTTAGCCAAGAAGGCAAGCGGGGCAGGTGGGAGGGTCCTCCGAGTAATGCCATCGGTAAATATTTATCCCCAAAATACATTTTAGAAAAAAAATTCATTTGTTTTTTCAAAATACATTACCGATGGCATTACTATATGGAAGAATAGCGAAGAGGAGGGTGCCGACACCCAACCCCCTGTACCTAACATCCTCCGCCGGCCCACAAGGAGCACTCCCGACGATTTCAGTTAAGGTGTGACTATGACGCCTGTGGCGCGCGGAGGGAGGGCTGGGCCGCGGAGATGTCGCCCACCATGGCCAGGGAGTCACGCTGGCTGGATAGGTCGCGGAGGTAGAAGCGGGCGAAGGGGGAGTCCGCACGCCCGCCTACCGCCGTCCCAATGTCTTAACCGAGCAGTTGCGGCCAAGGCCGTGCCGGGGGCTACTGCTCGTACTTCATGCGCCCGGATCTGTACCCATCTATCCCCATCCGCGGAGAGGTCTTGGCAGGCCGACGAGTCACCCACTACCTGAAGAAGTGGCGGGTACGCCCTAGGCGGGAATGCAGGAATTCTGCAATGTCCGGACTGGGCCCTGTAGACCCGACCCGTGGGTCGGTCGTCCCTCTGATCAGACGTAAGGACAGCGTCTGGGGAGCAGCCGAGGGAGGCCGGCTCTAGGCCAGAAGGATGGGTCGGTGAGAAGCCGCGCTGAGCTGAGCCAAAGGCTCGAAATGCCAACAAGTGGGGCGTTCCGAGAGCGCAAGAAGCTCGCTCACGTGAAAGCCATGGTGAGCGCCTTTTCCTTTCTCATATTTTCCTCCTTAACACGTTATCCAGGTCAGGTCAGCGAACCGTGCCAAGGCCAGGGGTTCGAAGCGGTCCGTATTTAGCCACGTCAGTACTCAGGGGAGGTCTCACCGAGGAATGAGAGAACGGGAGACCGGACATCTGAGTTCCAAAGAACCAACCAAGATGTCCGAAGGTCTGTGCCAGGGTTGGAACCTATAGCCTTCTCTGAAGGTTCGCACTCATGTTTTAGCCATTCTGCACGTTTGGTGTGATAGCTGGTTCAAGTTCGGTTAATCCTGCTTCGAACCAGTCTGGGTTTTCTTCTCCCTCTTGCCAAAGGTTGCCATGGCTGAAATGTAGATGGCGTCACGAATGTGGCTCCACCTCTCTTCAGCGTTGTTTCCTGGGCAGTCCTTGAGGGCCTCTTTCATGGCCCTAGCAAGGCGTGTTTAAACTTCTGAAACAGAAGTCAGTGTTGTGTTGATATGTGGCCGTCCTTTCAGCTTTGAGTTGTGGATCCGCTTGGGCGGAAAGCCCAGGTGGAGGCAAGTGTCTGTAATCATGGTGCAGAGACCCTTGGTCGTCGAAGAGCCATAGGGGGAAATCCGCCAGTCGGGGGGTAGTGGGACTCGTGAGGTGCTCGAGCTGTCCACTGGGCGGAGCACCACGACTGGAAGACCCTCCACTTGCCTTCTCACAGTTCCTGTTAGACAGCCTGTGGGCTGCTGCCGTTGCCGCCACTGCCGCAACCGAGAACCTCTAGCGGTGAGGGCTTGCCGGACAACCTCCAGGCGTGAAGGAGGAGGTGCTCCAGGCACGGGTGGAAGAGAGCCAGGCTGCCTGAACATAGTGGGCGGGGTGTGGAGCTCTTGGGGGGGGGGGGGGGGGGTCTGTCGCTAGAGCGAGCAGATCCGTGGTCCAGATCTTGGTCCAAATGAAGGGGGGGGCACCAGGAAGAGAACCGCGAAACATCCCAGAAGTTTCCGCAGGAACTTCAGCCCCAGCACCGATGGGGGGAAGGCATAAGAGATCAGTCCGTCTCAAGAAATGGAGAGCGCGTCAACCGCCCAGACGATAGGGTCCGGGACTTGAGAGACAAGAGCGGAAGCTGGAAGTTCCCTCTGGAGGCAAGGTCGACATGCGGCGTCTCCCAAGCGAGCGAGAAAGATGTCTGATAAGGAAGAACCCCTAGTTGGTCCGGGTCTCTGGCCAGGCGGAGAGGGCCAACCGACTGCTTACAACTCCAGTGGACGTGTCCGTCTGCGAAGTCCCGGGGCCACAGACCCGATGCAAAGTCTGGTGACAGGTGTGCGGTCCAGCCGGACTGGCTCGCGTCGATGCAACGTGACCACCGGGGCGGAGGGAAGTGCAGGGGCCCGCCTGACGCCAACACGCGAGAAACGCGCGTGGTAAACAGAACCGGATCCGTAAGGGCACCAGTGAAGGGGCGCCGGTGTAGGGGGAGGTGTAGCTGCAGCCCGCGAGCCTACTCTCTTGTTTCCTTATAGCGTCGGCTGAAGGGTAACGAGTCCGCTGCCGCTCTGAGCAATCCCAGGGGCTGAAGCCAGAACCTGGCCGTGCAGGAGACCCCTAACTCTATCTGCCGAGCGAGTTCGGCGACCTTCTGCCGCCGTGCCAAAGGCAGGCGGACCAGTTTGAAGTTGGTCAGGAGTACATTGCTAAGTGCAGGAACGGCGCGAAGGGGTGAGATCAGACTTGCCCGGGTTGACCAAGAACTCTAGGAGGCGTCTCTGTCCTCCTGAGAGTTGTGGCGACAAGGATTCGCAGTAGCAAGACATCCAAGAAAAGAAGGACGGCCTCAGCAAAGCTGGCCATCACCGTGTCGCGGATCCGCGTGAAGACCCAAGGACTGATGTTGAGGCGGGAGCTCGGAACCGGTAGACGATCCCGCCAAAGGCAAAACATAGGTATCGGCGCGAAGACGGATGAATCGGCACGAGAAGGACATGTCTGAAGATTGAGGCTGATAGCGAAGTCCATCGGCCGGAAGGTTGTGCGGAGAGTCTGGCTGTCTCCATCCGAGAGGGAGGTGTCGAAAGAAACTCGTATAGCGCAGACAGGTTCAAAGACTGGGTACCACTTGCCCTGAGGCTTGGGGACGAAAGAGGTGGTTGTAGAACGCCAACGAGACGTGTCGGGAGACTACTTCAGTCGCTGCTTAGTCGGAAAATGGCAGGCAGAGGCAGTACCAACAGGCCTTCACTGCACAAATTACAGAGCTGAGGTGGAAGCCCTAGTCCGCGCAGCTAACACCCTTAGTGGCACTGCAGACCCTGATGCCCAGATTGTCTTCCTTACTGATGCCATGTCTGTCCTTGAGGCAGCAACAGCAAGCAAACTGCCACGTCTACAAGAGGCACTGCAAAACATCAAGTGCACCAGACTGGTGCTGCAGTGGATCCCTTCACACTGTGGCATCTACGGCAATGAAGAAGCTGACAGAATGGCAAAAGTGGGCGCAGAGAAAGAACAAGATGAAAATGGAGTCAGCTTCACAGAGATGAAGACCATCATTAAGTCTGTGTACAGACCACCACAACGGCCCCTAGACAGTTACCATCAGCTGTCCAGACAAGAGCAGGTGACCATCTTTCGTCTGAGGACCGGGCACAACCGACTCAATTTCCACCTGCACAGACGCTTCCACCTCGTGCCATCTCCCCTGTGCCCTTGTGGAGAAGCAGAGCAGACCGCAGAGCACATCCTCCAGGACTGTGGGAACCACCAGCCGCTGAGGGAGGAGATATGGCCGAAGCCCGCCACTCTACAAGAGAAACTGTACGGGCCTGTGGAGGCGCTACAGAAGACCACAGATTTCATTTTGAGAGCCAAACTCCAAGTGTGACGGCGTTCGAGAAGAAGAAGAAGAAGAAGCTGCTTAGTCGAGCCCGGCCTTCACCTCTCCGTGCCGCTCGTCTGCTTGGAGCTGGACGTGTGAAGCCTGGGTCCACAAGGGTAGCCGGCGTAAGGTGGAGGTCGAATGGTGCCACCGGTCCTTGACGCTTCCTAAACGTTCTGCCACGTTTCTAAACAGCTGCGATAGTCCCAGTGGAGCC
This sequence comes from Semisulcospira habei, assembly GCA_036245525.1. NCBI lineage: Eukaryota > Metazoa > Mollusca > Gastropoda > Semisulcospiridae > Semisulcospira > Semisulcospira habei. The sequence continues at coordinate 35,144,963 of BTPG01000003.1, forward strand.
TGGCGGAGTTGAGTCTTCACCGACTTGGGGAGATCCGCGCAGAGGCGCAGGAGATAGTCCCGCCGCCAGAGGTCACAGTTGGCTGCCGCCGCCATGGTATAAGTCGAAGAAAGGAAGGCGGCCCGGTTAGCAGCTATCAGGATGGACTGGACGTCGCGAAGCGGGGAAAAGGACTCCAGTTCCCACGTATCTTCCAGACAGCTCAGAACGGCTTGTGTAGCTAACTCCAGGAAGCCGGAACAACCAGGAAGTTCCGTACCAAGGAAGCGATCCTGCCTAGCGGGCGTGGCCAAGAGTTCAGGAATCCTGCGACCGCCCGCCTGGTTGATGGCCGCCGAGTCCACCGGGGGAGAGGGATGGCAAAAGCCTGGGAGTGTCTAGCGTACCAGGCCCGAAGGAAACTCACGTTGAAACCCTCTGGCCAACGAGAAACGGTGAAAAACGCGTCCAGGCGGAGGTGTGAGGCAAAAGCTTCTGTTAGGTCCCAAAAGCCGGAAGGCTGACAGAGAGACTTGTGACGCTTAGCAGGCCGAAGTGTGTCCATCATGGCCGAAGCTAGTCTCTTCGCCGGGGGCGAAGGCGGACAGAAGTCAGGTGGCAGGCTGGAGAATATAAGACGGGAAACCTCTCCCAAGGAACGGTGCGAGTCGATCGGAGGGCTGTCTTCACCGTAAGCAGAGACCGACGAAACAGCAGAGAAAGGCGGGGGAGTCGGAAGGCGAATCCCCCGCAAGGGCCGACGCCGAATCCGCTGGAAATAGACAGAAAATGTCCGGGTCTAAGTCGACCGCCCGCCTAACACGTGAAGCCGACGTGTGTCTTCCATCTTTTGATTGGTGTGGATCTCATTGCGACAGAGATGATACACAATGCCTGGTTCTGAACTCTGTCAATGGTCTGCTGGTGTGACTGGGCTCCACCATGCATTGGATCCGTACTCAAGGTGTGGTCTTCATTGTGCCTTGATAAACATTTGAGGATCTTTCCATTGGCTCCCCATTGTGTTTCAACCATCTTCCTCATTGATGTTCTGCCGAAGCGAAAGGCCATGGAGCGAGCGCGGAACAGGAGCAGCCGCCCGCGAGGCCTGAAAGAAAGGGTGTAGTGGGGAAAGGGGGGGCTGTCTGAGTCCTCTACGCCGTGAAGTCAGGGGGGGGTGGGGGGGGGGGGATCGCGTGAGCCTGGAACCCCGCCCGGAATGTACAAGGGGGCGTGGAAGGGAACCCTGGCTTTCCCAACCCTCTCGGGAACCGCGAGCAGGGGGGGGGGGGGGGGAGAGGAAGCGGGTCAGCGACCCAGCGAATCCGGTCCTGCGAGGAATAATGAAAGTCACCCCGGGCCCGCTGAGAAAGTTCCGGGCGGGGAGACACGGAGCGAGGAGGGAGCATTAGTTGGGCACGCGACCCCTGCTCTGGAAACACGGAGCGAGGGGGGCACGAGCCTAACACTCGCCCAGTCCGCCTGGTATGCACGGGGCGGGGGGGGGGGGGGGGGGGGGGCGTCCATGTAGCTCGCCGGGTCCGCTCAGAAAATTCGGAGTGGGGTGGCGGCCCATGCCTAACCCTCGGGTCCCACTCAGAAGACCCGGAGCGTGAGGGAGAGTCTCTCTGTATACTCTTTCCCCTTCTTATTATGTTTGCGCTCGTCACGCCTAGCCCGCTCTGAAGAAAGGGAGCGGGGGGGCGTGGAAGAACGCTCAGCTTGCCAGGCCCGCTCAGACAAGGCGGAGCGGGCGGGGAGCAAACTCAAGGTGCTCAAGCCACGCCCGGAAGAAAACGGAGCGTGGGGAGCATGACTCTAACACTCGCCTGCCCCACTCAGAAGACCCGGAGTGGGGGGGGGGGGGGGGGGAGTTTCTGGGTGGTTACGATAAGGAAAAAAGGACTTACCTGCGGCCGGATGGCCTGGACGACGGAGCGACGAGGGGTCCGAAGAGCTGACGGAAGGACGCCCACCTGTGGAGAAGTCCGAGGGGCCTGTAGGGCCGTGGAGGACAGTCGCGTCTGTAGAAGTCCCACAGTAGAGACCACCGGTCCTCACATCAATCAGCACAGACGACACAGGTCCTGTCGGTAGAGCAGCCTGGGCCAGGAAGACAGGCATCGTTAGCGTCGGAATGCCACTGAAAACCCCCACACAGGAGGCAGAACTTCCTTAACGAAACCGCCATAGCGTCCGCCGCACACAGTACGCAGTTTTGAAAAGTTCACCCAAGCGCTGAAACGCTCACTACACGAGGCACAAAGTCAAGAGGGAGCCAAAGTTACTAGCAGAGCCCCGAGGCCGCGTCCACGAAAGTGCACAGAAAGTCCACACTGTACGGCGCTAAGAGCACAACTCTAAAGTCGGACTGCCACGGTCCCCAGTGGAAAGTTCACGAAGCGCCGAAACTCACTCCCCTAGGCACACAGTCACGAGGAAGAGTCACAGTTACTAGCCGCGGCACAAGGTCACCGCCCGGAAAAACCGGTCGGCCATAAGTCCAATGTCAAATCACTGAACACAAGTCAGTACACTGCAGGACACAAGCACAGCACTAGTCCACCCGGCAAAGCCAGGCAAAAAACAGAAGAACGAAGACACCGGTCGAAACACAGTAGCAAGGCCAAAGCCAAGGAAAGTTCGTAGAATATCCAAGAACCGGTCGTAACACAGAGCAAGGCTAACGCCCGACCGTACTCGGTCGAGCTAAGAGTGAAACTGAGAAACTGTCGCGCCACGCATGCCGGGATAGTGTGGTAAGGGGAGGCCACCCGGGCTCCCGTACGTGGATCCCCGGTGTCTCCTCCCCAGTTGTGTAGAGGACACAACTTGGGGCTGAAATCGTTAGGCTATAGAGTGTATCCCATATAGTAATGCCATCGGTAATGTATTTGGAAAAAAACAAACTAACATCATGACAAATGACGTTGACAAATCAATGACGCATATGTCCTGCACCCCTTATAGAACTCACTGACGCATTGGCAGATCTGCGTGACTTTTTCAATAGGAGATAATTCAACATCAGAATCAAGTCAAAGACAAAAGGTAGAGACCATTGACAGAAGGGACAGCCCTCATATAGAAGGGATTTTGTGGGTTATGGTTCATCTCATCTTGTTTTTTTTTTGGGGGGTGGGGTAGGGGCACGCGAGTTGGTGGGACACAACATGTTGGCTGTGCACAAGCTAAAGTGCAGCAAACACTGGCCCAGTGACCTCTTCCATACTAGGTTCAGCCCTTAGACTGTCAGTAGCACTTATTGTCACGATGATTCCTGCAGGAATCATTGTGACAAAAAGCACCACCAACAGCCAAGCGGTTCGATGGCAAAAGTGAAACTATCCTCGTCTCCCTTACCTTGCTGATATCCTTGCGGACTGCGTGGAAGGAGTGTGCATACTGTGAGTCAGCCTGCTCCAAGTTGTGAAGAATGTCCTTGGCCACATCAGAGTTCAGCTGCTGGTTGATGGAACGCAGACGGCCGAGATGCCTCTCCCACATGTTGACCTCGTCCAGGGGTCCTGGTTCCGCTCCGGCTTGCTGGGTCAGGTCAGTTTGAGGGTCATGCCTCAATACTGCCTGAACGACAGAGAGAATGAAAAGGTTGCTTTGTAATGACTATAGCCATTGCCAGTTCCAAGAAACATAGCACACACCACACTTCAACTATGATCTCATATTTCACCTCAACCACTGTTAGCTATTGCTGATTTTGCATCAGTTTTGACTCCTGCACAATTTTTATGCATTTTATATGTGTACTGTCATAATTATACAAGTCGCTTTAGTGGTACCAGTATAACTTAAGCAACAGTAAACTAATCAGGAAAACATTATGAAGGATAAGCTAGTGGTCAATGATTGATACTGTCCATGTTCAAGGTAGTGATTCAGTTTCTAATGGCAACCTCAGTGACTGCTGCTTTTGTACAGTATGTTGGCAGACTGACGATGTCATTGTTTTTAGTCAATAGAAAACACTTGAACACTTCTTGCTGCCTATGCTTTAGGTGCAAATTAGGGTCACACCCTTGGACAACTTTCTGAATCAACAGTGGGCACTAAAAAAAAAAGAAAACAAAAGGCAAAGCTATTGTGGCTCACGTGTATGACCGATTTACATATGTGTGACCTTTGAACAAGGAGAGGCTTCTGCAGCAGCAAAATACAGGTTTTCTGAAAAATGTTTAAGCATTTTTCACACACCTGTCAACCCCCCCCCCCCCCTGACCTTTGTGATGAGTCGACTAAATTAGTATGCATAGGAAGATCTTATCAGCAGCTATCTGTGTGCCAAATTTGCAAAAAATGTGGATAATACCAACAATTTTATCAAAAATTTGTATGTTACACACATTTCCCAGCCTCTTGTGACCCTTGACCTTTCAAGGGGTCATCCAAATTAGTATGCATAGATAGGTCTTACCATCAGGTATCTCTGTACCAAATTTGGGTCTGAAGTTGTGAATAGTATTTGAGAAAAAACATCTTTTGTCAAAATATGGCTATTTTTGACATATTTCCTGAGCTCTTGTGACCCTTGAGGGATCAACCAAATTAGTGTGACATAGAAAGGTCTTACCATCAGGTATCTCTGTAGCAAGTTTGGGTTTAAAGTTGTGAACAGTATTAATTTGAAAAAAAACATCTTTTGTCAAAATATGGCTATTTCAGACCTATTTCCTGAGCGCTTGTGACCCTTGACCTTTCCAAGGGGTCATCCAAATTAGTATGCATAGATAGGTCTTACCACCAGGTACCTTTGAACTAAGTTTGGGTTTGAAATTGTGAATATTATTTGTGAAAAAATAAATTATGTCAAAATATAGCTAATTTTCAAATATTTCCTGATCCTCTGTGACCTTGACCTTTGTGAGAGGTCACTCAAATTGGTGTGTTTAAAAAGGTCTTGCCACAAAGTATCCTTGGGCCAAGTTTGAAGACTGTGGTTTGAATAGTCTCTGAGAAAATGCCAACGTTAAAGTTTACGACGGACGACGGCAGACAGCAGATGAACGCCGGACGGTCCACCACTGGCCCAAAACATAGACTCACTTTTGCTTCACACATGAGCCAAAAATCTGTCAGCTGCAACTGTGTTCAATGTTTCAACCTTTTACCAAAAAGAGAAAGAAAAGGGACAGACTACATTCTGTTTTGCGTATGCACTTGTGATATGAGGCAGAGATTGAAGGTAGGAGATGAAAATCACTATGTGAAGTTTGGGAACATAAACATGAAGTGAATCAATGAATCAATAAAACTTTATTTTACAATGGTTAAGGCATTGTCATCATCATCGACACAGCCATTTTACAAACCTGCTGTTGCTAACAACTACAAGACTAACTACAAATATACATACATATAAGTAAAACATGTATAATACTTGCAAACAATTGACAACACTGTTCACATAGACAGACCCCCCCCCCCACCTCCCTCCACACACAGACAGAGCTAAGTAGTCCAAATGATAAAGTGGTGTTAGCTAGAGGCATAGATCCTCACGAGCCCCCGCAATTCCAGGGGCTCATGAGGATCTATGTCTCATGCAGATGGATTGTGTTCACTTTTTATCTGCAGTGAAAGAGTTAATTCATGCGCATGCCAAAATGGTGACCCTCCAATCTACATCTCCGTTACCTTACCCTGATCTGTTTGATCCAACCAATGACTGTAGTCTCCAGAACGTGAAGAACTGCTGCCCTGCGATTGGGAGATGCTGCCACCTCTGCCAGCACTTCAATTGACGGCAGATTGAGAACAATACGGCCCTGAAATACAAAGGATAGTAATATTACAGCTGCAGTTAGATAAAATAGTGTTCAGATGAAGTGACCATATAAAACTACGGCTATGACTCAACATATCGTCGCGGTTGCTAGGGTCCATAAAACGGGACGGCGATGTACTGAGTTTGGTTTGGCTGGGGGGGGGGGGGGGGGGGGGGGGGGGGGGGGGGGGGGGGGGGGGGGGGGGGGTGGGGGGGGGGGTTGATAAATCAAAAGGGAGGAACAAAAGGGAACTGTTACTAACATATATATGCCGTGTGGCGGTTATGAGCCTATCTAGTCTACCATGGAGAGGGGTTGACTGGAGAACTTCAAACCCACCTAGTCTAATTAATGGTCCTTTCACTTCCGAGGTCAAACACATTCACGACAATTTTCAAAACACTGCATGCTCTTGCCAGCACATACACATAGTGTGCAGCATGGTGTGTGTGCGGTAAGGGGGAGAGGTCTCAGGTGGGGGTTTGGGCAGGTGACAAAGATTTACTGTGGTTCACTGGCATCCATGGTCAGTCTGATTTTTTCAGCATCCAAGGTCCCTCCCACGATATATCCATGATCGTGACATAACGAATCGTGATATATCAAGTCACAGAAGTATACTGCAATCTAATCAGAAAATTATGAGATTTGAATTCATTCTCACCTCTACGTGACCTTGAGAGACCTCCACAGCGGCCATGAGACGATGCATGATGTCCATGAGTTTGTCCCCATTGATGCCGGCACCAGTCACGCTTGGTGTGTTTGTACCTAGCAGAGGCAGGAACACTTCACGCATGGTTAGTTCCAGGTGTTCCAGTGGGATGCTGGTGCAGTCCATGTAGAACACCTCTGCATCTGAAAAATCATGAAATGTGATGTAAAAAGGTGCGGAAATAACCAACAAAGAAAGAAAAGTGCTTTGAAGAAACAGTTTTGACTTGTTACAACACAATAACCCATATCATACTGAGGCTAAAATCTTCAAAGTACACTGCCATATGCAAGCTACATTATAGTACTTACAGATAAGGAAATAGACCAATGGCTTTAGTTCAAGGGTGGTGCTAGAACAGCTTGGCACCAAGCTATTCTGGCACTACCCTTGAACTATTTTAGTCAAACTTATTTCACACACTGGTGTATTGAGGTCAAGAGGAGGAAGCAGTGAAGCTGAACATACCCATGTTGTCTTTTGTTAGCTTGGTGCCAGGGTTGCATTTCAGGAAGAAAATAGATTTCGACTTGAGGTCAAGAGGAGGAAGCAGTGAAGCTGTGATCTGTCGAGGTGGGCGAATGTAGACAAACACACGTTTTACATCTTCGTTGTTCACAAACTCATAGAAGGCCAGTCTGCAAAGAAGAAACAGTATCACCTTTGGTAACACAAAACTACCAATTACCAGAAGCGGATCTGGGTGGGTGGGGTGGGGATTCCAAAGGTCCAGAACAACCCCCCCCCCCCCCCCCCCCCGCCAAACTTCTTAAAAATGCTAACGACAAAGTCCCTTTTGGGGAGTTTAGAACCCCATCACCCTCCCTGTTGATATTTTGGCTAGTTTTGACACATATGCGAACCGCCTACCCACACCCTGGCAGGGCTTTATCAGCTGATGGAAACAAGGTTGAGCGTCCTGGAGGCCTTTTGTGTCAGGTTCAATGTCCCAAACAAAAAGTTGGAAACCCCCCCCCCCCCCCCACCTCCCATGAGGTAACTGATCCACCCCCGATAATTACCCCCTTGTGCATGCAGCCATCGGTACTGTAGTGTAGTGTCTGTGGCTGCATGCGCAAGCAGCTTAACCCTTTTAGTTTCCCAAATTTTGGAAGTGTTATGTAACAACTATGTACCAATTGCATGAGGTGGATTGACCATGATAGTTCAAGGGTAGTACCAGATTAGCTTGGCGCCATCATGGTCAATCAATCTCCTGCTGTAGGGACTCGTGGCTAAATGGGTTAAACCCACAAAGCTGCCAACTCAATTAATTTTGCGTATGAATGTAATCATAAATACAAAACCATAATTTTAGATAATAATGTTCTTTACACTTACAGGCAAATAGCAGAGCTTACTATAAAAGCTTTCAACAAAGAATATTGAAAATTTTTATTTTGTTCCATAAAGACCTGCTTTAGTATTGTTATGCATTCAACACACCAGTAATATATTGCAGATCTTGTTATAGTGCACACAGGTCTGGCTCCCTAGTGGATTCCTGCTCAGCAAAAGATAATTAGACTGATGCTAGCAAAAGGTGACCTGCTCAGAGCGGTGTACAGGCAGGCTGAGGCTGATGTCATTCCAAGAACTAATTCTTTGCTCGCTGGTTCTTAATAAGCTGACATATATTCTGCTCCACATTATCACAAATGCAAATAGTGCAGTGTGACTCCATGGTATGGCAATGTGTACAAAAGCTGACCAGGGCTCAGTTGCATAAGTGAGCTTAATTGGTGCTGCACAAAACCACTAAGCAAGGTGCTCTGCTCTCGCGGAGCACCTTGCTTATTGGCTTGCTCAGTACTAAGCTCAGTACTCAGTTTGTTGTTGCTGTTATTCTTCAAACTTTTCATGTTTATTTCAGGTTCTCAGTGTGCGTGTGTATGTGTGTGTGACTGCTGAATTAGCCTTTTGATGATGAAGTTTTGCCTTCACGGCAATTTAGTCTATGCTCTTTAGTTTTCAGCTGTGCTCTGGCCGGCACTCCCTGGAAAAAATTTGTCAGATCGGCTTCACGAGAGCACTGAAATAACGAGGCAGCCTCCTTCTCCTTACTATCAGCGCGCTAAATACCATCACTGATAAGGCACCAGCTGTGCGATCTCGCTTCGGCTGGGGATAAGAATAGCGCAGCAGCTGTCTTCGTTCACAGTAATACTGCGCTTTTCCCTGACTATTTCTTAGCATCTGCTGCATACATCGGCGAAAAGGCTGTGAATTACAGATGTTGTCTTTAAACCGGAATTAATCAACCTGCAGTTTTGAGCAATTACTTGAACATAAGTCGTCTTGTAGAGGAGAAATTGAACTATCTTTGGACACCAAACATGCTGGGGTAATCTGCATGGATGTTTATCATGCACTGACTCAAAGTATCACTAGGAGACAGATTAGACGCAGCCTTCCGTTAGTTTATCATACTATTTATCAAATCACTGTTCAAAAACAAAAGTTGCTGGAAAGTTCAGACAAAGTCAGTGCTGTCAAAAGATGTCTTAACTGGCATATCCCATGCTAAAATCTTCAAAACCACATACCTGAGTCCTGCTAATGCCGGTTTGGTAGAGCAAGTGAAAACGGTAATCCATTCAGACCTCGCCGACATGAAGTATGCGAATGTCACCGATACAGTCAATGTTATTAACAATATCACAATTTTAGCAAAGTTTAAAAGCAATACACAAAGCAGAGGTTTACTGTTTGCTGTTCAGAGATTCAGTTCCGGCTTTTATCACATTAAAATGGCTTAAAATAAGATTGTCTACAGGGTCACTATGATGCGGCTTTGTCTAAACTTGATAGGCCTTCTACCACAAAGTCTACACAAAGAATTCAGACCTTCTACCATAAAATCTACACAAAGAATTCATGGCCTCCAAATGTCTTGGAAATGAATGTTCATTCTCCATGGCTTTAACACGCTATACTTTGCATCAGATAAGGGCACACATAGTGATACATCCGGCACTGATAAACCAGTTTTTTACACACCTGCACTGCCTACAGCGGAAGGAAAGTTCCTCGAACTACACACATTGTAATCACGTAATAACCATAGAATTTGAATAGGTTTTTAAAAGAAACTTACATGAGCTTTAAGAGGGCATTTTCAAGCATAGGATTACAAAATCATATTTACGATTGTAACTTTTTAGCCACAGTAATAATAAGTTATAAACATGCTAAACTGATCACCTGCCTGACACTAGTGACAGCCTTCAACAAGGAACAAAGAGCGCTACTCTTCCAGCCTGCAGCTGGCAGAGTCTGGCATCACCTGCGTGCGCTTATCAGTGATATGGGTCATGGCTGGTTCACAGCCCAACTAAAGAGAACAATTTAGGGATTTAGGCAAACTGCCGTGCCTTTCCATTTTAATTAGTTCTTATATATTATGTGCGTGTGTGTGAGTGCATGTGCAAGGACATGATTGAAAAAAAAGGTCTGTGTATCCTTGAGAAATAAAGTTTCATTTCATTGCATTTCACTCATGCAACTGAGCCCTGGTTTCTAACGCATGTAGGTGGACTATTAACCCCTTCACTACCAGTGGATGGAGATTGTCTTTGGAAATGATCTTAAATTCAGCATCAAAGATCCCCATACATCAAAGGAACATGGATGTTTCTGAAATTGTTAATTCAATGCAAAAGAACCCCTAGTTACCCAAAGATCAAGGATACCACATGGTTTCAGCAAGAGGCACAGATCCTCAAGAGCCCCTGCAGGCAGGGCCTCTTGAGGATCTATTCCTCTTGCAGCTCATTGGTATTTATTTTTCTTAGCAGTGAAGGGATTAAGGAGTCTCTAGTCTGCTGTTAACAGTAGGCTAGAACTTATTATTTAGACCAAGTTGACGTTTTCAGCCTCCATATATTGAAAACCCATCCTGCACTGACCTGTTGTCGTCATTCGTGAACATGTTCTTCAGATCCTCATTGCGTGGCCGCAGGGAGGAGCTGATCCTCATTTCCAACCATTTCAGCCGTTCATCCATCTTGATCTGTTGTGTTGGTCCTCACTCTGCAATCAAGGGATGAATCAGTCACATTAGACCATTTTGCCTTAGGAAGGCACTAGACTGTAAGTCCATTTTTGTGAAAGCGAGATTTTCATTGTGGTACAGTTAAAATTTTGTTTTTCACAAAAGTGGACTGAATGTCTTTTGCCTTCACAAGGTAGCATTAACCCCCTTGTGCATGTGGCAGTCAGAACAATACCAGTGGTTGCATGCACAAAGAGTATAACCATTATTTTGGTTGTCAGTAGCTCCTTTTTTTCACAATGATTAATGCAGGAATCATCATGACAAAATATGTTACGGTCAGCTGAAGGATTATTGAAGCCAATGAAATAAAGAAAACAATATGATTTGTCAATATTATTGTGTCAATATCTTTTCCATGGAAAATATCTATCAAATAGAAATAGTTTAATGTCAATGTTGCAGACATGATTGGCATTTTCAGATCGATTTGAACAGCCGGCTTATATGCAAAAAGAGCTATTGAAATAAAGGGGACTCTACCTCGTGTTAAACAGTTTAAGACCAGAAAAGCCGCACGTATATCCGACTGTCCATGTAGTCGTGCTTTTTCTTGGTCAGCGTGCTAAACTACTTCTCGCCTGTCCGCCATATTGTTTGTTCTCGGCTGCTAGGGACGCAAGACATGGCAGGTTCCCGGATCGGTTCCTTGTCCGGCTGGATTACTTCCGGTCTACAGCAACACGAGGGTTTTCGAATAATTTTACGAATTATTTTCGATTTGGAGCTCTCTGTATATTAATTTTATCAGTTAAGGTTATTGTTCGAAACAAAAACACTAAGCAAACGGGTTTAAAATGAACAGGGAAAAAAATTCGATTTATGCGTAACCAAACCATGATCAAACTTTAAGTGCGACCGCGGCGGGTGTTTCAAAATGTTCTGTATTAAAAAAAAAAAAAAAAAAAAACCAACCTTAAAGCGAAAACGTAGTTGCAGTCGGTTGGCGTACGCACTCCAGACGGAGTGTACGGAACAAGGAGGTTTCATATTTCGCTAGTGAACGACTAATCGGTGCAAACGGAGGAATATGGACGTGCATACTGTCGTAACAATGGGGGACAATTCTGTTTGGACTAAATTTGTAAAAGGTTCCCTCCCTTGGGGCACCATCTTTACACTTGCAGAGGCGGATAATATTAGCAATATATTCCCCAATGTCAAAAGTTTGAAAACAAATGGAAAAGTTTACTTTTACGGTCTTAAAATAAAGTCTAGGCGCCAGTGATAATAAAAGTATAGGAACGCAAATGTCACTATGAAATGATGTCATTGCGCGTGAGCTGAAAGTACGTCAAGTTTAAATGTCGCGTGAGTCACTGTACCGGCCGTACCTCTTTGTTGACCAGACTTTCTAAAAGACAATTTTGTGCACAGTTGGCGGCGTACACGAAGCAGGGTTGTATCACACATGTGTGACACAACGAAGCTGTACCACGACACGTGTGTGATACAGCTTTTCCGCTCAACAGCAGCAAAGACTAACGAGGCCGTGCGGTGTAAGAAAACCGCGGAAAGACGATACTTGTCACTGCGGACCTCACGGTATTGTAGGTGCGGGAGATGTAAGGGGGATGGGGGGGGGAGGGAGGGGGTTGGAGACTATGAGAGGCACAGGGATGACAACCGACTTTATACAGGGGCGGATCCTTGGGGGGGGGTGATTCCGCCCGGAGGCGCCGGTCCACCCTTCCGACCCAAAATTTTGTAAAATGCTATAACACGAAAGTCCTTCAGTTTTAGGGGTGTTTGCCCCCCACCCCCCCCCCCCCATTTTCCTGTTTTGGCGAGTTTTCACACACACACACACACACACACACACACACACACACACACCGCACACACACACACACACACACACACACACACACACACACACACACACACACACACACACATATATATATAGTTTACACTTTTTTTTTCTTGTAAATGTATTATTACTTTGTACTTTTACCCACCCGGGTCTGTCCTGGAGACTTGGTTGGAGTTAACTACTTTTTTTCTTCTTTTTTTTCCCAGGCATTGTGTGTGTGTGTGTGTGTGTGGATACTTGCGTGCGTGCGTATGTGCGTGCGTGTGATGTCTGTGTGTATGTGTGTGTGCCGTGTGTGTGTGTGTGTGTGTGTGTGTGTGTGTGTGTGTGTGTGTGTGTGTGTGTGTGTGTGTGTGTGTGTGTGTGTGCAAGGACATGATTGAAAACAGGTCTATGTACCTAATCATTTATCCTTGAGAAATAAAGTTTCATTTCATTTCATCTCTCTCTCTCTCTCTCTCTCTCTCTCTCTCTCTCTCTCTCTCTCTCTCTCTCTCTCTCTCTCTCTCTCTCTCACACACACACACACACACACACACACACACACACCGCACACACACGCGCGCGCGCGCTTTCCCGTACACGCACAGTTAGTTAGATAGTTACTGGGGTTTAACGCCGAGCAGGCGCCGAAAGCCATCTAACGGCGGGAAGGGTCAAGTCTGGTCAGCGTCAGATTAAGAGAAAGGTCTTAACCCTTTGGGTGTCCTACAGGAATATCGCGACAAAAACCGACACGGACACGCAAAGGATTAAAACATGATGTAAATACAGTTTAATAGTAACCTTAGCTAAAACGTCACACAGGTCAATCGTAATGTCTACAGACGTTGGAAGTTCATAAGAACAGTCAGATTTATATAGACTACAGAGACTTAAATTTTGTAAAACAAATTGACCACACATTGATACCCACACTATATTGAAATTAAAAACAGTGAGTTGTAATTTTCGTTTATTGTATAATTCAAAATCGCCGAACTGTTACAAATTCTGTCTTATGTTTATTTTACAATTGTTAAAAGTTAAACACTCTTACATAAAAAAAATTTAAAAAATACAGACTGTGACTTTCTATAGTGTAACATGCAATAAATAGCTCAACAGAGAAAGAAACACGCCTAGAAAGGACAATTACATCACATACAGGCGGGATCAGTTAGACAGTTACCTCGAAGGGGGGGGGGGGGGGGTGGGTGGTGGTGGTGGTGTTCCAACTTTTTGTTTGGAACCTTCAACCTGATACAAAAAGCCTCCCCGACGCTAGACCTTGCTTCCAGGGGCTGAAATAAATTTTAAAAAAGCGGGCGCGGGGGAGGGGGGTGGGTGGGGAAGGGGGGAAGGGGGAGTTAGAGAGAAGGCGCGTGCGGTGCGTGTGTTAAGACTCTTACCATTCTCAAAAATATCAAACAACAGTGGAAAGGGGGGGGGGGCGTTCAAACATACCAAAATGGGGCTTTTTATCCCTAGGATCCCCCTCCCCCCAGGTCCGCCCCTGACATAAGGTTACATCAAGGCAAAAAGTGACTGTACAATTCCAGAAAAGCAACGAGAGGTGCGTACGTTCACGCTGTATCAACGCAAAATCGAGTGTACGGTTGTGAAACAAAAGCAATCAAGCGGAGCAAACAATACACGGCGCCTATGTTAACCCTGTTCAGTGCCTGCTGACGCAGACTGTGTTTCTGTAATCTTCGTTAATTCACGGCCAAAAAAACCCCAGATGTCCCAGGAACATGATTCAAAGTGGTGTCAAGAGGCATAGATCCTCATGAGCCCCCGCAACTGCGGGGGCTCATGAGGATCTATGCCTCTTGCAGGCGGGTCTTATTCATAATATTATCTTATTAACCCTTTTAGGCCCAAGGTCACATTTAAAATTTTTTTTGAGATGTTGGTCAATGACTAGGTACCAGTTGCAGGAGATAATTCAAGGGTAGTGCCAGATAAGCTTGGCGCCTGAAGGCGCCAAGCTAATCTGGCACTACCCTTGAATTATTATGGTGAATCCATCTCCTGCTGTAGGGACTTGGGGCTAAATGGGTTAAATTTGAAACCTGCTCAATAAAATATCAGCCCGCCACGAAGGCACTTAGTTACAGTCCATCAGAATGATAACGAACTGTTTAGTAAAAGTTCTCCATTCAAACCATTCAACTCTAGATAGTATGGTGAACGGTTCTGAAAACGGGTGTACAGTATTGATACAATTTTGAATTTCCATCAGTACCGTACAAAGTGATGTCTCAAAACCGCACACCATACTGAATGTGTTCAATGGTTTGGGCACCTTCAGTGAACTGTTTGAGGTCACGTTTGCGCCTAATAACGACTCCCAACCACGATCGAGAGCGGCGATGGCAAACTAATTGCCAGCTTCCATCATAAGCTTAGACAACACTCCAAACATCTCCAAAAGGCATAGATCCTCATGAGCCCGCAGAGAGAGTATTGTCTAGGCTTATGGTACAAACTGTATGTCATCCATGGCCTCGCTCTCGTTCGTTGTTTGGGAGTCGTTCGTTCAAACAAAACCTCACTATCAGTGCGGCGATACGGCAGGAAGACGTAAGGAGATATTAGCGAGGTATCGTTTGCAGCGAACGACTGCCGACAGCGAAGGAGAGCGAAATCGCGGTTGATAACCAGTTTGTAGCATAAACATAGTCAACACTCCAAAACATCTACAATAGGCACAGATCCTCATGAGCCCCGAGGGTTCATGAGGATCTATGCTTGCAGATGTCAGTTGGAGTGTTGGCTATGCTTATCAGTGGCGCTGACAAGTTTGCCGTCCGCCCTGACTTCGCTCTCGTGTGTTGTTAAGAGTCGTTCGTTGCAAACGAAACCTCAATATTTACACAACAAAAATACAGCAGAACCTGTTTGAGCGACTACATTTCTGTAATCCCCTTCGCAGTCCGCACCCTGGGGGTTTGCACAAACGGTGGTCACGTGACCCAAATTGCACCATACCTCCCACTCAAGCGATTGGCCAGAACGCTAGAAAGTTTTCCCGCGCTGTTTTTAACATTAAACAAAATACGTCACTACCCTTAGGTAGTGCAGGAAAAAGAACGTCACACGTAGAGAACGTTTTTGCTGTTTTCAAAAACAAGTACTAACAGAAATTAAGCCCATACTAAACACATTTAGTCTGAACAAATGACTTTATTCACGAGTATTGTTGGTCATGAAAAAGCTTCGCTTTGACCTCCGGGTAAATTTCACAGAGATCGCGTTCGCGTTTGCTAAGCGCACATACGGGATGTAGCGCAGCTCAGTAGGCTAACCCTTCTGAGGCGGTAGATACCAAATATATGGTCTTTAACTCATTCGCGGCCAGCCGCATCCGGATGCGCGGCATAAGCCGCGCATCCGGATGCGGCTGGTCGCGAATGATTTAATGACAGGTGAAACTTTTCTTCCCTTCAAGACTTCACTGACTTGAGAGCACATGTCTTTCCTAGAACACATTTTCTCTGCAAAACTGCTCAAAACACGTTCTGCTGTAATGAGCTACAAAACGATTGCGTGTATATACTGCTTGAAAACAATATTAGAAAATATAATGGGAAACAATAAACAAATCAAACACAGCGAGTACTAATGGTAAACTGAAGATGACAACAACAAAAAAAACAACCAACCAACCAACCAACCAACCAGCCAGCCAGCCAGAAAGCCAACCAACCAACCAACCAACCAACCAAACAAACAAACAAACAAAAAAACTAACAAAAACCCAAATGATACACAAAGCAAACAAGCAATCAAATATGCACACACATATGCATAAAACGTATGCTTTGATCTCAACAGGTAGGATTCGTTTCCCATGTCTAGGCAATTAATATCGAGTCCTCAAGGCCTGGGTCTGGTGCTTGCGTGGGCTTTATTCTGCGCAAGCCACTGCAGGAAAAAAAAAACTGTTTTAAAGTACCATTACGCTTAAATCTGAAGACATATTTCAGCACCAGGATCAGGATTTCAGGATTTTATTTAAGGTCTTTTCACACATTAGTGATATTAGACAATTTCAGCACCATTTGTGATTGTTATGCCATGTCGACATACGTAATGAATTTTTACAGCAGTTTGAACACACAGCAAAGGCACACGAGTAATCGCACTTATTTATTCTGCGCTGCCGTTGAGCCTGTCAATCTATTTTTAACTGTTTCTCGTACTGAAAGCGCTGTATTTCTAGAACGGAGTGGAGTCATTGTCAGGTTATTTGATATAAGTTTGTCGTGCGCTGAACTGGATTCTCCTGTGTCTAAATGAACCATAACTACTCACAAATTCCCCTTGGTTTGCATACGAACCATAACTAGACCTTGTGTAGCGTTTCGTAACCGTCTGTTACATAAGTGTATCTTTGAACAGGGTTTACGGCGGTAGTGGGCCTTCACGCCACCCGCTTTCTGAGAGGTCACCTGTCATGAAAGACCATCAATTAGGTGGCAGTAGCCACCTAACTGATGGTCTTTAATGGCAGGTACATTTATTGATTTTCAATACTTTTCTCGAGAGACCACTTTCTTCTTGCAGAAAAAGATGGTTGCGCAAAACTGGTCCCAATGTACGCAAGATAACCGCTATAGCGATGCACCTTTCCCAGTGGCCCGTTTGCCCAGGATCTAAGCAAAACGGAGAAAACCTTGCGTCTAGTGGCTTTCGCAGCAGTGTGCTCTCGCAGATTTTTTGTAACCCTTTGCGTGTCGGTAGCGGTTTTTGTCGCGATGATTCCGAAAAGGAATCATCGCGACATAAACCGCTACCGACACGCAAAGGGTTAAAGGATCGGGGTCCCGAAGGTGCACCTTCGGTTTAACCACATTGCAGACAGCGCTATGCTTTCGCGCTGACGGCTACGATTCAAGTGACCCATCAGGAGTGCGAGCGTGTCCATGGCGCCTAACATAGTGTATTACACAAAAGTCCAAGGCCTCTCGTGCACCTGAAGGCACGTCCGTTGCATTTCACCTCGCCCGACCCGATGCCCCGTGGTTTTCAGAAAGGAGTTTCGTCGCTAGATGACTCCATGTTCGGCTTCCCGGGATAGGAGTTGGCATACACTGGAGCCGAGTCCATGAAGCAGTCTCGGTTGGCGTACATAGGTCCTGAAAAAGATGTCCCAGGTTCAAAGACGCATCGATTCCTCAATAATTTCATGACTGAATAATTATTGTGTAGACGGATATGCTCAGTTATAAAGTTTCACGCAGCTTAACGACCCCTGCCCCCTCCCCCTCCCCCCCGCTCCCCCCCCCAAAAAAAAAAAAAAAATAAAAAAAAATAAATAAATAAATAAATAATAAATAAATAAAATAAAATAATATAAAATAAAAAATAAAATTAATAATAATAATAATAATAATAATAATAATAATAATAATAATAATAATAATAATAATAATAATAATAATAATAATAAAATAAAAATAAATAAATAAATAATAAATAAAATGAAATATATAAAATAAGTAAATAAATTTAAAAGGAGCAAAGTGACAAATAACCACCATGATCATCATTACAAAAAAAAAAACATGATCATCATTTAAAAAAAAAAATAAATAAATCAAAAAAAAAAACGGTAACAAACAGCAGCAGCATCAATAAAAACAAGACATAAAAGTGCCATAGGTACACTAGATGCGTTGGCCTTATAGGACATTAGTGAGGTTTTGTTTGCACCGAACGACACCCAACAACGAACGACAGCGAAATTGCGGCTGATAGCCAGAGTGTAGCATAAGCACAGACAACACTCCAAACATCTCCAAGAGGCATAGATCCTCATGAGCCCGGAGGACACATGAGGATCTATGCCTCTTGGAGATGTTTGTAGTGTTCGTTGTAGGGAGTCGTTCGTTTTAAATAAAACCCCACTCTTAACTCATCCGGATATTTCTTAACAACAAACCATCGTTTTGATGTTACGCGGTACACAACTACACGAACGACGTTATAAATAGGCGAATGATGTCTGTACCTGAATCGTCTTCCGGGATTGTCTGGAGGGTATCGATGGCGGCAGCACTCCTCGGCTGCAGGCTGTCATACGGAGACACGGTCTGATCTTGGGTCTTGTCCAGCATGTCGTAGTTGCTCGCCCCTTCTGTAATAATAATAACAACGCCAACAACAACAATAATAACAACAATAATAATATAAAGTATTAGTTTTGATAATAATAATAATAATAATAATAATAATAATAATAATAATAATAATAATAATAATAATAATAATAATAATAATAATAATAATAATAATAATAATAATATAAAGTATTAGAATTGATAATACAATATTATAATAGCAAGAACAAACAATTATTATTAACCGCTTCACTGCCACAGTACGTACGCTGTACGTGCAGTTTTTGTGTCTGAAATGGTGGTTCATTCAACGACCAAAAGCCAACACCGTCCAAGAAACATGGATACAAATTGGTCACAGCAAGAGGCATAAATCCTCATGAGCCCCCGCAGTCGCGGGGGCTCATGAGGATCTATGTCTCTTGCAGTTGTATCGTGTTCACTCTTTTCTCGGGAGCGAAGGGGTTAATACTATAAGAAGAAGAACAAAACAACAAAAATATTATTATTATTATTATTATCATCATCATCATCATCATCGTCATTATCATTACTATTATCATTAGTAGTAGTAGTAGTAGTAGTAGTAGTAGTAGTAGTAGTAGTAGTAGTATTGTTATTATTCACAGTTTTCGTGCAGCGTCCTTCCCCGCTGATGCAGGCTCAGAACGTTTTACAGAAAGAAATGGCATCAAGTAAAGAAATTAGACAATACTAAGAAGAAATTGAAGAAAGAGTTTCAACAAATAATTATGTGGATTACAAAGGACGGGTGTGTTAACCTCATCACCTCTTGCCAGTGACCGTGAGTTTTAGTCCAAGCCAGACCAAAACGGTGACCGCTAAATGTTAAAAATACAAAGAATATATATAGGGGGGGAAAAAAACACGCTCAGAAAGTACAAGTGCAATACAGTTGTGTTTGTACTTGTTCTTTCTGAACTTTTTTTTTTTTTTTAATTTGTAAAATCATCGCAGCTCCAAGTCTGACATAATCACCATGTTTGTCCATCGACCACAAACGTAAGTGGGGTTAGCAACATGTATAGAAAGATACAATCTAGCACTACCCATGCAACAGAAAGGCGCCATGTTGATCTAGCACTGCCTGTGAACTACAGTCGATTCATCTAATACCACTAGAATAGTCTCATTATTCATCTTTTAGCCCGTTTAGTGCCGATAAAACGTGAACATCACCCACCTGCAAGAGGTATAGATCCTCATGAGCCCCCGCATTTGCGGGGGCTCATGAGGATCTATGCCTCTTGCTGACACCACTTTGAGTCCATGCTCCTGGGACAGCTAGGGTTTATTTTTGTTGTTGTTGTTGTCGTGAATTAACGAAGACTGCAGAAACACTGTCTGCGTCAGCAGGCACTGAACGAGTTAAGGTTGCAAAAGTCTTAAAACCTGGTATGCAGAATCAATCGTCTAATATCGGCCCGATGGCCTTGTGCCTCATCAGTAATTGATGTTAATGAGCCGAGAGTAATGCACAGAAGGTCTAAGTAATAATTCAGTTTTTCATTCAAATATTTTAATTTTTTAAAAATTATTATTATTATTATTTTATCTGTCTTTTAGTTACCTGGGTGACCTCTTTCATCCGCTGTCCTTGCACTCACAGCGGCCTCCAGTTCTACTCTGAACGCTCCATCCTCTGAAAAAGAATAGAACAGAACAGAATAGAATAGATTATAATAGAAATAAAAGGCAATTTTAGGCAAGGCACGCAATACAATACAATACAATACAATTCAATACATTACAATACAAAACACTGTATTACTATACAATACGATATCAATAAAATATCCAGACCAAAAAGGTGACTACAAAGCGTGAAAAATGGCAGAAGAACCCTACGGAGAAAAAAACACGCTTAGAAAAGATTGTGTTAAACTGTCTTTTTTAAGCGTGCTTCTTTCTCCGTTGGCACCTTCAATACGGTACAGTACAGTACAGTACAATACAATACAATACAATACAATACAATATAATACAATACAATACAATACACTTGTCTTGAGTACAGTACAATACAATACAATACAATACAATACAATACAATACAATACAATACACTTGTCTTCGGCTAAGACAAAACAGGTGAGAACATGCTTGGGCGCAATTAAAGTCTGATCGTCTGTCTTTTCGCGTTAAGGTCGACGTGGTGCTAAGCGTACTAAGGTTTGCAACAAAAAAAAAAGTGTACCCTGTAAGCAAAAGGTTCTCGGTCTGACGCTGGCCTAAGTAGGCCCGTGCACGATTGTACTTGGGCCTACTAAGACTGACGTCGGCCTAAAGACCTTTTTCTCGCTACATTTCTACTGTCTACTTCGCTCATAACGAGGTCCCTTGGATACAGCAAAAGTCTGATATACTGAATTTACAACACTTTTGCAACTTGCGAGGGCTCTTCAGGATCTATGTCTCTTGCAGATGGATCGTGTTTACCTTTACTCGGCACTGAAGGGGGTACTATTTCTACGTACCTGAAGTCTGTCTGGAACTGTCGCGGCCCTCAGCATTAAGTAGAGGATGATTACTCTCCCTTTTTCTGTGCAGAAACATTGGGCAAACACAAACTCAGTTCATAGATACATCTTTTATTAACCCTGTTAGGTTTAATTTGTAACGTGCTTGCACATAGATATGCATGATGGCGCATTGACTCTCTAATGCGCTGGGTTATATTGCAACTATCACTTTCAGCTGTTTGTTCAAATAAATAAATGTTTTAAAATAAGGTAATGTGGTTACAGTTTATTCAAAACGACTTTTCCCCCATTGAGAGAGAGAGAGAGAGAGAGAGAGAGAGAGAGAGAGAGAGAGAGAGAGAGAGAGAGAGAGAGAGAGAGAGAGAGAGAGAGAGAGAGACAGAGAGAGAGAGAGAGAGACAGAGAGACAGAGAGACAGACAGAGACAGAGAGAGACAGAGAGAGAGAGAGACAGAGACAGAGACACAGACAGACAGACAGACAGACAGACAGACAGACAGGCAGGCAAGATACTTACTTTTGACGTTTTGGCTGATCCTTCGAAACTGCAAACAAAGTCATATATATTCTTTTTTTTAAACCATGTAACCTTTAATTCTAGAAAGAAGAATGAGATTAGCTATAACCAACACACACAAAAAAAACCCCAAACAAAACCACACAAAACAAATCAAACCAAACAAATAAACAAGAAATCCAACATCTAGCTGTTATTATTAATGACAGGTGACCTCTTGAAGGGTGGTCGCTCACAACAGGTTCTACTGTACAACTAAGGGGTCTTCGTGAAGTTTTCATGACGAATTTTTTTTTCATTTTGCCGTCATAGACGCACGAGCGCACACTTCTCGAGTCTTGCTGAGATTTAACGCATCAACTTTTCTGGAAAAAAAATCAAGGTGACAGCTAGGAAGGACGTAAGGTCCAAAATTGGAGACCTTACAGTCAAGTCCACTTATAACAAAGTCAAATGGTTATTATACAAAAAGTTGACTAAAGTGGTGGTGATTACCATCATCATCAGATAATAAAAGTGGTCTTTACAATGGTCTTTTAGTTCGTGTAGATTATTTGAGTTTTTGTCAAAATTAGCCACGCCCACACATGCAGAAGAAAAATGAAACTTGGGTCCAGTGACTGACATTTTGTCATGTCGGAAAATAACCACACATCTATCTAAGTTGCTTACCACGTGAGCAAGGAAGGGCCCATCCTCTCGTTCGCAGCGCCAGTATCAGAACAAAGAACACTGCAGCCGTTATCGCCAGAGCAATACAGACGCCAATCGCCAGTCCAGTCCCAAACCTGTCCCCGCTTTCTGCAGCGTTTCCTCCCTGGGCGAATGTCAGATTTCCTGCAAAAAAATAAAGTGCAATAGAACCTGTTTGAAGCGAGCACCTTTTTTACCTTCCTGTTTTGACATCCCTCCAATCCCCCCCCCCCCCCACCCCCGCCCTAAAAATAACAGGTCATAAAACACAGTTGCTCTCTCAAAGAGAGTCTTAACCCATTACATCCTGAGGCTGATTATGTAAAGTTTGCTTACTGCCCTATGAAGGTTACATTACAGATTAGGAGATAGATCAACTGTTTTAGTTCAAGTGTGGTGCCAGAATAGCTTGGCGCCTCAGGCGCCAAGCTATTCTGGCAGCCCCCTTGAACTAGCAGTCAATTTTATTGCCAGCAATGGGTGTATCAGGATGATAAGGGTTAAAGGGGAGGAAGTGCCACCTGTCATTAATGATCATCATTTAGGTGGCTACAGCCACAGTCACAGCTACAGCCACCTAAATGATGGTCTTTAATGACAGGTGACCTCTTGAAGGGTGGTCGCTCACAACAGGTTCTGCTGTACAACTAAAAGTATCAGAACAGAAAATAAAGAAGAAAGAAAGATGTGCTTCGGGAAAACACAGACATAAAATAGTTGACTACATTTTCTGGGTATAAATGCATGCCTTTAGAAAAAACTGCAAATTGAAAAAAAAAAAAAAAACAACAACAAAGAAACTAACTCTACCTTAGTACACAAACAAAAGCTTTTGGACGTACAGCTAACAAACAATGGAGATGAAAATAATTAACTCATTCAGCCCGACGACCATATAAATTTTCCCAAATTTTGGAGGCGTCATCTAATGACTATGCACCAGTTGCAGGAGATGGATCGACCATGATAATTCAAGGGCAGAGCCAGATTAGCTTGGCGCCGACAGGCGCCAAGCTAATCTGGCACTACCCTTGAATTATCATGGTCGGCTCATCTCCTGCTGTAGTGCGTCAGGGCTGAATGGGTTAACATGTTTGGACAAAATGTGCGCTGGTCTGTGATTTTGGACATTACCGCCAAGAGACGTAAGGTCCAAAATAGCAGGCTAGCTGACAAACAAAATCAAAACTGAAAGTTTAGAGAGAGAGAGAGAGAGAGAGAGAGAGAGAGAGAGAGAGAGAGAGAGAGAGAGAGAGAGAGAGAGAGAGAGAGAGAGAGAGAGAGAGAGAGAGAGTCCTATAGCCACTCAAACACACAAAGACTGACAAATGGTTAGGGGGTGGGGGTGGGGGTTGGGGGTTGGGGGTTGGGGGTGGGGGAGGGGGGGGGCCGAAGGGAGGATGGGCACTGCTTTTAGGCGATGAACCGTCACTGAACAATTTTGTTTAAAAGAAATGAAAAATACATTCACAGTCCATTTCAATGTTAAACGTGGGCTTAACTCATTCAACTCCGACACGCCACGTCAAGACACGGATCGAGCGTGATAGTTCAAGGATTGTGCCAGAATAGTTTGGCGCCCATAGGCGCCAAGCTATTCTGGCACAACCCTTGAACTACCACCCTCGATCTGTTTCCAGAAGTCTAATACAAGTCTTTAGGGGGCAAGTTCAAAATTTGCGGATTTCGGTCCGTGAGCAGAATGTATTTACGTCTTTTGTCATCACGAAGGAGATTTTAAACAGGGTGAATGGACAACAATCTAAACAAATGTTGTCCTTAACCGGTTGCAAACCCACACATGTAGGACTGACCAGGGTCCAACGCTCTACGACCTGAAGTCTGTTCCCATTTTGGGGACAGCCAATGTCGCGTTTCCTTGTTTCTCTGTTTCCTCAGTTGATTCTTTTGTTTATCTTCGCATTTGTATCTATTTCCTCCGTACCCCATTGGAAGCGAAAGGAATAAATATATTGAAATATCTTGAAATATCAGGTGTCGACTGTATGAGTCAACGTACAATCTTAACTCATTCGCGGCAAGTCATAAGCCGCGCTTCCGGATGTGGTTGGCCGCGAATGAGTTAAAATTCTGCGCCAGGAACTATGAAAGATGCTCTGCTATATAGCAGAGCACCGTGCATTATGATTGGAACAGGATTTACCCTCTCTATCATACAAAAAGTCACACCCCAGGGTCGAAGTTCAGGTAATTTTCAACAATAAGTCATACAACCTTTTCCTAGGCGATGTTTACCGTACAAATGTGTTTTCGGTTGTTTTGTTTTTTTTAATTCCAAATAATTGTATTTAATTAAAATAATATTAGTTAACTCACTTAGCCCAAACACACCACAGCAAGACGTGAGTCGACCATGATAGTTCAATTTCAAGGGTGGTGCCAAAACAGCTTGGCGCCCGTAGGCGCCAAACTATTATGGCATCACCCTTTAACTATCATGGTCGATTCGTCTTCTGAATTGCAATACAGTCTTTTTTTAGCTCTGCGCTAAAATCTCGCTGCGCTAAGAGAACAATGCTGAACGGCAGTTACTTAGCAGTTCCTGCCTTTGGAAAAGTTTCCCGCACTCGGGCCCAGGTCGCCAATACCTTTTCTCAGGGTGTCCGTATCGAGACGAGCCGTCGCAAACTTTCCGTTGTTTTCCACGTTGGTGACCACACAGTCGACAACCCAGCGCTGTGTAATATTGTCCAGGTCAATGTCCAGAGTCTGTTCCCTTCCCACCTCTTCAGTGTCATGGCGGGTCCACAAAAACCGTGGGGTGGGGTTGACGTGAATGGGTATGCAGGTGAGCGCACGAGATGACGTGGACGCTATGTGCACCTCGTCCGGTCCGTCTGCCCACAATCAAAATACAGTGAATTTCGCATACAGTGAAAATGCCTACATTTCCCTGTTATCTTCAAAGTCGACTGAAAAATGTGTTCTTATACATAGCGGATATACCCGCATGTGTTATACTTGACCTTTTTTAAGCGATTCCTGTTCTTCTTTACTGAGTTATATTATATGTAATGTAATACACATATATATATATATATATATATATATATATATATATATATATTATATATATATATATATATATATATATATATATATATATATATATATATATATATATATAAATTTTTCATTAAATTCTGAGAATGCTGTGCTAAAGCCATGGAATTCCAAGCTGGTAAGCTTGCATTGTGTCATCAGGACATCAGCTGCCCTTTTTATGACTGCATCACCCACAAGATCTTTTGAGCCTTCCACTGAACACCTACTACATAGAGCAGTAGGAAGGACTGGATATTCTCCAGCGGATGGCGGGGCGCCTGGGGGTAGTCCCTACTGCTCTATGTAGTAGGTGTTCGGTGGAAGGCTCAAAAGATCTTGCTTAGATGTTGCCTATTCAAAATTAGTTAGTGAGCGATGCAGTCATAGATGTGCGCGGGTCAGCTACGGCCGCCGTCAGCCCGATGCTCTTTGGCTGACTGGGTCCCTTACACGCAACACGGAGTGTGTAGCTGACGTAAGGTCCCTGCTGGAAGCCGCACGTGAACACCAAGCCGTCGTCCAAACGCCGGACGTTATCCTTCACGAGTGCCTGATTGGATGTCTGTGACCACGTGGGCTGCGCCCGAGGTGGCTGGCCGAGATCATGTGACTGGCACGTGCAACGCACGCTCTCTCCTTCGGGGACGTAAACCGAGCAGTTGTGTGTGGGCCTAGAGGGATTTCCTTCGATAGAAAATTACGAAATTAATGACTGAGGTGTTGTAATGAAAGCTTTATCCAAATATGCGTGCGTCACAATTTTACCGTTGAGAACATACACAACGCAGTCCATCAGACAAGGGACACTGTCATCAAACAGGGGCGGATCGGCCGGGGGGGGAGGGTCTCCGGGGGTTCCGGACCCCCCACCCCAAATTCTTTAAAATGTTACAACAAAGTCCCTTTGCGGGGGGCGGGGGGCGGGGGAGGTTGGAACACCTCTCCCCCTCCTTTCTGTTTTACATTTTGGCGAGTTTTGACATACACGCTCTTCCCTCCCCGCCCCTCCCCCTCCCCGCCCCTGGGACCGTTTTTTTTTTGGATATTTTGGCGAGCGGTGAGAGTCTTGACACACACGCGCCTTTTCTCCCCCGTCCCCCCCCCCCAACTTCCCCCGTCCCCCCCCCCCCCCCGGCCATTGGAAGACGCTCTAGCGTCGGGGAGGCCTTTTGTGTCAGGTTGAAGGCCCTAAACAAAAGGTTAGAGGCCCCCCCCCCACGGCCCCCAACCCCACCCTCGAGCTAACTGATCCGCGCCTGCTAAAGAGGTACAGAGTAAACTAAAGTAAAACTACAAAAATAAACTATTCATACAGTATAAAGTTAACTAACCCATTCAGCCCTGACGCATTACAGCAGCAGATGGGTCGACCAATGAAAATTTAAGGGTAGTGCCAGACTAGCTTGGCGCCTGTCGGCGCCAAGCTAATCTGGCACTGCCCTTGAATTATCATGGTCGATCCATCTCCTGCAACAGGTGCATAGTCATTAGATGACGCCTCTAAAATTTGGAAAATACGTTCGCCGGGCTGAATGAGTTAATGTAACAACGCAAAGGTAAAGCATCGACGTGAAATAAAGTAAACGCAAAAAACAAACAACGTAAATGTATATTACTGATGGCGATTAACACTGCTGAGAAATACGGAGCACGATCCTGCTGCGAGAGACACAGATCCTCGTTAGTCTCCGCAGTTGCGAGGGAGAGCCCATGAGGATCTATGCCTCTTGATGACACCACGTTGAATTCATGTTTTGTGAGGCCATGGCCTGGTTTGGCGTGCAGTTAACCCATTTAGCCTCAACGCCCTATAGCAGGACGCCCCAACGCTCACCAGGCGCCAAGCTAATCTGGCACTGCCCATGAATTATCATGGTCAACCCATCCCCTGCAACTGGTATATGGTCGTTAGGCGACACCTTCAAAATTTGAGAATGCGGTCGTGGGATTTAATGGGTTAACCAAGATTTCAGAAACACATTTTACGTCAACTGACAGTGAAGGGGGTTAACAGCAGCAGTCGTGATATTAGACTAATTTAAAAATAAAAATAGGAACAACTGTGAAAGAGGGCTCGTCGCAACGCGTTCCATAGCATGCACATGACGTCATGGGTGGGCGGGCCCCAAATTCTGCCAAAGACGTCCTGTCTAGCTAAGCGAAACCTTGGCGGGAGATGGATGAGACGGAAACAACTAAAAATAGGAACAACTTTGGGATGAGCATTCCATCTTGATTTAAAAAAAGATTTGTAAAAATTCTCTTACTGATCTCAAACTCTTTATTGGTAACGTTGATTCTGACTTTGGAATGTTCGGCCTCCATGCTGATGGTGTATTTTCCCTCCACACTCGGAAGCTCTTTCTTGAAGGCACACGAGTAGTTGGTAGAGCCGTCAGACCCGGTCACCAGGTTTTCCACGATAGCCTGATTACTCGGAATTTTACTCGGAATCATGGCGAATACCTGTCAGAAAGGCAAATCATCATCATGAGCATGCATTCTTACCTCTAACAGATCGTCTGTTAGAGGTGCGGGAAAATTGATGGGCAGCTGTACACAATGTCCGGCTGTCAAATTTCGTAGCGAGATTGTCTGAGACGATTTCACTCCTAAATCAGAAGTAGGTCAAAAATGCACGAGTTTCAACGAAAACAATTGATTAAAAAGCAAGGACAAACATGCGATACGCATGCTTGTTCAGGCTATTAATCCACTGTTTCATCAACACACGTGCAATTCTGACTTTTGATTTCCAAACAACGCCTACTCATATGTAACACAGACATGAAAGATGACGGCCAAGAGTGAAATATGCAACAACAACAAAATCCAACTAAATCGTATTGTAATTGTCCTTTTTCAGCGTGTTTCTATCCGTGTTGGGATATTCTCTACTAAAGGGCAAAAATAGTAATATAGAGAAGGATAAACGCGGTAAAGTTACACTGCCCCCTTCCCCCTCCCCCACCCCACCATAAAAACACACACACACACACACACACACACACACACACACACACACACACACACACGCGCGCGCGCGCACACACACACACACATACTTGGACGGACGCATGCTCGCACGCACGCATACACAGTCACCACTGAGAAACTAGTTCCCCCGGACAAAATCTTTAGCTTTCTATAGGAAGCCAATTTGTTTTACGAAATTTAAGTCTCTGTAGTCTATTTAAATCTGACTGTTCTTATGAACTTCCAAAGTCTGTAAACATGTACGGTAGAGCTGTGTGACGTTTTAAGAGTACTGACTTTTAAACTGTATTTGCATCGAGTATTAAGACCTTTCTCTTAATCTGTTGACCAGACTTTTACCCTTCGCGTCATGAGATGATTTTAGTTCCATGCTCGGCGTTAAACCCCAATAACTAAATAACTAACTAACTTTATGTACTGCGTGTGTAAATGAGTGTGTTTGTGTGCCGTGTTCGTTTGGCGCATTACTCCCAATGCACAAAAGGCAATCGGGCCCACGTCTGCAGACGTAGGCCCGCGCACAGCCGTGCCCGGGCCAACAGCGGCCGACGTCGGCCTGATGGCCTTTTGCGCATTGGTATCCTTCAATCAGTTGAGCTATACAAGTCTACTTCGCTCATAACAAGGTCAGATAAAACAAGAGACGGATCAAACAACACTTTGTCAGCGGTGCCGACAGCATTCTATGTAAATCACTTCGCTTATAACAAACTTCAGTTAAAACAAACAAAAAAGTTGGGGTTCCCTGGCGATTTGCTATATCCGACGTTGTCTGTAATACAATGATACCCACCTCGAACCAGGTACAACGGTAGCAGTCCAGAGTGGAGTAAATGTTTGTGAAGTTACACCGCCCTCCCAAATTAAACACGCCGTTCTCCGAAAATGGTCCGCCCGAGCACTGGGGCCTCTGACCTTGTACTAAAATCAGACAGACAGACACACAGGCAGACAAACATGCAACCAGATATACGGACAGACACACAGGCAGACGGGCAAAGCACAACAATATAGAGGTAACACGCTCCCTCTGCAAATCCTGCTTCATCTACTACAACAGACAATATAAGTTATTAGTAGCAGGGGTTTGCTGCATGGACTCTTGTAGGCCTTCGGGAGGTCAAAGTAATCATTGTATCCAAAAGGCCTGTGACCTTCAGGGTACAATGGTTACTTTTGACCTCACGAAGGCCTACACCGGTCCGTGTAGCCAAAATCCGCTTCATCTACAAGAGTCGTTATAAGTTATTGGCAGCAAGGGTTTCTACACGGACCCGTGTAGGCATGAGGGGAAGGGGGAGGGTTTAAAAATTGGCCATTGTACCTCGAAGGCCTGCGGGGTACAATGGTTACTTTGACCTCCCGATGGCCTACAGGGGTCCGTGCAGCAAACCCCTGCTACCCCTGAATGACGTGTTTGTTTTCATTCCTTCGCTAATTTTGTAAAATTAGACAAGTTGATCAAACTTCGAATGTCTGTGACATCTCCTACATTTGACCTACATACGAGCCTCTGGGTTTTGCAGCGAGGTCACATGGTACGATTTGCGCTAAAGGGATTGGTCGTGTGACGTAGGGATGAAAACAAAGCTTCTTATGGGCCGCTGCAGCAGCTCATAGGCATCTATGTTTCTTAGTAGCAAAGGTTGGTTGGTTGGTTGGTTAATTCGGGTTTAACGTCCGCAGCACCGAGGTGATCATGGACGGCCCTGACGGGCGGGTTAAGGGGGACAGGGAAATCTATTGCCTATGGAGTACGACCTGAACACTGATCAACTCAGGCGCACTCCAAATGTGCCACTTTGATTTACCAGGACCTTTCAACGGACATGCTATTGAACAAATCCGTTTTTTTCCCCCTGGATTAGTAGCAAAGAAAAAATCTGTCCAATTTATGTACACCTGGATGTGTTCTGAACACAACTGACGGTTAAAAAAAAAATAAAATTTTGCTCTACATAAAATTACGATTTGTCAGTATACCGTAACCGTGCCATCGTAAGATATACCTTACGATGGGCAAGCGAGCGAACTGGTAAGGCTTAATCCGTTCAGTGCCGAGAAAATCTGTACACTACCTAACTGCGAGAGGCATTGATCCTCATTGCGGGGGCATATGAGGATCTATGTCTCTTGCTGACACCGCATTGAATCCATTTCCCTGGGACAGCTAAGATGGTTTTTTTTCGGGTGTTGAATTAACCGAAACACAGTCTGCGTCGACTGGCACTGAACGGGTTAACTCATTTGAGACGTGCCACGTACGGATACGCGGCGAACCGCCGCGTATCCGTAGACGGCACGTCAGTCTCGAATGAGTTAAGGAACTAATCTCGGTGGAAAAACTGATAAAATAAGAACCACTTACATCGACACCAATTAAAATATTTAATATGTGCTGGTTTTTTTTTTTTTGTTTTTGAGTTTGCATCCTACGGCTGGGGGCCGTAAGATCCAAAATCACGGAACAGCTCTCAATTGAATAATCTTTTTTTTTCCTTACCAAAAACGTCAATCACCACGAGACTGACGGAAACAAGTTCGCTGCCACTTTTGCTTGCTTGACATTTGATTTGTCGAGGTGCAGTCACACGTTTGATGGGACCGCCGATGGTCAGCTGACTTCTAGTAGGATCGCTGGCGTCCCAGGTCAGTTTGATCTCAGTACTCTGACTCTGACGTAACGGTGTGACGGTGCAATTCGCGGGAGCGGGGGGACATGTTGCGATCTCGAACTCTGAAAAAATGAAAGTAAGAGAAGAGTAAAAAATAAAAAAATAAATAAATAAATGACTTCTAGAGAAAATCAGCGACGGTGACGTAAAAGCAGTAACTTCGTCACCGCCAGACATTTACGCAATATTAGACTACTACTGGTGGATCTCTGTATTGCGCGCTACAGTATCCAAGGCAGGTATCGAATATAATGCGCACAATTCTCTGCTTGGTTCAAACGGTGATACCCGGTGAGCTAAAGGTCGTCGGGCCGTACGCGGACCAGCTAAGGCTGACGTGGGTCCGACGACATTTTGCTTACCAAGTGGAGACCGGTACGCGATTCAGTCGTCACTTTTCTGACAGAGTTCTGATTCAGGGATAAACTCTATGAGACGATATATCTAAATCAGCACTAAGTCAAACAGCTAATGGCGTGCTAATGGGAGGTTATCGCTCAAATCAGAACCAGGTCAGACAGGTGAGTACTAAATGACATGCTGACTAGAGGTTATCAATTAATCAGAATTAGGTTCAACAGTTAAGGACATGATGACTGGGGATCCTATCCTTCAAATCATAACTAGGTCAGACAGGGGAGTACTACTAAATCGACATGCTGATTGGAGGTTATCTCTAAATCAGAACTAGGACAGTCAAGGGAGAACTATAAAGGTTATCCCTACACCAGAACTACGTCAGACAAGGGAGAAGTATAAATGGCATTCCTTAATTAGAACTAGGTCACGGATAGGGGGACTATAGAGGTTATCCCTAAATCAGAACTAGGACAGTCAAGGGAGAACTATAAAGGTTATCCCTACACCAGAACTAGGTCAGACAAGGGAGGAGTATAAATGGCATTCCTTAATTAGAACTAGGTCACGGATAGGAGGACTATAGAGATTATCCCTAAATCTGAACTAGTTGAAACACAAAAAGGGGGGGGGGGGGCGATAAAGGTTATCCTAAATCAGAACTATAATGAAAACTAAATTAAATGAAAACTAAGCCAGACAAATGGAAGGGGGCCCGGGGGCGGGGGCGGGGCGGGCGATGGGGGTGGGGGGTGGGTGGGGTGGGGTGGCTATAAAGTTATCCCTAAACCAAAACAGACAAGGGAGGACTACAGATGTTATCCGAAGTAGGTCGGACGGGGTTATACAGGTCATGATCATTATTAACATTATGGATTAACCCATTTAGCCCCGAGTCCCTACAGCAGGAGATGGATTGACCAAGATAATTCAAGGATAGTGTCAGATATGCCTGGACCATGATAATTCAAGGGTAGTGTCAGATTAGCTTGGTGCCTGTAGGCGCCGCATGCTAATATGGCACTAGCCTTGAATTATCATGGCCAAGGCATCTCCTGCAGCTGTTACACAGTTTATTAGGTAACACCTTTATAATTCGGGAAATGCAGCCGTGGGGTTAATTGGGTCAAGTTAGTAAGCCCATCCCACGGCAGGAGAGGTAGGGCCGTTTGACATCGGAACGCACAATGTTTCCCTCTCCCCACTCCCTCATCCAAACCCCACATATCCTCGCAAAAAACTCTGTACTGCTTTAGAGCAAATATAATTTAGTCCAATTACCTAATATTAGCTATATTACTTCACGTCTATGATTTATTGATTTTGTCGTAAAGCCGTAAAGAAATTAGTGAAAATACAAGAACAAGCCATTTGCAATACCCTAATAGAGCCTCGAGGTCAAGCATGTAGCGTAGTACTTCATTTATGCCTTCTGCTGCTTCAGGTTCAAAAACCTAGTCAACTTACTTACTCACGTGAAAATGGATCTTTGTCATGCGGGGCTGAATATATCTGGGGCTCATTTAAGGGCTCAAATTTAGACATTTGATAAAAAAATCCGAATATTGACAATTGTACAAGAAAACTGACGCATTGTTCGCGTTTCTTAAAAATAAGTGGTATCACGGCAAACGGCACTGAGAGATATTTGTTCTAAGATCTTTGCGAAGATATTGCACAAAAATAAAATAAAATAGCGTTGTCTGCTCCGATGTCAATTGACCTCAATTATATATAATTGAGTCTCTACAGCAGGTGATGGATTGACCATGATGGTATGGTATGGTGTTTCCGAGGCGCACATATCCATCTATTTAAAGATATTCAAGGCGATGGAAGCTGGAGATTTGAAAGCCTGCTGCTACTAAGCGCTAATTTATGTGCAAACCTCCACCCTGCTATTAACTTCGGTGCATGTGATATATTTTTGTTTCCATTTCACCGGCCCTACCGAGCTTTCTCTTTTCGAATAGTGATAATGGAATTTTTAACGTGCGCACTTGATGATTATGCGTGCTGTACACACGAAGGCGAGAAAGGCACCGTAAGCTGAGTCTGTACGTAAATTTGATTCGATGGGAATGAGGAAAAGTCCACATCCCATTCCTGCCCACCAAGGGATTCAAACCCGGGATCTTACGACTGCCAGCGCAGTCTTATCCACTAAGCTGCGTCCCCATGATAATCAAGGGTAGTGCCAATTGACCTCAATTGACATCGGAGCGCACTTTTTTTCAAATATATTCGCAAAGAACCTCTTTTCTATAAAAAGTTATCCATAAAAAAATTAAACAAGGGATAAGATCAATACTGATTATCGATAAATCAAAAATATGTCAGTCGAGGGAGCACTAAACGGTATGGTGACAAACCTTGACCATTGCCGTCGATAATTTTCCAAATGACGGTGTGCTCCGCGCTGGGGACTTTACAGTCTTCCTGAATGTTTGGGCTGCCCTCTGCTACTGACTTGCGGTTCGGATCGCATGCAGACCTGGATTGGGCTGCAACATCATATAGTGACTGTTAACCTCTTCTCTGCCTGAACACAACGAATAGCGTCCATTTGTGAGAGGCAGAGATACTCGTGAGCCCACGCTGTTGCACGGGCTCATGATGATCTATGCCTATTGCTGGTCTCAGTTATGCTTTTGACACCGACGAGATTGTCTTGCAGTATGTCTCCAATGGTTTCCGAGAAATCGTTTCTAGACGAATCGCAGGGAAGAGGTCAACATATTCACATCAAACGAACCCCCCGAAAAACCCAAAACCAAAACAACAACAACAACAATAAAAACCCAAGAAACAAAACAAAAACAACAAACACGAAAAAAAAAAACCCAGCAATCTCTCTCTCCCCCCCCCCCCAAAAAAAAAAAAAAAAAAAATAAATATATATATATATATATATATATATATATATATATATATTATATATATATATATATATATATATATATATATATATATATATATTATATATATATATATATATATATATATATATATATATATATATATATATATATATATATATATATATATATATATATATATAAATAAATAAATAAAAATAAAAAAAATAAATTCAAACACACCGTTATAGTTCAAGTGTGGTGCCAAACAGCTTGGCGCCTCTAGGCGCCAAGCTATTTTGCACCACACTTGAACTATGTCATGGTTGTTCTCTCTTCATACACGAGGAAGTGTTAACTACAATATGTGTACTTATTACGTAGTACAGCACTCTTTGTTAACATTTTTATGAATCATCATCATGACCATCATCATCGCCTGCGACCATAAACATGTACTAGCTTCCAATCGTAAGGTCCAAAATTACAGACCAGCGTACAAATAAGGATACCATTCATTTGTGATGATAATTGTGGGTTGTGTTTTAGGTGGTGAAGACGACTGATCAGGACAACGACGAAGATGATGACGATGCCAGTAACCATTACTTCTAACCCATACGAACTCATCATCGTTGTCGTCGTCGTCAACGTTGTTGTCCGAGATTTAAACAATTTGGTAAAGAGATGCAGATGATTTTTTTTAAGTTTAACCCTTACAGTGCCAAGAAAATATGACCTTGCAACTGCAAGAGGCATAGATCCTCATGAGCCCCCGCGGTTGCGGGGGTTCATGGAGATCTATGCCTCTTGCTGACACCACTTTGAATCCATGTTCCTTGGTCATGTCGGTGTTTTTAATTGTATTTTTAATTTTTGCGTTTTTAGTTGTTATTTTATTAATATTAATGTAATATTTATATTTATATTTATAATATTTATATTTATATTTATATTTATTTTATTTTTAATTAACATTTAATATCAATATTAATATCATTGGTCTTGAATTAACAAAGATTGCAGAATCAAAGGCAGCGTCAGTTGGCACTGAACGGTTTAAATGCCATCGGTTGAAGTTTTGACAGGCCGTGAATCGTCGTTTGACACCCTTACCATTGAATTCAGCTTACAACACAGTGTAGCCTATAGAGAAACATCTTTACATACAGCTTTATATAAAATTAGAATAAACATTAGGCTCGGTTAAGAAGAGAGAGAGAGAGAGAGAGAGAGAGAGAGAGAGAGAGAGAGAGAGAGAGAGAGAGAGAGAGAGAGAGAGAGAGAGAGAGAGAGAGAGAAAATCAATGAATCAATAATGAAGCTTTATTTATCATGGGTTGAGGCATTGACATCGTCATAGACATAGCCATTTTTCAAACCTGCGTAGAGAGAGAGAGAGAGAGAGAGAGAGAGAGAGAGAGAGAGAGAGAGAGAGAGAGAGAGAGAGAGAGAGAGAGAGAGAGAGAGAGAGAGAGAGAGAGAGAGAGAACAATGAACAATGAACCTTTATTTTCCAACGGTAGAAGTTATTGGTAACAGGGCCAGTTGTCAAACTTGCCGTTGCTACAGCTACTACATAAGTGACATAGGCAACAACAACAAAAAGCATACACATACCACACACTGCTGCAAGCATGCATTCCCTCCCGCACGCACGCACCACGCACGCACATACTCACGCACGCACACGCACGCTAATACACACACACACACACACACACACACACACAACATACCGACACACATAAACTCACTCAGGTACGCACGCATGCACACAATTCGCGCATGCACGCGCGCACACACACACACACATGCACACCGCATTACGCATGCACGCACGCACGAACACTCTCACCCACCCACACACACACACACTCACACACACACAAACGTACACACGCACGCGCTCAGGCACACGCGCACAAAAACAAACACACGCTTTCGGACACGCACTCCAGACATACATACGCGTACACGAGTACGCACAAACATATAAACATGAATGAGTAAAAATGCGAAGTAAAGCAATAAAGAGAAAATCATTAAGTATTTTAGAGTTCATACAGCAAGGGCAAATATGTATGTATGTGCTCTCTCTCTCTCTCTCTCTCTCTCTCTCTCTCTCTCTCTCTCTCTCTCTCTCTCTCTCTCCTCTCTCCTCTCTCTCTCTCTCTCTCTCTCTCTCTCTCTCTCATCTCTCTCACTCACACACACACACACACACACACACACACACACACACACACACACACACACACACACAGCATGCACGCACACACACACACACACACATACATACACACACAGTCACACATACAGTATACACACACACACACAGACAGATACGCGAGCGCGCGCCCAAAATATCGCGTACACACATATGAAGAGTTAGAGAGAGAGAGAGAGAGAGAGAGAGAGAGAGAGAGAGAGAGAGAGAGAGAGAGAGAGAGAGAGAGAGAGAGAGAGAGAGAGAGAGAGAGAGAGAGAGAGACTTACCCAATCCAACATACAGCAGGCTCAAAACGAATACAGCCGATACCAAAAAGTAGCTGACCGTCTTTGAAGTCATTGTGCACAATGTTATTTTTCTAAAAGCACAGTAAAAACTTAATGCCGATAGTTCATGGCGACTCTGTCCAGAAAATGAAGACCCAGCTCCACATAGATTTGCTCAAAATTTGCTCACTTGTAAACAAACATTATATCTGCTGCACTCTGTTGTGAATAATAATAATAATAATAATAATAATAATAATAATAATAATAATAATAATAATAATAATAATAATAATAATAATACCACCAGCCGCTGAGGGAGGAGATATGGCCGAAGCCCGCCACTCTACAAGAGAAACTGTACGGGTCTGTGGAGGCGCTACAGAAGACCACAGATTTCATTTTGAGAGCCAAACTCCAAGTGTGACGGCGTTCGAGAAGAAGAAGAAGATAATAATAATAATAATAATAATAATAATAATAATAATAATAATGACGATGATGATGATATTATTATTAATATCATCATCCGTAGGAGTCATTACGGCGCGGTACTGAATTTCCGCGGACACTTCGAATAAATCAACCCAGACGACACTGCACAAGAAGATATGGAACAAAAAGTGACGGTTCAAGGGTGGTGCCAGAATAGATTGGCGCCTATAGGTGCCAAGCTATTCTGGCACCACACTTAACTATTTACAGTCTAGATGTCTTCTGAGTTCGGCTGTTGGGATGTCTTCAAAAGACTACTCGAAAATTTCGGTATTTCGTCGTTTAGGGCTCGGTGCGTGAAATCTCACACAAAAAAAACCCCCCACAAATTTGCACACCACTGCCTGAGACAAAAACCCTTTGCTCACTCCTCCAGAGGCATGAAATTAAAAAAAAAAGACACAATTTTTAAAAAAAAAAATGCTCAATCCAAATTGTTCACTCAAACAGCCTCTGCAACAGAACACACTCTTCAGTCTCATCTGCAACGACCAACTTTAGTCACATGTGTACAAATTACTGCAACTTTAAAGCGGAACTAAACCCTCAGTTTCAGAATGAGATGGAGCCGATCTTATAGTCAGCTAGCAGGAGGCATACATTCACATAATTTTACAGCGATTGCAAGGGACTCATTTGCATCTATGTTTCTTCGCTGGTGTGACGATCGCTGGATGAGTGCTGTGTACTGAATACGGATGTGTATTCCGCCTAAGCTGTCGGGCGTGTATGGCAAATTTCTGTCAAATAAGGAAGCGGAACTTGAAGAGTCTAACCAAGCTGGTTTCACTGCCGAGAAAAGGTGAACGCGACCAAGCTGCAAGTGGCATAGATCCTCATGAGCCCCCGCGACTGCGGGGGCTCATGAGGATCTATGCCTCTTGCTGAGACCACTTTGTGTCCAGGTTCTTTGGACATTTGTGGCTTTTGGCCGTTCACGGCAGATTTCAGAAAAGAACCGTACGTCCGTCGGCAGGGAAGGGGTTATGTAGACTGAATTATGTAGACTATGGTGGGTATAGGGTAACCATTATGTACCATAAGCACAGAAAAGAACCCCGAAAATCTCTAAGGGGCATACATCCTCATACGCCCCCCTCCGCCTCCTTCCCCTTACATTGCTCCCCTTCCCAAACACACCCGTAGGCGTTGGTCATATACATGTATTAATGTAGTGTAATTGCTGTGTTTGTTTGTAGATGTAGTAAAGGCAGATTTGATAAAACGTCATTTCCTCTGGCATTGTTAGTATCTTTACCGTTGTAGAACTGATAAAGAGTCATTGATTCATTAATCCCTCCACGCACAAAAATACACACCCTTCAGATTTCGCGCACTCGTGAAAACCTTCCGCTGCTGCTGAAATAAAATCAGACCAAAAAGGTGACTGCCAAGCGTGTAAAATGCAGAGAATAATCAATTGAAGAAGAAGAAACACGCTTAGAAAAGACAGTAACAACACAATTTAATAATTGTGTTTAACACATTCAGCCCTGACGTACTACAGCAGGAGATGGGTCGACCATGATAATTCAAGGATAGTGTCAGATTACCTTGGCGCCTGTCAACGCCAAGCTAATCTGGCACTGTTCTTGAATTATCATGGTCGATCCATCTCCTGCAACATGTGCATAGTCGTTAGATGATGCCTCAAAAATTTGGGAAATACGTGCGCCGGGCTGAATGAGTTAACTGTCTTTTTTAAGCGTGCTTCCTTCCTCGCTAATTCTCTCATGTGTGTCTTTTGCTGGCTCAAATTACCTCTACCTTATTATGTAGATGTAGAATGCATTGTAAGCTTGAGGACTCGAAACGGTCTGCATGCAAAAAGTACAGGAAAATGCCCAACTGCTGCAAAGGACATCCACGCTTATAAGCCTCACAGGTGCGGGGCCGGCTCACGATAATCAATGTATCTCTTGCTGGCTGGTGTTACATCCATGTTGTTCTGTCTCTGCAGACTGATATTTAACGCATTTAATGTTCGGCCAACTACCGTGTAGACCAGTCGAGCCTCCACCGTATTCAGTCAAATTTTCTGTTAACGAGAGGCATATATGTTCATGAGTCCCCGCAGTCGCGTGGACTCATGAGAATCTATGTCTCTCCCACCGCCCTCAGCTCTAGTAGCATCCTCAGACTGATGAGTCCTCAAGCTGCGTTAACCTATGGACTGCCGATAAAACGTCAACACTGTCCAACTCAGTGAGAGAGATAATACAGATTCTTAGTTTGCGTGGTGTTTTGGGTTTTTTTCTTCAATGGGATTTTCTTTGCATTTTACGCGCATTTTGATTTTTAAATTTTTATTCACGTATTTATTTATGTCACGACACGGGTTTTTTTCGTATATTTTGTACGGGAGTAAGTTTATAGGGGTGACAGGATTTAGATAGTCACCGGACGTACGGATAGTTTGGGTGTCTAGTATTTGGCCTGTACACGAGTATTTGCTGCCGTGCGAGAGTTTGGAGGTCGGCGTAAAGCACGTGGTCGCCCAGTCTCCGCGATCGGGTGGTTATTGTTTCACGTGTATTTCAATCACATGATTTAGTGAGCGTTTTTTTTTCGCTAACCTAACGTTATCCGAATTGTTAGACAGTCGCATTTGCAACAGCCAACGAAGTCAGTCGGTTTTCCAGCAGTCTCCTAGGGTGGTCTTTTAGGCGTGGTTCGCCATTTCCTGAAGGCCACAAGCAGCTGTGTCGTTCTGTTGTATCGGCCCTGCGATACGGTTTTGGTCGTCCCAGAGCCGGTGTTCAAGGAAGGAGAAGAGAAGGAGAGCTGCGACGACTTAACCCCTGGCTTGTCTTGTCCTTGTTTGCCTTCGTCCTAGCCGGGGCATCTTCACGGATGGCAGTAAGTACGTGCAACAATTCTTTATTGGCCATTTGCTGGGGAGGGGGAAGGGGGTGTTTATGTTTGCTTGTACTGTTATTATTATTATTTTGGTTAGCGTGTGTTCGGGGGGGGGGGGTGGTGGGGGATGGGGGGGGGGGACAAGTGTGAGAATAGAATGTAGAAGCGTATGACATCTGTATTTGGTGGTAAAATTGCTGCTTGCAACACCAGCAAAGAGTTGTATGTCATAACTAACCGCCTGTTGGTTAAGAGTAAGTCCACACCACTCCCAAGTGTTCACCCAGTCTCAGAGCTGTCCGGTCTTTTCTCAGACTTTTTCTTGAGTAAAGTGCAGTTAATTCGTGGTGGTATTGATGCGCAACCATGCCAGGTTGACCCTTCGTATGCTGACAAGTGTTTTGAGGGTCAGATATTCTCAAAATTCTAACCTGTGACTGACGAAGAGGTGTGTGTGATTCTGAAGAAAACTGCCCCCAAATCTTGAGAACTAGATCCCATGCCCACTTCCCTCCTGTATGACTGTATAGATGTCATTCTTCCCCACATTACCCATGTCATCAATCATTCGCTTCAAACTGGTTATTTTCCCACCCTGTACAAAAACGCAGTTGTCAAACCACTTTTGAAGAAAGCATCTAGACCAGAATGACTTTAAGAATTACAGACCTGTGTCAAATCTTCCATTTATATCAAAGGTCATTGAGAAAGTCGTGCTCTCTCAGACCCTGAAGCATCTCACCGTCAACAATCTCTTAAATCCCTTACAGTCAGCCTACCGCGTGAGTCACAGCACGGAAAAGGCTTTACTGAAGATCATGAATGACTTGTTGCTTGCACTGGATGATGGTCAGGTTTCTGTGTTAGCTTTGCTGGATCTGTCTAGCGCATTTGATACGATTGACCATAGCACCCTGTTCTGTCGCCTTGAAAGTGTCTTTGGTATCCAGGGACAGGTTTTTGATTGGTTCAAATCATATTTGTCTAACCGGTCACAGACCGTTTCTGTCTGTGGTCATCTTTTAGTTGCAGCCCCTCTGTGTTTCGGAGTACCTCAGGGGTCAGTCCTTAGGCCTGTGCTCTTCATTATGTATATGCAGCCCTTGTCGGGTGTCATAGCTACACGCCCAATTTCTCACCACGTGTACTCTGATGACACGCAGTTGTATAAATCAGGCCATGTTGAGCAGGTCGATGCCATCATCCAGTGTGTGCAACAGTCAGTTTCTGATGTTAGAACATGGATGATAGCCAACAAATTAAAATTGAATGAAGATAAAACAGAAGCCATGCTAGTTTCCTCTACCAGAATATCTTCCTCATTACCGCAGTCCATCACAATCCTAGACACTGAAGTTAGCTTTTCTGCTCAAGTGAAAAATCTTGGCGTCGCCATTGATTGCAGTCTCTCACTAAAACAACACGTTTTGAATACCTGTAGATCTGCATTTTTTGAACTGCGTCGCATTAGCTCCATCAGGCATCTTCTCACACCAGAAGCCACTAAAACGCTGGTCTGCTCCTTTGTCTTGTCCCGACTCGATTACGGCAATGCACTCCTGTGTGGCTGTCCTCAGTACCTTCTGGATCGACTCCAAAGGGTGCAGAACTCAGCAGCACGGCTTGTTGTCAAGGCAAAGAAGTCAGACCACATGACACCCATCCTGCGTTCACTCCATTGGTTGCCTATTACATCCAGAGTACAATACAAAGTTCTGTCCATCTGTCATACCTGTCTGTCTACTTCTACTAATCCTGTCTATCTTTCTGAGCTTCATGTGTGCACACCTTCAAGACGGCTCCGTTCCTCAGCAGACATTAAACTATTACGCTTTCCGACTGTGAGAACTAAGTCCTTTGGCGCGCGAGAGGTCTGTCTCATACCAAGGACCATTTCTTTGGAATAAACTCCCACAGTCCCTCAGATATGTTGAACCAGCCAATAGTTTCCGGCAGTCGTTAAAGACACATCTGTTCCTTTAAATGTGCATTCACCGTTATAATTTTCTTATTTTTGTTTTTGGTGTTGCTGTCAGTGAGAGCTGCCTACTGTATCCGTTATTAGTTTATGGTACACGTATATCTTGGTGTGTGTGAGCATTTCTTGTTGGTGTGTTTACTCTGCTAAGTTTATTTTCCCTGTATATCTTGTTGCGTGAGTGTATGTTTATATATATATATAAATTACATACTGACATACACACACCTTGCATCATACAGCACACACACACAAATATATATATATATATATATATATATATATATATATATATATATATATATATATTATATATATATATATATATATATATATATATATATATATATATATATATATATATATATATATATATATTATATATATATATATTTGTGTGTGTGTGCTGTATGATGCAAGGTGTGTGTATGTCAGTATGTAATTTTTACGGCGCCTAGAGCTTTTCTATCGAAAGTATAGACGCCTTAAAAATAGATATTATTATTATTATCCAGATCTCCTAGATCACATGCCAAAGGAGATCCCCAAAAGCCTTGAGAATCCTCCATGGAAGCGCTCGGCTGAACCCCAAATACGCGACAGCATACCAAATATCCAGAAGAAGGGTACCCAGTGTGACACAGAACGCAAATCCTACACGATGGAGCACATACAGACACACTACCCACAAGAGGTGTGGGTCCATGTGTACACGGACGGTTCTGCAACTGACGCTGTCACAGACGGAGGAGCCGGAATCTTCATTAACTCATTCTACCCCAGACACACCACAGCAAGATAAGGATCGACCATGATAGTTCAAGTG
The DNA here is from genome assembly GCA_036245525.1 of Semisulcospira habei. Classification (NCBI taxonomy): domain Eukaryota; kingdom Metazoa; phylum Mollusca; class Gastropoda; family Semisulcospiridae; genus Semisulcospira; species Semisulcospira habei. Next base: position 35,187,744 of record BTPG01000003.1, read on the forward strand.
TGATGCCAGAATAGCTTGGCGCGGCCCTAGGCGCCAAGCTATTCTGGCATCACCCTTGAACTATCATGGTCGATCTGTGTCCTTCATTGTAATGTAGTCTTCAGAGAACAACGGCAAAATTTGGGGATTTCGGTGTTGGGGTAGAATGAGTTAAGTACCCAGGAGGGAGAGAAGCAGAAGCAGACAAAACAACGTCATATGCAGAAGCCAAGACTATCATCAAAAACAAGCAGAAAAGAAAGTGGCTGCGAGAACACCCCAGCTATAACAAAACAGATGGCTATCACCTACTGACCAGACCGGAGCAGGTAGTTATCTTCCGACTACGCACCGGCCATAACACACTGAACTGGCATCTCCACACCAAGTTTGGAATTGGCCAGTCAGACCAGTGCCCATGCAACTCTGGTAGCATGACAACAGACCACGTGCTACAGACCTGCCCCACGTTCACAACCCTCAGTAAAGGAGCGATCTTCAACAACCCAAGAAGACAAAACAACGTCATATGCAGAAGCCAAGACTATCATCAAAAACAAGCAGAAAAGAAAGTGGCTGCGAGAACACCCCAGCTATAACAAAACAGATGGCTATCACCTACTGACCAGACCGGAGCAGGTAGTTATCTTCCGACTACGCACCGGCCATAACAAACTGAACTGGCATCTCCACACCAAGTTTGGAATTGGCCAGTCAGACCAGTGCCCATGCAACTCTGGTAGCATGACAACTGACAGACCACGTGCTACAGACCTGCCCCACGTTCACAACCCTCAGACGGAGACACTGGCCGGAAGAGACAGAGGTGTCCCGCAAGCTCTATGGAGGCTTGGAGGACCTGTGGCGCACGGCAGCATTTATAGAGGAGACCGGGCTGTCCATATAAAGAGTGTTCAAGGAAGAAGAAGAATTTTTTTAAAAAATATTTTATTTTATTATTATAATTGTTGTTGTTGTTTTGTTGTTGTTTTGTTGTTGTTGTTGTTGTTGATTTGTTGTTTTGTTGTTGTTTTCTTGTTGTTTTGTTGTTTTTGTTGTTTTGTTGGTGTTGTTTTGTTGGTGTTGTTTTGTTGGTGTTTTGTTGTTTTGTTTTGTTGGTGTTGTTTTGTTGTTGTTGTTGTTGTTGTTGTTGGGGATTTTTTGGGGGGAGGGGTGTCCTGTTTTACCATGCAGTGACGTCTTAAGGATCATATTATCGCTCGCACACGAGTAGTGCCTGGATTATTTGTGCGCCTTTATGACAGTCGCTATGATTACCTTTGCGCTGCACAAGGCAGATTCATCTCCCTTTGTTTGATGTTGCATACTTGTATGCGTTACACCCTAACCATTTAAACGCCCCAAGCTTGATAAAAAACAAAAACAAAAAAAAAACACGGAAGTCTCGTTCCTCTTGCAAATGGCCGCAGCTGCCAGTGAGCAGATCGATTGGGTGAATGTTTAGACAGCTCAAAGTATTCCTCTTTGTGATTTGCAAATTAAATGATAGTCGAACCGAGTTTAGAACGCGTGCAAACGACTAGCAGTGAAGATCCTAATAATATGCAGATTTTAGAGAGCGGAATTATTTTGTATCGAAGCTTGGGGCGTGGAAATGGCTGCGGGTCCAACAACTTGAAATTTAGAAAAGCGTCTTTAATGCAGCGCACGTGCTGTGTACAACTGAAATCAAGCGTTAGTCCACTTGAACGTATTACACAGTGGCGGATCCAGGGGGTGGTGAGGGTAGGGACCCAGGACCCTCCCTTCCGCCCCCCCCCCCCTCCCCCCTTTTTTTTTTTTTTTTTTTTTTTTTTTGGGGGGGGAGGATTTTTATTTGTGGAAGTTGTGTTTTTCGATGGTTTTTTTCTTTTCTTGTACGGTGTATTTCACAATTATCTCACGAGATCGGTGGGTGGGCCTAGCGTGTGTTCACGGTACTTCACCCAGACATAGAGTGCTATATACCCCTGAACTCACAGGGGCTCATGTAAATCAGTGCCTCTTGATGTGCGATACAATCCCCATTGCATCATCAGCCTGAGGCAGCCATCTGGCAATAAGCCGCTGACCCTAGTGGTGAGAAAGAGTCCGATCTTTGTTGATCTGTGGCCCAACTCAGTCCCTCAGCAAGCCATAGAGTTTCATGCGCCCCTTCAGTTACAGGGGCTCATAAGAAGCATTACCTCTTTCTGTGCGATACCATTCACATTGCATCCTCATACGTGGCAGCCATCTAGGTTTAGGTCTACGACTGTGTAAACGCCAACTGTGATCAGAAAGTGAGAAATCAACTGCGCTGTTCCGGGGTGACCAGCCGACTGGCCCAGGTGTCACAGATGATTGCTAATCCCCTAATCCCGTCACACATCACTCTCAGAACACAGGCTCACTCAGATTTGGTTAGTTCGGGTTTAACGTCCACAGCACCGAGGTGATCATGGACGGCCCTGACGGGCGGGTTATGGGGGACAGGGAAATCTATTGCCTATGGAGTACGACCTGAACACTGATCAACTCAGGCGCACTCCAACTGTGCCACCTTGAATTACCAGGACCTTTCAACGGACATGCTATTGAACAAATCCGTTTTTTCCCCCTGGATTGTGAGTCCAACTACCGGGGCCGGGACGGGATTCGAACCCACGACCCGACGATTCCCTTCGCTCTCCTGCTCCGACGTTTAACTGCCTGAGCTATTTCGGACTCTAGGCTCACTCAGATTGCGTCATCATCATCAGTCCCTTGCCCGAACTGAGCGTTGGGGGGACTGAAAGGCAGCAGCAACAGACAGTGCTCTCCACTGAGTTCTATTTTGGGCGGTGGCAAGCAAGTCTGGCATCTCGAGTTCGGTCCATTCTTTTATGTTTGCGACCCAACTCTTTCTCTGACGACCTCGCCGACGACTTCCTTCGAGAGTGAAAGATTGCGTACCTTTGTCTTTTGAGGTAGTGTGTGTGCACATGTACCAGTGCCCACCAGGGTAGCTGTGTAGTCATTGATGCGTGTCAGCAGAGGAGAGGTGTGGTATGTCTTGATTTTGATCACTAACTAACCTTAAAGTAATCGTCAGCCAGTGTAAGAGGTATACATCATAGTGTTCCTCATTTGGAGGAGATTTGATAGTATATAAAGCAGTATCACAATTTTCACAAGTGGCTGTGTTCTTCCTCAGACGGAGGAGTAATTGGTAGTGTAGTTTTGTTGTCAAACACAAGGTGGTTGCTCCTGCAGAAACTCCAGGTAGAACATTCTTTTCAATAGGAACATTAACACCATATAAGAATCAGAAGGGCCCGATAATCTTGTTTTGTTAGGGCGGGGGGTGGAGGCGGGGAGGAGGATAAGAGCATGTAGATGGTTGGTTTGGTTAGTTTGGGGTTTAAGGTCCACCGCACCGAGGTGATCATGGACGGCCCTGACGGGCGGGTTATTGGGGGACAGGGAAATCTATTGCCTATGGAGTACGACCTGAACACTGATCAACTCGGGCGCACTCCAACTGTGCCACTTTGATTTACCAGGACCTTTCAACGGACATGCTACTGAACAAGCCCTTCTTTTTCCCCTGGTTTGCGAGTCCAGCTACCAGGGCCGGGACGGGGATTCGAACCCACGACCCGGTGACTCCCTTCGCTCTCTTGCTCCGACGCTTAACCGCCTGAGCTACTTCGGACTCTGAGCATGTAGATGACTGACTGACTGACTAAGTCCGATTTCCTGTCCCCTCAAGATAATACATGGGAGGATTAACTGGTTTGACTTGGTAAGGGGTGGGGGGGGGGGGGTTGAAAAAAAGGGTGGGGAGGGTAGGTGGGTGTAGAAGGCCGGCAGAGTCGAGTCCGCATGGCAATACGGATATGCTAGAGGGGGTGTGGCTGGGGGCACCAGGGCCTTCCACCAACAACGGTCCTTATATATTTAAAGAGTGGTAATACTTTATTAGTTTAATATAGGTTTTAAAAGAGGGTAAAAAGGACCTTATGTACAATTTTTTAAAAAAGTGAAATTAGTGATTAACTATTTACATGTGGGTAAAAATATCATAGTCTAGCTATGGGCTTAAAAGTTTTTTGTATTTTTTAAAGTTATTATTATTAAAATTTAATAGTTAAGACGGGGTCTGAGATATGGTTTAGAATTCAGAGTGTCGGTTCTAGGTTATTGATGTGCCGCCACTCTATCCTGGTGGCGAGGTGTGTGGCAGCCAGTGTGTCATTGGCGCGGGTCGCGGGTCGCAGAGGGATATGCGCAGACCGTGTTATGGCCGCGTGGAGTGACGTAGCGGGTCACTAGGCCGGTGCTGTTTGGGACTACCCGAGGCCGCAGACCAGTGAGAGAAATTCGGGTGCTAAAGAGGGCACCAATGCCAGACCGATCAATAACGGTCCGGTGTGTCAAGAAGAGCAAGAGGTTAAAATTCACAAATTTATTACGAGCAAGTAAGATAGGGTAAAAGAGGGCCAATATTTTAAAAAAAAAAATATGTCCATAATATAAATTATTAAGAATAATAGATTTAGGATTGTATAGTCCCGTTTAGTCCAGCATCGGACCCGGTCATATTATTCTGTTTTGAGCTGGGCATCTCGCGGTATGTCAGCGGGTGGGCCGGCCGCGCGAGTTTGTCACAGTATCGCAGGACGCGGGAACATGCGTCATTAGAGCGATTGCTGGTTTAACTCATTCTACCCCAGACACACCACAGCAAGATAAGGATCGACCATAATAGTTCAAGGGTGATGCCAGAATAGCTTGGCGCCTATGGGCGCCAAGCTATTCCGGCATCACCCTTGAACTATCATGGTCGATCTATGTCCTGCACTGCAATGCAGTCTTCAGATGACAACGGCAAAATTTGGGGATTTCGTTGTTGGGGTACAATGAGTTAATGTGGAAATGGGGTTGTAGGTAAATGGGTCAGGGCATACGCGTCGGGAGAGAAATACCTGGGGTAGAAATTACTATTTGAACTATTATAAATATAAAGAATGTTATTAATTACAACCAAATTAGGTATGTATATAGCAGTGGAGAGCGATAGAAGTGGCATAACGAGGCAGGCAATGGTGACCTGAATCAGCCAGCCAGCCGCACGCTTCCGGCAGCCACGCAAATAATTATTAGTAATTTAGCTGTGTCAGAATTTGAAAAAAAAAAGATAAAAAAGGGAGAATTTACTTCCTTATTTCAACTTTATTTCAAGCATGTAGATATGATCAGCCCTTATTTTTATAAAGTCCCAAAAGCAGTGCTGTGTCCCTAGATAAAAGAAGAAAAGTTTTCACAAATAACAATCGTCACCTCTGAGAACTACCATGGGTATGTCTGAGAAAACCCGAAGAAAAAAAAAGAAAAAAAAAGAAACACGCGTAGAGTAAACGGTTACAACACGGTAGTACAATTTTAAAGAAAATCCCAAGAAGAAAAGCAACAAGAAATAATAATTTCAACACAAATTATTTGTAATTGTTCTTTTTAAACGTGTTTCTTTCTTTGTTTTGATTTTATGCTCGCCTGATCGTCACTATTTTAATCTGGATTTCTTTTGTATGACACAGTGTGGAAAAAAGGGGGGGAGGGCTGTTGTGGATCCCCCCCCACCCCTCCCCACCCACCCACCCCCCCCCCCCCACCCCCCCGCCCGTCGAGAAACCCTCTGGATCCGCTCCTGTTACTCTTGTGGCATGGATTTTTAAAAAAGGCCGAGGACACTAGACACAAGGGTAAGTTGCTTTAATCCTGCGCAAACCACTTAGCAACGTGCTCTGCTATCGAGGAGCACATTGCTTAGTGGCTTGCACATAATATAAGCTCACTCATGCAAAGGTCGAAGGTCTCTTCGTACAACGGAGAACTGAAAGGATGCCTGCGTGTTAAAAAGTCAAAACGGTCTGCTTACTTCGTCTGACAAACATTGACGTGAATAATACCGCTGGTATCGGCTTCAACGAATGTCATTGATTGTCATGAGCCCCTGCACTTGTAGCTGCTCATTAAAATCTACGGTCCTTTGCACAGAGATGGGGTTCTAGGCGTGTCAAGAGGTGTTTCCGTCACTGAGGAAGTGTAGTCGCGACGATGCGTTCAGGAATATGGTACTTATCAACCGAGGAGTGGCAAGTGTGTGAATTTAAAGCTGAAACCTCAGTTGCCGCGGCACACCTTCTTCGCTTGAGCCGGTAATACAAATGCTGATAATTATGACGTGTCATTGATTCTAATAACCCCCCAGTGCAGCAGCAGGATAAATGAAAATCTATGCCGCTAATCTGCAAAAGGATGGCTATCTTTGGGTGTCATTCTGGCCGGAAATCACCTGGATGTGACCAAGACCGCTTATAAACTGTAAGCGCTTATCTGCACGTTGATGAGTCAGTCTTTCAGTTCACAGATTAACACATTCGAGATGTGCCGCATCTGGATACGCGGTGTAAAGCCCCGTATCTCAAATAAGTGTAAACACAGAGGAGAACAGACGAATTCTGGAAATCAGAAATACGCAAAACACAGCGCATCTTTAGACGAGAACAGTGGATTAAAAGTCCGGACAAACTGACATGCGATATATCGCATGTTTGTCCGGGCTTTTAATACACTGTTTTCGTCAAAGGACGCGCTCGGATGCTTGCCCATGCGGGCTTTAAAACCCACTGTTTGCGTCGAAAGGCGCGCAGTTTTTGACCTAATTCTGGTTTCCGGAAATCGTCAGTTGCGGCTCTACAGGGACAAGGTCTGAAGGTTAATCTGAACCTATACAACGTGTAATGAATAGAGGAGTGTGTGTGTGTGTGTGTCTGTGTATATGTGTGCGTGCGTGCGTGCGTGCGTGTCTGCTTGCGTGCGGCCGCGTGCGTCCGTGTCAATGTGGGCACTTGCGCATGTCTGTAAATAATCATACCAAATCTTCCTCAAGTTTCGTACTATTCAGGCCAGAACACCAACAGAAAATAGTCTTCTTCAGTTCTACATGATCCATTCGCGAAATTGCAGTGTTTCGATTCGTTGTCAGTCAACTGACTCAGCGTATCATCGTTAGTTACACGCAATTCAGGGCACACAACAACTTATTCAAGTTGTTGTGGGAAATTGCGCCACTTAGCCAAAGCAATCATAATGATGACCACTCTTTTAAACCCTTCACAGCCGAGAAAAAGTGAACACAATCCGCCCGCAAGATCCTCATGGGCCCCCGCAGAGGATCTACGCCTTTTGCTGATACCACTTTGTATCTATGTTCCTTGGACGGCTGGGATTCAAGGACTTTCTTGTTGAATTGTCAAATATTTCAACAACACAACCTGAGTACAATGGCATGGAAGGGGTTAACCCTTATTGCGCAACCAGCCACCGGAACTGCATGTGCCGAATTGACGATAGTTGCGTGCTCAAGTGGCTGCAGCTAAATAACTCAGATTGTCTGCATATTAGAAGTTATTACGTATGAGGCGAGGAACCGCCAACGGATGGCTCGATCTCTTTATAAATAGTTCAAGGGTAGTGCCTACTTGGCTTGGCGCTTCTCCAAGCACCTAGCGTGCCAGAATCGCTTAGACGGTCGTTTTAATTTGGTTGGCTGGTTTTAATGTCATAGTTTAACTTTTAGCGTTTGTCCAGCCAAATTGTAAGACATACAAAGAACATTTATAAAGGAGATATTGCGATCTATTAACCCTTTAGAGACTGGAGTAGGTCGCTTTAACTCATTCGCGGTGGGCCGCATCCGGATGCGCGGCTCATGCCGCGCATAAGGATGCGGCTGGCCGCAAATGCGTTAAGGTTGTAGGAACTGACTGAGCCATAAACTGATTAGCCACTGTCGCAAATTCTTAACTCTTCAAGTTGTGTGTCGGTAGGTTTTTTTGTGTGTCCCGATCGGATTCAGTCTAATCATCTTCATGAGGCATAGATCCTCATGAGCCCCCTGGACTCATGAGAATCTAGGCCTCTTGGAGATGTTCGGAGTGTCACACGGTTGTCCATGATAATATGGTTCACACTGGTTACCCGCCGTGATTTCGCACGGTTCGTTGTTGGGAAGTCGTTCGTGGCAAACGAAGCTTCATTATTATCTGACAGTAGAACTGAACGAACGAAAGGCTCGTGTTTAGTTCACAATTCCGTGTTGTTGTTGTTGTTGCATAGTGTATTAGTTCGTAGTTGCCATGTTGCTGATACCGGTATCTTCACGAGTGCAGATAACGCGCATCACCGAGCAGTCAAAGCATACAATGCGTGATTACGTCCCTCAGACTTAACATTTACATTCCACCGGCGCAAGTCTAAAATTCAATTCGCCGCCGAGTTTTGCGATTACTTCCCTTGGTCCGTACTCTACACACATTCGGCGGGCTATAGATAACCCATTGACATATCCGCGGAAAAATTCCACCACTCCAAAAAAGGTAGACGCAAGAACCTCACGAGGGTACTCAACAACACACCAACCTAGGCAAGAGAAAAGATCAGTCAAGACTAGCAAGAATCCGTTTGGGGGGCGAGAGATACCCTAGTCCACCCCAACCCAATAGTATGCACATGTGGCCAAATACTCACGACAGAACACGTACTGCTGGATTGTCCGAACATAGACCAAACCAGAACCCTACTAGCAGATAAATTAAACACACCACTAACCCTAGAAGGCCTAGAACCCCGACCCGAAAACATGGTCACCACCACCAAGTACACGATACACCTACTTAACAAACACCCACTAGCTAAGTACATCTAACCAAGCCGCACCATGATCCTACCAACCCCCTCCCACAGCACCGAGGGCTCATGATCCATGATCATGGCGAAAAGTTCGGGGGTTAGCTCTCGTCGTCGTCCGAGCCCCCCCCCCCCCCACCCCCTGGGCCCGGAGTGCTCAAACTCAAACATAGATAGGCTCGCGGCTGGGCTCAACGGGTGTAGGAATGAACTGAAAGAGGAGAAAGAATGAGTGCGTGAAAGGCAATAAAAGAAGGAAGACTGAAGGAAGAACGAGAAGAGAGATTGAAGGGGTTTTAATACTAGTCGTACCGCACCATCGACCATGGCCAAGCACCCGCCCCCCCCCCCCCTCAACCCCAGCGGTAATAAAACTGGTTCCCCACTCCCCATCATGACCATGCCCCCCCCCCCCACTCCCGTCACAACCACCCCGCCCGGGCAGCCCAGCCGGGGCGCTCAAAGATAGTCCCCTAGACAGGGGAAAGCCCTCCCGAGTCAGGTCTCCCAGAACTGCCTGGTGCCTGCTCTCACGGCCCCACCCCCATAGCCTCTTGTACTCTATCCACTCCGGGAACGCCCGCCCCCACCCCGTCACCCCCTCAATAAAGGCCGGGGGTGCGACGGGGGAGGGGAGAGGGAGAACCCATCACCTCCCACCCCTTCACCTCATGGCCCGAGCACACGCCCCCCCCCCCCCCCCCAGACACCCTTTGGATAATAAAGTCATCTCACTTCATATTCCCCCCCCCCTCCCAACCCCTCTCTTTTTTTTTTCTTTTTTTTTCCGGTCGGGAGGCTCCTGCGACCCTCCCAGGCCTCGAGAGTCGCGGGGAGCCACCCCCCCCCCCCCACCCACAGCCGGGGAAACAGGTCCCGTAACTCCTAACCCTACCTGGAGGGGGCACGGACCCGGGGAGCTCCGCGGCGGCCGCACCGAGGCTGGCATTACCACGGCGGGCCGGGTTCGGAAACCGCGGCGCGCCCCGAGGAGTCCCGGCCCCACACTGGCCCCCCCCCCCCCCCCCGAAGCTAACCTAGGACAGACCCGGGGAGGAATATAGGGGGAGAAATTAGAGAGCAGGCAAACCCGGTCGGCTAGAGCCCAGCCTGAACAGAGGGGGGCCAAACACTAAAATAACATAGGCCTGAATAAAGGAGGTTTAGCATCCATCGTCAATGCACTCCTTATAAACATGAAAATGGGTGGTGCCCTATGCGCCCTCCTAGAGTCACGTGGTGGCGGACCCCGCCCCCCACCGGCCCCTCCCTACTTATTCTCAAACTATCCACTCGCGAAGTGTTGACGTGGGCCCGACAGGGCCGAACAGCAAACACAGGTCACCCTCATCGCCATTCCACCTCATGGTCCCGCACCCGCCCCACCTCCCCATAAATAATAAAAGGTATCACATCATCCCCATCATCACCACCCGGTCCCTGGCCGCCCCCTCTCCCCCCTCCCCCTGCCACGGGTTCGACCCCAGTCCGGCGGAGGCCATCGCCGGGCTCGGGGGGGGTCCGTTCGGGCGTGGGGGGGGGGGGGTTCAGGAACCAACCATTACATCACCCCCCTTTTTTGTTTTTTTTTGGGGTGTTTTTGTTTGTTTATTTTTTGTCTTTACACGTTACTCTCCTTTATTTTTCCGCCCCCGGTACGTTAAGAGTTCGAGGGAAAGCCCGCTCAAAGGTGTCGTACCGGGAGGCTTTTTGACCAATTACCCCCCTCCTAGCGGGGAGAGGGTCCCGGGGAACCGGCGGCGGACACCTGAGGCCCCCCCCCCCCCGCCGAGATCCTCGGTGGAACGCGCCCGGGGGCTGGCGGCCGGGCCCGGGGTCCATCTTTTCCGTATTGGGCCGTAGAGGAGGACTCTCCTGGAAGGTCACACTCTGCGGGATAGGGGGGTTAGACAACCCAGGGGGGCGAGGTACCCTAGATGGCACTCCGACACCGCGTGACTTCCCGCTCGCCTGCGTACGGTCACCACCCATAAAAATAAATAAGGGTACCCAGGGAGGTTTAGCATCCTTTGTTCATGCACTCCCTGGACAATGGAGGGTACAACACCCCCCCTCCAGAGAAATACAAAAACACCTATAGGGTGGTTAGTAAAAATCAACCCCCCTCAAACAGTATGGGGAAGTAGGGTGCGGGCCT
>BTPG01000003.1:35201095-35253595 GCA_036245525.1 Semisulcospira habei
GCAAAAACTTCAGTAGCTCGCTTAAACTTGCCCATAGCACCACGGGAATGTTCTGTAGTGTTTATGTACAGCGTGTGAGTGAATGCTTGTGATTCACGTGAGCGTGCTTATTGAGCTCAGTTCGCGGCGGCGCTTTCAGCCGAATTTTATTTGTGATAAAGCGCCTCTATAATGCGCTGATTTTATTTATTTATACAAGACTTAGACTCACACTGGAGAGGGAGGGTTGGGGGGGGGGGGGGGGGGAACGAGAAGGCTCAACAGGGTCTATGCATTTTTTCAGATGAACTTACGTTCACTGATTAACTCATTAAACACGGATCGAGCGTAATAGTTCAAGGGTTGTGCCAGAATAGCTTGGCGCCCATGGCACAACAGTTGAACTATCACGCCCGATTTCACGGTGTAATACAGTCTTCAGAGGGCAACTTCAAAATTTGGTGATTTCGGTCCTGGAGCAGAATGAGTTGACGAAGTGTATGACTGAACTCGAGAGAAACTACATTTGACATAATTATTTTGTCACAGCCGTCACTCGCCATGTAACCCCCGTCCTCGCCGTGACCTTCATGAAGATAAAGGCATTAGTGCGGACGACATCCGTGCAAAATTGGCGACTTTCGCAACCTCCCGCCCGCCCGCCCGCCCGCCCGCCCGCCCGCCCAGCTAACACCCGCTGTCTGCGCGAGGGACAAGCGGGCTGGCGTTTGTGGAAGTTCCATATTGTCATAATGCAAGGCCTATTTCATTTTCAGTGTAACTTTTATAAGTGCTGGTCTGTGATTTTGGTCAAAACTCACAGGCCAGCACACATTTCACGGTCACGTCAGATATTATTGGTTAGCGTTGTCGCGGTCGTTGGTGGAGATGGAGATGGTGGTGAGGGCGACTCCCGTACCGTCGTCAAGGGAGGTCAGGCCGGTCTGGCAGGAAGATGTGGCCGTGGCGGCGGAGGGGTCGCTGGAAATTGTGGATCCGGTGATCTTGACGTCAAGGTGGTTGAGAAGTTCCTTTCTCTCCGCGGCGGTTGGTCTTGGTTCGGGATTAGCTATAGTGGCAAAAATACGCCAGAATGATGAGCCAATGACGTCACACAATATTTTCACTACGTCACAATTTGAAGTCAAAGGCAGTATTTTCAACTACCTCATAATTTGACGTCATACGTAGAGTTTGAAATACACTACCCCCTTCATTGCAAGTGTACTCAGATTGTGTTTCAAAATTCAGTTCAAACATCCCGAGCTGTCTAATGAACGTGGATACAAAGAGGGTTCAGCAAGAGGAATAGATCAGCATGAGCACCCTCAACTGCTGGGGCTCTTGAGGATTTATATCTCTTGCAGTTGGGTGGTGTTAACGTTTCTCGGCAGTGGAGGGAACAACAGAAATCCGCCTACCTTTTCCAGTCTGTTTCTTTCCATCCATCCACTGAACACACGACTGTTTCCAGGCCGCGCGGACCTCTGCATTCAACGCGCAGTAGAAGAGAAAGATGAACAGTCCCTGAAAAAGTAATGGCGAAACACTCGGCAACCGTTCAACTTCAACTGAATAAACACTGTAGAAAGAGATGAGATATTTATGCAAATGCCGGTCGTGGCCATAAGCGTTGGGAAAAATGTAATGTTCTGGTTCTTTGGTGGTGCAGGGTTTCATATTTTTAGACGATCTTTCCAGTACATCGCCAGCATTTTTTTTTAATGTGACAAGGCCATCGTGAGAAAGATGAAGACTCAATCCTCAATTTCATTCTCGTTTCCTCTCACGGTCAGCTCTTTGTGCAAAGGCCATCGGGACTAAATCGGCCGCGTTAGGCCAGTGCACAAATGTGCGCGGACCCACTGCAGCCGACATCGGTACGATAGCCTTTTGCGTGCTGGGATCCCGTCCCGTCCACCACCAGGCTGCTGATGATCGCCACACTAACCTGGAAGGAGTTGAAGACGGCGAAGAGATAGTAGAAGACCATCCTGGCTCCGTCAATGGCCAGGAAGCCAAAGACCCACGTCAGGCCCAGCAGAATGACCACCCCGGTGGCCCGTCGGAGCTGGGTGACGGCCTTGCTGGATCGGCGTCTTTCAAGCCTGGTGGACAAATGCGGGGTGTTTTTAAATATGAATTTCCACCTTACCTCCTTTTTAATGTATACATTATAAAGATATAAGCAAAACAGCAAAAATAATAAAAATAATGGCTCGACCATAATAGTTCAAGGGTGGTGGCAGAATGGCTTGGCGCCTATAGGCGCCAAGCTATTCTGCCACCACCCTTGAACTATCACGATAGATATGTCTCCTGAATTGTAACTCTCAGAGGAGAACTCCAAACTGTAGGGCATTTTTTTTTTTACCTCGGGCACAATGAGTTAAAATTAAAAATAAAAAAGACGCACGCTTTATACGCATATTAACTCATTCTACCCCAACACCGAAATCCTTAAATTTTGCCGTTGTCCTCTGAAGACTGCATTGCAGTGCAGGACACAGATCGACCATGATAGTTCAAGGGTGATGCCAGAATAGCTTGGCGCCCATAGGCGCCAAGCTATTCTGGCATCACCCTTGAACTATCATGGTCGATCCTTATCTTCATGTGGTGTGTCTGGGGTAGAATGAGTTTTTAAAAAATGACGTCTTCCTGGACGCTTTCTCCTGGGGTGGCAGGGCCATCACATAGTTTATAGTGTGTTGTTGTTGTTGCTTTTCTCCTTGAAGGACGAGACTTCATTTTAATGTGGCCAAAATGTCTCTCTTATCGATCGATAGATCTTAGTCTGTCATACCTGTTGTCTGCCAGGGTCAGGATGACCCGCAGCACCAAGGTGAAGATCACCGAGTTAAAGAGCAGGATGAGGCCGACTGGTGCCACAAACACCGCGTAGAAGGCAATACCGCTCAGCCAGCACCTAGACAGAGTGAGTCATTCAACATATTAAAAGGCTGGATGCGGATGATTTCACAAAAATCTTCGCCTCTAGTTGGCGCAGTTCCTCAAACTAACTCATTCGAGACGTGCCGCATCCGTTACGTGATAGAAACTCGCGTATACGGATGCAGCGTGTCTCGAATGTGTTAACCCTTTACTGTCAGTGGACGTACATTGTCTTTCTTATATCTTTGTTTATTCAACGCCCCCAGCCGAGTAAGGAAGATGGGTACACACTGGAGCCAGTAAGAGGCATAGATCCTCAATAGTCGCCCCCCAACCCCCCCACCCCCCGCCACCCCTTAACTGCGGGCCTATTGTAGTTGGATCCTACTCACTTTTTGTCTGTAGTGAAGAGGTTGGGGTGTTATCTGAGGCCTAACTGGGTATAACTGGAAAAATCTAATACAAACAGTAACAACTCGCCGCGAGACCCAGCTTCTCTTGTTGTTGTGTCCGAAATTTGTTATAAGCGAAGTAATTTACACAGAAAGTGTTGTCGGCACTTTGGAAAAGTGTTGTTAAACATGACTTTTTGTTATATCAGACCTTAACTGTCTGTAACAAAAGTCTACTTTGCTTAACTCATTCGAGACGTTCTGCATCCGGATACGCGGCATAATAATAATAACGGTAATTTGTATAGCGCCTAATCACCAAGGTGCTCTAGGCGCTTTACAATCACAGTAATGAAACACAAAGCGAAATACAAAAACAAGCACATGCAACAAAAAATACATTGATTTACAAGGAGCAGAAAACTCACACGCACACACACACACACACACACACACACACACACACACACACACACACACACACACACACACACACACACACACACATTCACACACACGCACACACACACACACACACACACTCACACACACACACACACACACACACACACACACACACACACACACACACACACACACATATGAGCCGGCAGACAAAATGGTCTTTACGTATATGCAACAGAGAAAAGGTGTATTTTAAGCTTGGATTTGAAAATGGAAAGAGATGATGAGTGACTCACATCAGCTGGGAGTGCGTTCCATGTAATGGGACCAAAATACGAAAATGCACGATGACCTTGAGTGACCTTATTACGTCTAGGGATACGGAAAACATGAGTGTCTGAAGCAGAGCGTAGAGTGAGCGGGGCGGTGTATACAGCTGGACAAGATCAGATAAGTAAGGAGGGGCAGAACCAGAGACGTTGAAACAAATAACACAGACTTTATTCTGAATTCTGTATGAAATTGGCAGCCAGTGCAAATCAGCTAGTAGAAGCATAATGTGTTCACGTTTCGGTACACGAAAAATCAGACGTGCAGCACAGTTCATGACTCTCTGGATTTGGTCAAGAAGATTTTGCGGAACACCGGACAAAAGAAAATTGCAATAGTCTATTCGAGACAGCACAAGGGAGGTAACAAGTGTTTTGGTAAATTCAACAGTCATCAGATGTCGAACAGTGCTGATCCTTCTGAGTTCAATGAAGGCAAGCTGGCAAACTTTTTTCACTTGTTCCTTCATTGTCAGCCTTATGCCGCGTATCCGGAGGCGGCACGTCTCGAATGAGTTAAACCACCGTCGGTTATAAGACAAGTCTGATATAATAACACCTTTTCAGAGGTCCCAGCAACGCTCTTTCTATGTCAATTATTTCGCTTATAACAAATTTTGGATACAACAACAAGTAAACCTGGGTCCCTGGCGGTTTGCTATATCCAAAGGTTACAGTACAATGGAGGGCGAGAAGGAGTTGACTGACTTACACTCCGCTTGTCAGAGAATCGTAATTGTCCATGTCCACCGCTGCAGTGATGATGACGACCAGAAGAGGCAGACCCCACGCAAAGGCCGAGCACTTGAGCATGATGTGTGTGACTCGGGTCCGAAAGACCCTGACCAGCGACAGGTACATGTAGAAGGCCTCCACCGCCATCCAGCACAGCGACGACAACAGGCACAGGTGGAGTAACATCGCCACGACCTGCACGCACACAACTGGCAATGGTAAGTCCAACAATTGACTGTGGACATCGTCTACCGGGCAATTTACCCCCTTCCCTGCCACAAACCGCAGCTTGTGTTTCTGAAATTTGTGTAATTTGCAACGCCAGAAAACCCTCCATATCTCGAATGAACATGTTATTCAAAGCTGGGTCATCAAGAGGCATAGGTGCATCCGGTCATGACTTGTTGCGGAATAGCAGTTACCTTGCACGCCCAGTGATGCCGCATAGTGTAAGACTGTAACCCCGCCACGAACACCAGGTTAGAGAGCGCCATGCTGGTACACAAGTTGAGGAGGATCATCGTCGGCTTGTTGAAAATGGTCCTCCTGTTTAGCAGCACGTGAAACACGACAGAGTGATTTACAGTTATCTTCATCTAATAACAGGAAGGCATCGGGGAAAGGAGTTCCAGACCCTCCTGACCCCTCCCCCCTCTTACGCAACCCCCGCCCCCCATCCCGCTTCCGGTACCCAAAAGAAGACAGAGATACTTGAAAGAGCGGAACAGAAAGACAAAACATTCTCCTTTTTTTTAAAATAAGTTGAAAATGAGTTGAGAATATCCGGACACTCTTCACGAAGTAACATTCGTTTTCCTTCCCATCTCCCATCCCCCTCCCCCCTCACCTTCTCCTGCCCTCACCCTTCCCGTGCGCGGCCAAACTAATCAAGCAATGCACTTGATTTAGAACAGTCACTCAGTCTCCGACCAAATTCATTTAAATGTAAAAACCTGAAAGTAAAAACGTTTTTCTTTAACCCTTTTAGCGCCTGAATTTATGAAGTGTTACTTAACGACTATGTCCCACTTGCAGGAGGTGGATTGACCATGATAATTCAAGGGTAGTGCCAGATTAGCTTGGCGCCTTCAGGCGCCAAGCTAATCTGGCACTACTCTTGAATTATCATGGTCAATCAACATCCTGCTGTAGTGTGTTGGCGCTGAAAGGGTTAAAACAATAATTTAAAAAAATCAAGCTTCTTACCGCCGCTGTCCGTTAGGCTCGTTTCCTCTTTTCGCCGATGACGTGGGACTGCAATTAGAAAACGTGTTTGCTAAACTGACACATTACAACTGCGATGTAAACAGGAGAAATCACAAGTAGACTTAAAAACTGCGCGTCTTTCTAAGCTAACAGTAGACTGTCCCTGTGGTTTTTCCTGTGCAAATCACCTTGACACAAAGCTCTACCAGGCGTTCAAAAAAGCCCGGATAAACGTGCGATATCGCACGTTTGTCCCGGCTTGCAATGTACTGTTTTCATCAAAACACGTGCAATTTTGTCCTACTTCTCATGTCCGTACAACGTTCATTATAAAAGAAATGAACACGCAAATTAACATCCCGGGCATCTTCACACTTGCTGTTGAAACCAGTACTAGGCGATACGACGTCGAAGCGAAGAGGGTGATAATGGATGCTGCTTATACTGTCTGTTTCACGTTGCTTAACTCATTCAGCCCGACGGCCGTATTGCCCTAATTTTGGAGGAATCAGCTAACGACCTGTTGCCGGAGATGGATCGACCATGATAATTCAAGGGCAGTGCAAGATTAGCTTGGTGCCGACAGGCGCCAAGCTAATCTGGCACTACCCTTGAATTATCATGTTCGCCCCATCTCCTGCTGTAGTGCGTCAGGGCTGAATGGGTTAAGCTGAGTTTAAAAGCAAGCTTCTACTGAAAGACGTAAATACTAACAATTAACTCTTTACCTCCGAAAAAAAGAATGCAAGAGACATAGATCCTCATGAGCCTCTTCAGTTGCGGGGGCACATGAGGCTCTATGCCTCTTGCTGAGACCGTTTTTTTATTCGTATTCTTTGGACGGCTGTGATTATATAGTGTGGGATCAACAAAGATTTCAGAACTGTAGACAATGTGCGTCCACTGGCATTTAAATCATTCCCGGCCAGCCGCATCTGGATGCCGCGCGGCTTCTGAGTTAATACTCACTTCCACACGCAGTAGGTGAGGATGGTGAGCGCGAGGGCCAGGAGGGACACGCCACAGCCGGTGTAGGAGATGACGGACTGGACTTGGCGGTGTAGGGTCGGCATCGTATCACCTCTCTGGTACACGTCCTGCAACAAGCAACACCAGGGAGGGACGTCCACGGTGCGAGAGGCAGGACGACTCGAGAGCGTACAACAAAGGACTTGCACGCCTAGACGTAAAAAGGACTGAATGGCGAGAACACCAAATAGGTTGGAGTGTGAGATACTACTACCTAGCCTGGCATTGATATTGTGTGTATGCATGTGGGGTTGAGATGTTGGTAGTGGGGAAGGTGTAGCGTAGATAGTTTGATAGTTGTGTGCGTTCTTTTATTTGTCTATTTTGTTATAAACGCCTTCGTTATACAGAAAGCCCGTGTTGAGTTTTACCGCGTGAATGCGCCTGTCTGAGTCAGTGGCGGTGTATGCGTCTGTTGTGCGAGAGTCTGTACGTGCGACCGTGAGCGTTACAGTACAAAATGCCAAATATTCAGAAGATTAAAAAAAAAAAACAACAACAACAACAAAAAACACCGGTCCTCTTATCACCTACCTCATTTGAATATGTATTACCTGAAGTCAGAAAGTTCACATTTATTGTGATAGTCATCACCACCTCGACTGACAGTGAAGATTTCATGTTTGTCAACCGGCGAAAAGAATCGAAGGCAACGTTGTGAAGTCACATGACAGCAAGTCCATGTTTGAGATAATACAATAAAAATCTCGCTTTTCACAAAAATGGACTGACTGTCTGGAGGTCTTTGTTAACGTCTTTCACTATGAATGTAAAAAAGCAGACATGAACGAATGAAGAGTTTGCGTGTTGGCGTGCACCCGGCGCGTGCGACTGTGCATGCGTTGATCTGCGTTGCGCTACCCACCATGAGGAGAGCGAAGCTGGTCAGATGGTTACATTCACATAACGTCCGCGTGTCTGTGCTGGACTGGTCCACCCGCCAACAGCCTGCCGTCGACCAGCCGCCCCACCCCGCCTCAATACTCGTGTTCCAGAACACACAGCGCGAGCTAACTGCGCTCTGAGACATGGACACAACGGTGACGTCATATCAGTCCCGCTGAGCAGCGTGAAAGGGGTCTTTAGCAACACAAACTTAACTCATTCAGCCCTGACGCACTACACCAGGAGATGGATCGAACATGATAATTCAAGGGTAGTACCAGATTAGCTTGGCGCCTGTCGGCGCCAAGCTAATCTGGCACTACCCTTGAATTATCATTGTCGATCCATCTCCTGCAACAGGTGCATAATCGTTAGATGACGCCTTCAAAATTTGAGGAATAAGTGCATCAGGCTGAATGAGTTAGCAAAACAAACAACAACAACAAAAACCAATCAGAATTATTTGGAACAGCGTCAAATACAAATTTATATTAAACCGTCGGGTTCGCCGCTTCCAATCCTCAGTGGCACGGACAAAATTCTTGCATTCTATTTCGGTGCTCTGCTTTGAAAGTGGTGTCAAATCCCACTCCACCCCTCTACTTCCACCCCCCCCCCCCCGGCCCCTCCCCCGTCAAAAGGCGTTAAACCCAAAAGTTTCTTTTCGCAGCAGATTTCACTTAAAAGGGTTTTAAAATACCTTGTCTATGTGTACAAAGTTTATTTTCACCGGGTCCTTCAGATTCATGACCTCGTGACCCACGACGGAGACAGCCATGACGTAACTGTTGACCTTTGTGACTTTATCATCGGTTAGTACTGAAACCGTCCCATTCCGTGTTTCATTTCGTCGCGTCCTCTCAATTGCCTGTAGGAATACACGGACAAGCGTTAACCCTTTGACTGCTGATGCTGACGATACCGCGTCTTTTTCGCC
Source organism: Semisulcospira habei (assembly GCA_036245525.1). Taxonomy (NCBI): domain Eukaryota; kingdom Metazoa; phylum Mollusca; class Gastropoda; family Semisulcospiridae; genus Semisulcospira; species Semisulcospira habei. Next base: position 35,209,888 of record BTPG01000003.1, read on the forward strand.
GAGCGGTATCGTCAGTGGCGGTGAAGGGGTTAAAGTAGGCAAAACACATGTATTGCTTCAATTCTTCATATATTGCTTCAATTCTTCTATTGATGTTGTCAGTTCGCCCATCCCCTTCCACCATACCTGCCGCGAAAAAAAAAAAAAGAACTCTCATTAAGTTCTGCAAGGAATATTTCAAAGCTGGTATCTGAACGTTTAGGTCAGTGTTCGCGATTTCTTTTAACAGCAGTACCCAGACGGGTTTAACTCATACGAGACGTGTCGCTTAAGCCGCGTATCCGGGAGCGGCACGTCTCAAATGATTTAACCATTTTATAAGCGCTACAGAAGCGTTAGATTTGTTTCTTTTCGTTTTTTACTAGCAGACTGCCGCTGTTCAAAATGTCGTCATTATTATAACCGTTTCCAAATCAGCATTGTCTGCTAAAAGCGTGAAAACAAATGTAGGTTTCGTATTGACTTTAAAATGTTCACCCAACCTCAAAAATTTTGCCGGAGATGTGGACAGCTGTGACGATGCGTGATCCATTGCTGAATGACGTCAGCAGGCTGGCGGGCAAAACGAGGCTACTGACCTCTTTGGGAGGAACTGTCTGTGTGCCAGTAAAAATCTGGACCTGAAATTGCGTGCCATTCAAATTAAATTGCATTCGCAATGGGATGCGTCTGGAGACGGTAATAATATTTATATAAAAAGAAATCAATGAAACACGAAAACTGATAAATCCCCGAGTAACATTATCACCATCGTTGTAATCGTTAAGAAAGTCGTAGGGAATCGGTCATCAAAGTCCGAACATAGGGGCCTGACGAAATTTGAGGTAACCGCTACGCCGCACGGCGTGCGCACAGACAGCACACACACACACACACACACACACACACACACACACACACACACACACACACACACACACACACACACACACACACACACACACACACACACACACACACACTTGCGTGGTGGCTATGTGCACGCGATGACCTCGCATTTCAATAAGAGCACGATCGTCAGGCCAATAAGGGTCCGAGCTATGACGCTCATCATCGTCACTACCACTAAAAGATGGCAAAGAAGACGTGATTTCAGATTTCATCCTAGACAATGACCTAGATGTTGTCGTGATCACCGAAACGTGGCTCCGCTCCACTGGCGATGAACCTATCATCGCCAGCGTCACTCCGAGCGGCTACCGCCTGGCCTCCTTCCCGCGTGCTTCCAGAGGGGGTGGCATTGCCATCATCTACAGGGACTGTCTTTCTGCTCACTTCTCCTTCTCTCAGTCTCTACCTTTTGCTCATCCCTCCTTTGAATCTGTCGAGGCCGTAGCAACACTCCCTGGGCAGTCCCTCATCTTCTTATGTATATATCGCCCCCCTCCAAGCTCTCAAAACAAACTCACAAACTCCATGTTCCTCACAGAGTTCGACCTCCTCCTCGACCACTACAGCACACGACCCGGAAAACACATCATTCTTGGCGACTTCAGCTTCCACTTCGACAAACCCGACCACCCTGACACAAAACGCCTTTGCACGTCACTTTCAAACCACAATCTTACACAACACATCACTAAACCCACCCACCGACTCGGCCACACCCTCGACTGGATCATCACCCGCACCTCCGATCAACTCTTCCTCAACTCTGACACCTCTTCTGTGCTTCCCTCCGACCACCTCGCTATTCTCGTCGCCCTCAACCTACCTCCCCCGAAAAAACCCAAGCTCTTTGTCTCTCGTTGCAAACTAAAATCTGTCAACCGAGAGAACTTCTTCGACGAAGCTGTCGACCTTCTCTTGGACCCCGCCTCCTCTCCTGATCTTGCATCCCATTTCGATTCCTCCCTTCGAAAACTTCTAGACACCCATGCCCTTGTCACCACCTGTTCCATACCCAACCGACTCCCCTCCCCCTGGCTCACTGACGACATAGCTGAGGCCAAGCGCGAGCGTCGACAAGCGGAACGCTGCTGGCGCTCATCTGACCTCACCGTTCACAGAGAGATCTTCCAAACCACCAGATCCAAAGTCTGCAGAATGATCTCCGACTCCAAACGCAAACACCTTCAAAACAAAATCCTGGAATCCACTTCTTCCAAAACCCTCTACGCTACCATGAACACACTCCTAGGCACTTCTAAAGACTCTCCTCTTCCCAACACACACAGCAAAGAAGAACTTCCGTCCGCTTTTCCCTCCTATTTCTCCGACAAAATCCAAACTCTGCGCAACACACTCGACACTCTGCCTTCTCCGCCTTGCCTTCCTGACCCCCCCTTTTCCGGCACTCCCCTCTCGTCCTTCCGCCCCGTCTCTCAGGATGAAGTCCTCAAGACCATAAAGTCCATGCCTTTCAAAACCTGCGAACTAGACCCCCTCCCAGCTTCCCTCTACCGGGACGCCTCTCAAAACTTTTGCCCTTCATTACCGACATCATCAACACATCTCTAGAGAATGGCTCCGTCCCCGATATCTTCAAGTCCGCCATCGTCCGTCCTCTCCTCAAAAAACACAACCTCGACCCAAACGAACTCAAGAACTACCGCCCAGTCTCCAATCTCTCTTTCCTGTCCAAGCTTCTTGAGAAGGTTGTCCTCAACCAACTCAACCTCCACCTCGCCGACAACAACCTCCTCAGTCCCTTCCAGTCTGCCTATCGCAAACATCACAGCACTGAAACAGCCCTTCTACATATCCTTAACGACCTGCTTCTCTCCACTGACTCGGGCAACATCTCCCTTCTTACGCTACTCGATCTCTCTGCCGCCTTCGACACCATAGACCACTCTATCCTCCTCCACCGCCTTCACCACTCCTTTGGCATCACTGACTCTGCTCACTCTTGGTTTCTCTCCTACCTCTCCGACAGACAGCAGTCCGTCACCATCGACGGCGTCTCCTCCAACCCAGTCACGCTCTCCTGCGGCGTTTCACAGGGGTCCGTCCTGGGCCCGGTCCTTTTCACACTCTACACCTCCCCTCTGTCCAACATCATCCAGTCTCACCACATACACCACCACCTCTACGCTGACGACTCACAACTACTAGACAAAGACAAACTCGACAACACTCAGACACTACTGACTCGCACGGCTGACTGCTATGAAGACGTGAAAAACTGGATGACAGCAAACAAGCTCAAACTGAACGACGACAAAACGGAAGCCATGCTGGTAGGCACTCGCCAGAAACTTTCCCAGCTCCCTCCCTCTCTCCACCTTCAACTCGAAAGCACCCCCATCTCCCTCTCTGACTCGGTCAAGAACCTTGGCGTTATCCTCGATTCCTCTCTTTCCATGACCAGCTTCGTCTCCGCCACGGCCCAGGCATGTTATTTCCACCTCCGCCGCATCAGTCAGATCAGAAAATACCTCACTACCGAAGCTGTCACCAAACTCGCTGTCTCTCTCATCTTATCTCGCATCGACTACTGCAACTCTCTCCTTTTCGGCCTTCCTCACTCCACCATTCTCACTCTCTAGCGCGTCCAGAACAATGCTGCCCGCCTCAGAAAGAAAAAATCCGACCACATCACTCCCCTGCTCAAGCTCCTTCACTGGCTCCCCATCCCCCAACGCATCCAATACAAGATTCTGTCTCTCTGCTACAAATCCCTGAACAAATACGCTCCTGCCTATCTCTCCAATTTACTTCACCCCTACACTCCTCCCCGCTCCCTCCGCTCCGCCTCCGACCCTCTCCGCCTCCTCATCCCCCGCACCAAACTCAGCACTTTCGGCCCCCGCTCCTTCTCAGTATACGGTCCATCTACCTGGAACACTCTCCCACTCTCTCTCCGTCAGAAACACTCGCTCTCCTTCTTCCAGTCCGCCCACAAAACTCACCTCTTTCAACAGTTCGAGCACTATATCACCACACTCCCCACCCCAAGCTGACCGTCGTAATATATTTTCACTATTTGTGTTACGTGAGTCATTGTCTAAAGCGTGCTCATGCGTGTGCGAGTTGTGAGTGCGCGCTTAAAGTTATAATTATTATAAGATAAGCGCATTATAAATACCGTAATTATTATTATTATTAATACCACCGTCGTCATCCTCTCATCAAGAGTGTCACAATAATTTATATCTAATTCACGCTGTACTAGCAGCAATGTAATATTAGACCAGCCATTGTGATTCCATGAACACTCCTCTTTTCTTTGTTCGTCCAAAAATGACCCACGACTATCCGAGTGCGAAATTTGATGTGCGATAATATCCTAGTGCGGAAAAGACCTTCGGGCTGAAGTCGGCAGCCGTTCGCCCGCGCACGGCTTTGTGTGTTAATGCACGGCTGTGCCGGCGCGGGCGAACGGCTGCCAACTTCGGCCAGATAACCTTTTCAGCACTGCATGGCAACGTGGATCCATGAGTAAGGGCGGACAATCTGACCTCGTCTCGATGAAAGCGATTGTCGTCCCTAGTATGGGCTGTGAGGACAAGCCCACCAAATGAGGAAGCGTCGACCTTGTGTGCGGCTATTGCCAGGTTGGGGAGGACGGTCAGGAAGTGGTCGTCGGTGGACAGCAGTCCCTCTCGGCCAACGATGTCTATAGCGGACAGCAGTCTGCGTGTACATAATGTGAGCATGTATGCTAGTCCGTAACAAACTGGCGCGCAGGGTCAGCAATAAACAACGATTAAAAAGGACAAACAAACAAACAAACAAACAACAAACAACAAACAAAACAACAAACAAAGAAGCCAACAAATATGTAACTTTGTCCAAAAGCCACAGATTTCGTCTCACGGAACAATACAGTTGTTAAAAACACCGACTTGTAAAACTCCTTAAAGTAATGACACAATGCAGCAGGAAACGGATCGAACGTGATAGTTCAAGGTGGTGCCAAAATACGAAGGTTGGGGGGGGGGGGGGAGCCAAACTAGTTAGTCGCTACCTCTCACCTATTACTGTCCATGCGTCTTCCGCAACTAATGTATAGCCGTTGAAGACACCTTCCAGACTACTTTATAGTTTTAACTCCTTCACTGCCGAGAAACACTGAAAACCATCCAGCTGCAAGAGGCATAAATCCTCATGAACCCCCGCAGTGGTACTAACGTACCGCAGTGGCGGGGGTTCATGAGGCTCTACACCTCCTGCCGTGGCGTGGTGTTCAATATTTCTCCTCAGTCAACGAGTGTAAAGAGAGTAAAATGGAAATGTAAAGCAAGCCTAATTATGCCCAGCAACCAGTTTCTCGGCCAGAAAAGTACACTATTTGCTTTTTATCCTATCTTGATCGGTAGCGTCACCTGAAGGTATGACGTGAAACGTATATCGCACGTCCCACGTCATACCTTCCGTTCGGACTTCAACGATCACGAAAAGATAAATGACGTCTAAAAGGAAGGTCTGACGTGAAAGCGTGAAACATGTATACGACGTTTCACGACATCACAAAAAGATAAATGAAATCTCAACTGAAGGTGTGACGTGAAAGCGTGAAACATGTATACGACGTTTCACGTCATCACGAAACGATAAATGAAATCTCAACTGAAGGTGTGACGTGAAACATGCATGCCACACGTTCCGCGTCATACTTTCAGCTGACACTTCCAGTCACAAAAAGAGAATAGTACATTGTGTACTGGTATTATGTCCTTTTTGAAAAAAAGGGGTTAAACTCGAAATATTATAAACTGTTGTAATTGACTTTCTAAGCGTGTTTCTTACTTCACTGGTTTACTCTCTGCAATAAATACCTGTATCCCATGTTGGCGTCGCTCAGAACTGTGACATTCTCGTCCATGATTTGATTGAGAATCCCCACAGTGTTGTTGACAAACGTCTCGTTGGTGCTTAGAGAAGGAAGCTCCATCTCTACCGAGCCCATCAGCAGCTCAACAGCCAGGGACGCATCTGCAGACAATCATCAGCAAACATGGCCTCGCACAGTTACGATTATGTGTGTTGATCTGTTATCCTGACGTTTGTTGCATGAGTGAGCTTAGACCTGCGCAGCCACTAAGCAAGGTGCTGCGCTGTCGCGGAGCACCTTCCTTACTGGCTGGCGCAGGACTAAGCTCACTCATGCAACTGGCCCCTTAACCTTACGGCCTGGACCCGTGTAGAGTGCAAAATCAGCAGGGGCGGATTGGTAACCTCCCATGGGTGGGTGGGTAGAGGGAGCGGCGACTGAATACTTTTTTTTTTAATCGTTAACTCGTTTAGCCCCGACACACCACAGTAAGATATGAATCGACCATGATAGTTCAAGGGTGGTGCCAGAATAGCTTGGCGCCTACCGGCGCCAAGCTATTCTGGCACCACCCTTGAACTATCATGGTTGACCTGTCTTCTGAACTGTAAGGCAGTCTTCAGAAGGCAGCTCCAAAATTTGGGGATTTCCGGTCTTGGGGCACAAAGTTTTCAAGCCACCTGCTCCATTTAAAGAGTTAATAGTTCACAATAACTCCGTCATAAATATTCATGGTATGTCTTACAATGGAGATGGACAAAATGGCTAACTTAAATTATGCAGTTTGAATGTCGTAAAAGGATATTTTTCTGCTCTTCTTCTCCTTTGTATGCAGGAGAGTATCTTCCGTTACGCTCAACAGGCAGTGAAAACCTCTGATGTGACCGATCAAATACATTGCGAAAAGAAGGGTAGAAACCTCTTAGTCGAGGCAAGACAACAATGATAACCTGTTGTATCGGCTGATTTTAGCAATTAATACTTGTCAAGGAGCAGATCGCTTATAAGTCACCATAATTATGTGTACTGGTCAATGAGTGGCCCTAAGGGCTATAAAAGTTATAAATCGCATATCCCGCTTCACGTACAAGAGACGTTATAAATTATTGGTAGCAGGGGTTTACTACACGGACCCTTGTTGGCTTGAGGGGGTAAAAAAAAATAGCCATTGTACCCCGAAGGCTTGCAGGGTACAAAGGTTACTTTGACCTCCCGAAGGCCTACAAGGGTCTGTGCAGCAAACCTCTGCTACCAATGACGTATTTGTTTTCATTCCTCCGCTAATTTTGTAAAATTAGACAAAGTCGACAAGTTGATCAAACTTTCTGTTATAAATGCATGCCATCAGCAAATTGAAAAACTAATTACTTTGATACAAAAAAAATATAAGCCTCTGGAAGTACATCTACCAACAATGGAGATGAAAATAATTAACATAATTAGGACAAAATGTGTGCTGGTCTGTGATTTTGGACCGTACCGTCAAGAGTCGTAAGGTTCAAAATGTGAGGCCAGCAGACAAACGAAACACAAAACTGAACGTTTCTGAGAGAGAGAGAGAGAGAGAGAGAGAGAGAGAGAGAGAGAGAGAGAGAGAGAGAGAGAGAGAGAGAGAGAGAGAGAGAGAGAGAAAGAAAGAAAGAGAGAGAGAGAGAGAGAGAGAGAGAGAGAGAGAGAGAGAGAGAGAGAGAGAGAGAGAACGAACGAACGAACGAACGAACGAACGAACGAACGAACGAACGAAACTTTATTTCCCAAGGATTGAGATATTAGGCGCGCAGGCCTTTCTTGCAATCTGTCCTTGCTAAGCTACTTAAAAAATAAAAGGAACATAAACCAAACAACAAAAACTAACTAAATATAAACGTCACACACACACACACACACACACACACACACACACATATACATGTACACGTGCACATGCGCACTTTTGTACATACACATTCACACGTACGTGCACACATATCTAACATTTAAGTAGGTAGGATATTTTGTGTACTATCAATAAACAAGTTGGAAAACAGAACAAAAGATGGGAAGCAGAAAAAAATAGAGAAAAGTGAGAACATGAAGCGTATCATGTCTAGAAACAAACAAGAAGGAAGGATCAGCATTTCGTTGATTTACGAGTAGAAAGGTAATCATGTACTCTACTTTAAAACAGAGAGAGAGGGACGTGGTTTGTTGAATAGTGGGAGGAAGCGAGGTCCATAAAAGAGCACCTGAATAAGACATGCTAGATTTGAACAGGTCTATACGGGGCCTTTTTATAGAGAGACTGTTCCTGGAGGTGCTGTATTTCTTTTCAGTTGGCGAAAAAAGCCTAGATATGTAAGGTGGAGCTTTGTCGTTAAGAATTGTGTCCATCAGTACACATTTGTATAGTGCGAGGTGCTTAACCAGAGGGAGAAGTCCGATGGCCTGCAGCTTGGCATCAGTGGATAAAGACGGATCAGGTAGGATAAGCTTAGCAGCGCGCTTGAATAGTGAGTTTATCTTCTTGAAGTGATTTTCACTGCAGCCATTCTATATTGTTGAGGCATAATCAATGTGTGGTTTAATGTAGGCATTAAAAATAGTTTGTGTGTCTTAAGGTCAATGATCGTTTTAAGTTTGGAAAGTAGAAACAACTTTTTGGACCAATTTTTTCTCATATAGATTAGGTGGTTTTGCCAGCTTAGATCATCATCTATTATTACTCTAAGCAGGCAGTGTTGACCGACCTGCTCAACTGGGATGGAGTCAAAAGAAGAGGTTGAGTGATGGAGGTTGGAACTGATGTTTCTGGCGGGTTGTGATAAACATGCCTTTTGTTTTTGTGGGATTTACAAGCATGCGATTTTCATTATACCATCGTGAGACTTCATCAAGACTCTCTTGAAGATTATTTGCAATTTCAGGCACAGTTTTACCAGCAGAATGTAATGTTGGATCGTCGGCAAACATGTCACACTCAGCCTCAGTATACGTTACACGTAACTGTAGATCGTTAATGAAGATACAGAACAGTAGTGGGCCTAAAATAGACCCCTGAGGCACTCCATACTCGACAAACGAAAGAGCCGACGGGCTCTTATTGTTAAAGTAAGTGGCAAGCTTTTTTAATAAGATGGTATGATCGATAAGGTCGAACGCTTTCCTTTGATCCAAGAAGACAGCACCAGCCATTTTATTCTCATTTATGCTGTTGACCCACGAATTCACTATTCGTGCGAGTGCAGTGTGGCATGAATGCTTGGGACGAAAACTTGACTGGTAAGGACATAATAGGGACCTTTCTTCAAGAAATTCCAGAAGATGTTTGTGAACATGATTTTCCAGAGGTTTCGAGAGAACTGATAAAAGAGAAATGGGGCAAAAGTTATTAATTTCTGAGAAATCTTTTGCTTTAGTAACAGGCACTATTTTTGATTTTTTGAAAGGTACAGGGAAGACATTTGTGTATACACAGGTTATAAATGTATGTAAGAGGTTCCACCATGTAAGGGTGCGAAAAGTCAATGATAGGATTGATACCATCACTGCCCGAAGATGTTTCTTTTTTAGGATGGAAACGTATTTGCCTACCTCGTGTACAGCAATATCAGGGATGACGAAAATATCATCTGAGGACAATCTTTGCTTACAGAACTTTGTTAGCTTCTCTGGAGTAGAATATATCGACTGATCGCGATTGTGAGAACTGAGTAAGTCTTTGGGGGCTGATAGAAAGTGGTTATTAAACTCCTCAGCGGAAAGGTTTTCTGGAATGGTATTGGACTGTTTACGCTTGTTGTTGGTAAGCGTTTTAAGTGCTGACCAGATGGAGGAATGGTTTCTAGTAGGAGTTTGAACAAGTTGCTTCAACCCAAAAAGAGTTGCTGTGGAAGGTGAGCTGTGTTCACGGTAGCAGTTGGAGACTTCGAAGCTCTCCAACATTAATTGCTTTTTTTGTCTTTCTGTGCCACTCATTACATGGGAGTTATCTACTAAAAGAGAGGCTGTCTTACGACGAACCCAGTGATATATTTTTTGTATGTCTCTGTGACGGTTTTGCTATTATAACTGCGGATTTCAGTTTTCTGCGAGTGTTCAGCGAGTGTTGACTCCATGCTCTGTGTAGTGAGACACGGTGTACTGTAGTTCAGAACAGTCAAGCATGTAGTGAACCCACCTTCCAAAGCTATGGTCGTGCTGACTCTTTCTGATCGACGGATCGGACGTGTTTTTTCTCTCTAATGATCAGACTTATAAATCTCGCGTCGATTGGATACACTTTATCATGCTGGCTGTGATTGTCTGGATTCCATCGTTCTTGTGTCAGTGCTGTCACCTGTCTGCTGTGTCAACTGCCAAATGTCAGTGACGTGACATATACTGTGTGTCAGACAGGTATTAGTGTACTGCTGGTTTGGACGACAGGGCGGGGGTGGACTACAAACTGTTTTTGCTGATAGCGGTGACTGGCGACTCTCCAACATGCAACTAATCAACAACAATAACACGAAAAATGGTGCGAAACGTAAAGAGACGTAAGAAACAAAGTGACTCCTCACTAGACACTAGCACAAACAAAGACACAACTTTTGTGGTGGAAAAAAACATCAGTGACGAGATGTCAGAGGAAAGTATACAAGCTATACTTACAAAGATCAACGAATCAAAGACACAGACAGTGAGTGAGTTGAAGGTGGCTCTTAGAAAAGCTGAGGCAGATATGAAACAGGAGCTAGAGATGATAAACTCGAGTTTGATGGACTTAAAGACTGATAACGATCAGTTGCGCAAGTTAGTGGAAAACTACGAAACACGCCAAAAAGAGTTAGAGGAAGAGGTCGCTCGTTTGAAAAGCGTTGTTCAGATTCAAGACGTGCGCATCAATCAGCAGGAGCAATACTCTCGCCGCAATAACATCCGAATTTTTGGTTTGAGAGAAGAGAAGCGGAACGAAAGTTCACGAGATTCAGCTGTGACAGTCATCAGAGTGTGCAGGGACAAACTAGGGGTGACAGTCACAGACTCGGACATCGACATCGCACACAGACTCGGGGGCAGGACTGAGGGAAGACACCGCCCTGTCATAGTGCGATTTGTGAGGCGGGAGGTCCGAAACCTGATTCTCTCACAAAGACGAAAACTCAAAGGCAAAGGAATCGTCATCACGGACGACCTCACTCCACGCAACCAAAAACTGCTCAGGGAAATGAGGGACATAGTGGGGGAGCGATCAGCTTGGTCGTCAGAAGTAAAAGTGTTTATAAAGATAAACAACAAAGTGACTAAAGTGGACGTCGACACTAACGCTGATGACGTCTATGCTTTAATGAACGGTACGCCAGCACACCGAGCGGACATCAGCGTAGAAGCCTCGCGACTGCCAGTGTCTTCGACTCCCCACGACCCGCGCTTGAGAGGTGCTGGACGAGGTAGAGCCAGGCTGTCGCCGGTTACCTTGTCCTACGCGGCGGCCGCGGCGAGACCGCCGAGACCTGGTGCCAGCGAAGACGACAAATCCCCCAGGTCTCGTCACTTCCCGCTCAACCCCAGCGTGTGTGTCAGAGTAGACGAACCCATCGAGGTGCTGCCCCCCTAAGTCTGTCGAGCGGGCTGTCCCTTTCACTTCCATTGCTGAATGGTTCATGTGCAGCCTGCGAGGGGTTGGACGTCCCTGACGGCTCGATGGTGGTGTTTGGTTGCTATGTCTCTCCCCCGAGAGGCATGCGGCCATGGCGCCATCGTTGGGTTGTCACGGTCGGGCCAGCCTTTCGGCTCTGCGATGGACGTGAAGGGGGTATGGGCTGCACCCGGGTAGAGTTAGCAGAAGAGTCAAGCGAGGTACTAACCTCGGTTGTGTGGCCTATTTCCAAGTCTTGTGTGGTCTATTTCTAAGTCTATAATGTGGCCTATCTTTTTCGCACCCGGTGCAAGACGGACCATGTACAGCCTGTGAGAGATGGAATGTCCCTGCCGGCTCGGCGGAGGTGTCTGGTTGGTATGTCTCTCTCCGGGGAGGCATGCGGCCTGGGCACTATGATTGAGCTGTCACGGTCGAACCAGCTCTTGGGCGTGGCGCTGGAGGCGAAAGGGCTATAGGCCATATACACGTAGCGTGACCAATGTGAAGATCTACTCCAGGTGTATGTGGCTTCTGTGGCATACTCATATTAAAACAATCAGACCAACGTTTTTTTTTTGTGTGTATATATCACAGCGCAACAGAAAATATTAATGAATAGGAAACCTGGACCAAACATTGGAAACAGTGCAGTGGTGAGATGCCAGAGGACATTCATAATAACAAGAAGAAAAACACTGTTCCGTAGATTTCAAGTAAGTTACAATAATGAATCACAGAATCAGAATAAACACGGAACAAGCAATTGACAGTGCATGCGCACGGTGAATCGCACACAGACAAAATACACGCAAGTGTATTTTCTGTATTTGTGTTACATGTATTTATACACTGACGTATAGACCTGTCCAGATGTGGCGTGGGGGGCGGGGTGTCCGTCTCTGTGACGAGCGAGACTTTCAAGCCAGTGAAGGTCTTGCTCCTCTTGGGGGACGGACACGGAGGCTTTTGCCAAATCGGGACAAACATGTTGAATGTGAGGGGTCGTATGTGTGTACTACATAACACTGCAATACGCCTAGGATTTTTCAGAGGGGTGTTTAAGCGCGGGCGTGGCCCGGGGGCGGCGGGCCTGGTTTGGGTCGGGGCCAGAGGTCGTGGTCTACTGTTGTGACCGGCCTCTGCCTAATACCGGGCTCTTCCTTTCGGTCACGCTTATGCATTCTACATGTTTACCTCATGCCTTACCTCTCTCACTTCCAGTGCCGAGCCTATGCCTAGACACTGTATAGTATAACATGTGAGAGGTGGAGCGACTCTGACGGCTCGGTAGTGTTGCCTGGGTGGCTTGGTGCCCCTCGGACAGTACCGCCGGGTCGTTACGCTTGAGCCAGCCCTCACGCTTGGCGCTGGATGGAGAAGGGGTTATAGGCAACACACACCTTGCACAAGATACATTTGCTGTTCATGTCCATGTGTAAATTTAAACTCTAAAACCACCCTTCGGTCAGTATACACATGCCTAACTTGCTGAAGACAAGGATTTCGGCAAGGTTTTCCTAGGGTAACTAGCCACTTTAGATATAACACGCCTGCGATCGTTCAGTAGACACGTCTGTATAGGAACAGACTATTATAATACCTTTATCTGAACTGCATGTATTATGTACATTTTCCGTGCAACCGAAATGGAATGAACAAAATTATGATTATAGCTTTTTCATTTTGAATGAACATGACTATTGGGTAAAGGCAATGTGTTCAAAGTGTTGCCGGTTGTAGGAACGGACTATAACATCAGGGCTACTTGATACTAACTACATACACGTATAAAATTATTTGTATCAGTACTTATGTCTACCCTTTCCAAATCAGCGATCCAGGCCCACGGAGTAGGATGTACTGCGTTTGCACTCTTGCTAATGATCTCCTTCTGATGTTTGAGTTTGGTCAAAATAGACTATTAGTAAACATAGTCCAATGGAGATGAATCAACGAACATAGCCTGTGGATCAATGATGGTTAACTATTGGAAGCATGTGTACACTGATTTTTCTTTTCCTTTTTTCCATAACTTAAAAAAAAATGAAGAATGCACTATAGAACTGTTTGCATAGTTTAGTGTGGAGCCATGGCTTACAGTGTGGGTGTGGGTGTGTGTGTGTGTGTGTGTGTGTGGGTGTGTGTGTGTGTGTGTGTGTGCGTGTGTGTGTGTGTGTGTGGGTGTGTGTGTGTGTGTGTGTGTGTGTGTGTGTGTGTGTGTGTGTGTGTGTGTGTGTGTGTGTGCGACATATATTTCGCGGATGCCATCCGTAGTAAGAAGAGACTATACCCTTATCCACAGCCTGACTTCCTCAAGTACACAGGTTTCGCTATTTGCACGTGCCACTGTGACAATGGCTGGTACAGGCTCTGAGGCGTTGACTCTAATTGTATGTGCATTTACTTTTGTAGGATCAGACTATACTTTGACTTACCTGACTCGGTGTACGCTTTTTCTTCTCGGGTGCGCATGCCGACCCGGCAGCCATGTGAGTGAAATAAGGTCAGTGCTCGATCCACGAGCGCTATTTTTTTATATTTTATTTATTTCTTTTTTTTTTCTTTTTTCTGCCATTGTATAATACGAGTTATGGCTCTTGTCCTCACGCAGTATGTAAATCTTATCTTTGTGTCGTACATCGGGGGGGGGGGGGGGGGGGGGGTAGGGTCTATTTTATTTAATTTATATATATATATATATATATATATATATATATATATATATATATATATATATATATATATATATATATATATATATATATATATATATATATATATATATATATATATGTTTTTTTATTTTACTTTTTTTTTTTTTTTTAAATTTATTTATTTATTTATTTTATTTATTATTATTATTATTTTTATTTACCTTTTTTTTATTTTCCCCGCCCTCTTTATCGGTTTCCAAAACAGCGGTGTAATAATTCTGGAAAGCTCTGTTACCTCTGCTTTCTCTTCATATACTTAGACATCTGTCACCTATACTACCCCCAACCCCCCTCCCCCCCCCAACCCCCCTCCCCCCCCAACCGCCCCCCCCCCAACCCCCCTCCTCCCACCTCTTCCCCCGCTCCCACCCTTCTCCACCCGTATTCAGGTATTCAGGTTTAAACAGGCTGCATTTTGTATTGTAACATAATTTATTTAGGATATTAGGTCAGCACGACCTAGCCGATTTTTGATTAGTTCTTGTCTCGTGAAGTATGTGTTGCTGTATATTCTGTTATATATTTGTACTATGTTTGAAATTCATGTTCCTCTTTTCTCTGTGTCTCTTTTTTTCTCTTTTTTCTTGTCTGTCCTTCCTTCTCTCTGTATGCTTGATGAGCACGATGGGTTTGGATACAAGACGGACTTGTAACCTTATAGACATGAAAAAAATACTGTACCCAGTGAGCCTTTTATGCATGCATTTATTTGTCTGGTCCGGGTGCAAACTCACATGTATTTTCGTTCATATGTTGCCTTTTAGTATTGTAATCTTTGGCGTGTATCCGCCTGCAGGTCTTTTGTGTTATGCGTGGCCACCTTTTCAATTACGAGATGCTATGATAACTGTGAGATTGACTATTATTATGAGTCATATTTGCCTTGTAAATGACTTGAATGGCTAAGTCAAGCTCGCTGAAAATATTTTCATTCAATTGTAACGGGCTATCTGATTTTAGGAAACGGCGTGATATTTTTGATCACCTTCGAAAGAAAAACGCAAGTATTTACTTCTTACAAGAAACACACCTGAAAGTTCACCTAGAAAACACCATAAGAAGTCAGTGGGGTTATGAATGTTGGCTCAGCGGTAACGAGTCAAACAGTAAGGGCGTAGCTATTTTGTTTAGCAATAATTTTGAATATAAGGTTCACAATATAATTCGGGATGATGGTGGTTGTTTTATTATTATGGATATCGACATAGCCGGAAAACGTTGTACTCTTGCTAACGTATATGGCCCTAGCGGTTGCGACTCACCGTCTTTTTTCCAAAAGCTGTGCGATCATGTAACGAACATGGATAATGAAAACATTATTATGGGTGGTGACTGGAATGTCATCCTTAACCCAACCATGGATTCCTTTTGTTATAGAGGTATACATCGCCCGAGGGCGAGAAAACAAATTGTGGAATTGATGTCAGTTCTTGAACTGGTGGACATATGGAGAGAATTAAACCCTGACAAGAGGGAATATACATGGAGAAGGTTTAATTCCACACAGAGGGGTAGACTAGATTATTTTTTGGTGTCAGACGTTTTTTTGCCAAAACTCAAAAAAGTGGATATAGGTATAAGCTACAGATCTGACCATTCTTTGATCTCTATGGAGCTGATGACCGATGAAGTTAGAAGAAAAGCACGCTCCTATTGGAAATTCAAAAACTGTCTATTAAAAGACAAAGTCTACGCTGATTCCGTAAAAAAGGTTTTGGTGGACCTTAAAAAACAATACGGGGCACTTGTCAATAATTTCGACAATGTACATACAATTAACAACGAGGATTTTCAATTAACCGTCGATGACAGTTTGTTCTTTGAAATGATACTTATGGAGATCAGGGGGAAAAGTATCTCGTATGCCTCATTCAAGAAAAAAGAAGAAGACAAACAAGAAAAGAGATTAGAAAGTGAAATTTACAAGTTAGAAAAGAATCTAAGTGATGTTAATTCCCAAGGTCTCCAGACATTAAAAGAAGAACTGCAAACTATTAGAAATAAGAAAATTGACCGCATGATAGTTCGTTCGAGAGCCAGATGGATATGTGAGGGTGAGAGAGCAACGAGATACTTTTGTAATCTTGAGAAACGACACTACACACATAATGCAATGAACTGTATTGAGAACGACAACGGTGAATTAATTTTTGATCCTGAGCAAATAATTGAAGATAAAAAGTGTTTTTATGAAACATTGTATAAACCTAATAAGGTGCTAGATGTTGACTTGCCATCTATTGTTACTGCTCCACGTTTATCACAGGACGAGAGCGATGGCATTGAAGGTCCTATATTAGCCAGAGAAGCCCTGTACATTTTAAGAAACACGAAGCATAATAAAAGTCCAGGCTCAGATGGCTTTACTAACGAATTTTATAAATTTTTCTGGAATGATATCGGTGTGTTTTTGGTTAGATCTATTAACCATGCTTTTGAAGTAGGGCACATGTCAATAACCCAAAGGCAGGGTATAATAACATGTATACCCAAGGAAGGTAAGGATAAAAAATACATTAAAAACTGGAGACCAATAACATTACTAAATACGTCATATAAGATTGCTTCTGCCTGCATAGCGGAACGATTGAAGTCTGTCCTTCCTGGCCTCATACATGATGATCAAAAAGGCTTCCTAAAAGGACGTTATATTGGAGAGAATATCAGATTATTATACGATGTGCTAGTAGCAACAGAGAAACATCGTATCCCGGGCCTTCTTCTTCTGATAGACTTTGAGAAGGCCTTCGATAGTGTGTCGTGGTCATTTATTGCTAAAGCACTAGATTTATTCAATTTCGGTCCCAGTATCAAACACTGGATTAAAACATTTTACACAGATATCAGTGCTTGTGTCTCCTTAAATGGACGATACTCTAAATGGTTCAATGTAGGCAGAGGAGTCAGGCAAGGGGACCCCGCATCGCCATACTTGTACCTAATTGTGGCAGAAGTTCTGTCCATTATGATTAGACAAAATGAGAATATTAAAGGTATCAATATTGGAAATATCAATATTCTGTTGTCCCAGTTTGTAGACGACACCACTTTGTATTTGGATGACGATGAAAAGTCCTTTTGTGAATGCATAGAAACCCTTGAAAGGTTTGCTGTTATTTCAGGGCTGAAAATAAACTATGACAAAACGCATGTTTTATGGGTTGGGTCAAGGAAAAAATCAAATAAACGGTTTATGCGAAATTTGAATTTATCGTAGAACCCAAGTATATTTACAGTCTTGGGAGTAAAATTCTCTACTAATACTGAAGATATTGTGAAAATAAACTACGAAAATAAATTAATAGAAATTAGGAAGATTATTTCAGTCTGGTCCAGAAGGGACCTGACACCTTGGAAAAGTAACTGTTATAAAAACCCTTGCATTGTCCAAAATTGTACACTTATTTCTTAATATTCCGGATCCAGCAGACACTTTTCTGATGGAAGTAAATAAATTATTTTTCTCGTTCCTGTGGAACAATAAAAGGGAAAAGTTAACAAATCTCAAGCTTGTTCCTCTTTTGAGCAAGGTGGTTTGAAAATGGTGGATATTTACTCATTCCTCTCATCTATGAAGGTGAGCTGGCTGAGAAGACTGTACTGTAATGACTCTCTTGTGAAAACGATTTTGTTCTCGTCATATCCTAGGTTTGTAAACATTTTTCAGCTCGGAGGGGAGTTTGCTAATATACTGATGTTAAAGTGTGCAGACAACAAGTTTTGGTTTGATGTTCTCAGACATTATAAAAAAGTGTGCAATAAGTGTACGATAGAGTGTTTTAGTGATTTTGCAAATGAATGTATTCATTATAATGTACATATTGTGCTTGATAGAAAAATTGTACATGTCCCCGAATGGGTATGCAATGGGATCTTTCAGGTTAGAGATCTTATGGATAATTACGGAAACTTTTTAAGTTTTGAAGACTTCAAGGTAAAATATCCTGATATAAGCACACACTTTCTGACGTATGCTGGAATTATTAGAGCAATTAGAGAATACAAAAAAAAGTGTCAACATAGACGCAGATAGTTCAATAGTCATCTCGGACACTTGTGCTTGGAAAGTTATCCGCCAAGGGTGCAAGATTACTTATCAACGGCTGACCAAACTAAGATCAAATCCCATCTGCGTAAAAAAATGGAGCAAGCACTTTAAAACTCATTTAGAGTGGGAGAAAATATTCTGTACGGCTATAAAAACTACTTCTGATCCTCAGCTACGCTGGTTTCAGTACAGACTTATCCACCGAATGCTTCCAACGAAAAGATATCTTTTTTTGAGAAAATTGTCAGATTCATCTGTCTGTACCTTTTGTGGAAGTGAGGAAGAAACCTTAACACACCTCTTCTGGAACTGTGGGCATGTCCAGTCCTTCTGGACAGATCTAATCGACTGGTTAAAAGATACATATAATCACTTTCCCACTCTCTCCCTGTCTGAGATATTTGTACTTTTTGGTAGACAGCAAAATATTGTCACAGATAAGGTGTTTGACCTTATTCTCTTATTGGCAAAATTTCACATATACAAATCAAGACTGCAAAATATTTTTCCAAATATTGTGCATTTTAAGCAGATGCTTAAATACCGCTATTCTGTAGAAAAACATACATACGTAATGAAAGGTAAATTAGATATATTATTATTTAATCGTCATTGGTCTCTGTATTCCGAAATTACCTCGTAATTGTATTACTTTATCACTGCGTTTCTTCTCTCTCTCTCTCTCTCTCTCTCTCTCTCTCTCTCTCTCTCTCTCTCTCTCTCTCTCTCTCTCTCTCTGTCTCTCTCTGTCTCTGTCTCTCTCTCTCTCTCTCTCTCTCTCTCTCTCTCTCTCTCTCTCTCTCTCTCTCTCTCATCTCTTATACTCAGTATATTGTAGACTGTAGATTATAAGTATTAAGGTTGAAAGTTATGTGTAGTATATTGTATTGGATCTGTAACTCTGCAAGTTGTAACTTTGGTTGTGTTACGTGTATGTGTGTGTGTGTGTTATGCAAATAAAAAATAAAAAAAAAAAGAGTTGCTGTCGATTGCCACGTGGAATTTGTTTTCAGTAAGTCAATGTTAAAATCACCTAAAAGCAGTACATCTTTGTCAGTGTCATTCACTTTATCCATCATCTGCACAAAGTCAACATACCACTCGACAGTGGACGATGGATTTCTATATACATAACCCATTATAATTGGCGATGAGTTATTCTTTTTTTACTTCTAGCCATACACACTCGATCTCAGTTGACTCCAGATCATCACGTCATCAGAGAGAGAGAGATATGATGATGATGAACCTTTATTTTTCAAGGGTAAAAAGTTTTGACAGAAAACAAATCGTCATTTTACAAACTTGCTGTTGCTAACATCTACATCATAAAAAGGGGAAACTATAAAAAATATATATTTACATACAAAACCCAATAGCATCATTATATACAGAAAAAAATAATAACACTCATCACACAAACATGCACACACGCACGCACGCGCACCAACAAACACGAGCACAAAACACACACGCAGACAAACACACACACGCACACACATAAAACCATCTGTATACATCTGAAATACATGAGGTACAGGAGATATTACAGTATCTGAGAGAAGTACTAAGTTTGACTCATCAGGCAATCAGAAAGTTTTGTTTTAAACCTTCCTGGTGAGGTAATAATTTTCAAATGTACAGGGATAGAATTCTAAGCAAACGGACCAGAGAATGACATACTAGTTTTAAAAAGGTCAAATCTTGGCAGTGGTAAGGGTAAGGTATTGTTTCTTGAGATCTGTTCACGTTCTTGGTGAGATATAAATTTAGTGATTAGACAGCAGCAGCAACATTCACATGAATGGCCAAAAGCTAGAAGAGGTCAATAGCTTCAAGTACTTGGGAGCCACCCTGTCCAAAGACGGTAGTTGCATAGCAGAGATCCGTATCAGGATAGGTACAGCAACATCCGCAATGGCCAGGCTGGACAGGATATGGCGAAGTAACTCCATCAGCTTCACCATCAAGTACAGGCTTTACAAGTCCCTCATAGTGTCTATTCTACTCTACGGCTGTGAGACTTGGACACTGCTTGCAGACTCAGAAAAGAAAATCCAGGCCTTTGAGAACAAGTGCCTGAGGAAGTTGCTCCGCATCTCGTACCGCGAGCACAAGACCCACGAATATGTACGGAGCATCGTCACTTCCCTGGTGGGCCCACATGAACCCCTTCTGGCAACCGTGAAACGGCGCAAGCTTGCTTGGTTTGGCCACGTGACCCGACACAACACCTTGTCCAAGACTATCCTCCAAGGCACTCTCGAAGGAAGTCGTCGGCGAGGTCGTCAGAGAAAGAGTTGGGTCGCAAACATAAAAGAATGGACCGAACTCGAGATGTCAGACTTGCTTGCCACCGCCCAAAATAGAACTCAGTGGAGAGCACTGTCTGTTGCTGCTGCCTTTCAGTCCCCCCAACGCCCAGTTCGGGCAAGGGACTGATGATGATGATGATGATGACTGGGGTGTTATATTATTCAGTATCTTATGCATAAATACGTATTTGTTTAAAGTAAGTTGCTGACGCAGACCGAGAATGTTTAAATGTTTGGGGATGGGGCGTCTATCTATCATTTTTACAGCTCTCTTGTTTATGGAGTTTAACCTCTTCATGTGGACATCACTGCAGCCGTCCCACACTGTGGAGACATTATCAACGTGGGACTTTATATGAGCATGAAAAAACAATTTACGGGTATTTGTATCCATTACATGTCTAAGCTGGGACAATAAGAAAGTGTTTTTAGCAATGGTCTTACAAACAGCATTTATATGGGTCTCCCAGCACAGTTGTTCATCAACATGTATTCCTAAGAATTTACGCTCAGTGACTTGTTCAACAGGTTCAGCGTTTAATTGTAATTGTAATGACTGTAGTCGGCGTTGATGTTTTTGTCGCGTGGCGATTAAGATACTCTTTGTTTTAGCTAGGTGAAGAACCATATGGTTCTGTCTACACCATTCAGATACTTCATTGAGACTGCATTGTAAACTATGGCTAATATCTGTCGTTCTTTTACCAGAAAGACTCGTATCGTTAGCAAATAGATTACATATAACGTCAGAATTAGTGATATGCAAAGGTAGATCATTGATAAATAGTATGAATAAAAGAGGTCCCAAAATAGACGCCGTATTTTACATTTCCTTGCTTAGAGTATCTTCCATGGGAGTACACTATTTGTTTTCTGTCTTCGAGATATGATCGGAAGAATGCTATAGCGGTTGCGTTCATGCGATAAACTGTTAGCTTATTTAGGAGAATGACATGGTTCACAAGGTCAAACGCCCTTTTAAGGTCTAAGAAAACTGCTCCTGACATCAAACTTTTATTGATTGATTCCAGCCAGCTGTCTACAATATGTGTCAGTGCTGACTGACAAGAATGTTTCGGTCTAAAACCAGACTGGTGAATATTAAGTAATTTACCTTTTTCGAGAAAATCAAGGAGATGTTTTTGAATGTGCTTTTCAAGGGGTTTTGACAAAGCTGACAGAAGGGTTTAATGATTGATTGTACATTGCTTAACGTCCCGACAGCAACAAGACTTTCTCAGGACGTGCCTGCACTGCTTGTGAAATAAAACTACACAGAACATTGAATGTATGTTGCCAGCCGGTCCAATACGTTAAATAAACCTACGACATAGGGCCTAAATAAAGCTAAGACCATTTAGCAACACACATCCAATATCAAGAGCTACAGGCAGCGCAGACAGTAGGGAGAGTTTTAAAAAGGAAAATACAGGTGAATGAACCAATGGTAAACAGAAACACATGCCCCAGAATAGAGGGAGAAACCCAACCTGTGGGGCTGACCAGGGTGACCCTGGGAACTAAAAAGTAGTTAATCCCACCCAAGTCCTCCAGGGCAAACCCGGGTGGGGGCTGACAGAAGGGAGATTGGACGATAATTATTGATATCTTCAAGATCTTTAGATTTTAAGATTGGGATTTCCTTTGCTTCTTTAAGAACGGTTGGAAATGTACTTTGCTTTATGCAGAGGTTGAAAATATATGTTAGTGATTCTACTGTATACGGTAATGAGATTTTGAGGCTTTCATTATCAATACCATCAGTGCCAGCAGACCTTTTGTTCGGCATGCTAGAGATAAATCTGCCGACTTCCGCAGCTGTAATAATATTAGGGATGAAAGTATTTGATTTTTTTTTTCTTCTAAAGTGTTCTCTGAGAGAACTCGGCACTTCACACGGTTTACTGTTATTTGCAGCTGACAATGCCAGTATTTCGGCTGTCGTTAAAAAATGGTTATTTAATAAAATCAGCTGACATATAAGATGGGATTTCGGGTGCTGATTTACCCTTCGTTATGACGTTCAGAGCTTTCCAAACAGATCCCTTGTCCTTTTTCTCGAATCATTTGTTGGAAAAAAGACTTCTTAAACGCTCTAACTAAATATTTGACACGATTGTGTTTTTTTTTTTTTTGTATTCTTCGTAGTTTTGCTATTTTGTAAGTTTGTCTCTAAATGACATGGCCTGCTTGATATCCGCTGTTAACCAGGGTGGTATGGTGGAATATTTAACTCGTTTTTCACGTATTGGCGCATGTTTATTGAGGACACTGAGAAACAGATCCATCCAGCACGACAAGGCACTGTCAAGAGATTGGTGATCATAAACCTCAGTAAACGGAGCATTGTGCAGGTCCCACAAAAATTAGTCTTTATTAAAGTGTTTAAAGAAGCGATATTTTATAGTTTTATGTCTTTTAGTTTTTTGCTTGTCTAGTTTCATGGAGACGTTACAACATACTGGGTTATGATCGCTGACAGCTAAGGAGGGAACCTGCACATTTGATATTTTATCGTCATTTGTCACGTAAATGTGATCAATTAAGGTTGAAGATGTAGATGTGGTTCTAGTGGGGTTTTTAACTAGTTGTTTTAAACCGAATAAGGCTGTTGTTGATGCCCATGCAGCATGGTACCCTTTGGGCTCAAGTAGGTCAATGTTAAAGTCGCCCAGAAGAACAATGTTATCTTTACTTTGATTAACTTTATCCATCATTTCTACGAAGTCATCATACCAGTCCCAGCTGGCTGCTGGATTTCTATAAATAAAGCCAATCAGGACTGGCGGGATTTAGATGTTTTCACCTCGACCCATAAACTTTCAAATTCGGCTGACTCTAGATCCTGTCGTCGTTTAACGTTACTAATTATCGAATCATGTATATATACTGCAAGTCAAGTGTGCTGGGGACTTGAGGCATCTCTGCGGAATACTGAGAAGTTTGGGACTGAGATGGAGTTATCCCTGATAGTGCTTTTGAGCCTCGACTCGGATACACCAAAAACATGAAAATGTGTGGGCGTGTCCAAGAACACAGACAAATCTGGCACCTTATTAACTAAATGGTAAATGTTGAGGTGGCCAATTCTCAACTCATCAGTTCGTTGTGGGGCAGTTTTTACATTATATTTTGGCATGTCGGTAACAGAACAAACGTAGCATTAATATTTAAAAAAATAAAATAATGTCAATGTGTATAAATGAATAAGAAAGCGATAATTAAACGTAGGAAAACAACAGCAATAACAAAAAAGCAAAATTAAAATGTGTTTGACTCTCTTGGTCAGAGTCCAGCTGCGAGTTCGACTTTCTTGGTAATGTCAGATACAAAATAAAAGGCTCGACCGCTATGTAGAAAGAATCAGAAAATAAAGAAACACTTCCAAGCGCACCTAGGTACGCTCGCCCGAAGCTGCAGTTCCTAACTGCTAATAAAATAATAATCGCACATACAAAAAAACGGACTTCTATAAATTAAAACAAAACAAAATACGACTTTGAAATCAAACACAGCTAACTACGGACAAAACAAAACCTAAGTCATTAAAGTCGAAAATGTAATTCTAGATTAAAAAAAAAAAAGCTCAATTCAACTTGACTCGATGATTGTCACAAAAAGATGCACGAAACACGCACAATGGAACTTTGACAAGGCTGCGAGAAAACTACTAAAAAACAAAAACAAAAACTGACTGAAATACACGCTGTCAAATAAGAAGGGTGTGTCCTATGACTGTCTAACACAAGCTGTCAATCTAGGGACGGGTGTCTCCCTAGGTGAGAGAGAGAGAGAGAGAGAGAGAGAGAGAGAGAGAGAGAGAGAGAGAGAGAGAGAGAGAGAGAGAGAGAGACTGAGAGAAAGAGAGAGAGAGAGAGAGAGAGAGAGAGAGAGAGAGAGAGAGACAGACAGACAGACAGACAGACAGACAGACAGAGACAGAGAGAGACATACAGAGACAGAGACAGAGATAGAGACAGAGAGAGACACAGTGAGACAGAGAGACACAGTGAGAGAGAGAGAGAGAGAGAGAGAGAGAGAGAGAGAGAGAGAGAGAGAGAGAGAGAGAGAGAGAGAGAGAGACAGAGACAGAGACAGAGACAGAGATGATGATGAAACTTTATTTATCAACGGTAAATAGTTTTGATAGAAACAAATCGTCATTTTACAAACTTGCCGTTGCTAACATCTACAACATAAAATAGGTTAAAATAATAATAAAAAATAATAAAGACATTATATTTACGAACACTGTTTCATGCAACAATAAAAAAAGAAACCAAATAATAAACAAAAAGTATATACACAAAATAATAATAACACTCAACATTTATCTTATACCACGCACGCACACACACACACACACACACACACACACACACACACACACACACACACACACACACACACAAAGAGAGAGGGGGAGAGAGAGAGAGAGAGAGAGAGAGAGAGAGAGAGAGAGAGAGAGAGAGAGAGAGAGAGAGAGAGAGAGAGAGAGAGAGAGAGAGAGAGAGAGAGAGAGAGAGAGAGAGAGAGAGAGAACGAACGAACGACCGAACGAAACTTTATTTTCCAAGGATTGAGATATTAGGCGCGCAGGCCTTTCTTACAATCTGTCCTTGCTAAGCTACTTAAGGAACACCAACCAAACAACAAAAACTAACTAATAATAAACGTCACACACACGCATACACACACGCACACAGACACACGTATACATGTACTCGTACACATGCGCACTTTTGTACATACACATACACACGTACGTGCGCACATAATTATCTAACATATAAGTAGGTATGATATTTTCTGTACTATCAAAAACAAGTTAGAAAACTGAACAAACAATTTGGAGGCTAGATGAAAAAAAAATTTAAAAACATGAAGCGTATTATGTCAAAAAACAAAGAAGAAGAAAGGATCAGCATAACGATGTCTTAGGAAGGTAATCATGTACTCTACTTTTAAACAGAGAGAGGGACGTGGTTTGTTGAATAGTGGGAGGAAGAGAATTCCATAAGAGAGCACCTGAATAAGACAGGCTAGATTTGAACAGGTCTATACGGGGCCTTTTCATAGAGAGACTGTTCTTGGAGGTGCTGTATTTTTTTTCAGTTGGCGAAAAAAGCCTAGATAAGTAAGGTGGAGCTTTCCCGTTAAGAATTTTGTGCATCAGTACACATTTGTTTAGTGCGAGGTGCTTAACCAGAGGGAGAAGTCCGATGGCCTGCAGCTTGGCATCAGTGGATAAAGACGGATCAGGGAGGATAAGCTTAGCAGCGCGCTTGTATAATGAGTTTATCTTCTTTAAGTGATTTTCACTGCAGCCATCCCATATTGTTGAGGCATAATCAATGTGTGGTTTAATGTAGGCATTAAAAAATAGTTTGCGAGTCTTAAGGTCAATGATCGTTTTAAGTTTGGAAAGTAGAAACAACTTTTTGGACAAATGTTTTCTCATATAATATAGGTGGTTATGCCAGCTTAGATCATCATCTATTATTACTCCAAGCAGGCGGTGTTGACTGACCTGCTCAACTGAGATGGAGTCCAAAGAAAGGTTGAGTGATGGAGGTTTGAGCTGATGTTTCTGGCGGGTTGTGATAAGCATGCTTTTTGTTTTTGTGGGATTTACAAGCATGCGATTTTCATTACACCACCGAGAGACTTCATGAAGGCTCTCTTGAAGATTATTTGCAATTTCAGGCACAGTTTTACCAGCGGAATGTAATGTTGAGTCGTCGGCAAACAGGTCACACTCAGTCTCACTACACGTTACACGTAACGGTAGATCGTTAACGAAGATACAAAACAGTAGTGGGCCTAAAATAGACCCCTGGGGCACTCCATACTCCACAAATTGTTCAGAAGAACATTTTCCGTTGACATAGACTGTTTGTGTTCTTTTTGTAAGATAGGAGTTCACAAACGAAAGAGCTGAGGGGCTCTTTTTGTTTAAGTAGGTGGCAAGCTTTTTCAGTAAGATGGTATGATCGATAAGATCAAACGCTTTTCTTAGATCCAAGAAGACAGCACCAGCCATTTTATTATCATTTATGCTGTTGACCCACGAATTTACTATTCGTGCGAGTGCAGTGTGGCATGAATGCTTGGGACGAAACCTGACTGGTAATGATATAATAGGGACCTTTTTTCAAGAAATTCCAGAAGATGTTTGTGAACATGCTTTTCCAGAGGCTTCGAGAGAACTGATAGAAGGGAAATGGGGCGAAAGTTATTAATTTCAGAAGAATCGTTTGCTTTAGGAACAGGAACTATTTTTGATTTTTTGAAAGCTGCTGGGAAGACATTTTTTTTGTATACATAGGTTATAAATGTATGTAAGAGGTTCCACTATGTATGGTTGCGACAGGTCAAGGATATATCCATTGATACCATCACTGCCAGAAGACGTTTTCTTTTTTAGGATAGGAATGTATTTGCCTACCTCGTGTACAGCAATATCAGGGATGACGAAAATATCATCTGAGGACAATCTTTGCTTACAGAACTTAGTTAGCTTTTCTGGTGTGGAATATATCGACTGATTGCGATTGTGAGAACTGAGTAAGTCTTTGGGGGCTGATAGAAAGTGGTTATTAAACTCCTCAGCGGAGAGGTTTTCTGGAATGGTTTTGCACTGTTTACGCTTGTTGTTGGTAAGCGTATTAAGTGCTGTCCAGATAGAGGAAGGGTTTCTGTCTTCTTCGACTGTTTTGGTTACAAACGATCTCTGCGCCTCTCTAATTAAGTACTTAACATTATTTCGCAATCTTTTAAATTCATGAAAGTTCTTTTCTTTCTTAGCCTTATTTCTATCATCCATTGCTTGTTTGATTTCGTCGGTTATCCATGAGGGAGGCTGGCGGGATCGGACTCGCTTTCTTCTTACTGGCGCATGTTTGTTTAGCACCCCTAGGAACAGATCAAGTAAGAGAGAGACAGCCTTATCTGGGTTGGTACAATTGTACACATCATGAAACGGTGTAAGGCTAAGATCGTGTAAAAAAGCATCTTTGTTTAGTTTTTTAAAAGACCTATAGGTAATGTACACATGCTGATCCCTCTTTTGTTTGGGCATCTTGCACGACCATGTACAGGTGATGGGAAAATGATCACTGACAGCTAGTGGGGGGACGCTGGTCTCTAGTACTGACTTACAGTTGTTGGTATAGATGTGATCAATGAGTGTAGCGGATGATTTGGTTATTCTAGTAGGAGCTTGGATTAGTTGCTTCAACCCAAAAAGAGTTGTTGTCGATTGCCACGTGGGATTTGTTTTCAGTAAGTCAATGTTAAAATCACCTAACAGCAGTACATCTTTGTCAGTATCATTCACTTTATCCATCATCTGCACAAAGTCATCATACCACTCGACAGTGGACGATGGATTTCTATATACATAACCCATTATATTTGGCGATGAGTTATTAATTTTTACTTCTAGCCATACACACTCTATCTCAGTTGACTCCAGATCATCACGTCTGCGTACCATATGTGCAATCGAGTTATGAACATAAACAGCAATCCCTGTGTGTTTGAGGGTGTTTGGGTCACGACGAATTAAGGAAATGTTTGGGATGCACAGATTTTCGTCGCTAATTCTTGAGTCCAGACGTGATTCCGTTAGCCCAAAGAGATGGAAGTGTGAAGGCTGGTTTAAAAATATTGAAATGTCAGGAACCTTATTGTAAAGGTGAAATACATTAAGGTGCCCGAGAGAGAGAGAGAGAGAGAGAGAGAGAGAGAGAGAGAGAGAGAGAGAGAGAGAGAGAGAGAGAGAGAGAGACAGACAGACAGACAGACAGACAGACAGACAGACAGACAGAGACAGACAGACAGAGACATACAGAGATAGAGACAGAGACAGAGATAGAGACAGAGAGACACAGAGAGAGAGAGAGAGAGAGAGAGAGAGAGAGAGAGAGAGAGAGAGAGAGAGAGAGAGAGAGAGAGAGAGAGAGAGAGAGAGAGAGAGAGAGAGACGGAGATGATGATGAAACTTTATTTATCAACGGTAAATAGTTTTGACAGAAACAAATCGTCATTTTACAAACTTGCCGTTGCTAACATCTACAACATAAAATAGGTTAAAATAATAATATAAAAAATAATAAAGACATTATATATTTACGAACACTGTTTCATGCAACAATAAAAAAGAAACCAAATAATAAACAAAAATTATATACACAAAATAATAATAACAAACATTTATCTTATACCACACACACACACACACACACACACACACACACACACACACACACACACACACAAACACACACACACACACACACACACACACAAACAAAAAAACCCACTATATATAAATGCATGTGGTACATGAAAGTATTAACCATCAGGGTTTATTTAAGTAAATGCCCAGTGATGTTATGTTTGGCTCATCAGGTAATCGAAAAGTTTCATTTTAAAGATTCAAAGGGAGGCTATAGTCTTAAAATGTGCAGGAATAGTGTTCCATACAAACGGTCCAGAAAATGCTAAACTAGTTTTAAAAGAGGTCAATTCTAGGCAGAGGTAGGGGTAAAGTATTGTTCCTTGAGGTCCGTTCACGTTCTTGCTGTGGCATAAATTTGGCGGTTAGATACTGCGGTGTCATGTTATTTAATATCTTGTGCATGAGGATGCATTTGTTGAAACTAAGTTGTTGACGCAGGCCGAGATTATTTATATGTCTAAATTTGTCTGTGGTAGGAATGGGCCGCGTATCTATCATTTTGACAGCTCTTTTATATATAGAGTTTAACCTGTTCATGTGAACATCAATACAACTGTCCAACAGTGGAGACATAATCAACGTGAGACTTGATATGGGCATGAGAAAACAGTTTACGATTGATTGTACATTGCTTAACGTCCCGACAGCAACAAGGCTTTCTCAGGACGTGCCTGCACTGCTTGTGAAAAAAAAAAAAAATAAACAGAACATTGAATGTATGTCGCCAGCCGATCAAATACGTTAAATAAACCTAACACATGGGGCCTAAATAAAGCTAAGACCATTTAGCAACACACATCCAATATCAAGAGCTACAGGCAGTGCAGACAGTAGGGAGAGTTTTAAAAAGGCAAATACAGGTGAATGGACAAAGGGTAGACAGAAACACATGCCCCAGAATAGAGAGAGAAAAACCCACCCTGTGGGGCTGACCAGGGTGACCCTGGGAACTAAAAAATACCTAACCCCACCCAAGTCCCCCAGGGCAGACCCGGGTGGGGGAAAACAGTTTACGAGTATGTGTATCCGTTACTTGTCTAAGCTGGGACGACAGGAAAGTGTTTTTAGCAATGGTTTTACAGACTGTATTTATATGCTTCTCCCAACATAGTTGTTTGTCAACGTGTATTACGCTCTGTGACTTGTTCTATCGGTTTAGCGTTCAGTTGTAAATGTAACGGCTGTGGTCGGCATTGGTGTTTTTGTCGTGTAGTGATTAAAATACTCTTTGTTTTTCCTGGATGAAGATCCATATGATTCACTCTACACCAGTCGGAAACCTCGCTGAGACTACTTTGTAAGCTAAGGTTAATGTCAGCTGTTTTTTTACCCGAAACATGGAGGCTCGTATCGTCCGCAAACAGGTTGCAGTTGACGTCAGTGTTAGTAATATGCAAAGGCAAATCATTAATGAATATTATAAATAGAAGAGCTCCCAAGATCGACCCCTGGGGGACACCGTAGTTAACTTGTCCTTGTTTAGAGTATTTTCCATGGGTATATACCTTTTATTTTCTGTCTTTTAGGTATGATCAAAAGAATGCTATGGCGGTTTCACTTATATGGTATGCTGCTAGCTTCTTTAAGAGAATGTCATGGTCGACAAGATCAAATGCTTTTTGTAGGTCTAAGAAAACAGCTCCATACATCAGGTTTTTATTTATTGATTCCAGCCAGCTGTCTACAATGTGTGTCAGTGCTGACTTACATGAGTGTTTCGGTCTAAAGCCGGACTGATGAATGTAGTAAAACTGTTGCCGCTAGGGTTTCATGTGAAAGAAAAACAGAAGATAGTGGTGGAAAACCCTTTAAAATAGAAACAAGGAACGACGTTTCGGATCAAAGATCCTTCTTCAGGTGACATGGAAACAAACGCAGAACAGAAAAGAAGACGAGAGAAAGAAAAGGCGTCATTCTGTAAAGTGAGAGTGTTTCTGACGGAGGGAGAGTGTTCCAGGTGGATGGACCGTAGACGGAGAAGGAGCGGTGGCCGAAAGTGTTAAGTTTGGTGCGAGGGATGTGGAGGCGGAGAGGGTCAGAGGCAGAGCGGAGGGAGCGGGAAGGTGTGTAGGGGTGAAGTAAGTTGGAGAGATAGGCAGGAGCGCAGTTGTTCAGGGATTTGTAGCAGAGAGACATACTTTTGTATTGGATGCTCTCTCTCCTCCTTCCAGTCCGCCCTCAAAACTCACCTCTTTCAACAGTTCTAGCACTATATCACCACACTCCCCACCCCAAGCTGACCGTCGTAATGTATTCCACTGTTTGTGGTACGCAAGTCATTGTCTAAAGCGTGCGCATGCGTGCGCGAGTTGTGAGTGCGCGCTTAGAGTTATAATCATTATAAGATAAGCGCATTATAAATACCGTAATTATTATTTATTATTTTTCATGTCACCTGAAGAAGGGTCTTTGATCCGAAACGTCGTTCCTTGTATCCATTTTAAAGGGTTTTCTACCACTATCTTCTGTTTTTCTTTCGGACTGATGAATATTTATTAAATTGTCCTTTTCTAGAAAATCGAGGAGGTGTTTTTGTATGTGTTTTACAAGGGGCTTTGACAGGGCCGACAAAAGTGAGATAGGACGGTAGTTATTGACATCTTCAAGATCTTTTGATTTATGGATTGGAGTTACCTTGGCCTCTTTGAAAATAGGTGGAAACGTGCTGTGTTTTATACAGAGGTTAAAGATATAAGTGAGTGCTTCTACCGTATATCGTAGTGACATTTTCAGAATTTTGTTGTCGATACCATCCATCCCATGGACTTTTTGTTCGGCATGCTAGAAATAAATTTGCCGACTTCAGCGACGGTAATATCAGAAATGATGAATGTCTGCAGTATATTTTTGGCCTCACAGTATTTTTCCAGTACACTAGGAACTTGGTACTCTGCGTTACTACTTGCAGCTGACTGAGCAAGTGTTTCAGCTGTCGATAGGAAGTGGTTATTTAATATATCAGCTGACAAATGGGATGGAATTTCAGGGGCTGATTTACCCTTCGTTATAACGTTCAGGGCTTTCCAAACCGCTGCTGTATCTTTTTTGTCCCTAACCATTTCCTGAGAGACAGAGACAGAAAGACAGAGACAGAGAGATAAATTGAAAGACTCTTAAACACAAAGACTAACACATGGTTAGATCGAGGGGCACTGTTTTTGGGAGATGAACCCTCGCTGAGAAAAATGCTCTTCAAATGATTTTGTTGTTTTCATTGCCCTCACAAACTGAAACGGTGGTGGGATCGGTGGGCGAGATTCCGAATACCAGTAAGCAACTCGGCCGTATGTTTCACCCGCGAAAGCTGTGCGCGTGTCAGTTACGGCCAGTGGCAGCCCGAGGCTCTTTGGCTGAGTGGGTCCCTTAACTGTGGGAACCACCAGCTGCTGAGGGAGGAGATATGGCAGAAGCCCGCCACTCTACAAGAGAAACTGTACGGGCCTGTGGAGGTGCTACAGAAGACCACAGATTTCATTTTGAGAGCCAAACTCCAAGTGTGACGTCATTCGAGAAGAAGAAAGAAGAAGTGGGTCCCTTACACGCAACACGAAATGTGCAGCTGACAATTTTTTTAATGTTGTAAAAATATATTCACAGTCAATTTCAGTGTTAAACGTGGACTTAACGTCTTTTGTCATCACGAAGGAGATTTTATAGACGTTGAGCAACAACAGTCTAAACAAATGTTGACCCTAAAGGCTTCCTCACACGGAGAAACGAAACGAAACATTTCGTCGAAATGTCCGCATTTCAGACATTTCTCCAACATTTCACCTTTTCACGAAATGCGAAACGACACATTTCACGAAATAGAACCCGTTCCTATTCGCGAAACATTTCGCTGAAACATTTCACCCGTCGCCCAATCAGCGTCGTCCGCTCGGTCGCATGCCAATCTGACGTCATTCAAGCCCAAACACTGAAGATAGCAACGGTAAAGCGATGCCGTGGAGTCAGGTTTATTATGGCTAGAATTGCGTGATGTGACGCACGATTCTGTAAGATTTAAGCGGAGAAATCATTTTCGAAATGAAATCTATCAAGTATCATCACTAAAGTACTACCAAAATATGATTGTAGGTCAGTTTTCTGAACCCCACTTTCATCGGCTGCTCTGCGAAGCCGCCTTCACAATGGTGGCTATCGCTTCGAGACGGCGGCATCCTCGATTCACTTGAACCAGCCTTGTTTACGCATTCAAAAGCGCTTACGGTTATTCGATATTGTCGGCAATTCACTTTAATTGTGTAAGTGAAGGCACACATGTCTTATATGTTTAGTTTTTAAGCGTCAGTAGTCAGAAATATGACCCGATATCCACCGATACAAACCAGAGCATGTGTCAGTGAAGAGTTGCTTCCCATGTACCAATCGAAATGAATTTTCACGGCGTTTCTGCGTGTGCGGAGGAGGCATTTCGATGCAATAAAAATGTTTCGTTTCTTGTGTATTTCGTTTCTCCGTGTAGGGAAGCCTTTGGTACAGGGGAAGTAACTCTTCACTTACACAGTCTGGTTTGTATCGGTGGATATCGGGTCATATTTCTGACTACTGACGCTTAAAAACTAAACATATAAGACATGTGTGCCTTCACTTACACAATTAAAGTGAATTCCCGACCATATCGAATAAACCTAAGAGCTTTTGAATGCGTAAACAGGGATGGTTCAAGTGAATCGAGGATGCCGCCGTCTCGAAGCGATAGCCGCCATCTCGTAGGCTTCGGGCAGAGCAGCCGATGAAAGTGAGGTTCAGAAAACTGACCTAAAATCATATTTTGGTGGTACTTTAGTGATGATATTTTATAGATTCTATTTCGAAAATGATCCCCCCGCTTAAATCTTACAGAATCGTTCGTCACATCACGCAATTTTAGCCATAATTAGACCTGACTCCACGGCTCGGCTTTACCCTTGCTATCTTCAGTGTTTGGGTTTGAATGACGTCAGATTGCCATGTGACCGAGCGGACGACGCTGATTAGGCGACGGGTAGAAATGTTTCTGCAAAATGTTTCGCGAATAGAGACAGGCGGTTGTATTGCTCGAAATGTGTCGTTTCGCATTTCGTGAAACGGTGAAATGTTGGAGAAATGTCTGAAATGCGGACATTTCGACGAAATTTTTCGTTTCGTTTCTCCGTGTGAGGAAGCCTTAACCGGTTACAAACCCATACATGTAGGATTGACCAGTGTCCAACGCTCTACCACCTGAAGTCTGCTCCCATTTTGGACAGTCCATGTCGCGTTTCCTTGTTTCTCTGTTTCCTCAGTTCATTCTTTAGTTTTATCTTCGCAGTTGTATCTATTTCCTGCATACCCCATTGGGGCGAAAGGAGCAAGTATATTGAAATATCTTGAATTATCAGGTGTCGACTGTATGAGTGAACGTACAAACTTAACCCATTCGCGGACAGCCGCATCTGGATGCTCGGCATAAACCGCGCATCCGCATGCGGCTTGCCGCGAATGAGTTAAAATTCTGCGCCAGCCACTGTGCAAGGTGCTCCGCCATATAGCGGAGCAACGTGCATTATGACAGGAACAGGATTTACCCTCTCGCTCATACAAACAGTCGCACCCCAGGGTCAAAGTTCAGGTAATGATTTTCAACAATAAGTAACTGCCCGTCATTCAACTTTTTCCTAAGCGATGTTTACCGTACAAAAGTATTGTCGATTTTTTTAATTTAAAAAATATATTTAATTAAAATAATATTCGTTAACTCATTTAACGCCAACACACCACAGCAAGACGTGAGTCAGTCGATCATGATAGTTCAAGGGTGGTGCTAGAATAGCTTGGCGCCCGTAGGCGCCAAGCTATTCTGGCACTACCCTTGAACTATCATGGTGGATCCGTCTTCTGAATTGCAATTCAGTCTATTTTAGCCCTGCGCAAAAATCTCGCTGCGCTAAGAGAACAATACTGAATGACAGTTACTTAGCAGTTCCTAGCTTTGGAAAAGTTTCCCGCACTGGGCCCAGGTGTCACAATTTATTTTAATCATTATGCAGTATTTTGTTTTGGGTAGAAGTTTCATAATGGTGTGTTCTTTTTTAGTGACGTCAAGAACATGTGACGTAAGATGTGTGTTTGGAACATGTGACGTAAGATGTTGGTTTGAAGAGTCGATATACGTCACTGTGAATTTTTGAAGGCAGTCAGTCAAGTCATGGGAGATTTGCTCTCAGCTAAAAGTTAGTTTTTGTGTGGAGTTGAGGCGGTGTGAAGTGCCTCATGGTGATCTATCGCAGGATGGATGCTAGTGGAGCTAAATGCTCAGTATAGTAGT
The DNA here is from genome assembly GCA_036245525.1 of Semisulcospira habei. NCBI lineage: Eukaryota > Metazoa > Mollusca > Gastropoda > Semisulcospiridae > Semisulcospira > Semisulcospira habei. Next base: position 35,244,820 of record BTPG01000003.1, read on the forward strand.
ATGTAAATATTTGTAGTTGAAGAACTACAGCGTAAACCAGATCGACTTTATTAGTACAACGTTTACCAGTGACCTTGTCAACGGACTGGGGGACCGGTAGCAGACAGGCACAAAGGCAGTCGACAGTTTACTTTCATGCATCTTTGGATGCTCTCTTCAGCTGTGACGTGGGATGAATGTACGTGAGAGTCAAGTGGGAATGTAGTCAACGTGGTGTACGAGATAGTCAAGTTGATCCAGGCGGTGTGCAGCGGAGCTTAGACGGGCCATCGTGAGAGATAGTCTGATTGTTCAACCAGTGGCGAGACTGAATCAAGGAGCAACGACGCAACATCGATCTTCATTCCCGGTCGGATAATTAAACTGTGTAATCGTTCGAGGAATCTAAGCATCAACTTAATTAGTGTCAGTTATTTTCAACAGACAATGAGAAGTGACATCGTAGAGGAACAATGAGTGTGTGAGATGTGATTAGTACTCTGAACATTGTACGAATGGTTAAGGGTGTGCGTGTATTACAGGTGCATGTATGAATTGAGTGAATATTGTGTAGGTTCGTATACGTCTTGTCTATTGTTTGTCGTGCGAATGAGAAAAATCTAATCATTAAAATCGAACTAAAAATCCAACAATTCCGTGTGGTATATATTCCGGCTTCCTCCCTGGTGTGACACAAGGTCGCCAATACCTTTTCTTAGCGCGTCAGTATCGACACGAGCCGTCGCAGACTTTCCATTGTTTTCCACGTTGGTGACCACACAGTCGACAATCCAGCGCTGTGCAACGTTGTCTAGGTCAATGTCCAGAGTCTGTTCCTTTCCCACTTCTCCAGTGTCATGGCGGATCCACAAGAACTGTGGGGTGGGGTTGACGTGAATGGGTATGCAGGCGAGCGCACGAGATGACGTGAACGCTATGTGCACCTCGTCGGGTCCGTCTGCCAAAATTGAAAATACAGTGAATTTCAAATACAGCGAGAATAACTAAATTTCCATGTTATCTTCAAAGTCGACTGAAAAATGTGTTCTTATACATAGCGGATTTACCCGCATGTGTTACACTTGACCTTTTTGTAAGCGATGCCTGTTCTTTTCTTTACCGAGTTACTTTATATATATATATATATATATATATCAAGGTCGATTTATAGCTTACTGTTTTGGGTCGGGCCTAAATGAGTTAACGATATATATATATGTATGTATGTATATATATATATATGTATATATATATATATATATATATATATATATATATATATATATATATATATATATATATATATATATATATATATATATATATATATATATATATATATATATATATATATATTCATACATATATATATCGTTAACTCATTTAGGCCCGACCCAAAACAGTAAGCTATGAATCGACCTTGATAGTTCAAGGGTGGTGCCAGAATAGCTTGGCGCCTACGGGCACCAAGCTATTCTGGCACCACCCTTGAACTATCATGTTCGATCTGTCTCCTGAATTGTAAGACAGTCTTCGGAAGGCATTTCCAAACTTTTGGGATTACGACCTTAGGTCACAAAGTGTTAAAGCGACCTGCTCCATTAAAAACATTAAAAGGGTTAATAGTTCACAATAATATGTATCTCCTTTATGAATATTCATGGTGTGTCTCACAATGGCGCTGGACAAAGGGTTAACTAAAATTGTGAAGCTTGAATGTCGTAAAGTGAAAGACGTTACTGCAGTTCTTCCCCTTTGTAGCAGTAAGGTACTTTACATTACGCTCAAGGGGCAGTGGGAAACCTTGGGGTGGGTTGCATATGCTTGCTTAGCGCGCAAATTTCTTGCTTAGCGCTAAGTTCACAAGCTTAGCTGAAAATGTGCGTTGCATGAGCGTGCTTATCTGCTGGAGCGAGCTTAGTGGCGTGCTTAATTCTAAGGACGGCCCCCATCCCCCCCCCCCCCCCCCCCCGTGCGTAGCGGCGTGCTTAGCTGAGGAAGAGTTCTTAGCTGCCGTGTTAACGCGAGAACGGAAATGTGAATTCACTCTCTTAAACCTTGTGGCAGAAACAGCCTTCCATCTAGGATAGAGAAGAAAGAACACGAAAAGTACGTGGGAACGCACGGACCCCCACCCAGCCTCGTCTCACGGACATCTGGGAATTATCGGTGAGGAGTCTGCATAACTGATTTCAACTGACCCTGCACACCGATGGGTATAACCCAACACCAGCCGTTGTCAGAGAAACATAGATCCTCATACTATGGGAGCCTACTACACGGTACTCCTTAACTAATGTACATCTACATTAGACTTGAGACATAGATCCTCATACTATGGGAGCCTACACGGTACTCCTTAACTAATGTACGTCTACATTAGACTGACAAGCAGGGTTGCCTGCACGAACAATTTGCTATTCTTTCTCTCTTGACTTCTTGTTTTCCATCGCCGCCATTTCACCGGCGTTTTGTCTAGTTCGTTTCCGTTAGGTCAGAAGAAGCGAAAACCGTGCGTTTTTATTGGTCGATTTCTACAATCTATGATGACGCAGGGGAGAACCCCACCATACGCTATAAATAAACTATCCCCGCTCGCTAAGAACTCGTTCGGAGCTACGCACGTCGCCAAGTCGCTCCATGCAACAGAAAACACTCGCGCACTAAGCAAGAGCTTTACTAAGCAAATAAAGACCTTAAGTCAGCGAGCTTAACACACTATATTTAAGCACGCTACATGCAACCCATTCCTGCGCGTGCCTACTCACATAGATTGCGGAAAGAAGGGTAGAAAAGTCTTAGTGCAGGCAAGGCAACATTGATAAATTGTTGTGTGGGCGAATTTTGGCAAGCAAAGCCCGTCACGGAGCAGATCGCTTTGAAGTCACCATAATTATGTGTACTGGTCAATTAGGTTGGACCTAAGGGTTATAAAAGTCATAAATCTCAGCCCCCCACCCCCTCCCCCCCCCCACCTCACCCTAACTTCCCCCCTCTACACACACACAACCCCTTAAAAAAAAAAAGAAACAAGACTTTAACAAAAAATAAAATAAATGAATGAATGAATGAATGAATGAATGAATGAATGAATGAATCAATCAATCAATCAATCAATCAATCAATTCCGGAGAAAAATTCTTTTAACATAATTTCGTTATTTCCATTCCCGTCACAAAATGGAAAGGTGATGGGTTTGGTGGGCGAGATTTCGAATACCACAAAGCAAACACGTCATGGGCGGGTCAGTGACGGCGGCCGTAACTGACCCGCGCACAGATGTGCGCGCGCCGTCAGCCCGATGCTCTTTGGCTGACTGGGTCCCTTACACGCAACACGGAGTGTGTAGCTGACGTTAGGTCCCTGCTGGAAGCCGCACGTGAACACCAAGCCGTCGTCCACACGCCGGACCTTATTTTTCACGAGTCTCTGATTGGATGTAGGCTGTGACCACGTGGGCTGCGCCCGAGCCGGCTTGCCGAGATCATGTGACTCGCACGTGCAACGCACGCTCTCTCCTTCGGCGACGAAAACCGGGCAGTTGTGTGTGGGCTTAGAGGGATTTCCTTCGATAGAAAATAACGAAATGCCGGAATGAGGGGTTGTAATGAAAGCTTTATCCAAATATGCGTGCGTCACAATTTTACCATTGAGAACATACACAACGCAGTCCATTAGATAAGGGACACTGTGACCAAACAGGGGCGGATCCAGGGGTTCCGGACCCCCCCCCCCCCCATATTCTTTAAAATGTTATTTAAAAAAAGTCCCTTTGCGGGGGGCGGGGCGAGGGGGGGGGTTCAAACACCCCTCCGCCTCTCCCTCCTTCCTGTTTGACACTGATTTTGGCGAGTTTTGACACACATGCTCTTCCCTCCCCGCCCCTCCCCCTCCTCCTCCCCGCCCATGTCACCGTTGTTTTATATTTTGGCGAGAGGTGAGAATCTTGACACACACGCGCCTTCTCCCTCCCGTCCCCGCCCCCTCCCCAACTTCTCCCCCTGGCCATTGGAAGACGCTTTAGCGCCGGGGACGCCTTTTGTGTCAGGTTGAAGGCCCCAAACAAAACGTTAGAGCCCCCCTCCCCCCCCCCCAACCCCACCCTCGAGGTAACTGATAAGCGCCTGCTAAAGAGGTACAGAGTGAACTAAAGTAAAACTACAAAATAAACTATGCATTCAGAATAAAGTAAATTAACCAATTCAGCCCTGACGCACTACAGCCGCAGATGGGTCGACCATGAAAATTCAAGGGTAGTGTCAGATTAGCGTGGCGCCTGTCGGCGCCAAGCTAATCTGGCACTACCCTTGAATTATCATGGTCGATCCATCTCCTGCAACAGGTGCATAGTCGTTAGACAACGCCTCCAAAATTTGGGAAATACGTGCGTCGGGCTGAATGAGTTAATGCAACAATGCAAAGGTAAAGCATCGACGTGAAATAAAGGAAAGGCAAAAAAGCAAACAAACAACGTAAATGTATATTACTGATGGCGGTTAACACTGCTGAGAAATAACGGAACACGATCCAGCTGCGAGAGACACAGAACCTCGTGAGTCTCTGCAGTTGCGACGGCCCATGACGATATATGCCTCTTGATGACACCAGACGTTAAATTCATGTTCTGTGAGGCCTTGGCCTGGTTTGGCGTGCAGTTAACCCATTTAGCACCAACGCTCTACATCAGGAGATGGATCGACCATGATAATTCAAGAGCAGTGTCAGATTAGCTTGGCGCCACCAGGCGCCAAGCTAATCTGGCACTCAATCCAGACCAAAAAGGTGACTGCCAAGCGTATAATATGCAAAGAAGTACCCAACGGAGAAAGAAACACGCTTAGAAAAGACGGGTACAACACAATTTATTAATATTTCGGGTAAATACCCTTTGTCAAAATAGACAAACAAACAAACAGAGAGATTAGCCGCTACTTATCTTCATTGGCAGAAAGAATGTTGCCACATTCTTTCTGCCAATGAAGATAAGTAGCGGCTAATCTCTCTGTTTGTTTGTTTGTCTATTTTGACAAAGGGTATTTACCCGAAATATTAATAAATTGTGTTGTACCCGTCTTTTCTAAGCGTGTTTCTTTCTCCGTTGGGTACTTCTTTTAATCTGGCACTGCCCATGAATTATCATGGTCGACCCATTCCCTGCAACTGGTACATGGTCGTTAGGCGACACCTTCAAAGTTTGGGAAAGCGGTCGTCGGTTTTAATGGGTTGACCAAGATTTCAGAAACACATTTTGCGTCAAATGGCATTGAAGGGGTTATCAGCAGCAGTAGTAATATTAGACTAATTTAAAAATAAAAATAGGAACAACTTTGAAAGAGGGCTCGTCGCAACGCGTTCCATAGCATGCACATGACGTCATGGGTGGGCGGGCCCCAAATTCTGCTAATGACGTCCTGTCTAGCTAAGCGAAACCTTGGCGGGAGATGGATGAAACGGATAAACCTAAAAATAGGAACAACTTTGGGATGAGCATCCCATCTTGTTTAAAAAAAAAGATTTGGAAAATTCTCTTACTGATCTCAAACTCTTTATTGGTAACGTCGATTCTGACTTGGGAGTGTTCGGCCTTCATGCTGATAGTGTATTTTCCCTCCACACTCGGAAGCTCTTTATTGAAGGCACACGAGTAGTTGGTAGAGCCGTCAGACCCGGGCACCAGGTTTTCCACGATAGTCTGATCACTCGGATGTTTACTCGGAATCTTGGCGAATGCCTGTCAGAAAGGCAAATCATCATCATGAACATGCACTCTTACCTCTAACAGATCGTCTGTTAGAGGTGCCGGAAATTTGATGGGCAGCCGTACGCAATGTCCGGCTGTCAAATTTCCTAGCGAGATCGTCTGAGACGATTTCACTCCTAAATCAGAAGTAGGTCAAAAATGCACGAGTTTCATAGAAAACAGTCGATTAAAAAGCAAGGACAAAAATGCAAATCGCATGCTTGCTCAGCCTATTAATCCACTGTTTTCATCAAAACACGTGCAATTCTGACTATTGATTTCCAAACAACGCCTACTCATATGTAACACAGACATGAAAGATGACGGCCAAGAGTGAAATATGCAACAACAACAAAATCCAACTAAATCGTATTGTAATTGTCCTTTTTCAGCGTGTTTCTATCCGTGTTGGGATATTCTCTACTAAAGGGCAAACATAGCAATATAGAGAAGGATAAACGCGGTAAAGTTACGCTGCCCCCTTCCCCCTCCCCCCACCCCCACCACACACACACACACACACACACACACACACACACACACACACACACACACACACACACACACACACACGCACACACACACACACACATACATGGACGCTCGCACGCAAGCATACACAGTCACCACTGAGAAACTAGTTCCCCCGGACAAAATCTTTAGCTTTCTAAAGGAAGCCAATTTGTTTTACAAAATTTAAGTCTCTTTAGTCTATTTAAATCTGACTGTTCTTATGAACTTCCAAAGTCTGTAGACATGTGCGGTTGACCTGTGTGACGTTTTAAGAGTACTGACTTTTAAACTGTATGTACATCGTGTATTAAGAGCTTTCTCTTAATCTGGTTGACCAGACTTTTACCCTTCGTGCCATGAGATGATTTTAGTTGCCTGCTCGGCGTTAAACCCCAATAACTAACTAACTAACTAACTTTATGTACTGCGTGTGTAAATGAGTGTGTTTGTGAGTGTTCTCTTGAGGCGTTATCCCAATGCACAAAAGGCCATCGGGCCCACGTCTGCAGCCGTTGGCCCGCGCCCGGGGTAACGGCGGCCGACGTCGGCCTGATGGCCTTTTGCGCATTCGTATCCTTCAATCAGTTCAGCTATACAAGTCTACTTCGCTCATAACAAGGTCAGATAAAACAAGCGTCGGATCAAACAACACTTTTTCAGCGGTGCCGACAGCATTCTATGTCAATTACTTCGCTTATAACAAACTTCGGTTAGAACAAACAAAAAAGTTGGGGTCTCCTGGCGATTTGTTATATCCGGCGTTGTCTGTAATACAATGATACCCACCACGAACCAGGTACAACGGTAGCAGTCCAGCGTGGAGTAAGTGTTTGTGAAGTTACAAAGCCCTCCCAATTTAAACACGCCGTTCTCCGAAAATGTTCCGCCCGAGCAATCCATCTGACCTTGTACTAAAATCAGACAGACAGACACACAGGCAGACAAACATGCAACCAGATATACGGACAGACACACAGGCAGACGGGCAAGCACGCAGACAGACGGACAACGCACAGAGAAAACAGTTTCGCACGCAAGCATAAACACACAGACGCACGTGATTCTCTTGAAGAAAAAGCAGGCAATGAAAAATATACAGGTAACACACTCCCTCTGCAAATCCTGCTTCATCTACTACAACAGACAATATAAGTTATTAGTAGCAGGGGTTTGCTGCATGGACTCTTGTAGGCCTTCGGGAGGTCAAAGTAACCATTGTATCCAGAAGGCCTGTGGTCTTCAGGGTACAATGGTTACTTTGACCTCACGAAGGCCTATATGGGTCCGTGTAGCAAAAATCCACTTCATCTACAAGAGACGTTATAAGTTATTGGTAGCAGGGGTTTGCTACACGGACCCGTGTAGGCCTGAGGGGAAGGGGGAGGGTTAAAAAATTGGCCATTGTACCTTGAAGACCTGCGGGATACAATGGTTACTTTGACCTCCCGATGGCCTACAAGGGTCCGTGCAGCAAACCCCTGCTACCCCTGAATGACGTGTTTGTTTTCATTCCTCCGCTAATTTTGTAAAATTAGACAAGTTGATCAAACTTCGAATGTCTGTGACATCTCCTACATTTGACCTACATACGAGCCCCTGGTTTCTGCAGCGAAGTCACATGGTACGATTTGCGCTAAAGGGATTGGTCGTGTGACGTAGGGATGAAAACAAAGCTTCTTATGGGTTGCTGCAGCAGCTAAATAGGAATCTATATTTCTTAGTAGCAAAGAAAAAATCTGTCCAATTTATGTACACCTGGATGTGTTTTGAACACAACTGACGATTAAAAAAGATAAAATTTCGCTCTACATAAAATTACGATTTGTCAGGATATCTTACGATGGGCAAGCGAGCGAACTGGTAAGGGTTAATCCGTTCAGTGCCGAGAAAATCTGTACACCACCTAACTGCGAGAAGCATTGATCCTCATGAGCCACCGCATTTGCGGGGCTCATGAGGATCTATGTCTCTTGCTGACACCGCATTGGATCCATTTCCCTGGGACAGCTAGGATGGTGTTTTTTTTGGGTGTTGAATTAACCGAAACACAGCTTGCGTCGACTGGCACTGAACGGGTTAACTCATTCGAGACGTGTCACGTCTCGAATGAGTTGAGGAACTAATCTCGGTGGAAAAACTGATAAAATAAGAACCACTTACATCTCCACCAATTAAAATATTTAATATGTGCTGTTTTTTGAGTTTGCATCTTACGGCCAAAATCACGGAACAGCTCTCAATTGAATAATCTTTTTTTTTCCCCTCACCAAAAACGTCAATCACCACGAGATTGACGGAAACAAGTTCGCTGCCACTTTTGCTTGCTTGACATTTGATTTGTCGAGGTGCAGTCTCCCGTTTGATTGGACCGACGATGATCAGCTGACTTCTAGTAGGATCGCTGGCGTCCCAGGTCAGTTTGATCTCAGTACTCTGACTCTGACGTAACGGTGTAACGGTACAATTCGCGGGAGCGGGGGGACATGTTGCGATCTCGACCTCTGAAAAATAAAAGTAAGAGAAGGGTAAAAAAAAAAAAAAAAA
>BTPG01000003.1:35258595-35396095 GCA_036245525.1 Semisulcospira habei
GCATGTGTATTCCGCCTAAGCTGTCGGGTGTGTATTGCGAATCTCTGTCAAACAAGGAAGCGGAACTTGAAGAGTCTAGCCGATCTGGTTTCAGTGCCGAGAAAAGGTGAACGCGACCAAGCTGAAAAATGGCATTGCCTCTGGCATTGTTATTTTTTTTTTTTTAACGTTGTAAAATAAGATTCATTGATTCATTATCCCTCCACACACCAAGAGTCCGAAATAGCTCAGGCGGTTAAACGTCGGAGCAGGAGAGCGAAGGGAATCGCCGGGTCGTAGGTTCGAATCCCGTCCCGGCCCCGGTAGCTGGACTCACAATCCAGGGGGGGGGGGGGAATGGATTTGTTCAATAGCATGTCCGTTGAAAGGACCTGGTAAATCAAAGTGGCACAGTTGGAGTGCGCCTGAGTTGATCAGTGTTCAGCTCGTACTCCATAGGCAATAGATTTCCCTGTCCCCCATAACCCGCCCGTCAGGGCCGTCCATGATCACCTCGGTGCTGTGGACGTTAAACCCGAACTAACCAACCAACCAACCTCCACACACCCTTTCTACACAGATTTCGCTCACTCGGCGTGAAAAACTTCCTCTGCTGCTGAAATAAAATCAGACCAAAAAGGTGACTGCCAAGCGTGTAAAATGCAGAGAATAATCAATCGAAGAAGAAGAAAACACGCTTAGAAAAGACAGCAACAACACAATTTAATACATTGTGTTTAACCCATTCAGCCCTGACGTACTACAGCGGGAGATGGGTCGACCATGATAATTCATGGGCAGTGCCAGATTAGCTTGGCGCCTGTCGACGCCAAGCTAATCTGGCACTGTCCTTGAATTATCATGCTCGATCCATCTCCTGCAACAGGTGCATAGTTGTTAGATGACGCCTCCTAAATTTGGGAAATACGTGCGCCGGGCTGAATGAGTTAACTGTATTTTCTAAGCGTGCTTCCTCCCTCGCTAATTCTCTTCTGTGTGTCTGTTGCTGGCTCAAATTACCTCTACGTTGTAATTTTGAGGACTCGAAACTGTCTGCATGCAAAAAGTACAGGAAAATGCCCAACTGCTGCAAATGACATCCACGCTTATAAGCTTCACAGGTGCGGGGGCTCACGATAATCAATGTATCTCTTGCTGGCTGGTGTTACCTCAATGTTGTTCTCCGTCCATTATCACTTCAGTGCCGTGGACGTTAAACCCCGAACTAACCATTAATGTTGTTATGTCTATGCAGACGGGATATTTAACGCATTTAACCACCGGTCAACCACCGTGTAGACCAGCCGAGCCGCCACCGTATTGAGTCAAATTGTCCGTTATCGAGAGGCATAGAAGCTAATCAGTCCCCGCAGTCGCGGGGACTCATGAGAATCTATGCCTCTCCCACCGCCTTCAACCCTAGTAGCATCCTCAGACTCATGAGTCCTGAAGCTGCGTTAACCCATGGACTGCCGAGAAAACTTCAACACTATCCAACTCAGTGAGAGATATAATATAGATTTTTATTTGCGGGTTTTTTTTTTTTTTCTTCGTTGGGATTTTTTTCGCATTTTACCGGCTTGACACTAAGTTTTATTATTATTATTATTATTATTATTATTATTATTATTATTATTATTATTATTTCTTTCTTTTTTTTTTCTTTTTTTTTTTTCTTTTTTTTTTCTTTTTTTTTTTTTTGGGGGGGGGGGGGGGGGGGGGCGGGGGAGGGGTCCTGATTTACTACGCTGTGACGTCATAGGGATCATATGATCGCTCGCACACAGGAGTGGTGCCTGGATTATTTTTGCGCCTTTACGACAGTCGCTGAGATACCTTTGCGCTGCACAAGGCAGATTCATCTCTCTTTGTTTGCCGTTGCGTCACTTGCATGCGTTACACCCTAACCATTTAAACGCCCCAAGCAACAAATAAAAGAAAAACAGCCGAAAGTCTCGTTCCTCTTGCAAATGGCCGCAGCTGCCAGTGAGCAGATCGACTGGGTGAATGTTTACTGAGACAGCTCAAAGTATTTCTCTTTGTGACTTGCAAATCAATGATAGTCAAATCGAGTTTTGAACGCGTGCAGAAAACGACTAGCAGTGAAGATCCTAATAATATGCACAGTTTAGAGAGCGGAATTATTTTGTACCGAAGCTTGGGGCGTGGAAATGGTTGGCGGGTCCAACAACTTGGAATTTAGAAAAGCGTGTTTAATGCAGCGCACGTGTTGTGTACAAAATCAAGCGTTAGTCCACTTGAACTTATTACATAGTGGCGGATCTAGGGGGGGGTAGGGATCCGGGCCCCTCCCTCCCCCCCCCCCGCCCCCATCAGCCCTGACCCTAAAAAAAAATATTTTTTTTGGGGGGGTGGTTATTTGTGGAAGTTGTTTTTACTATTCGATGGTTCTTCTTTTCTTGTACGGTGTATTTCACAATTATCTCACGGGATCGGTGGGTGGGCCTAGTGTGTTCATGGACCTGTCACAGTACTTCACCCAGACATAGAGTGCCATGTACCCCTGTACTCACAGGGGCTCATGTAAATAAGTGCCTCTTGCTGTGCGATACAATCCACATTGCATCATCATCCTGAGGCAGCCATCTGGCAATAAGCCGCTGACTGCTGTCAACCCCAGTGGTGAGAAAGTGTCCGATCTTTGTTGATCTGTGGCCCAACTCAGTCCCTCAGCCAGCCATAGAGTTTCATGCGCCCCTTCAGTTACAGGGGCTCACGAGAAGCATTGTCTCTTTCTGTGCGATATCATTCTCATTGCATCCTCATACGTGGCAGCAATCTAGGTTTAAGTCTACGAATGTGGAACCGCCAACTGTGATCAGAAAGCAAGAAATCAACTGCGCTGTTAGCGTCCCCGGGGTGAGCAGCCGACTGGCCCGGGTGTCACAGGTGATTGCTAATCCCTTAATCCCGTCACACATCACTCTCAGAACACAGTGGGTCTCCAGTCTCACTCAGAAGGCGAAGGCGATTTTTTAAACGGACAAGGACTTCCAGCTGGCGCTGATTTCGTCCGGTAGGGGGGGGGGGGGGGGTCGGGGGAGTGGGGTTGGTGGGGGGGGGGGTGTCGATCTGACTGTCTGTCCGTTGCCTCGCTGTGGCTGGTGGTGTTGCAGAGGCCGGGCGGAGGTGGGTGATGAGGCTGGGGTACCGTCGACTTGTTTCTTCTACTGCCTGTTTGTTTGGATGTGGTACTTTAACCGCTGGAGCAAGTCTTGCAGTAGTGGTGGTGGCCGGTGGAACCGTGGCTGGTGGTGGCGGGGTGTGGGGATTCGAGGTGGTGATGGTGGTGGCCAGTATGCAGTGGATCTTGGGTCTTGGTGTTTGGCGATGGGATGGGTGGGGTGGGTGGCGGTGGTGCGGCGGTAGGCGAAGGTGGGGTGGCGGTGTGGCGAGTAGTGCTGGGCGTCGCTGGGTCCTGAAGCTTTTCGGTGGTCGACGGCCGCGTTGGCGTGCGGTGTTGGTTGTTTTGTTGGCCGCTGGCGGTGGTGGGTCAGAGCTCGGGTCTGAGTCGGTAGTGGCCTGGGAAGTCGCGGTGCTGGCCTCCTGTGTTGATACTGGTTGGGTGGCGCCCCCCACTTCTCTTGTTAAGGCTGGGGGGGGGGGGGGTGTTGGTCATTTTGCTTTCGTCTTTGGGGTTGCTGTTGTTGTCCCTCTGCTGGTTGTGACGTCTGTTGCTTGGCATTCGTCTTCTTGGGTCATGGGTGTCGCCTGGCATTCTCAGCTGGCGGTTTGGGGAGGGTTCAGTCCTGTCAGTGCGCCGGTCTCTAGCAGCCACCGACAGGATTCTTCTTCTTCTCGAACGCCGTCACACTTGGAGTTTGGCTCTCAAAATGAAATCTGTGGTCTTCTGTAGCGCCTCCACAGGCCGGTACAGTTTCTCTTGTAGGGTGGCGGGCTTCGGCCATATCTCCTCCCTCAGCAACTGGTGGTTCCCACAGTCCTGAAGGATGTGCTCTGTGGTCTGCTCTGCTTCTCCACAAGGGCACAGGGGAGATGGCACGAGGTGGTAGCGTCTGTGCAGGTGGAAATTGAGTCGGTTGTGCCCGGTCCTCCTAGGCTCTTACGTGTAGCCACCGACACGATGACTGGCACGGCGGTTTCTAGTAAGAGTACTAGGTCGTCGAGATCCATTTTTCCGAGTCGTACCTCCTTTTCCTGCTCGGTCCACGCCCTTTCCTTCGTGAGGTGTTCATGGAATGATGACCGGTTGGGGGAGGGGGGTGAAGGGGGGAGGGGGGGGGAAGGTCCGGCTCGGAGGTTGGCTCTGACATTTCCTCTTGTTCTGTTTCTGTGGTTGGTGGGGAGGCGGGGGTCGGACGGTGGCTGGCTGGTACTTCGCTTGAAAGCTCTCCAGCTGTCGCTGGATCTCGTCGGGGAGTTGTCCGTTTGGAAGAAGACGTAGTGGTAGCGGTGAGGGTTCCCACCATTGGGAGTTCTCTTGAGGCTGGGGTGTGGGAGGGGGCTCCCACGACTGGGTTTCCTGATGGTGTATCGGGGGAGACATAGGTGGTCTGTATTGTCTGGTCCCTTTTCTGGTCTTGGGTACTGATTGCGGCTGCTGTGAGTGGTTGGCCGCGTACTCTTCTGCTTGTTGCTGATTTGTCTTTCGTCTGTTCGCCCTGAAAAGGGCGAAGTGTGCTTCTGTGAAGCCATTCGTGTCGTTGAGCTAGCTCTGAGTTGTAGTCACGGTGGAGAGCGCAGCGCGGAGGTCCGTACACTGTCGCTGTGAGTGAGCGAGTGTGATGTGATGTGATGTGAGGTCTTACTCAGATTGCGTAGCTTTGTCTTTTGAGGTAGTGTCCGTGGACATGTACCAGTGCTCATCAGGGTAGCTATGTAGTCATTGATGCGTGTCAGCGGCTGGAGGGGAGGTATGAAATGTCTTGATTTTAATCACTAACTAACCCTTTAAGTAATCGTCAGCCAGTTTAAGAGGTATACCTCATAGGTGATCATGACTATCTCTGTGATCTGATTCTGTGTTCCTCATTTGAAGGAGATTTGTTGGTGTATAAAGCAGTATCACAATTTTCACAAGTGGCTGTGTTCTTCCTCAGAGGGAGGAGTAATTGGTAGTGTAGTTTTGTTGTCAAACACAAGGTGATTGCTCCTGCAAAAACTCCAGGTAGACAATTCTTTTCAATAGGAAAATTAACACCATATAAGAATCAGAAGTGCCTGATAATCTTGTTTTGTTAGGGAGGTGGGGTGGAGGTGGGGTGGAGGCGGGGAGGAGGACAAGTGCATGTAGATATGATCAGCCCTTCCTTTTATAAAGTGCCAAAAGCAGTGCTGTGTCTCGAGATAAAATAAGAAAAGTTTCAACAAATAAAAATCGTCACCTCTGAGAACTCTAGGCATGTCTGAGAAAACCCAAAGAAAAAAAAAAGAAAAAAGAAAAAGAAACACACGTAGAGAGAACGGTTACAACACGATAGTACAATTTTAAAGAAAATCCGCCCAAAAGCATCAAGAAATAATAATTTCAACACAAATTATTTGTAATTGTTCCTTTTAAGCGTGTTTCTTTTTTGTTATGATTCTATGCTCGCCTGATCGTCACTGTTTTAATCTGGATTTCTTTTGTATGACACAGTGTGGAAAAGAGGGGTGGGAGGGAGGGCTGCTGTGCCAGGTCGAGACACCCTCTGGATCCGCCCCTGTTACAATCTCTTGTGCCATGGGTTTTAAAAAAAGGCTTGAGTACACTAGACACAAAGGTAAGTTGCTTTAATCCTGCGCAAGCCACTTAGCAAGGTGCTCCGCTATAGCGGAGCACATTGCTTAGTGGCTTGCACATGTTATAAGCTCACTCATGCAAAGGTCAAAGGTCTCTTCGTACAACTGAAGGAAGGATGCTAGACCTCAATGTCTGCGTGTTAAAAAGTCAAAACGGTCTGCTTTTTTCGTCTTGTTCAATAGCATGTCCGTTGAAAGGTCCTGGTAAATCAAAATGGCACAGTTGGAGTGCGCCTGAGTTAATCAGTGTTCATGTCGTACTCCATAGGCAATAGATTTCCCTGTGGCCCCCATGTTCATAATTACGCTATAATGTTTTTATGTCTTGTTTGTACTATTTGTTATAAATGTACCACAACCGAATTTCTCTTTTCGAGATAATAAAGTACTCTTATTCTTATTCTTATTCTTATTCTTATAACCCGCCCGTCAGGGCCGTCCATAATCACCTCGGTGCTGTGGACGTTAAACCCGAACTAACCACCACCCTTACTTCGTGTGACAAACATCGAGGTGAATAATACCGCGGGGATTGGCTTCAACGAAAGTCATTGATTGGCATGAGCCCCTGCACTTGTAGCTGCTCATTAAAATCTATGGTCCTTTGCACAGAGATGGGGTTTTAGGCGTGTCAAGAGTTTCTTTTTTTTTTCGTCAGGAAGTTAAGTTGCGATGATGTGTTCAGGAATATGGTACTTATCAACCGAGGAGTGGCAAGTGTGTGAATTTAAGGCTGAAACCTTTGCACAGCTTCTACGCTTCAGCAGGTAATACAAATGCTGATGATTATGACATGTCATTGATTCTAATAAGCCCCCAGTGCAGCAGCAGGATAAATGAAAGTCTATGCCGCTAATCTGCAAAAGGATGGGGATCTTTGGGTGTCAATCTGGCCGGAAATCACCACGATGTAACCTAGACCGCTTATAAACTGTAAGCACTTATTTGCAAGTTGACGAGTCTTTCAGTTCACAAATTAACACATTCGAGTAGTGCCGCATCCGGATACGCGGTGTAAAGCCGCGTACCTCAACTAAGTGTAAACACAGAGGAGAACAGACGAATTCTGGAAATCAGAAATAAGCAAAACACAGCGCGTCTTTAGACGAGAACAGTGGATTAAAAGTCGCTTTTAATACACTGTTTTCGTCAAAGGACGCGCTCGGATGCTTGTCCATGCGGGCTTTAAAACCCACTGTTTGCGTTGAAAGGCGCGCAGTTTTTGACCAAATTCTGGTTTCCGGCAATCGTCAGTTGCGGCTCTACAGGGACAAGGCCTGAAGGTTGATCTGAACCTATACAGAAAACAACGTCGGTGTAATGTACAGAGGAGTGGTGTGTGCGTATGTGTATGTGTGTGCGTGTTTGTGTGTGTGTGTGTGTGTGTGTGTGTGTGTGTGTGTGTGTGTGTGTGTGTGTGTGTGCGTGTATGAGTGTGTGCGTGCGTGCGTGCTTGCGGCGTGCGTGTGTGCTTGCGTGCTGCCGCGTGCGTCCACGTGCGCGGTACCTGTCAATGTGGGCATGCGCATGTCTGTCAAGTAAATAATCATACGAAATCTTTCTCAAGTTTTGTAAATAATCATACGAAATCTTCCTCAAGTTTCGTGCCATTCAGACCAGAAGACCAACAAAAAAATAGTTTTCTTTCTACATAATCCATTCGCAAAATTGCAGCGTTTCGATTCGTTGTCAAACTCAGCGTATCATCGTCAGTTATACGCGTTTCAGTCAGGGCACAACAACAACTTATTTGTTGTGGGAAATTGTACCACTTAGCCAAAGCAATCATGATGATGACCCATACACTGTTGTAAACCCTTCACAGCCGAAACAAAGTGAACACAATCCGCCCGCAAGAGGCATAGATCCTCATGGGCCCCCGCAGTTGCGGGGGCCATGAGTTTCTATGCCTATTGCTGACACCACTTTATATCCATGTTTATTGAACGGCTGGGACTCCCAGACTTTCGTGTTGAATTGTCAAAGATTTCAACAACACAACCTGAGTCCAATGGCATGGAAGGGGTTAACCCCTATTGCGCCAGCAGCCACCGGAACTGCATGTGCCGAATTGACGATAGTTGCGTGCTCAAGTGGAGCAGCTAAATAACTCAGATTTTCTGAATAATTATTAGAAGTTATTACGTATGATGCGAGGAACCGCCAACGGATGGCTCGATCTCTTTATAAATAGTTCAAGGGCAGTGCCTGCATTGCTTGGCGCTTCTCCAAGCACCTAGAGTGTGTGCCAGAATCGTTTTTAGACGGTGGTTTTAATTTGGTTGGCTGGTTTTAATGTCATAGTTTGACTTTCAGCGTTTATCCAGCATTATTGTAAGACATATAAAGAACATTTATAAAGGAGATATTGCGATCTATTGACCCTTTACAGACTGGAGTAGGTCGCTTTAACTCATTCGCGGCTTATGCCGCGCATCCGGATGCGGCTTGCCGCAAATGAGTTAAAGTTGTAAGAACTGAGCCATAAACTTAACCAATGTCGCAAATTCTTAACTCTTTGTGTGTCGCCAGGTTTGTTGTTGTTTATTGTCCAGATGATTTCTACAGCATAATCAGTCATCTTCAAGAGGCATAGATCCTCATGACCCCTTGGCTCATGAGGATCTAGGCTTCTTGGAGATGTTCGGAGTGTTACAGTTGTCCATGATTATGGTACACACTGGTTACCCGCCGTGATTTCGCTCTTGTTCGTAAGTTGTTGGGAGTCGTTCGTGGCAAACGAACCTCATTATTTATTATATGATCTGACACTAGAACTTACTGAACGAACGAAAGGGTCGTGTTCAGTTCACAATTTCGTTTTGTTGTTGTTGCAGAGTGTATTAGTTCGTGTATTCGTTCGTAGTTGCCATGTTGCTGATACCGGTATCTTCACGAGTGCACTGAGATAACGCCGGCGCATCACCGAGCAGTCAAGGCATACAATGCGTGATTACGTCCCTCAGACTCGGTTACATTTCACCGGCGCAAGGCTAAAAATTATTACTTCCCTTGGACCGCACTACACACATTCGGGCAATAAATAACCCACTGACTCATCCGAGTATTTAATTAAAAGACGGGCTTGTTCAGAATAGCATGTCCGTTGAAAGGTCCTGGTAAATCAAAGTGGCACAGTTGGAGTGCGCCT
Organism: Semisulcospira habei; assembly: GCA_036245525.1. Classification (NCBI taxonomy): domain Eukaryota; kingdom Metazoa; phylum Mollusca; class Gastropoda; family Semisulcospiridae; genus Semisulcospira; species Semisulcospira habei. The sequence goes on from BTPG01000003.1 coordinate 35,267,489, forward strand.
GAGTTGATCAGTGTTCAGGTCGTACTCCATAGGTAATAGATTTCCCTGTCCCCCATAACCCGCCCGTCAGGCGGGGCCGTCCATTATCACTTCGGTGCCGTGGACGTTAAACCCGAACTAACCACCAACCCGAGGATTTTTGTGAGCACACGTACTTACTGACCTTTTGGACTACGAGTGATTGACATCGACTGAATCGCGTGACTGCATGCCAGTTTGAAGTTAATTTATAGTGATTCACTTATGTGTTGATTAACCCGTTCAGCCCTGACGCACTACAGCAGGAGATGGGTTGACCATGATAATTCAAAGGTAGTGCCAGATTAACTTGGCGCCTTTCCAGGCACTAAGCTAATCTGGCACTACCGGCTCTTGAACTATCATGAAAAAAATCCTCTGCCATTGGAAAGAAGCTGGACACAATGGAAAGAATGTTTTGGGTTTGACAGCGGTGTTGACAAAATTATGTGTTATTGAACACAAATACTTCCATCGTCTGTACGCAGAACGTGTCACTTTATTAACTCTTGTATGAACAGAGTCGCACGCACACACACACACACACACACACACACACACACACACACACACACACACACACACACACACGCACACACACACACACTGACACACACACGCGCGCGCGCGCACACACACATGTGCGGGTGGCGAAATTTATTTTTGCAACCGAGCTCCGTAACGCAAACTTCACGCATAGTTCTGCCTATCGGCAGAACTCTGCGTGAAGCTTGCGATACGTTTGGGGGAAAAAAAAAATTGCATGCCGGTGTTTTTTGGGTTGTTCACTTTGAGTCAGTCTAAATTTGACAATGCGAGTCATTGACTGCAAACTGTGACGGCTCAAATGGGTGCCGTGATGTATTGCGTCCTGTGCATGCCAGGCTTTTCTGGCACTGCGGCTAAACTGTCACGGTTGGTCCAACTCCAGCGGATGGCTAAGTGATGGATAAGCGGGGAATGTGTGTGAATGTGCGTATTGTTACTTTACAATTGAAGTCACGCTACTTCAGTCGATGTGAATCACTCGCAGTCCTGGATAAGCCGGGGAATGTGTGTGAATGTGCGTATTGTTATTTTACAATTAATGACATTTCTATGTATCTGTCAAAGCAATTATGAGCCGTTTATCGTGGGAAAATAAATGATTTTATTTGAAATATCGAGTTTGTTGCCTTAAATCGGATAAATCAAGTGAATCTGACACACGGAGGTTAATTAAATAATCGAGTTGTTTACCAGAAAATAAAACACTGGTGGGTTCAATTTTGTTTTTGGTTTGACAGCGATGTTGACAAAATTATGTTTTATTGAACACAAACACTTCCATCGTCTGTACGCAGAACGTGTCACTTTATTAACTCTTGTATGACCAGAGTCGCACGCACACACGCACACACACACACACACACACACACACACACGCACGCACGCACGTACGCACGCACTACGCACGCACGCGCACTACGCACGCACGCACACCGCACACACACACGAACACACACAAACGAAAAAGAAAATGTGTCGTTTGCTGTCTATACAATCCATGTTTGGTTTATTAGCATGAAAACAATACACGGCAATACATACATACGCAACTTGCTATTGCCATTAAAAATGTGCAAAAGGCAGACTTGATATTTTGTCAGCTGATTTGCCGGTATAGCATGTGAGATCGTCCCGGGGATCAGTTTCGACCTGGCGTCACTTTGGAGTGATAGTTTGTAAAGGAATACGAAAAAGACACGCCAAGCAAGCACGATTATGCATGCATACAACAGCCAGTTCTTCAGCCCAGGCCGGCATTCTGTTTCTTCTTCATACTTGCCACGGCAAAGCTGACCCCGGGACTACAAAGTCGATCTCGCGTAGTACACAAAACTGACGCCGGCGTGGGGGCGGTCCATGGTCAGCAGCAGTAAAGCGCCTGCCACCAATGCTAGACTGAGGTTCCCCACAACTTTGATATAATCAGTTTCAGCCCACTTTATCAAATTTTAAATACAAACGATGTAAGTTTGCAAAAACCTCAGTAGCTCGCTTAAACTTGCCCTTAGCACCACGTGAATGTTCTGTAGTGTTTATGTACAGCGTGTGAGTCAAGTAAATGCGCGTGATTCACGTGAGCGTGCTTGTTGGGCTCAGTTCGCGGCGGCGCTTTCGGTTTCAGCCGATTTTCAGTTGTGATAAAGCGAATACTCATATAATGCGCTGATTTTATTTATTTATACAAGACTTAAACTCACACTGGGGCCGGAGGGAGAGCGGGGGGAACGGGAAGGCTCAACAGGGTGTATGCGGCATTTTTTTTCAGATGAACTTACGTTCATTAACTCATTCAACACGGCAAGACATGGATCGAGCGTAATAGTTCAAGGGTTGTGCCAGAATAGCTTGGCGCCCATAGGCGCCAAGCTATTCTGGCACAACAGTTGAACTATCACGCTCGATTTATTTCCAGAAGCGGTGTAATACAGTCTTCAGAGGGCAACTTCAAAATTGGGTGATTTCGGTCCTGGAGCAGAATGAGTTAACGGAGTGTATGACTGAACTCGAGAGAAACTACACTTGACATAATTATTTTGTCACAGCCGTCACTCGCCATGTAGCCCTCGTCCTCGCCGTGATGAAGATAAAGGCATTGGTGCGGACGACATCCCTGCATAATTGGCGACTTTCGCAACCGCCCGCCCGCCCGCCCGCCCGCCCGCCCGCTCGCCCAGCTAACACCCGCTGTCTGCGCGAGGGACAAGCGGGCTGGCGTTTGTGGAAGTTCCACATTGTCATAATGCAACGCCTGTTTCAGTGTAACTTTGTATAAGTGCTGGTCTGTGATTTTCGACTTTACGGCTTCCAGCCGTAAGGTCCCAAATCACAGGCCAGAAAACATTTCAAGGTCATGTAAGATATTATTGGTTAGCGTTGTCGCGGTCGTTGGTGGAGATGGAGAAGGTGGTGAGGGCGACTCCCGTACCGTCGTCAAGGGAGGACAGGCCGGTCTGGCCGGAAGATGTCGCCGTGGCGCTGGAGGGGTCGCTGGGAATTGTGGATCCTGTGATCTTGACGTCAAGGTGGTTGAGAAGTTCCTTTCTCTCCGCGGCGGTTGCTCTTGGTTCGGGATTGTCTACAGTGGCAAAAATACGCAAAACATGAACAACCAATGAAGTCACACAAAATTTTCACTACGTCACAATTTGAAGCCACAGGCAGTATTTTCAACTACGTCATAATTTTACGTCATACATAGAGTTTGAAATACATTACCCCTTCCTTGCAAGTGTACGCAGATTGTGTTTCAAAATTATTGTATTCAGTTCAAACATCCCGACCTGTCTAATGAACGTAAATACAGAGAGGTTTCAGCAAGAGGAATAGATCAGCATGAACCCCGCAACTGCCGGAGCTCTTCAGGATTTATATCTCTTGCAGTCGGGTGTGTTAACGTTTCTCGGCAGTGAAAGGAAGAACAGAAATCCGCCTACCTTTTCCAGTCTGTTTCTTTCCATCCATCCACTGAACACACGACTGTGTCCAGGCCGCGCGGACCTCTGCATTGAACGCGCAGTAGAAGAGAAAGATGAACAGTCCCTGAAAAAGTAATGGCGAAACACTCAGCAACCGAATAAACACTGTAGAAAGAGATGAGATATGTATGCAAATCCCGGTCGTGGCCATAAGGGTTGGGAAAAATATAATGTTCTGGTTATTTGGTGGTGCAGGGTTTCATTTTTTAGACGATCTTCCCAGTACATTGCCAGCATTTTTTTTTTTTTTAATTTGACAAGGTTATCGTGAAAACGATGAAGACGTAATCCTCAATATCAATCTCGTTTCCTCTCACGGTCAGCTCTGTGTGCAAAGGCCATCGGGCCGAAATTGGCCGCGGTAGTGCGCGGGCCCACTGCGGCCGACATCGGCCCGACAGCCTTTTGCGTGCTGGGATCCCGTCCCGTCCACCACCAGGCTGCTGATTATCGCCACGCTAACCTGGAAGGAGTTGAAGACGGCGAAGAGATAGTAGAAGACCATCCTGGCTCCCTCAATGGCCAGGAAGCCAAAGACCCACGTCAGCCCCAGCAGAATGACCAGCCCGGTGGCCCGGCGGAGCTGGATGACGGTCTTGTTGGATCGGTGTCTTTCAGGCCTAGTGGACAAATGCGGAGTGTTTTTAAATATAAATTTCCACCCTACCTCCTTTTTAACGTACACAGTATAAAGATATAAGCAAAACAGCAAAAGTAATAACTCATTCTGCCTTCGACACACCATAGCAATATAATGGCTCAACCATAATAGTTCAAGGGTGGTGGCAGAATGGCTTGGCGCCTATAGGCGCCAAGCTATTTTGCCACCACCCTTGAACTATCACGGTAGATATGTCTCCTGAATTGTAATTATCAGAGGAGAACTCCAAACTGTAGGGTATTTTGTACCTCGGGCACAATGAGTTAAAATTAAAAATATAAAACACGCACATTTTATACGCATATTTACAAAGACGTCTTCCTGGACGCTTTCTCCTGGGGTGGCAGGGCCATCACATAGTGTATAGTGTGTTGTTGTTGTTTTTCCCCTTGAAGGACGTGACCTCATTTTAATGTGGCCAAAATGTCTCTGTTATCGACCGACAGATCTTAGTCTGTCATACCTGTTGTCTGCCAGAGTCAGGATGACCCGCAGCACCAAGGTGAAGATCACCGAATTAAAGATCAGGATGAGGCCGACTGGTGCCACAAACGCCGCGTAGAAAGCAATACCGCTCAGCCAGCACCTAGACAGAGTGAGTCATTCAACAAACTAAAAGGCTGGATGCAGATGATTTCACAAGAATCTTCGCCTCTAGCTCACGCAGTTCCTCAAACTAACCCATTCGAGACGTGCCGCATCCGTTACGTGATAGAAACTCGCGTATCCGGAAGCAGCGTGTCTCGAATCTGTTAACCCCTTCTGTCAAGATGTAGAGATATTCAGGGTCCGGTGGAACCAGTAATTAGGGTGTGACTGTTGCAGCGTGAGAATGTTTACCGTAGTGCAGAGATGCAGCCGGGATGTGGTGAAGGCTTAGCAATTAGTTAAGGCGGGGGCAGGGGTCTGTTTACGGTCCACTGTCAGATGTCATAGATCAAGGGTCGGGTAGTTTTAATCAAGATAGAAAGGAAGGGTGTAGAGTGTGAGAAAGGGAAAGAATGAGTCAGTTGCGAGCTGGCGGCCGGCAGAGAAGGACTGTAAACTACAATAAAGAAAACTGAAAAGAAGTTCAGTACTTGGTGTATTATTTTGAAAGGAGAGAGGAGAAGCCTTTCACAGTGGTGGCAGCGAACGGGATTATACAAGAAGAGAATACTTCTACCAAGTATATTATTTCGAACCCAACACCTCTTAGACAAACTGTGTAGCCGGCCAGTTAGCTAACTCCGCAACAAGCGTTGCGTAAAGGACACAGTAAGACCGGTGTTGCCAAAGTTACCGTGTACACATCGTGTTCAGCGGACAGGGGAGCCTGTCGGGGTAGTGTCGCCGTGGTGGTATAGACGCTATCGTGTTCAGCTGACAGGGGAGCCTGTCGTGGTAGTGTCGCCGTGGGGGTATTGACGCTATCGTGTTCAGCAGACAGGGGAGCCTGTCGCGGTAGTGTCGCCATGGTGGTGTAAGACGCTATCGTGTTCAGCAGACAGGAGAGCCTGTCGTGGTAGTGTCGCCGTGGTGGTGTAAGACGCTATCGTGTTCAGCAGACAGGAGAGCCTGTCGTGGTGGTGTCGCCGTGTTCATGGTGTGAAAGACGCTATCGTGGTTTTATGTAGACAGAATAACCTGTCGTGCTAGTTTCGCCGTGGTCACGGTGTAATAGACGCTATCGGGAACTTCTCCAGTTGTCTTCTTCTTCTTCTTCACTGGGCGTTCCGGAGGCTGTCGGGAACGATGTTATGAACTAACAGACTGTCATATAACGTTAGAGTGACACAGAGAGACTTACAGTGGACACGTTTGGTTTGTGACGCGTGTGTGAGCCGGTCGCCGAGTAGTGAGTACCTTGCATGCTTTCTGATTCCACCTTTTAGTAGTGTATCCTAATTAGCGGTTGCATGTACATCAAGTTAATTCCAGTATAAGTTAGGTTTGTTTACAACTTTGTCTGTTTCGATATATATTATACTCTAGAATCCTTAACCACCATAAAGCATGTCAGAGGAGGGGAATCTAGCCAGGGCAGGGTTCGCTACTCCTCGGTCAGCTCAGGCGGCTAACGTCCTGGTGGGCATGTCAAATGCGGGGACGGAGTGGGACGCCGCGGAGCTTGTCATGAGGCAACAACAGCTCCGATTAGAACATCAAACTAGGTTAGCGGAGATTGAGCTTAAAGCCGCAGAAGAAAGGCTAGAGTTCGAGCGGGAAGAAAGAGCCCGCCAGAGGCAGAGAGTAGCAGGTAGCGTAGGATCAGAAAGGAGCTCGGTGTCCGAAATAACAGCACAGCCGGATTATGGGGGGCTAAAACACTTAAGGTATAGAGAGGGAGATGACATTGATGTCTTTCTACGGACTTTCGAGAAAGTGGCGCGATCATACCGAATACCGGAGATGGAGTGGGCGACGCGCCTAGCCCCGTGTCTGTCAGGAAAGGCCCAGGAAGCCTACAGCAGAATGGGCGATGATGACTGTGAAGACTATCAGATGTTAAAGAAGGCCATTCTCTGCAGGTACGAGCTGAGGGCAGAAACATACCGCGAGCGGTTCAGATACAGCCGACGAGAAGCGGATGAATCTTTCTGCGAGTATGCGGTTCGCCTTGGAAATCACTTAGACCGGTGGATCGAGGCTAGTGACGTCAAGGTGCGCGATACCGAACTCCGCGATCTCATCCTTCGGGAACAGTTGCTGGAAAGTTCACCAGGCCACTTAAAAGACTGGCTTCGCATGGAGGACCTGTCCTCTTTGAGCCAGCTGATTTCTCTGGCCGATCAGTATTTATCGGTCCATAAGCCCCGTAGAAGAGAGGGATTAATTCACCCCCTCCACCATCAGAGCTTGGTGAGCAGGACAGGGCTAGTTCCAAAGATGTGGTGTGTTTCCGGTGTCGCAAGAAGGGACACATTGCCGCCAAGTGTCCAACTCCTAGGGGGGATTTAAAGGGGTCGAGACGGGCAAAAATAGCTCCGGAAGAAAACCTATGGAACAACAACCCGTACACAGAGCAAGGGACAGTCAATGGTCACTCCGTGACTATTGTGAGGGACACGGGGTGCCAGAGGACGTTAGTGAGAGGAGAGTTGGTTCCCAACTCAGCTTTCATTGGAGAGTCCATAGAAGTACAGTGGGGAGATGGGCGGACTTCCAAAATCCCGCTGGCATCCGTAGACCTGCGTTGTAGTTATGTTAACGGTCCAGTGATTGTGGGCGTTGTAGACAGCTGCCCAGATGAGGTCTTGTTAGGGAACGATTTGGCGGTTTGGGTAGTGGCTCGGGCTGAAACTCGCCAAGGACGAAAAGATCGCATGAGGGAGGAAACCAAATCACATAAAAGAATGCAGGAATCAGGGATAAAATCCACATCCCTGATGGAGGATGAGGGCTCAGGCTCTAGCGAGGGCAGTGATAATCCTAAGGCCGCTGATAAGGAAACAGGAATCTCTCCGTTAGTCCCTTTACACGAGATGGGGTCAGAAAGTCTGAAAAGCATGCAGGCAGAGGATAGTAGCCTAGCGGAGGTGTGGAAGAAAGTTTCTTCACTGGATGAGGTGGAAAATGCCAGGGTGTGTTTTTATAGCAAAGATAGTCTGCTGTACCGGAAGTGGACACCCCGACATGGAGAGGTTGGTGAGGTGCATCAGTTGGTTGTCCCAAAGGCGTACAGAGAGCAGCTATTGCAGATTGTACATGATATCCCATTGGCAGGCCATCTAGGAATTGAGAAAACAAAGAGCCGTCTGCTTAGAAATTTTTACTGGCCAGGTGTGTTCGGAGACATAGCTCGATACTGTCGCTCATGCGAGGCGTGTCAGAAAGTGGCCAAGAAACGGAGTAATGGTCGAGCCAAGTTGGTCACCGTTCCTGTGGTGGGTGTCCCATTTCACAAGGTCGCTATCGACTTTGTCGGACCTTTACCCAGGTCTTCTCACGGAAACAAGTTCATCCTTGTCATGGTTGACTATGCCACCAGGTACCCGGAAGCTGTGGCCATGTCATCAATGGACGCCAAGAAAGTCGCTGACGAACTCATTAGTTTTCAGTCGGGTCGGCATTCCAAATGAGTTGCTGTCCGACCAGGGGACCAATTTCATGTCACAACTGATGCAAGAGCTCTGCAAACTCTTGGGCGTGAGGAAGCTGAATACCTCTCCTTTCCACCCGGCTGGGAATGGTCTTGTAGAGAGGTTCAATGCTACCTTGAAGTCTATGTTGAGGAAGTATGCCAATCGTCATCCAAAGACATGGGACTCATATCTCCCATACCTCTTGTTTGCGTACCGTGAGGTTCCGCAGGCGTCCACAGGATTCTCCCCCTTCGAGCTATTGTTCGGGAGACCCGTGCGCGGTCCGATGGATATTGTACGGGAGGCCTGGGAAGGAGAAGCCATGGGGAAAGAGGAAAACCTCATTGAGCATGTGTTGACGATGAGGGACCGTTTGTTTGAAATGACTGATCTGGCGCAGGAGCACCTGTCTGAGTCTCTCTCTAAGCAGAAGGTGTGGTATGACAAGAAGGCACGTACACTGACTTTCGACGTTGGGGACAAAGTGTTAGTTCTTCTGCCTAGCGCCACCAGCAAGCTACAAGCGGAGTGGCAAGGGCCCTATACGGTCACCAGAAAGATCTCTGAGATCAACTACGAAGTAGATACCGGGAAAAGACGCAAGACAAAGCGGGTCTATCACGTGAACCTGCTGAGAAAGTGGCAGGGACGGGCCAAAGCGTGCCTTGTTATAGACAGGTCGTCAGATCCAGTTCCAGCACCGAGCCGCGTCCAAAAACGCTAACGCGGACGGTCTGTCGCGCCCGTCAGACGCCTGAATCAAAAGGCAATTTGCAGTAAGCTTGTCGAAACATCGGACTCTATTTAGGCACTGATATGTGCATTGTGATATATCTCTACACTTTTGTTGATTATGATTTAAACCTCTGACGTGCTTTAATCATGGTGGGGGGTGTCAAGATGTAGAGATATTCAGGGTCCGGTGGAACCAGTAATTAGGGTGTGACTGTTGCAGCGTGAGAATGTTTACCGTAGTGCAGAAATGCAGCCGGGATGTGGTGAAGGCTTAGCAATTAGTTAAGGCGGGGGCAGGGGTCTGTTTACGGTCCACTGTCAGATGTCATAGATCAAGGGTCGGGTAGTTTTAATCAAGATAGAAAGGAAGGGTGTAGAGTGTGAGAAAGGGAAAGAATGAGTCAGTTGCGAGCTGGCGGCCGGCAGAGAAGGACTGTAAACTACAATAAAGAAAACTGAAAAGAAGTTCAGTACTTGGTGTATTATTTTGAAAGGAGAGAGGAGAAGCCTTTCACACCTTCACTGTCAGTGGACGCACATTGTCTTTCTTATATCTTTGTTTATTCAACGCCCCCAGCCGAAAAAGGAAGATGGGTACACACTGGAGCCAGTAAGAGGCATAGATCCTCAAGAGCTTCTCTCCCCCCCCCCTTTAACTGCGGGGCCTATTAGTAGGATCTTACTTACCTTTTCTCGGTAGTGAAAGGGTTGGGGTGTTATCTGATGCCTAATATAACTGGAAATAAATTGAACTGGATATAACTGGCAAAATCTAATACAAACAGTAACAAATCGCCGCGAGACCCAGGTTCTCTTGTTGTTATGTCCGAGATTTGTTATAAGCGAAGTAATTTACACAGAAAGTGTTGTCGGTACTTTGGAAAAGTGTTGTTAAAAATGACTGTTTGTTATATCAGACCTTAACTGTCATTAACAAAAGCCTACTTTGCTTAACTCATTCGAGACGTGCCGTCTCCGGATACGCGGCTTATGCCGCGTATCCGGAGGCGGCATGTCTCGAATGAGTTAAAGCAACGTCGGATTTAAGACAAGTCTGATATAATAACACCTTTTCATAGGTCTCAGCAACGCTCTTTCCATGTCAATTATTTCGCTTATAACAAATTTTGGATTTTAAAAAAAAAAAAAATAAAAAAAAAAAAAATAAATAAAAAAAAAAAAAAAAAAAAACACCCGGGTCTCTGGCGGTTTGCTATAACCGAAATTTACAGTATAATTATTTTGCTTATGACAAATTTTGGATACAACAACAAGTAAAACCGGGTCCCTGGCGGTTTGCTATATCCGAAGTTTACAGTACAATGGAGGGCGAGAAGGAGTTGACTGACTTACACTCCGCTTGTCAGAGAGGCGTAATTGTCCATGTCCACCGCTGCAGTGATGATGACGACCAGAAGAGGCAGGCCCCACGCAAAGGCCGAGCACTTGAGTATGATGTGTGTGACTGGGGTCCGAAACACCCTGACCAGCGACAGGTACATGTAGAAGGCCTCCACCGCCATCCAGCACAGCGACGACAGCAGGCACAGGTGGAGTAACATCGCCACGACCTGCACGCACACAAATGGCAATGGCAAGTCCAACAATTGACTGTGGACATCGCCTACCGGGCAATTTACCCCCTTCCCTGCCACAAACCGCAGCTTGTGATTCTGAAATTTGTGTAATTTGCAAGGCCAGAAAACCCTCCATATCTCGAATGAACTTGTTATTCAAAGTTGGGTCATCAAGAGGCATAGATCCACATGCGCTGACTCAGTTGAGGGCTTATGAGGGTCTATGCCTCTTGCGTTTGAATATTCGTGTGCTGACAGTGAACGAGTCAAAAGCTCCATCTACGAGGGCTTCAGTAACTGTCACGCTAACTGATACAAATATTAAAAAGAACAGATGCATTCTCTTACTGTAATAAATATACGAGGAACAAATGGACTTTGTAAGCTTTGTAGGCCTATAATCAAATGTGCGCATTGTTTATGTCGGACCATACTCGTCTCTTCACAACCAAAGACGACCACGTTCACTTGGGCCTTTTTCCACCAAACTCTTACATGTGGGATTTGTGTTCTAAAGACTGCATTCCAGCTGAGAAGACATAACGGAAGAACCGGAAGAACGGTTCAAGTGTAGTGCAAAGGTAGCTTGGTGCCTACGGGGCGCCAAGCTATTCTTTTACCACCCTTAAACTGTCATGATCGATAAGCCTACAAAGCTTGTTGTAGTGTCAGAGCTGAATGTGTAATTCACTAGAAGAGCCTATTCAATTCTGGCACTACCCTTGAACAATATAGTGATCCGGTCATGACTTTTTGAGGAATAGCAGTTACCTTGCACGCCCAGTGATGACGCATAGTGTAAGACTGTAACCCCGCCACGAACACCAGGTTAGAGAGCGCCATGCTGGTACACAAGTTGAGGAGGATCATCGTCGGCTTGTTGAAAATGGTCTTCCTGTTTAGCAGCACATGAAACACGACAGAGTGATTTACAGTGATCTTCATCTAATAACAGGAAGGCATCGGGGAAAGGAATTCCATACCCTCCTGACCCCTCCGCCCTCTTACGCAACCCCCCCCCCCCCCCCATCCCGCTTCCGGTACCCAGATATTTGAAAGAGCGGAACAGAAAGACAAAACATTTTTTTTTTTTTAATAAGTTGAAAATGCGTTGAGAATATCCGGACACACTGCACGAGGTAACATTCGTTTTCCTTCCCATCCCTCATCCCCCTCCCCCCTCACCTTCTCCTTCCCTCATCCTTCCAGTGCGCCAAACTAATCAAGCACTGCCCTTGATTTAGAACAGTCACTCAGTCTCCGACCAAATTCATTTAAATGTAAAAACCTGAAAGTAAAAGCGTTTATCTTTAACCCTTTTAGCGCCGGAATTTATGAAGTGTTACTTAACGACTATGTACCACTTGCAGGAGGTGGATTGATCATGATAATTCAAGAGTAGTGCCAGATTAGCTTGCTAATCTGGCACTACTCTTGAATTATCATGGTCAATCAATATCCTGCTGTAGTGTGTTGGCGCTGAAAGGGTTAAAACGATAATTTAAAAATCAAGCTTCATACCGCCGCTGGCCTTTATGCACGTTTCCTTTTTTCGCCGTTGACGTGGGACTGAAATTAGAAAACGTGTTTGCTAAACTGACACATTACAACTGCGATGTAAACAGGAGAAATCACTGTGATGAAACTCTATGCTCATGCATAGTGTTCACACAGTAGGGTAAATACGGTACAGTAGTTTTCAACGGTTTGTTTTGTGCCGATAGTCCGTGTGGCACGGATTCCACGTGAAATCTTTAAGACATGGTTAATACGGGGAGTTTTAGTGAGCTGTATGCGAAAGCTCAGTCTGGCAGAGCTGTAGAAACATTAGTGCGGGCTTTATTGTCAGAGGGTACAGATGTGTGTGAGATACCTTAGCCCGTATTCCAAGACTCTGAAACCTAGAATTCAGGTATGTTTTTTTTTTTAATAATTATGTATTATTGATAGTTGCTTAGTTAAAGACGGTATGCGTTGGTAAGAGTAATTTGGTTGTATAGTGTTGACCGGTTTGGTTCAGTTATGTTGGTTTGGAATTCAGTGAGGTAATCGGTGTTTTCGTATACAGTTATTTACCGAGTTGGATAACTAAAGGAATGTGAGGGCCAGTGTATGTCTAAGTCATTATGAAGGTAGTACGTGGTTGGTTAAGCATAGTCTTTTCCAGTATATAGAATAATGTATAGCGAGAGTATTAGGTTATAGTCTGTTCCAAGGTAGTGACAGTTATGGGGGTGTTACGAAAGTAGACAGGTTATGGAGCACGTGTGTGTGTGAATGAACGTGTGAGTTATTGTATCCGCCAGGTTACGTAATGTTTCTCATATCATCCAATATGTTGTGTGTTTAGCAAGTGTTACGATTTGGGACCTTGTTGTTGTTTAGAGTGCTTGTCGGAGAGAGAGAGAGAGAGCAACGGACGCCGAGACGTCAGTCACCAGGACCTAATGCGAGGTCATCTCTCCAGCTCTTCACTCGGGGAGTGAGCGGCCGGTGCCAAGACACTTGGGTCACAGCGAAGATACAGTACGAGTGACGAGGACGTCCACGATACGAGAGACAGGACGACTCGAGGAGCGTACGAGAAAGGACTTGCACGCCTAGACGTGACAGGACTGAACGTAACCAGGCGAGAACACCAAACAGGTTGGATAGTGAGAGACTAATACCTAGCCTGGCAGTAATATTGTGTGTATGAGGATGTGGTGTTAAGACGTGATAGTGGGAAAGGAGTGGTGTATATAGTTGTGATAGTTTGTGAGCATTCTTTTTATATTGTTTATTTTGTATAAAAGTTCCGTTAGAAAGGAAGCCCGTGTGTTGCGTTTTACCGCATGAATGCGCCCGTCTGAGTCAGTGGCGGTGTATGCGTCTGTTGTGCGAGAGTCTGTGCGTACGATTGGGGCAAGTCTGTGTGCGTTACAGTCACAAGTAGACTTAAAAACTGCGCGTCTTTCTAAGCAAACAGTAGATTGTCCCTGTGGTTTCTCTGTACGAATCACCTTGACACAAAGCTCTACCAGCCAAAGCGTTAAAAAAACAAACCAAAAAAAACCCCAAACAAACAAAAACAAACAAACAAAAAAGCACGGACAAACGTGCGATATCGCACGTTTGTCCCGGCTTGCAATCTACTGTGTTCGTCAAGACACGTGCAGTTTTGTCCTACTTCTCATGTCCGTACAACCTTCATTATAAAAGAAATGAACACGCAAATTAACATCCCAGGCATCTTCACACTTGCTGTTGAGACCAGTACTAGGCAATACGACGTCGAAGCGAAGCGGGTGATATGGATGCTGCTGTCAGTTTCACAGTGCTTAACTCATTCAGCCCGACGGCCGTATTTCTCTAATTTTGGAGACATCATCTAACGACTATGCACCTGTTGCAGGAGATGGATCGACTATGATAATTCAAGGGCATTGCTAGATTAGCTTGGCGCCGACAGGCGCCAAGCTAATCTGGCACTACCCTTGAATTATCATGGTCGCCCCATCTCCTGCTGTAGTGCGTCAGGGCTGAATTGGCTAAGCTGACGACAACCTACTTTTCAGTTTAAAGAAAGCTTCTGCTGAAAGACGTCAATACTAACAACAATAACTAACTCCTTTATCTCTCCCCCCCCCCAACCCCCCCCCCCCCCACCACCACCCCCCCCCCAAAAAAAAAAAAAGAATGCAAGAGACAGATCCTCATGAACCCCCGCAGTTGCGGGGGCACATGAAGATCTATGCCTCTTGCTGAGACCGGTTTTTAATCGTGTTCTTTGTACGGCTGGGATTCTATGGTGTTGGATTGGATCAACAAAGGATTTCAGAACTTTTAACAATGTGCGTCCACCGGAAGAGAAGGGCGTTAACACATTCGCGGCCAGCCGCATCCGGATGCCGCGCGGCTTATGAGTTAATACTCACTTCCACACGCAGTAGGTGAGGATGGTGAGCGCGAGGGCCAGGAGGGACACGCCACAGCCGGTGTAGGAGATGACGGACAGGACCTGGCGGTGTAGCGTCGGCACCGTATCACCTCTCTGGTACACGTCCTGCAACAAGCAACACCAGGGAGGTGACGTTTACGCCCAACGACCGCCAGCAAGGAACGACAGCCAAGCCACGGCGCATAATCATTGTGGATCGTGGGCATAGACAACACTCCAAACTCTGGGCTCATGAGGATCTGTGCCTCTTGTTTGAAGTCTTGTCTGTATTAACGGTACAAGCTGGCTACCCGCCGTGACTTTGCTCTCGTCGTTGTTGCCGGTGGTCGTTTGTTTCAAACGAAACCTAAATGATTGTCCAGAGATTTTAAGCAAATTCCAGCATACTGCTTCTGTACAAAATGGCAAATAAGGCTTAAGATTAAACAAACAAAAGAAGAAAAAAAAAGGACACCGGTCCTACCTCCAAGCGCAGCCAAAACTGGTACACACCTCAAATCACCATCCGCTTGGCAACTCAAACTAGACCCAAAAGAGTCCGGTGGTTAAGCCAAGGTTGGTACGAATCAAAGCACCAAGCATGTCTCTTCTCATCTATCAATAGATTTTAAGCAAATTCCAGCATACTGCCTCTGTACAAAATGCCAAATATTCAGAAGATTTAAAAAAAAACAAACACCGGTCACTTCTCACCTACGTCATTTTAATATGTCACATGACCTGAAGCCACAAAGTTCACATTTACTGTGATAGCACCACCTCGACTGACAGTGAAAATTTTATGTTTGTCAACCGAAAAGAATCGAAGGCATTGCTGTGAAGACACATGACAGCAAGTCCATGTTTGAGATAAGCGAGATTTTCATTGTAATACAATGAAAATCTCGCTTTTCACAAAAATGGACTGTCTGGAGGTCTTTGTTAACGTCTTTCACTATGAATGTAAAAAAAGCAGACATCAACGAATGAAGAGTTTGCGTGTTGGCGTGCACGCGGTGCGTGCGACTGTGCATGCGTTGATCAGCGTTGCGCTACCCACCATGAGGAGAGCGAAGCTGGTCAGATGGTTACATTCACATAACGTCTGCGTGTCTGTGCTGGACTGGTCCACCCGCCAACAGCCTGCCGTCGACCAGCCGCCCCGCCCCTCCTCAATACTCGTGTTCCAGAACACACAGCGCGAGTTAACGGCGCTCTGAGACAGGGACACAACGGTGATGTTATATCAGTCGTGCTGAGCAGCGTGAAAGCGGTCTTTAGCAACACAAACTTAACTCATTCAGCCCTGACGCACTACACCAGAAGATGGGTCGAACATGATAATTCAAGGGTAGTGCCAGATTAGCTTGGCGCCTGTCGGCGCCAAGCTAATCTGGCACTACCCGGCCTTGAATTATCATTGTCGACCCATCTCCTGCAACAGGTGCATAGTCGTTAGATGACGCCTTCACAATTTGAGAAATACGTGCGTTGGGCTGAATGAGTTAGCAAATCTAAAAAACAACAATCAGAATTATTTGGAACAGCGTCAAAGACAAACTTATATTAAACCGTCGGGTTCGCCGCTTCAAATCCTCAGTTGCACGGACAAAATTTGTGCAGTCTATTTCGGTGATCTTCTTTGAAAGTGGTGTCAAATCCCACACCAGCCCTCTACCTCCACCCCACTCCCCGGCCCCTCCCCCGTTAAACCCAAAAGTTTCTTTTCGCAGCAGAGTTCACTTGAAAGGGTTTTAAAATACCTTGTCTATGTGTACAAAGTTGATTTTCACCGGGTCCTTCAGATTCATGACCTCGTGACCCACGACGGATACAGCCATGACGTAACTGTTGACCTTTGTGACTTTATCATCGGTTAGTGCTGAAACCGTCTCATCCAATGTTTCATTTCGTCGCCCCCTCTCAATTGCCTGTAGGAATACACGGACAAGCGTTAACCCTTTGACTGCTGCTGCTGACGATACCGCTGTGTGAGTATTATCGCGCCTTTTTCGCAGAGCGTTATCGTCAGTAGCGGTGAAGGGGTTAAAGTAGGCAAAACACAATTGCTTTAATTCTTCTATTGATGTTGTCTGTTCGCCCACCCCCACCCGCCCGCCCTGCCGCGAAAAGAAAACAAACTCTCATTAAGTTCTGCAAGGAATATTTCAAAGCTAGTATCGGAACGTTTAGGTCAGTGTTCGCGATTTCCTTTTACAGCGGTACCCAGACGGGTTTAACTCATTCGAGACGTGCCGCCTCCGGATACGCGGCTTAAGCCGCATATCCAGAGGCGGCAAGTCTCGAATAAGTTCACCATTTTAAAAGCGCTGAAGAAGCGTTAGATTTTATTCTTTTTGTTTTTACTACGTGACTGCCACTGTTCAAAATGTCGTCATTATAATAACCGTTTCCAAATCAGGATTTTCTGCTAAATGCGTGATAACAAATGTAGGTTTCGAATTGACTTTAAAATGTTCACCCAACCTCAAAAATTTTGCCGGAGATGTGGACAACTGTGGCGATGCGTGAGGTATTGCTGAATAACGTCAGCAGGCTGGCGGGTAAAACGAGGCTACTGATCTCTTTGGGGGGAACTGTCATTGCGACAGTAAAAATCTGGACCTGAAATTGCGTACCATTCAAATTAAATTGCATACGCAATGGAATGCGTCTGGAGACTGTAATAATATTTTTATAAAAAGAAAGCAATGAAACATGAAAACTGATAAATCCCCGAGTAACATTATCACCATCGATGTAATCGTTAAAAAAAAGGCGTAGGGCATCGGTCATCAAAGTCCGAGCATAGAGGCCTTACGAAATTTGAGATAACCGCTGCGTCACGGCGTGCTCACAGCCAACACACACACACACACACACACACACACACACACACACACACACACACACACACACACACACACACACACACACACACACACACACACACACACACACACACACTCTTGCGTGGTGGCTATGTGTACGCGATGACCTCGCATTTCAATACTTGAAGAGCTCGGCGACCGTCGGGCCCCTATGGGTCCGAGCTATGACGCTCATCATCGTCACTACCACTAATACCACCGTCATCATCCTCTCATCAAGTGTGTCACAATAATTTATATCTAATTCACGCTGTACAAGCAGCAATTTAGACCAGCCATTGTGATTCCATGAACACTCCTCTTTTCTTTCTTCTTTAAAAATGACTCGACCCACGATTATCCGAGTGCGAAATTTGATGTGCGATATTATCCTAGTGCGGAAAAGACCTTCGGGCTAAAGTCGGCAGCCGTTTGCAAACGGCTGCCAACTTCAGCCCGATAACCTTTTCAGCACTGCACGGACGTGGATCCATGAGTAAGGGCGGACAATCTGACCTCGTCTTGCTGAAAGCGGCTGTCTTCCCTAGCGTGGGCTGTGAGGACAAGCCCAGCAAATGAGGAAGCGTCAACCTTGTTTGCGGCTATTGCCAGGTTGGAGACGACGGTCAGGAAGTTGTCGTCGTTGGACATCAGTCCCTCTCGGCCAACGATGTCTATGGCGGACAGCAGTCTGCGTGTACATAATGTGAGCATGTATGCTAGTCCGTAACAAAGTGGCCCGCAGGGTCAGCAATAAACAACGATAAAAAGGACAAAGACACAAACAAACAAACAAACAAACAAACAACAAACAACAACCAACAAACAAAACAACAAACAAACAAGCAAACAAATATGTAACTTTGCCTAAAAGCCACAGATTAGGTCTCACGGAACAATACAGTTGTTAAAAACACTGACGAAAAACTCCTTAAAGTAATGACACAGGAAACGGATCGAACGTGATAGTTCAAGGTGGTGCCAAAATACCAAGGGGGCCTAGTTAGTCGCTACCTCTCACCTATTACTCTCCATTCGTCCTCCGCAACTAATGTGTAGCCGTTGAAGACGCCTTCCAGACTACTTTATAGTTTTAACTCCTTCACTGCCGAGAAACACTGAAAACCATCCAGCTGCAAGAGGCATAAATCCAGGCATAAGGCTCTTTACCTCCTGCAGTGGGGTGGTGTTCAATATTTCTCCTTAGTCAACGAGTCTTGTAAAGAGAGTAAAATGGAAATGTCATGTAAGCATAATTATGCTCAGCATTCAGCAACCAGTTTCTCGGCCAGAAAAGTACACTATTTGCTTTTTATCCTATCGTGATTGGTAGCGTCAGCTGAAGGTATGACGTGAAACGTATATTACATGTCCCACGTCAGACCTTCCGTTACCGATCACCAAAAGATAAATGACGTCTAAAAGGAAGGTCTGACGTGAAAGTGTGAAACATGTATACTACGTTTCACGTCATCACGAAAAGATAAATGAAATCTCAACTGAAGGCGTGACGTAAAACATGCATGTCACACGTTTCGCGTCATACTTTCAGCTGACACTTCCAGTCACAAAAAGAGAATAGTACATTGTGTACTGGTTTGTATGTCCTTTTTGAAAAAGGGGGTAAACTCGAAATATTATAAACTGTTGTAATTGTCTTTCTAAGCGTGTTTCTTTCTTCACTGGGTTACTCTCTGCAATAAATACCTGTATCCCATGTTGGCGTCGCTCAGAACTGTGACATTCTCGTCCATGATTTGACTGAGAATCCGCACAGTGTTGTTGACAATCGTCTCGTTGTTGCTTAGCCCAGGAAGATCCATCTCTACCGAGCCCATCAGCAGCTCAACAGCCAGGGACGCTTCTGCAGACATCAGCAAACATGGCCTCGCACAGTTACGATTATGTGTGTTGATCTGTTATTCTGACGTTTGTTGCTTGAATTAGCTTTAAACCTGCTCAGCCACTAAGCAAGGTGCTGCTCTGTCAGGGAGCACCTTGCTCAGTGCTGGCGCAGGACTAAGCTCATTCATGCAACTGGCCCCTGGACCTTACGGCCTGGACCCGTGTAAAGGTCAAAATCAGCAGGGGCGGATTGGTTATCTCCCAGAGGGAGCGGCGACTGAATAATTTTTTTTTAATCGTTAATTCGTTTAGCCCTGACACACCACCGTAAGATATGAATCGACCATGATAGGTCAAGGGTGGTGCCATAATAGCTTGGCGCCTACCGGCGCCAAGCTATTCTGGCACCACCCATGAACTATCATGGTTGACCTGTCTTGTGAACTGTAAGGCAGTCTTCAGAAGGTAGCTCCAAAATTTGGGGATTTCGACCTTGGGGCACAAAGTGTTAAAGCGACCTGCTCCATTTAAAGAGTTAATAGTTCACAATAACTTCGTCATAAATATTCATGGTATGTCTTACAATGGAGCTGGACAAAATGGCTGACTTAAATTATGAAGTTTGAAGGTCGTAAAAGGATCTTTTTCTGCTCTTCTTCTCCTTTGTAGGCAGGAGAGTATCTTCCGTTACGCTCAAAAGGCAGCAGAACCTCTGATGTGACCGATCAAATAGATTGCGAAAAGAAGGGTAGATACGTCTTAGTCGAGGCAAGACAACAATGATAACCCGTTGCATCAGCTGATTTTAGCAATTAAAGCTTGTCAAAAAGCAGACCGCTTATAAGTCACCATAATTATGTGAACTTGTCAATGAGTTTGGACCTAAGGGCGATAAAAGCAAAAAATCTCAGCTCCCCCCCCCCCCCACCCTGCAGCGTGCGTCACAATTTTTTTTAACCGTTGAGAACATACACAACGCAGCCTATCAAGCAAGGGAAACTGTGACCAAATAGGGGCGGATCGAGGTGGCAGGGGGCGAGAGGGGGTCCAGGGGTTTTGCCTCCCCCCCCCCAATTTAAAAATAAATGCTTTAACAAAGTCCCTTGGCCTTGGGGGGGGGGGTGTTTGGAACACCCCTCCCCCTCCTTCCTGTTTGACATTTTGGCGATTTTTGACACACACACGCTCTTCCCAACCCGCCCAACTCCCCCTCTCCGCCCCTGCCACCGTTATTTGATATTTTGGCGAGTGGTGAGTCTTGACACATACGCGCCACCAACCTCAGGGAGACTGAAAAGATCAAGCTTTGTGAAGGAGACGAGAGCACTGCAGAGAAAACACCAGGCAAAGCTGCCTGCGCAGGTAGAGGCTCTGAATCCTGCTAGCGACCTTCCACCTTGGGAAAGTAAGCCAGAAAACATCACCATCTCTTCCACGGTACCCTACATCACCACCAGAGATGAGCACAGCACTGTGAGCAAGAAAGCCCTGACACTGGCCATGCTCGAAGAAAAGTATCCCCAGGAAGCATGGATACGGGCATACACCGATGGATCAGCCACAGATGCAGTTCAGGATGG
Organism: Semisulcospira habei; assembly: GCA_036245525.1. Taxonomy (NCBI): domain Eukaryota; kingdom Metazoa; phylum Mollusca; class Gastropoda; family Semisulcospiridae; genus Semisulcospira; species Semisulcospira habei. The sequence goes on from BTPG01000003.1 coordinate 35,288,282, forward strand.
AGGGGCTGGGTGTACATTCAGTACCCAAACGGAAAATGGCAGGCAGAGGCAGTACCAACAGGCCTTCACTGCACAAATTACAGAGCTGAGGTGGAAGCCCTGGTCCACGCAGCTAACACCCTTAGTGGCACTGCAGACCCTGATGCCCAGATTGTCTTCCTTACTGATGCCATGTCTGTCCTTGAGGCAGCAACAGCAAGCAAACTGCCACGTCTACAAGAGGCACTGCAAAACATCAAGTGCACCAGACTGGTGCTGCAGTGAATCCCTTCACACTGTGGCATCTACGGCAATGAAGAAGCTGACAGAATGGCAAAAGTGGGCGCAGAGAAAGAACAAGATGAAAATGGAGTCAGCTTCACAGAGATGAAGACCATCATTAAGTCTGTGTACAGACCACCACAACGGCCCCTAGACAGTTACCATCAGCTGTCCAGACAAGAGCAGGTGACCATCTTTCGTCTGAGGACCGGGCACAACCGACTCAATTTCCACCTGCACAGACGCTTCCACCTCGTGCCATCTCCCCTGTGCCCTTGTGGAGAAGCAGAGCAGACCACAGAGCACCGGCATCCTCCAGGACTGTGGGAACCACCAGTTGCTGAGGGAGGCGATATGGCCGAAGCCCGCCACTCTACAAGAGAAACTGTACGGGCCTGTGGAGGCACTACAGAAGACCACAGATTTCATTTTGAGAGCCAAACTCCAAGTGTGACGGCGTTCGAGAACAAGAAGAAGAAGACACACACGCGCCTACCCCCCCCCCCCCCCCACCCCCGCTCCCCGGCCATTGGAAGACGCTCTAGCATCAGGGAGGCCTTTTGTTACAGGTTGAAGGACCCAAACAAAAAGTTAGAGCCCCAGCCCTCACCCCTCGAGGTAACTGATCCGCTGCCTGCTAAAGAGGTACAGAGTAAACTAAAGTAAAACCATGGAAATACATTATTCATTCAGAATAAAGTAGATTAACCCATTCAGCCCTGACGCACTAAAGCAGGAGATGGGTCGACCATGATAATTCAAAGGGTAGTGCCAGATTAGCTTGGCGCCTGTCGGCGCCAAGCTAATCTGGCACTACCCTTGAATTATCATGGTCGATCCATCTCCTGCAACAGGTACATAGTCGTTAGATGACGCCTCCAAAATTTGGGAAATACGGCCGTCGGGCTGAATGAGTTAAGGTAACAATGCAAAGGTAAAGCATCAACGTGAAATAAAGCAAAGGCAAAAAAGCAAACAAACAATTTGAATGGATATTACTGATAGCGATTAACACTGCTGAGAAAAACAGAACACGATCCAGCTGTGAGAGACACAGATCCTCATGCGTCCCCGCAGTTGCGAGGGAGGGCCCATGAGGATCTATGCCTCTTGATGACACCACCTTGAATTAACGTTTCGTGCGTGGCTTGGCCTGGCTTGGCGTGCAGTTAACCCATTTAGCCCCAACGCCCTACAGCAGAAGATGGATCGACCATGATAATTCAAGAGCAATGTACGATTAGCTTGTCGCCGTCAGGCACCAAGCTAATCTGGCACTGCCCTTGAATTATCATGGTCCACCCATCCCCTGCAACTGGTATATGGTCGTTAGGCGACACCTTCAAAACTTGGGAATGGGATTGTGGGGTTTAATGGGTTAACCAAGATTTCAGCGGAAACACATTTTGGGTCAAATGGCATTGAAGCAGTAGTGATATTAGGCTAATTTAAAGAAAAAATAGGAACAACTTTGAAAGAGGGCTCATCGCAACGCGTTCCATAGCATGCGCATAACGTCATGGGCGGCGGGCCCCAAATTCTGCCAAAGAAATAATAAGATTAAAATGACGTCATGTCTAGCTAAGCGAACCTTGGCGGGAGATGGTTGAGACAGATAAACCTAAAAATAGGATCAACTTTGGGATGGGCATCCCATCTTGTTTAAAAAAAGGTTAGTAAAAAATCTCTTACTAAACTCAAACTCTCTGATAACTTCGCTTATAACTCGGTCGTGTTGGGCCTCCATTCTGATGGTGTAGGTTCCCTGCGCCCTCGGAAGCTCTTTCTTGAAGGCACACGAGTAGTTGGTAAGGCCGTCAGACCCGGTCACCAGGTCTTCAACGATAGTCTGATCACTCGGAATTCCATGCCAAAACCATGCTAGGCTGGGCGTGGCGATTAACTGTCAGAAAGGCAAATCATCATCATGGATCGTCTGTTAGAGGTGTCGGAAAATTGACTCAACGGGCAGCCGTACACAATGGCCGGCTGTCAAATTTCCTAGCGGGATCGTCTGAGACGATTTTACTCCTAAATCAGAAGTAAGTCAAAAGTACACAAGTTTCAAAGAAAATAGTGATTAACTCATTCAGCCCGGACACACCACAGCAAGACATGAATCGAGCATGATTGGTCAAGGGTGGTGCCAGAAAAGCTTGGCGCCCATAGGCGCCAAGCTGTTCTGGCACCACCCTTGAACTATCATGCTCGATCTGTCTCTAGAAGTGTTATACAGTCCTTCAGAGGGCAGCCTGAACATTTGGGGATTTCGGTCCTGGGATGGAATGAGTTAAAAAGCCATGACAAACATGCGAATCGCTGTTTTCATCAAAACACGTGCAATTTTGATATATTGATTTCCAAATAACGCCTACTTATATGTAACACAGACCTAAACGGTGACTGCCAAGCTTGTAACATGCACATAATCCCAACAAAGAAAAAAGACACATACAATACCACAATAAATAAATCATATTGTAATTGTTCTTCTTCAGCGTGTTTGTATCTTTGTTGGGATATTCTCTAATTAAAGGTAAACATAGCAAATTAGAGAAGGAAAAACACAGGTAACATTACACTGCCCCCTGCCCCTCCCCTACCTCTCCAAAACTCCTCCCCCCTCCCCCCTCTTCCCCCCTCTCTCTTCCCCCTCCCCCTCCCCCCCCCACACACACATAAATGGACGGACGGACGCACGTTCGCACGCACGCATACACACCAGTCACCAGAAAATAGTTTTCTGAGTACTGTGTGTGTGAATGAGTGTGTTTGTGTGTGTTCGTTTGGGGCATTATCCTAAAGCACAAAAGGCCATCAGGTCCACGTCTCCCGCCATTGGCCCGCGCACAGCCGTGCGCGGGCCAACGGCGGCCGACGTCGGTCTGATGGCATTTTGCGCATTGGGTATCCTTCAATCAGTTCAGCTATACGACTATACGACTAAACGACTATAGACCGGTCGCTCTGACCTCAGTTGTCATACAGACGCTTGAGCGCCTGGTCCTCCGGTTTCTGAGAACACTTACCGATCCTCTGCGGGATTGTTTTCAATTCGCGTATCACGAAAAAAGTTCCGTGGAGGATGCGGCGTCACTTGGTTTGTTTTATGTTTTACAACACCTTGAAATCCCAAACACCTATGCCAGAATTTTATTTGTTGATTACAGTTCTGCTTTTAACACCATTAGTCCATCCAAACTGTACCAGAAGATCCAGCAAATCGGAGTTCCAGAGGCATTGTGCCTCTGGACCCTCGATTTCCTGTTGATGAGAGCACAGGTCGCTAAAATCGGTGAAAATGTGTCATCCACCCTCATTTTATCCGCCACGGGCACGCCTCAGGGGTGCGTGCTCTCCCCTATGCTTTACTCCCTGTTTTCTTATGACTGTGCTGCATGCCATGTCAGTACTAAAGTTCTGAAATTTGCAGATGACACCACAGTGGAAGGGTGCATTACAAACTCATAAGAATCCGCCTACCGAAGTCAGGTTGAGACTCCAATTAGCTGGTGTAATAACAACAACCTTGAACTGCACTCTGGCAAAACAAAAGAAATGATTGTGGACTTTAGAAAGAAACAGTCCCCTCCCCCTCTTGTGATCAATAGTGAAATCATTGAAACAGTCCAGAACTTTATGTTTCTTGGCATTACCCTGTCATGTGACCTGAAGTGGGAGGAAAACACTCGCCTCATCGTCCTAAAAGCACAGCAGCGCTTGTTTTTCCTGCGACGTCTGAAAAGTTTCGGTCTCGGTGCACACATATTGATGCAATTTTACCGAGCTGTGATTGAGAGCGTGCTCACCTTTTCGATCACGGTTTGGTATGGTTCCATCACGGCAAAAGAGAAAATCAGACTGAGTAGGGTGGTCAAGACCGCTTCAAAAATCATAGGCAGAGATCTTCCTAGTCTAGACTCACTGTACCAGCAGCGTACCTTACGTAGAGCAAGTCTTATCTCCAGTCATTCCACCCACGCCGGCAATGAGCTTTTCCAAATTTTACCATCAGGGCGCAGATACAGGTCCATCAGTACCAGGACCAGCAGATTCCGCAACAATTTTTTACCTCTGGTTATTCGCGCTCTCTCTGATCAACCGGACTGATTGGAAAGAGCGCGACGAGTGAGATCGAATGTGTACAGTCAGTTTTAACTGAATCAGTGAGGCGTGCCCGTTCGCCGTGTTTAATACCGATATTTGCTTAGTATTTAGCATGAAAATCATATTTTAGAGGTTACTGTGTGTGTGTGTGTGTGTGTGTGTGTGTGTGTGTGTGTATGTGTGTGTGTGTGTGTGTGTGTGTGTGTGTTTGTGTGTGTGTGATTTTAGTCTTAGTAACTGACATAAAGACAAATTCCAATGGTTTTTATTGTTTTGTACATGGAAACATATGGCAATAAACTATCTTATCTTATCTTATCTTATCTTATCTTATCTTATCTTATCTTATCTTATCTTATCTTATCTTATCTTATCTATACAAGTCTACTTCGCTCATAACAAGGGCAGATAAAATAAGAGTCGGATCAAACAACACTTTGTCAGCGGCGCCGACAGCATTCTATGTCAAATACTTCGCTTATAACAAACTTCGGATATAACAACACAAAAGTGGGGTCCCCTGGCGATTTGTTATATCCGACGTTTTCTGTAATACAATCATACCCACCTCGAACCAGGTACAATAGTAGCAATCCATCGAGGAGTAAGTGTTTGTGAAGTTGCACCGCCCTCCCAATTTAAACACGCCGTTCTCCAGAAATGTTCCGCCCGAGCACTCGCTCTGACCGTGTACTAATATCAGACAGACAGACACACAGGCAGACAAACATGCAACCAGACATACGGACAGACACACAGGCAGACGGGCAAGCACGCAGACAGACGGACAACGCCCAGAGACAGAGTCGCACGCAAGCATAAACACACAGACGCACGTGATTCTTTTGAAGAAAAACAAGCAATGAAAAATATACAGGTAACAAATCCTGCAAATCCTGCTTCATCTACTACAACAGACAATATAAGTTATTAGTAGCAGGGGTTTGCTGCATGGACTCTTGTAGGCCTTCGGGAGGTCAAAGTAAGCATTGTATCCAGAAGACCTGTGGCCTTCGGGGTACAATGGTTACCTTGACCTCACGAAGGCCTACACGGGTACGTGAAGCAAAACTCCGCTTCATCTACAAGAGACGTTATAAGTTATTGGTAGCAGGGGTTTTCTAAACAAACCCTTGTAGGCCTGAGGGAAGGGGGGGGGGGGGGGGCTTAAAAAATTAACCATTGTACCTCGAAGGCCTGCGGGGTACAATGGTTACTTTGACCTTCCGATGGCCTACAAGGGTCCGTGCAGCAAAACCCCTGCTACCACTGAATAAGGTATTTGTTTTCATTCCTCCGCTAAGTTTGTAAAATTAGACAAGTTGATCAAACTTCGAATGTCTGTGGCATCTCTTACATTTAACCTACATACGAGCTCCTGGTTTTTGCAGCGAGGTCACATGGTACGATTTGCGCTAAAGCGATTGGTCGTGTGACGTAGGGATGAAAACAAAGGTTCTTATCGGCCGCTGCAGCAGCTCATAGCAATCAATGTCTCTTGCCAGCAAAAAACCCAAAACAACAAATAACAAAAAAAAAATAAAAAAAATAAAAATTCCAATTTATGTACACTTGGATGTGTTTTGAACACAACTAACGGTTAAATAAGTTAAAATTTTGCTCAACATAAACTTACGACTTGTCAGTATACGGCAACCGTGCCATCGTGAGCTATATATTACGACGGGCAAGGGAGCGAACTGCTAAGGGTTAATCCGTTCAGTGCCGAGGAAATTTGTACACCACCCAACTGGGAGAGGCATTGATCCTCATGAGCCCCCAGCATTTGCGGGGGCTCATGAGGTTCTATGACTCTTGCTGACACAGCATTAAATCCACGTCCCTGGGACAGCTAGGGCAGTGTTTTTTTTTTTTTGTTTTTTGTTGGTTTTTTTGTTCATGGAAGTGGGGGGGGGGGGAATTAACAGAAACACTTAACTCATTCGAGACGTGCCGCCTACGGATACGCGGCGAACCGCCGCGTATCCGTAGGCGGCACATCTCGAATGAGTTAAGGAACTAATCTCGGTGAAAAAAAAATCTGATAAACTAAGAACCACTTACATCGCCACCAATTAAAATATTTAATATGTGCTGGTTTGTGAGTTTGCATCTTACGGGCGGGGGCCTTACGGTCCAAAATCACGATACAGCTATCAATTGAACACTCTTTTCTTTTTTTTTTTCCTCACCAAAAAATTCAAACGGCACGACATTGACATGTTCCCTGCCACTTTTGCCTGATTCACATTTGATTCGTCGAGGTGCCGTCTCGCGTTTGATTTTACCGAAGATGGTCAGCTGACTTGTAGCAGGATCTCTGGCGTCCCTGGTCAGGTTGATCTCAGTACTCTGACTCTGAAGTAACGGTGTAACGGTGCAATTCGCGGGTGCGGGGGGACATGTTGCGATCTCGACCTCTGAAAAATGAAAGTAAGAGAAGGGTAAAAAAAAAAAAAAAAAAAATGACTTCTAGAGAAAATCAGCGACGGTGACGTAAAAGCAGTAACTTCGTCACCGCCAGACATTTACGCAATATTAGACTACTACAGGTCGATCTCTGTATTGCGCGCTACAGTATCCAACGCAGGTATCCAATATAATGCACACAATTCGCTGCTTAGTTCAAGTGCGCGGCCCAGCTAAGACTGACGTCGAAAACCTAGTCAACTTACTCACTCAAATGAAAATGAACCGTTCTTATGCTGGGCTGAATATATCTGGGGCTCATTTAAGAGCTCAAATTTAGACATTTGATAAAAAATTCCGAATTTTTACAATTGTACAAGAAAACTGACGCATTGTTCGAGTTTCTTAAACTGAAAAGTAAATGGTATCAGGGTAAACGGCACTGAAAGATATTTGTTCTAAGATCTTTGCGAAGATATTTGCAACAAAACAAACCAAAAAAATAACGTTTCCCGCTCCGATGTCAGTTGACCTCAATTAGCCATGAGTCTCTACAGCAGGTGACGGATTGACCATGATGGTGGTATGGTATGGTATGGTATGGTATGGTATGGTATGGTATGGTATGGTATGGTATGGTATGGTATGGTATGGTATGGTGTGGTATGGTATAGTATGGTATGGTGTGGTATGGTATGGTATCACATCTCCGAGGCGCACATATCCAGCTATTTAAAGATGCTCAAGGCGCCGTAGGGATGGAAGCTGGAGCTTTGAAAGCCTGCTGTTACTAAGGGCTAATTTATGTTCAAACCTCCACCCTGCTATTAACTTCGGTGCATGTGATTATATTTTTGTTTCCATTTCACCGGCCCTACCTGGCCTTCTCCTTTCGAATAGTGGTAATGGGATTTTTAACGTGCTCACTTGGTGATTATGCGTGCTGTACACACGAAGGCGAGACAGGCACCGTAAGTTGAGTCTGTACGTAAATTTGATTCGATGGGAATGAGGATCCACATCCCATTCCTGCCCACCAGGGGATTCGAACCCGGGAGCTTATGACTGCCATCGCAGTGTCTTATCCACTAAGCTACGTCCCCATGATTATTCAAGGGTAGTGCCAATTGACCTCAAATGACATCGGAGCGCACTTTATTTTCAAATATTTTCGCAAAGAAACTCTTTTCTATAAAATGTTAGCTCTAAAATAATTAACAATGGATATCATCAATACTGGTTATTAATAAATCAAAAATAGGTCAGTCGAGGGAGCACTAAACGGTATGGAGACGAACCTTGACCATTGCCGTCGACAATTTTCCAAATGACGGTGTGCTCCGCGCTGGGGACTGTACAGTCTACCTTAATGTTTGGGCTGCTGCCCTCTTCTACTGGCTTGCGGTTCGGCTGATCACATTCAGACCTGGATTGGGCTGCAACATCATATATTGACTATTAACCTCGTCTCTGCCTGAACACAACGAATCTCATCCATTTGTGAGAGGCAGAGATACTCGTGAGCCCCCGATGTTGCGCGGGCTCATGAGCATTTTTGCCTCTTGCTGGTCTCAGTTATGCTTTTGGCACGGACGAGATTGTCTTGCAGTATGTCTTAATGGTTTCCGAGAAATAGTTTATAGACGAATCGCAGTGAAGAGGTCAACATAATCAGATCAAACTAACCCCCCGAAAACCCCAAAACCAAAACAACAACAACAATAAAAACCCAAGAAACAAAACAAAAACAACAACCACAAAAAACGCAATCTCCCCCACCCCCCCCCCCCCCCCAAAAAAAAAAAATAAAATAAATAAATAAATAAATAAATAATATAAAATAAAATAAAAATAATAATAATAAAAATAAAATAAAAGAAATAAAAAAATAAATAATAATAATAATAATAATAATAATAATATAAAAAATAAATAAATAAATAAATTAAAATACACCGTTATAGTTTAAGTGTGGTGCCAAACAGGTTGGCGCTTCTAGGGCCCAGCTATTTTGCTCCACACTTGAACTATGTCATGGTTGTTCTCTCTCCATACATGAGGAAGTATTACCTACAATATGTGTACTTATTACGCAGTACACCACTCTTTGTTAACATTTTTATGAATCAACATCATCATCGCCATCATCATCATCGTCTGCGACCATAAACATGTACTGGCTTCCAGTCGTAAGGTCCAAAATTACAGACCAGCGTACAAATAAGGTTATCATTCATGAGTGATGATAATTATGGGTTGTGTTTTTGGTGGTGAAGACGATGAGGACAACGACGAAGATGATGACGATGCCGGTAACCAATACTTCTAAATCATACGACCTCATCATCATTGTCGTCGTCGTCAACGTTGTTGTCCGGGAAAAAAACGTTCGGTAAAGAGATGAAGATGACTGAAAGTTTAACCCTTACAGTGTCAAGAAAATGTGACCACCCAACTGCAAGAGGCATAGATCCGCAGGAGCCCCCGTGGTTGCGGGGGCTCATGAAGATCTATGCCTCTTGCTGACATCACTTTGAATCGGCACTCTCCTTGGTCATGTAGGTGTTTTTAATTTTATTTTTATAATTTGCGTTTTTATTTGTTATTTTATTAATATAGGCTCAGTCAAGGGGAGAGGGAGAGAGAGAGAGAGAGAGAGAGAGAGAGAGAGAGAGAGAGAGAGAGAGAGAGAGAGAGAGAGAGAGAGAGAGAGAGAACAATGAACAATGAACAATGAACCTTTATTTTCCAACGGTAGAAGTTATTGGTAACAGGACCAGTTTTCAAACTTGCCGTTGCTACATCTACTACATAAGTGACATAGACATGTAAACATACACATACCACACACTGCTGCATGCACTGCTGCATTCGCTCACGCACGCACGCACGCACCACGCACATACACACACACATACCCACACACGCACTCAGGTACGCACGCATGCACATCACAACTCGCGCATGCACGCACGCACACACACACACACACACACACACACACACACACACACACACACACACACACACACACACACACTCATGTACACCGCAATTCAGTACGCATGCACACACGCACGAACACTCACACACACACACACACACACACACTTACACACGCACGCACTCAGGCACATACGCACAAAAACAAACACACGCTCTCGGACACGCACTCCAGACATACCTACCCGCGTACGCGTACGCACAAAAATATAAAATGAGTAAAAAAACAAAGTAAAGCAATAAACAAAGAATCATTAAGTACATTAAAGTTCATACAGCAAGGGCAAATATGTATGCAGGTGCTATCTCCCCCCCCCCTCTCTCTCTCTCTCTCTCTCTCTCTCACGCCGACACACACACATACACACACACACAGCATGCACGCACGCGCGCACACACACACACACACACACACACACACACACACACACACACACACACACACAGAGAGTCACACATATAGTACACACACACACACACACACACACATACGCGAGCGCGCGCCCAACATATCGAGCACACACATATGAAGGCAAAAACATTATACACAGTACATGCCGTATTCAAAGGTACTCTTTGGCATTCAAATATTATGGTACGGCATTCAAATATTATGGTACGGCTATGGGAAAAAGAGAGAGAGAGAGAGAGAGAGAGAGAGAGAGAGAGAGAGAGAGAGAGAGAGAGAGAGAGAGAGAGAGAGACTTACCCAATCCAGCATCCAACAGGCTTAAAACGAATACAGCCGATATCAAAACGAAGTTGATCGTCTTTGAAGTCATTGTGCACTGTAAAAACTTAATGCCGATAGTTCATGGCGACTCTGTCCAGAAAATGAAGACCCAGTTCCACATAGATTTGCTCAAAATTTGCTCACTTGTAAACAAACACTATATCTGCTGCAGCCTGTTGTGAATATAATAATAATAATAATAATAATAATAATAATATAATGATGATGATGATGATGATATCATTATTATCATCATTATTATCATTAAGGCGCGGTCCTGAATATCCGCGGACATTTAGAATAAATCAACCCAGACACTGCACAAGAAGATATGGAACAAAAAGTGATAGTTCAAGGGTGGTGCCAAAATAGCTTGGCGCCTATAGGCGCCAAGCTATTCTGGCACCACCTTTAACTATTTACAGTCCACCACCTTTAACTATTTACAGTCTATATTTTTCACGAAGACGTGAAAAACTGGATGACAGCAAACAAGCTAAAACTGAACGACGACAAAACGGAAGCCATGCTGGTAGGCACTCGCCAGAAACTCTCCCAGCTCCCTCCCTCTCTCCACCTTCAACTCGATAGCACCCCCATCTCCCTCTCTGACTCGGCCAAGAACCTCGGCGTTATCCTCGATTCCTCTCTGTCCATGACCAGCTTCGTTTCCGCCACGGCCCAGGCATGTTATTTCCACCTCCGCCGCATCAGTCAGATCAGAAAATACCTCACTACCGAAGCTGCCACCAAACTTGCTGTCTCTCTCATCTCAATTTATCTCGCATCGACTACTGCAACTCTCTCCTTTCCGGCCTCCCTCACTCCACCATTTTCACTCTCCAACGCGTTCAGAACAATGCTGCCCGCCTCGTCCTCAGAAAGAAAAAATCCGACCACGTCACACCCCTGCTCAAACTCCTTCACTGGCTCCCCATCCCCCAACGCATCCAATACAAAATTCTGTCTCTCTGCTACAAATCCCTCAACAACTGCGCTCCTGCCTATCTCTCCAACTTACTTCACCCCTACACACCTTCCCGCTCCCTCCGCTCTGCCTCTGACCCTCTCCGCCTCCACATCCCTCGCACCAAACTTAACACTTTCGGCCCCCGCTCCTTCTCCGTCTACTGTCCATCCACCTGGAACACTCTCCCACTCTCTCTCCGTCAGAAACACTCTCTCTCCTCCTTCCAGTCCGCCCTCAAAACTCACCTCTTTCAACAGTTTTAGCACTATATCACCACACTCCCCACCCCAAGCTGACCGTCGTAATGTATTCCACTGTTTTGTGGTATGCAAGTCATTGTCTAAAGCGTGCGCATGCGTGCGCGAGTTGTGAGTGCGCGCTTAGAGTTATAATTATTATAAGATAAGCGCATTATAAATACCGTAATTATTATTATTATTATTATTATTATGTCTTCTGAGTTTGGCTATTGGGTTGTCTTCAAAAGACTACTCGAAAATTTTGGTATTTCGACGTTTAGGGCTCTGTGCGTGAAATCTCACACACAAAAAAACACAAATTTGCACACCACTGCCTGAGACAAAACCCTTTGCTCACTCCTTCAGAGACATAAAATAAAAATATAAAAAAAGACATGAATTTTTTTTTAAAATGCTCAATCCAAATTCTTCACCGCAAACAGCCTCTGCGACAGGACACACTCTTCTCATCTGAAACGACCAACTTCAGTCACAGCTGTATAAATTATTCAACTTTAGAGGGAACTAAACCCTCAGTTTCAGAATGAGATGGAGCCGATCTTATAGTCAGCCAGCAAGAGGTATACATTTACATGATCCCCAGCGATTGCAAGGGGCTCATTTGCATATATGTTTCTTGTTGGTGTGAGGAGTTGGATGAGTGCTGTGTACTGAATACGGATGTGCATTCCGCTGTCGGGTGTGTATTGCGAATTTCTGTGAAATAAAGAAGCGGAACTTGAAGAGTCTAGCCAATCTGGTTTCACTGCCGAGAAAAGGTGAACGCGACCAAGCTGCAAGGGGTATAGACCACCTTGTGTCCACCTTCTTTTGGACATTTGTGGCTTTTGGACGTTCACGGCAGATTTCAGAAAAGAACTGTACGTACTTTGGCAGGGAAGTGGTTATGTGGACTGAATTATGTAGACAACGGTGGGTAGTATCCAAAATGTACCATAAAGAACCCCGAACATCTCTAAGAGGCATAGATCCTCATAAGCCCCTTCACCCTCCTTCCCCCTACCATTGCTCCCCCTTCCCCAACATACCCGTATGCGTTGGTCATATACATGTATTAATGTACTGTAATTGATGTGTTTGTTTGTAGATGTAGTAACGGCAGATTTGAAAAATGGCATTGCCTTTGGCATTGATAATTTTTTTTACCGTTGTAAAATAAAGATTCATTGATTCGCTTGATCCCTCCACGCACACAAACACACACCCTTTCTACACAGATTTCGCGCACTCGTGAAAACCTTCCTCTGCTGCTGAAATAAAATCAGACCAAAAAGGTGACTGCCAAGCGTGTAAAATGCAGAGAATAATCAATCGAAGAAGAAGAAAACACGTTTAGAAAAGACAGTAACAACACAATTTAATACATTGTGCTTGAACCCATTCAGCCCTGACGCACTACAGCAGGAGATGGGTCGAACATGATAATTCAAAGACAGTGCCAGATTAGCTTGGCGCCTGTCGGCGCCAAGCTAATCTGGCACTGTCTTTGGATTATCATGGTCGATCCATCTACTGCAACAGGTGCATAGTCCTTAGATGACGCCTCCAAAATTTGGAAATACGTGCGCCGGGCTGAATGAGTTATCTGTCTTTTCTAAGCGTGTTTCATTCCTCGCTAATTCTATCCTGTGTGTCTGCTGCTGGCTCAAATTACCTCTACGTTATTATGTAGATGTAGAATGCATTGTAAGCTTGAGGACTCGAAACGGTCTGCATGCAAAAAGTACAAAAAATGCCCAACTGCTCCAAAGGACATCCACACTTATAAGCCTCACAGGTGCGGGGGCTCACTATAATCAATGTATCTCTTGCTGGCTGGTGTTACCTCAGTGTTGTTCTCCGTCCATTATCACTTCAGTGCCGTGGACGTTAAACCCCGAACTAACCATCAATGTTGTTCTGTCTATGCAGACGGGATATTTAACGCATTTAATGTTCGGTCAACCACCGTGTAGACCAGCCGAGCCGCCACCGTATTGAGTCAAATTGTCCGATATCGAGAGGCATATATGTTCATGAGTCCCCGCAGTCACGGGGACTCATGAGAATCTATGCCTCTCCCACCGCCCTCAGCCCTAGTAGCATCCTCAAACTCATGAGACCTGAAGCTGTGTTAACCCATGGACTGTCGAGAAAACTTCAACACTATCCAACTCAGTGAAAGAGATTATATAGATTCTTAGTTGTGTGTTGTTTTTTTTTCTTCGTTGGGATTTTCTTAACATTTTACCGGCTTGACAATAAGATTTAAACAAAAAATATTGTTATTATTATTATTATTATTATTATTATTATTATTATTATTATTATTATTATTATTATTATTATATTATTAAAATTGTTAATTCTTTTTTTTTAGGGGTTGGGGGGTGGGGGGTGGATGGGAAGAGGGGTCCTGATTTACTATGCAGTGACGTCATATGATCGCTCGCACACATGAGTAGTGCCTGAATAATTTTGCGCCTTTACGACAGTCGCTGTGATATCTTCAGTTGCGCTGCACAAGGCAGATTCATCTCCCTTTGTTTGCCAATTTCACACCCTAACCATTTAAACGCCCCAAGCCTAGTAAAAAAAAACGGAAGTCTCGTTCCTCTTGCAAATGGCCGCAGCTTCCAGTGAGCAGATCGATTGGGTGAATGTTTAGACAGCTCAAAGTATTCCTCTTTGTGACTTGTAAATTAAATGATAGTTGAACGGAGTTTTGAACGCGTGCAGAAAACGACTAGAAGTAAAGATCCAAATAATATGCAGATTTTAGAGAGCGGAATTATTTTGTACCGAAGCTTGGGGCGTGGAAATAGCTGGCGGATCCAACAACTTGGAATTTAGAAAAGCGTGTTTAATGCAGCGCACGTGCTGTGTACAAAATCAAGTGTTAGTCCACTTGAACGTATTACACAGTGGCGGATCCAGGGAGGGGGGGGGTAGGGACCCGGGCCCCTCCCTCCCCCCCCCCCATCAGCCCTGACCAACAAAAAGATTGGGGGGGGGGGGTTGTGGAAGTTGTGTTTTACTATTCGATGGTTCTTCTTTTCTTGTACGGTGTATTTCACAATTACTGTCACTACTGACTCGCACGGCTGACTGCTACGAAGACGTGAAAAACTGGATGACAGCAAACAAGCTAAAACTGAACGACGACAAAACGGAAGCCATGCTGGTAGGCACTCGCCGGGCAGAAACTCTCCCAGCTCCCTCTCTCTCTCCACCTTCAACTCGATAGCACCCCCATCTCCCTCTCTGACTCGGCCAAGAACCTCGGCGTTATCCTCGATTCCTCTCTGTCCATGACCAGCTTCGTTTCCGCCACGGCCCAGGCATGTTATTTCCACCTCCGCCGCATCAGTCAGATCAGAAAATACCTCACTACCGAAGCTGCCACCAAACTTGCTGTCTCTCTCATCTTATCTCGCATCGACTACTGCAACTCTCTCCTTTCCGGCCTCCCTCACTCCACCATTTTCACTCTCCAACGCGTTCAGAACAATGCTGCCCGCCTCGTCCTCAGAAAGAAAAAATCCGACCACGTCACACCCCTGCTCAAACTCCTTCACTGGCTCCCCATCCCCCAACGCATCCAATACAAAATTCTGTCTCTCTGCTACAAATCCCTCAACAACTGCGCTCCTGCCTATCTCTCCAACTTACTTCACCCCTACACACCTTCCCGCTCCCTCCGCTCTGCCTCTGACCCTCTCCGCCTCCACATCCCTCGCACCAAACTTAACACTTTCGGCCCCCGCTCCTTCTCCGTCTACGGTCCATCCACCTGGAACACTCTCCCACTCTCTCTCCGTCAGAAACACTCTCTCTCCTCCTTCCAGTCCGCCCTCAAAACTCACCTCTTTCAACAGTTTTAGCACTATATCACCACACTCCCCACCCCAAGCTGACCGTCGTAATGTATTCCACTGTTTGTGGTACGCAAGTCATTGTCTAAAGCGTGCGCATGCGTGCGCGAGTTGTGAGTGCGCGCTTATAGTTATAATTATTATAAGATAAGCGCATTATAAATACCGTAATTATTATTATTATTATTATAATTATCTCACGAAATCGGTGGGTGGGTCTAGTGTGTTCATGGACCTGTCACAATACTTCACCCAGACATAGAGTGCGATGTACCCCTTTACTCACAAGGGCCCATGTAAATCAGTGCCTCTTTTGTGCAATACAATCAACATTGCATCATCCGCCTGAGGCAGCCATCTGGCAATAAGCCACTGACTGCTGGTCAATCCCAGCAGTGAGAAAATCTTTGTTGAGCCCAACTCAGTCCCTCAGCCAGCCACAGAGTTTCATGCGCCCATTCAGTTACATGAGAAGCATTACCTCTTTCTGTGCGATACCATTCTCATTGCATCCTCATACGTGGCACCATCTAGGTTTAAGTCTACGACTGTGGAAACGCCAACTATGATCCGAAAGCGAGAAATCAACTGCGCTGTTAGCGTCCCCGGGATGAGCAGCCGACTGGCCCGGGTGTCACAGGTGATTGCTAATCCCCTAATCCCATCAAACATCACTCCGTCTCAGAACACAGTGGGTCTCCAGTCTCACGCAGATTGCGTAGCTTTGTCTTTTGAGGTAGTGTCCGTGCACATGTACCAGTGCCCATCAGGTTAGCCATGCAGTTATTGATGCGTGTCAGCGGCCGCAGGGGAGGTGTTAAATGTCTTGATTTTGATTTCTAACTAACCCTTTAAGTAATCGACAGCCAGTGTCAGAGGTATACATCATAGGTGATCATGACTATTTCTGTGATCTGATTCTGTGTTCCTCATTTGGAGGAGATTTGTATCAAGCAGTATCACACTTTTCACAAGTGGCTGTGTTCTACCTCAGACGGAGGAGTAATTGGTAGTGGAGTTTTTTTTTTTTTTATCAAACACAAGGTGATTGAGAACATTCTTTTTAACAGGAAAATTAACACCATATAAGAATCAGAATTTGACATTATTTCCAATTTACTGTCCTCACGACCAACAAGGGTATGGGGGACTAGCAGTATGGCATGGTGTAAAAAAAAGGGGGGGGGGGAAAGGGGGTTGGGGGGGGGGGGCACTAAAAGAAAGGGTAAAAACATATATAGTCAATGACACAAGGGTCAATTGACGTTAAACATCTATATTAGAGAGTGTCAGAGGCACCAAGGCCTATCTATCACAACAACAAGGGTCCTTAAGAATCAGAAGTGCCCGATAATTTTGTTTTGTTAGGGAGGTGGGGTTGAGGGGCGAAGAAGGACAAGTGCATGTAGATATGATCAGCCCTTCCTTTTGAAGTGCCAAAAGCAGTGCTGTGTCCCGAGATAAAAGAAGAAAAGTTTTAACAAATAAAAATCGTCACCTCTGAGAACTCTAGGTATGTCTGGAAAAAAAACAAGAAAAAAATAAAAGAAACACGCGTAGAGAGAACAGTTACAACACGATAGTACAATTTAAAAGAAAATCCCATTAAAAAAGCACCAAGAAATAATAATTTCAATACAAATTATTTGTAATTGTTCTTTTTAAGCGTGTTTCATTCTTTGTTATGATTTTATGCTCGCCTGATAGTCACTGTTTTAATCTGGATTTCTATTGTATGACGGTGGAAAAAAGGGGGGGAGGCAGGGCTGTTGTGATCCCCCCTTCCCCCCCCCTCCCCCTCCACCCCCCCCCCCCCTCCACCCCCCCCCCCCCCACCGTCGAGACGCCCTCTGGATCCGCCCCTATACAATCTCTTGTGGCTTGAGTCCTGCGCAAGCCATTTAGCAAGGTGCTCCGCTATAGCCGAGCACATTGCTTAGTTGCTTGCACAGGATATAAGCACGCTTATGCAAAGGTCAAAGGTCTCTTCGTACCACCGTACTGAAGAAAGGATGCTAGACCTCAACGTCTGCGTGTTAGAAAGTCAAAACTGTCTGCTTACTTCGTCTGACAAACATCGACGTGAATAATACCGCTGGTATCGGCTTCAACGAAAGTCATTGATTGTCATGAGCCCCTGCACTTGTAGCTGCTCATTAAAACCTACGGTCCTTCGCACAGAGATGGGGTTCTAGGCGCGTCCAGGAACTTGATATGGTACTTATCAACCGAGGAATGACAAGTGTGTGAATTTAAGGCTGAAACCTTTGCACAGCTTCTTCGCTTGAGCCGGTAATATAAATGCTGATGATTATGACATGTCATTGATTCTAATAATCCCGCAGTGTAGCAGCAGGATAAATGAAAATCTATGCCGCTAATCTGCAAAAGGATGGCGATCTTTGGGTGTCACTCTGGCCAGAAATCACCACGCTGTGACCAAGACCGCTTATAAATTGTAAGCGCTTATCTGCAAGTTGACGAGTTTTTCAGTTCACAGATTAACACATTCGAGACGTGCCGCATCCGGATACTGACGCGGCGTAAAGCCGCGTATCTCAGTCAAATAAGTGTAAACACAGTGGAGAACAGACGAATTCTGGAAATCAGAAATAAGCAAAACACAGCTCGTCTTAGACGAGAACAGTGGATTAAAAGTCCGGACAAACATGCGATATATCGCATGTTTGTCCGGGCTTTTAATACACTGTTTTCGTCAAAGGACGCGCTCGGATGCTTGTCCATGCGGGCTTTAAAACTCATTGTTTTCGTCGAAAGGCGCGCTTTTTTTTTTTAACCTAATTCTGGTTTCCGGAAATCTTCAGTTGTGGCTCTACAGAGACAATGAAGGTTGATCTGAGCCACTGCAGAAAACCGACAACGTGTAATGAATAGAGGAGCGTGTATGTGCGTGTGTGTGTGTGTGTGTGTGTGTGTGTGTGTGTGTGTGTGTGTGTGTGTGTGTGTGTGTGTGTGAGTGTGTGTGCGTGCGTGCTTGCGTGCGTGTGTGCTTGCGTGCCGGCTGCGTGCGTCCACGTGCGTACGCGTCAATGTGGGCATGCGCATGTCTGTAAATAATCATTCGAAATCTTCCTCAAGTTGCGTGCCATTCAGACCAGAACACCAACAAAAAATAGTTTTCTTTCTACATGATCCATTCGCGAAATCAGTGCAGTTGCAGTGTTTCGATTCGTTGTCAAACTCAGCGTATCATCGTTAGTTATACGCGTTTCAGTCAGGGCACAACAACAACTTATTTGTTGTGGGAAATTGTGCCAGTTTGCCAAAGCAATCATGCTGATGACCCATACACTGTTTTAAACCCTTCACAGCCGAGAAAAAGTGAACACAATCCGCCCGCAAAAGGCATAGATCCTCATGAGCCCCCGCAGCTGCGGGGGCCCATGAGGATCTACGCCTCTTGCTGACACCACTTTGTATCCATGTTCCTTGGACGGCGGGGACTCCCAGACCTTCGTGTTGAATTGTCAAAGATTTCAACAACACAACCTGAGTCCACAAAAACAACAGTCAGCAGAGTACAGATCTTCATAAACAGTTGCCTTAGAAGAATTTTGAAAATCCACTGGCCAGAGAAGATCAGCAACGTCAGACTCTGGGAGAGAACAGAGCAGATAACAGCAGTGAATGAAATTGGGCGAAGAAGATGGGGATGGATAGGTCACAGTCTGAGAAAGCCAGCTTCTAGTATCACTAGGCAAGCACTGTCATGGAACCCCCAGGGAAAGCCGGAGGAAAAGAGGCAGGCCGAGAAACACCTGGCGTCGAGACCTCCAAGCAGACATCAAGAGACTGGAAACCAACTGGAGTAAAATCCGAAGGAGAAGCACAGGACAGAAGTCGCTGGAGGTCTCTCGTCGACGGCCTATACCCTGGCAGGGGTGACAGGCGTAAGTAAGTAAGTAACCTGAGTCCAATGGAATGGAAAGGGTTAACCCCTATTGCCCAGCAGCCACCGGAACTGCATGTGCCCACTTGACGATAGTTACATGCTCAAGTGGCGCAGCTAAAGAGCTCAAGTACGGGCGCAACTAAATAACTCAAGATTTTCTGCGTATTAGAAGTGATTATGTATGAGGCGAGGAACCGCCAACCCCGGATGGCGGCGCGATCTCTTTATAAATAGTTCAAGGGTAGTGCCTGCTTGGCTTGGCGCTTCTCCAAGCACCTAGCGTGTCAGAATCATTTTTAGACGGTGGTTTTAATCTGGTTGGCTGGTTTTAATGTCATAGTTTAACTTTCAGCGTTTGTCCAGCATTATTGTAAGACATACAAAGAACATTTATAAAGGAGATATTACGATCTATTAACCCTTTACAAATTGGAGTAGGTCGCTTTAACTCATTCGCGGCCAGCCGCATCCGGATGCGCGACATATGCGGCCGCGCATAAGGATGCGGCTGACCGCGAATGAGTTAACTCATTGTACCCCCAAGACCGAAATTCCCAAATGTTGCCGTTGTCCTCTGAAGACTGCATTGCAGTGCAGGACACAGATCGACCATGATAGTTCAAGGGTGATGCCAGAATAGCTTGGCGCCCGTAGGCGCCAAGTTATTCTGGCATCACCCTTGAACTATCATGGTCGATCCTTATCTTGCTGTGGTGTGTCTGGGGTAGAATGAGGTAAGGTTGTAGGAACTGAGCCATAAACTTAGCCACTGTCGCAAATTCTTAACTCTTTGTGTGTCTGTAGTTGGGTATTTTTGGTTTGTCCCGATGGTTCCTACAGCCTAATCATCTTCAAGAGGCATAGATCCTCATAAGCCCCCTGGGCTCATGAGGATCTATGCCTCTTGGAGATGTTCGGAGTGTTGTCAATGATTATGGTAAAACTGGTTATCCGAGGTGATTTTAAAAGAGACATAAACCCTCATGAGCCCCCGCAGTGCGGGGGCTCATGAGGCCATGTCTCTTTTTTTGTTCGTTGTTGGGAGTCGTTCGTTGCAAACGAAACCTCCTTATTTATTATCTGACACTAGAAAACGAACGAGAGGGTCGTGTTCACAATTCCGTTTTGTTGTGGTTGTTGTTGTTGCAGAGTGTATTCGTCCGTAGTTGTCATGTTGCTAATACTGGTAACTTCACGAGTGCAGATAACGCGCATCACCGACCAGTCAAAGCATACAATGCGTGATTACGTCCCTTAGACCACATACATTCCACCTCTAGACTAAAATTCAATTCGCCGACCTAGTTTTGTAATTGCTTCCCTTGAACCGCACTGTACAGTTAGTTAGTTAGTTCGGGTTTAACGTCCACAGCACCGAGGTGATCATGGACGGCCCTGACGGGCGGGTGATGGGGGACAGGGAAATCTATTGCCTATGGAGTACGACCTGAACACTGATCAACTCAGGCGCATTCCAACTGTGCCACTTTGATTTACCAGGACCTTTCAACGGAAATGCTAATGAACAAATCCGTTTTTCCACCCTGGATTGCGAGTCCAGCTACCGGGACCGGGACGGGATTCGAACCCACGACCCGGCGATTCCCTTCGCTCTCCTGCTCCGACGTTTAACCGCCTGAGCTATTTCGGACTCGCACTGTACACACATTCAGGCCACAAATAACCCACTGCAGGCATATCCGCGGATTTTTGTGAGCACACTCCATGTACTTACTGACCTTTTGGACTACGAGTGATTCACCTCGACATGATTGAAGTCGCGTGACTTTGCACGCCAGTTTGAAGTTAATTCATAGTGATTCACCTATGTGTTGATTAACCCCTTCAGCCCTGACGCACTACAACAGGAGATGGGTCGACCATGATAATTCAAGGGTAGTGCCAGATTAGCTTGGCGCCTGTCGTCGCCAAGCTAATCTGGCACTGCCCTTGAATTATCATGGTCGAGCCATGTCCTGCAAATGTTGGCATAGTTATTAGATGACGCCTCCAAAATTTGGGAAATACGGCCGTCGGGCTGAATGAATCCATGTCTTGCTGTGGTGCGTAGGGGTTAAATGAGATAAGCCGTCAGTGCAATGTTGTTAGCGCACGTACTTTGTATCTAAGCATAGTCACAATCGGAGAATAACGTGATTTACCAGTGAAGCCCCGCTCTCAGGACACCCCCCCCCCCCCCCACACACACACACACACACACACTACCCTCCCCCTTTTTTCACCCCCACACGACACTGGTTCTCGGTCGAATGACTCCTTAAATTAAACCAAAAAATCTTCTTCCGAAAACATTTGAAACCAATACAGTTGCGGAAAACACAACCAGTTAGACGATGTGACATACATTCACCGGATACCCTTGCAATTTAGGATCTTTATTATTATATTCAGATTTCTAGCTAGAAGATCTCTGACGTTGTATGGCAAAAGCAAGTGTGTCCATTTTTGACAAAAGAGAGATTTTCATTGTATAACAATGAAAATTTAGCTTTTCTCAAAAATGGACTTATTGCCTTTTGTCATATAACGGTAGATGTCACGAGCGTTTACCAAAAAAAAAAAAAAAACACAAAAAAAAACTCCATGGCCATTTATTATCGAGGTCTCGAGGAATAAGTTTCATATATACTATCTATTTATGCAGTTAGGTGCATCTATATTTGTTCCCCTCATTCGACTGGATCATTACATTGTTTCAGGAGGCTTATTTTTATTTTTTTTATTAACCCATAACATCCTGAGGCTAATTTTTTTAAAAATAATTGTTTGTCCTATGAAGGTTCATTTGCAGATTACGAGATAGATCAACTATTTTAGTTCAAGGGTGGTGCCAGAATAGCCTGACGCGCCTCAGACGCCAAGCTATTCTGGCACCACCCTTGAACTATCACAGTTAATTTTCTTTCAAGCAAAAGTGTATCAGAATGAAAAGGGTTAACCAATTTACAGTATCACTATCATACAGCACGGGCGGGCACGCACACGCAACGCACG
The DNA here is from genome assembly GCA_036245525.1 of Semisulcospira habei. Lineage (NCBI taxonomy): Eukaryota > Metazoa > Mollusca > Gastropoda > Semisulcospiridae > Semisulcospira > Semisulcospira habei. The sequence goes on from BTPG01000003.1 coordinate 35,310,807, forward strand.
ACCACACCACACACACACACACACACACACACACACACACACACACACACACAAACACACACACACACACACACACACACACACACACACACACACACACACACACACACGAGTGTAAACTCAAGTTCTGTCAATAAAATAAATCGGTTGGCTTTTCATCATTTAACAAATCAACAGTGCAGTGCGTGCATGGTAATTAATTACCGTAATTCCGTGTCTATAGCGGTTTTTGTCGCGATGATTCCTGCAGGAATCATCGCGACAAAAACCGCTATAGACACGCCAGGGGTTAAACATTTTGCGATGGTCATCCGTCGATGTGATACGGCCGGTTCTAAGTCACATGGTTATGAGGGGGGGTGGGGTGATATCTAACGAGCCCCCCACATAACAATGTGACTAAGAACCGTGTCATTCGGACACTTTACCGAACAATTCACATTCTCACCCCCAAGTCACATTCATCTGCTTCATATACCAAGAAAGTATGTACACATCTGATGTCTGATCATCTAATATCGACTGATTCTCATAGCACAAACAATAACCTACCAAAACAGTGATATTATTTCCCGCCAGCAAAGAGAGAAATACGCTTAGAAGGGACAAGCACTGCTCACTTTATTAAATTCTACACGGCCTTTTCTGTTTGTGTGTCTATTCTGAAAAGGGGGTTTAACTCATTCTACCCCATCACCGAAATCTTTAAATTTTGCCGTTGTCCTCTGAAGACTGCATTGCAGTGCAGGACACAGATCGACCATGATAGTTCAAGGGTGATGCCAGAATAGCTTGGCGCCCATAGGCGCCAAGCTATTCTGGCATCACCCTTGAACTATCATGGTCGATCCTTATCTTCCGGTGGTGTGTCTGGGGTAGAATGAGTTAACTCCTTCAATGCCAGTGGACGCGGATTGTGCTTTTGAACTCTTCGCTAATACAACAAACACCCAAGAGGGGGGAGGACTATCTCATTTTTTCATGACCATCAGCCGCGAAATTAACACGGCCTCAATGGGCGGGGAAAGGGCGGGGGGGGGGGGGGGGGGGGGGGCAACAGGTGACAAAGATCCTCATGAGCCCCCGCGACTACGGGGGCTAATGAGAATCCATGTCTCTTGCATTTGGATCAATTTCATAATAGTCTCTACTGTTGCAAATGGTTCTCTTTATCTTTGTATCTTTATTTCACTAAAACGCGTGTGCACATCAGCGCTTTCTTGGCCTCTGTCACGCTGTGAAGTTCATCAGCGACTGAGTGCGTCATTCTCCCCACACCATTTGCGGGAGTCCTCCCCAGATCAAGCCAGTCGGGGAGTACATCAGTCACAAGTACAATTCTATTCAAATGAGATGCTGAGCATCTCATTTGAATAGAATTGTACTTGTGGAGTACTCCCCGAGTGGGTCTCCGTTTGGACAGTTCTCTCGCAAACGGTGCATGCATCAATATCGGATGAGTGCATGAGTACAAAGTGCGTCAATGCAAGATATCTACCAGTATCGGGTGATTTTGAATGATATCAGAAAAGTGTGTCGACATTAGCGATTTCTTGCCCTCGTGTGTTACGGTTCGCAGTTCCGTCAAGCTGGTGGCGATGTGAGCAAAGGTCATCATTGCGCATGCGCCGTGACTATGACGTAAGAGATGAAGAAGACATGCGATGAGAGTCCAGTGAACGTCTTCGGCAGACTGCGGTGACTGGAGCGCACATCGGTCAGAGGACAACAGACTCACAGCCGACAAAACTATCACCTCCTCTCTAGTCAATGACAGATGCTGCAGGCGACGCGCTAACGCGTAACTACCCTCCACGAACTTGGGGCCGAAGCTTCTCACTAACTCGGAGCTCGTCTGCACGTCTTTATTGGGGGCGTAAAAGATTTGCAAGTCCTCGAGGAAACCTCGGTGCGCGGCGAAAAACCACACGTCCAGCCACCCTTCTTTCAACAGAGCGGCCTGGTCAGGCAATGCGAGTTTGGCAAAGCCCGGCACGCCTTTACTAAACTTGACAAAGTTGTAGACAAAAAACTCGACAGACTTGGCCACGAAGTGTCCGTGCTGTCTTCTCCCGTCCACGTCTATACCGGTGCTGGAGTATATATCTTGGTACTGTTCGTCACTCAGCGTGTACTGATGTTCAAACATGTTCGCCTTCAGGCGGAAGTCCTCCAACTTTTGCCTTCCGCGCGCTTGCATCTCGGCCAATGGCACGTCCAGATTAGACACCACGTGACCGTACGCCGCCACCAGCGCTCCCACAATGCCCTGCACTTCCTCTTCCTGTATCATGACTGACGACAGGCCCATCTCTCGTTTGCGCACTTCCTGTGTGTTCTCCGAGCGCTTTTCGTGCGAGTAGCGGCCCGTTTTGATGGCAGTTTTGGACATTCCCACAGCCAGACAGCGCTTGTGGCGGCAGTAGGCACAGAGTAAAATGTTGCTGATACTGCAGTTCTTATCTCCTGTAACATACAAATTTGCATCCGGCATCATCATTAATCAAAAATGCGCCAAAGGCTATCGGGCCGATGTCGGCCGCCGTTGGCCCGCGCACGGCCGTGTGCAGGCCAACGGCGGCCGACGTCGGCCCGATGCCCTTTCGCGCAATGGGATATCAGTAGTAGTATATCTTGTTACACACAAATATACATCATCAGTATAAATATCAGTAGGCACAGAGTACAATGTAGTTGATATCTTGTTACACACAAATATACATCATCACTATCAATATTAGTAGGCACAGAGTCAAATGTTGGCGGTACTGCAGTTTATATCTCTTGTAGCAAATACCGCGCACAGTTATGCATCAATCAGAAACTGCACCACAACATTCTGCATATGACAGCAACAAGACTTTCCTCGGACGTGCCTGTGCTGCACAAAAAAAAAAGGAAAAAGGAAGAAGAAGAAAAAAAAAAAGTATAAAATGCATGTCGCCAGGCGGACGAAAATGCAAAGTAAACCCACGACGTACTAGGGGGAGCTGGGTGGCTCAGGTGGTAAGCGTTCGACTTCCGTCCGAAAGGTCGCTAGTTCGAATCCAGCTAGGGTCCTAATTTGTTCAGACCCTATTCGGTGCCCCGTCTTTGAAATCACATTAGTGGTGGGCAAAAGACGTGAAGCCCTCAACGTTATTTTTTTCCGACGTGCTGGGGACGCTGCACATGCAAAAGCCTTCGGGCCGAAGTCGGTCGCAGTGGGCCCGTACACGACTGTGTGCGGGCCCACTGCGGCCGGATTCTGCCAGATAGCCGTTTGCGTGCTGGATTAGGTCATGGTGCGGGACAGGACCACTACCACTTCTCAAAATCCAAACAGGTGAGGCTAGCGCTGGTGGAAATCACATACACCGTGGATTTATATATGCCGGTCTTGTCATTAATCTGTGTATATTTCTGCGGGTTTGCGATTGGGTGCCTGATTGGATGGGGGCGTGGGAGAGGGGGGGGGGTGAGGGGGGATGGGGGGGGGAGGGTGGTGGGTGGGACCTAACTGCTTGTCTGTCCAACGTTGAGCAATTCCCCTTGGTACTGATGTGTACCACGTGCAGGGAAGCCATAGTGGCATGACGTAAATTGGTCCGCGAAAAGTATTGCAGGACCATCACGCGTGGTGGAAACCTATGAGTTTAATATTAGGTTAAAACTGTGATTACACGTGACTTACCACGACACCTGTGGACGCCGGGGAAATATCGCAGGGTTAACCCGCTCAGTACCAGTGGACGCAGACAGTGTTTCTGCAATCTTTGTTTTGTTCAACGCCAGAATAACCTCGCTGTCCAAGAGACACGGACCCAAAGTGGTCTCAGCAAGAGGTATAGATCCTCATGAGCCCCCGCAACTGCGGGGGCTCATGAGGATCTATACCTCTTGCACTTGGGTGCTGTTCTAGTTTTCACGGCACTGGACGGGTTAAAATGAGACTAAAACAGCAATTACGCAGGAGGTATCACCAGACAGACCCATTAAGGAAGTGCGTCACAAGTACACGTGTGTTCACTTGAGATTTCATTTGAATAAAAGCCATTCGAATAAATTAGAAAATTTTGAATTAAAAAAAAAAACATTCGAGGAGTACGTCACAAATGAAATCTCGAATGAGATTTCATTTGAATAGAAGTGTATTTGTGGTGCACTCCCCGAGTGGGTCTATTTGAGGAGTACTCCCGTAAAACGGTACGGCAGTCACACTCACCTCGACACCTGAAGGTACGCTTACGGTCCAGTGAACGCCGAAAAAAACGCTTGCACGCCTCACAGGTGTTGACGCCGTAGTGGAAGCCAGAGGCCGCACTCCCACACACCCGGCATGGCGGCAGCGTGTTGTTGTCGGCTGTTAGACGGGTGGATCCACCCGCACCACGCACACCCGACACACGACGACCTCGGCCGCGCTGCGGGGATTTTGATGAGGAAGGTGTTGCTACTGTGGTTGTCGTTCGCGTGGCTGTCGCCATCACTGGCGTCTTAGGGAAACTATCTTCATTAACTGTCACGTCACTGGAGTCGCTTGATCTTGGTGTTGTTGGTGCTGATGCTGTCGTTAGCGTCGTTACTGACGCAGCAGCGAACGCGTCAAAATTTAATGTCTGGTTGCTGGAGTGGCTTGACAGAGGAGGTGAGCATGACGTCACTATCGGTGAGACTAACGTCAGGGGTATCATTGGTGCTGATAGTAACGTCGTCAGTGTATAGGACGATGCTGACGATGTCCCGCTAGGTGACCAGGTTGATGTCACGTCACTTACATTATTGTCAAACGATAACCGATGTGACGTCACACATTTGACGTCACTGTAACGCAAGGGGGAGTTCTGCTGTCTGCTAAACACAGCACCGTTGGACTGAGAGTTTTTTGTATGTACCTCAGACTGTCTGCTGACCATTGTACTCCTTTCCTCAGCATCACTGGCGGGAAACTCACGCTGCCTACCGTTCAGACCAAACCATTCTCGATCACGATCACACGAGGCAAATTCCGCTTGTCTACTGTTCAAACATGACTTTTCTGTACCACTAGTTTCACGGGAGGTAAAATTACATTTCTGATCGCCATGCGAACTGCGCTTCTCCCATTGTGATTCGTGTCCGTTACGTGACAGCACGCCACCTTCAGTCACATGACTCTCCGTCAAATCAGATGTCTCTTTATGATCACGTCCAAACGATGGGCCATCCCTCTGAAAGCCTGGCCAGGCACCCTTTAACCATTGCGACCCTTGTCCGCCATGAAACTGCACGCCATCTTGCGACACGTGACTCCGGAAACTAGCTGACGCTGCATTTGTGTACTGGATTCCCACGGCCACCATGTCCACGTTATCTCCCCCGGCTGTCATCATCCTGGAGTTGTCTTTTCTTACTGATGGCTGACTGCATTTGTCTGATCCTGATGACATCATTCTGTGTGATTCTTTTCATTCTAACTGTTTCAGTCACTTGCTCCTTACTGTATACTTACGATGCATGTCTTCTACTGTACGGTCAAAGCTGCATGTCCTCTATTGTGTGGTGACGATGCATGTCTTCTGTTGTACGGTTCATTTGCATGTGTACGGTGAATTTACATGTACCCTGCTGTATGGTTAAGCTGCATGTCCTCGACTGTATGTAAACAAAGACGCATGTTCTCCATTTTATTTAACTGTGCGGTTCAGTGCATCTGATTTACTGTACGGATCTGTAGCTTGTCTTCTTCTTCTTCTTCTCGAATGCGGTCACACTTGGAGTTTGGCTCTCAAAATGAAATCTGTAGTTTCTGTAGCGCCTCCACAGGCCCGTACAGTTTCTCTTGTAGGGTGGCGGGCTTCGGCCATATCGCCTCCCTCAGCAACTGGTGGTTCCCACAGTCCTGGAGGATGTGCTCTGTGGTCTGCTCTGCTTCTCCACAAGGGAACAGGGGAGATGGCACGAGGTGGAAGCGTCTGTGCCAGCTTGTCTTTTCCTGTACATTTTAGTCGCAGGCAAACTTGGGCACTGACTGGCTTCCTGCAATGACAATAGATACATTAACCCATTCAGCCCTGACGCACTACAGCAGGAGATGGGTCGACCATGATAATTCAAGGGTAGTGCCAGATTAGCTTGGCGCCTGTCGGCGCCAAGCTAATCTGGCACTACCCTTAAATTATCATGGTTGATCCATCTCCTGCAACAGGTGCATAGTCGTTAGATGACGCCTCCAAAATTTGGGAAATACCTGCGTCGGGCTGAATGAGTTAACAATGCATAACAAAACATAAGGAATGATAAACAACGACACACACATTATACAGGAAACTTTAGATACGTAACAACGTGACTGCGGACCTTGTATGTCGTTATATCCGAAGTTTGTTAAAAGCAAAGTAATTTACGTAGAAACTGTGTGCTTGTGACCTCTGAAAAAGCGTTGCTGTATCCGACGTGTGTTATGTCCGACCGTGTTGTAAGCGAAGTGGACTGTATACAATTTAGAACAGCAAAATCAGTCAACATTATATACACTGGACATGGCCAAACACGGCAGTAATGTCACATTTACATCTGTGGACGTGGCTACACCCTGTTCCGGTGGGACAAAATTTTTATCTAACCCCTTTACTGCCGAGAAAAAGTGAACACGATCCAGCTGCAAGAGACATAGATCCTCATCAGCCCCCACCACTGCGGGGACTCATGAGGATTTATGCCTCTTGCTGAGACCAATTTGTATCCATGTTCTTGGACGGTTTAGGCTTTTGGTCGTTGAATGAACAAAGACTTTCAGAACAAACAAATGTACGAACATTGGCAGGGAAGGGGTTAACGTCTGTTCACATTTTGGGAATATTAGAGAACAACTAAAATTCTTTCAAATAGAAACAAATCTAAAACCTAAACTACGTTTGTTGTAAACTCTTATTCGAGTATAACATATTATTTTAAAGCGACACGCTCCAACGGGTTAACAGTTCGCAATATCTTCTTTATAAATGGTCTTAACCCATTCAGCCCTGATGCACTACTACAGCAGGGGATGGGTCGACCATGATAATTCAAGGGCAGTGCCCAGGTTAGCTTGGCGCCTGTCGGCGCCAAGCTAACCTGGCACTGCCCTTGAATTATCATGGTCGATCCATCTCCTGCCACGGGTGCATAGTCGTTAGACGACGCCTCCAAAATTAGGGGAAATACGTGCCCCGGGCTGAATGAGTTAACATGTCTTGCAATAACGCTGCACAAAAGGGCTAACTTAACTCATTCTACCCCAAGACCGAAATCCCCAAATTTTGAAGTCGTCCTCTGAAGACTGCGTTGCAGTGCAGGACACAGATCGACCATGATAGTTCAAGGGTGATGCCAGAATAGCTTGGCGCCTATGGGCGCCAAGCTATTCTGGCATCACCCTTGAACTATCATGGTCAATCTTTATCTTCCTGTGGTGTGTCTGGGGTAGAATGCGTTAAACTATGAAGTTTGCGTATCATGAAATGAGAGACGTTTCTTTTTCCCTCTTTGCTATGTAACAGCGTCCCACCTCTGTGCACAAGGGGCAGCAGAAGGCCTCTGTTACGACTGCCTGTTCAATTGAATTGTGAAAAGAAGGGGAGAAAAGTCTTTGTTGAGGCAAGACAACACCGAGAACCAATTGTATTGGTGAATCTTAGCGACGAAGTCGTGCCCTGGATCGAGGAGATCGCAATACATAGAAAAGTCACATTTACATCTGTGACAATCTGCAGACATGACCGCCAGTACGGCAGTAAAGCCACATTAGTGTTACTGGCAGTGTGTTTATAATTAGTCTGTATTAGTGTCACTGGCAGTGCGTTAATAATCAGTCGTTATCACAGTCCGTGTGTCACTGGCAGTGTCTTAATAATCGGTCAGCATAAGTGTAACTGGCAATGTATCAATAATCATTTTGTAAGACTGGCACTGTGTCAATATAGTCAGTAATAGTGCTACTGGCAGTGCGTCAATATATTTAGTCATTCGCGCCCCTGGCAGTGTGTAAAAAATCAGTATTAGTGTCACTGGCAGTTAAGTGTTACTGCCACTGGCAGTGTGTCAATAATAATCATAAGTGTTACTGTCAGTGTGTGAAGAATCAGTATTAGTATCACTGTCCTTGTGTCAATAACCAGAATTAGTGTCACTGTCAGTGTGTCAAAAGTCAGTCAGTAGTCTATTAGTGTCAATAGCAGTGTTTCAATAATCCATCTGTAATAGCGTCACTAGCAATGTACCAATAATCAGTGTTAGTGTCAGTGGCTGTGTGTCATTAGAATTTTTCAGTGTAACATGTAAATAAAGCGCCTAGAGCGCCTATAGTGACTAGGCGCTACAGAAACTGACATTTATTATTATTATTATTATTATTATTATTATTATTATTGCGCCTTATACCCAATGGAGGAATTCTTCCAGAGACAAGAGAGATGATTTAGAAGAAATTTTGGCCGCTTTCATTTCATCATCATCATCATCATCATCATCATCAGTCCCTTGCCCGAACTGGGCGTTGGGGGGACTGAAAGGCAGCAGCAACAGACAGTGCTCTCCACTGAGTTCTATTTTGGGCGGTGGCAAGCAAGTCTGACATCTCGAGTTCGGTCCATTCTTTTATGTTTGCGACCCAACTCTTTCTCTGACGACCTCGCCGACGACTTCCTTCGAGAGTGCCTTGGAGGATAGTCTTGGACAAGGTGTTGTGTCGGGTCACGTGGCCAAACCAAGCAAGCTTGCGCCGTTTCACGGTTGCCAGAAGGGGTTCATGTGGGCCCACCAGGGAAGTGACGATGCTCCGTACATATTCGTTGGTCTTGTGCTCGCGGTACGAGATGCGGAGCAACTTCCTCAGGCACTTGTTCTCAAAGGCCTGGATTTTCTTTTCTGAGTCTGCACGCTTTCATTTAGCGACATTCAAACTTCAATAATTAAATTAACTCATTTTTTCCTGCATTGTAAGATATACAATGAGGAGCACAAGAAATGAAGTGGATTGATGATTCCAAAAATGTTGTATTTCTTTTGCTCGTCAGTATATATCTTACAATAATGCTAGACAAAAGGGCTAATTTAACTTAAGAAGTTTACTGATAAGCAAAAGAAATGCGACATTTTTTAAATGTTGCATTTCTTTTGCTTGTCAGTATGCTAAAGGCACGTAAAAGTGAGATGTTGCAAACTATTAGCCTTATTGTCTGGAGCAGGTCGCTTTAAATTAACCGTGACACGTTGTCAGGTGCACGTGTCTTTGCTCGGTTATTTCCAGACGATCCTTCACCTAATTATGACACTGACTTATGAAACAGTATGCATCTTACTAGCTCGAGTTCTACTGACATATACGCCGGACCAGCGATGTTCAGCCCGCTGACAAACTTAGTGTGCACACTGCCAACTGACCCAACAAAAGGTATTACTTGTTGGGTCCCAACCTCGGCGTCGACCCAACCTCGTTTAGAGTGACATATATTGCTCAAAAATAGTAAGGTACATTAACTTTTCAGCTTGAATTACTGAAAGTTCTCATAATGGGTATAATAACGGTTATATCAGTGATTAGCCATCACCTTGGCCTGCAATTTCACAACATTGGTATGACATATAGTGCTCACAAAAGTAAAGGGAATCATAATTTCAGCTGGAATTACAAAAAATTTGAAGACACCTTACATCTGCAAACTGCAGTCCCCTTTTTGGTCTGATTAATGTTTAAACCTTTTGGGACATTTTAATAATTCAATCTAAAAGTAATACGTCTTTTACTTTTGGTGAGCACTATAATTATGTCACACCAGGGTTGTGAAATTGTCGGCCAGTAATAATAATAATAATAATAATAATAATAATGTTTATTGCCATTTGCCATAAGAACAGGGGCGGAATTAGCAAAAGGCGGGACTCACCACTACAAACACAACCACACACTTCTTCCCCTTTTCCTATGCCCTTCCACCCCTTCCGCCTCCCCCCGCCTCCTCTATTTCTCCATCTCCCTTCCTTCTTCTCCCATTTGTTTTCCTCTCTTGCTCATCTACCGCTCCCTGCTCTCCTCGGCCGCCCCCTCCCCCGTCATCCTCCCCCTTCCTCCCCTCAACCCCTCCTCCTTCGCCTGCTTTTTTCTCCTCGTCCCTTCTCCCCCTTTTCTCCTCCCCTTCGCCCTCCCCCTCCCTCTACCTCAGCTTTTCCTACTCCCCTTCCTCCTCCTCCCCCCTCCCCCCCCTTACCCTCCTCTCGCATCCTCTTTCTTGCCCGGTTCTCCTTCCCCGTCTTTTCCTTCTCCTCCCTCTCCCCCTTCCCCCTTCTTCCCCCCTCTATCTTCTTTCCCCCTCCCCACCCTCCTTTTCCTTTGTCCTCTTCTTTGTCCGTTTCTTCTCCCTCTTCCTCTTCTGGCTCATCTAACCTAAAATTGTGTCTGTTCAATGCACAGTCTGTCTGCAAAGATGGCAAAGCCGACGTGATTTCAGATTTCATTCTAGACAATGACCTAGATGTTGTCGTGATCACCGAAACGTGGCTCCGCTCAGCTGGCGATGAACCCATCATCGCCAGCGTCACTCCGTTTGGCTACCGCCTGGCCTCCTTCCCGCGTGCTTCCAGAGGGGGTGGCATTGTCATCATCTACAGGGACTATCTTTCTGCTCATCTCTCCTTCTCTCAGTCCCTCCCTTTTGCTCATCCCTCCTTTGAATCTGTCGAGGCCGTAGCAACACTCCCTGGCCAGACACGCCTATTCAGAATCTAAGAAGTCTAAATTAATTAAAAGTATATCTTTTAAAATGAAAACAGAATATCATAGAGTAAATATGTCACTAATTTAGTGATCACAGTCGAGTGTAAAACTAGTTAATATATATCATAAGACTAGGCTAATACTGATTTACACTATTCTCTCAACCGTCGGGGGCGCGCCCGGGGGAGGAGACTCATGCGGGGTCAACTCGACCAAAAGCACCACAAACAGCCAAAGGTATAACACAAGGGATGGGCGAGGTGCTCTGTATGCCGGCCACACAATTCCATACACATACGCACACTCACTCAGTCATTCGCGCAAACATCAGTCCTCGGCAATGAAACTCTATGATCGGCCCACAGAGCACATCATTGCACGCTTAAAACACTGAAAGGGCTCGGGCAGCACTATGGTAAAAACTGTTACTAAAACGGTTTGTCCGTGCTTTGAGAGCAGCGGCGACCAGACGGAAGCAGGTTCACTAACGAGACAGTTAGCTGGGTGTGTAGTACCGCGTGCCATAAGCCCTGCACGTATAAGCAGCCGCTGTTGGTATACACTGTCAAGACTTGGCATGTCTCTTACTTACTTACGCCTGTCACCCCTCCCAGTGTATAGGCCGTCGACGAGAGACCTCAAGCGACTCCTGTCCTGTGCTTCTCCTTGGATTTTACTCCAGGTGGTTCCCAGTCTCTTGATGTCTGCTTGGAGGTCTCGACGCCAGGTGTTTCTCGGCCTACCTCTTTTCCTCTTTCTCTCGGGGTTCCATGACAATGCCTGCCTAGTGATACTGGAAGCTGGCTTTCTCAGACTGTGACCAATCCATCCCCATCTTCTTCGCCCAATTTCATTCTCTGCTGTTATCTGCTCTGTTCTCCCAGAGTCTGACGTTGCTGATCTTCTCTGGCCAGTGGATTTTCAAAATTCTTCTAAGGCAGCTGTTTATGAAGATCTGTACTCTGCTGACTGTGGTATTTGTCAATCTCCAAGTCTCTGCTCCATATAGGAGAACTGCTTTTACGTTGGAGTTGAAAATCCGGACTTTGGTGTGTTGTGACAGCTCTCTGGAACTCCACACTTTTTTCAGCTGGAGAAAGGCTGCTCTGGCTTTACCGATTCGTGATCTGACATCTGCATCAGTGCCGCCTTTTTTTGTCTATGATGCTCCCGAGATAGGAGAAGGACTTCACCTCCTCCAACGGGGTGCCAGCAAGCAAGACTGGTTCTTCCCTGGTTGCGTTCAGCCTCATTGTGGTCTTGTCCTGCGTTTGTTGATGAGTGTGGGCCAAGTCGTCTGCAAAATCGAGGTCGTCAAGCTGTGTCCACAGTGTCCACTGTATTCCACTTCGTCTGTGCTCTGTGGTCCTCTTCATGACCCAGTCTATGGCCAGTAGGAAGAGGAACGGAGACAGCAAACACCGGTTCTGACCTGGAGCTCCCTAGTGAACTGCCCTTCGTGGATCACGCGACATCTGCCCACTATTTTAGATGTCGTCCTGACAATATACCCGTGATAATACCGATTCTGAGGACTTTTAGTAATTCAAGCTGAAAGGTTAATCTACCTTACTATTTGTGAGCAGTATGTGTCACTTTGCCCGAGGTTGGGTCGATGCCGAGGTTGGGACCCAACATTACTGATGACTGTACAATGATAGCTCATGTCATACATCATAAAAACATACATGCGCAGCGCCGGATCAATCAGTTTCTAGGGGTTGGGACTGAAGAACAATATAAAAACTGTATTCTGTATGGCGAGTGCTTCCAGGGTCCGAAAAAAATCGAAAAGCGGGGGGGGGGGGGGGGGGGAGGGGGGGGGGGGGGGGGAGGGGAAGGGGGGAGGGGCAGAGAAGAGGCGCATGCTGCAAGGGTCCGGAAAAAAATCGAATAGCAGGGGGGTGGGAGGGGGGATGCCTTCAGGGTCCGAAGATACCTAAAAGCTGGGGATGGGGGAGGTGCTGCAATAACATTAAACCACCCCCCTCTTCTCGAACCATGTTGTGGCCTGGTAGTAAATGATTTTTATGATGAGGGAGGAGGTGCCGCAATAACATTAAACCACCCCCCTCTTCTCGAACCATGTTGTGGCCTGGTAGTAAATGATTTTTATGATGAGGGAGGAGGTGCTGCAATAACATTAAACCACCCCCCTCTTCTCGAACCATGTTGTGGCCTGGTAGTAAATGATTTTTATGATGAGGGAGGAGGTGCTGCAATAACATTAAACCACCCCCCCTCTTCTCGAACCATGTTGTGGCCTGGTAGTAAATGATTTTTATGATGAGGGAGGAGGTGCTGCAATAACATTAAACCACCCCCCTCTTCTCGAACCATGTTGTGGCCTGGTAGTAAATGCTTTTTATGATGAGGGAGGAGGTGCTGCAATAACATTAAACCACCCCCCTCTTCTCGAACCATGTTGTGGCCTGGTAGTAAATGATTTTTTATGATGAGGGAGGAGGTGCTGCAATAACATTAAACCACCCCCCTCTTCTCGAACCATGTTGTGGCCTGGTAGTAAATGATTTTTATGATGAGGGAGGAGGTGCTGCAATAACATTAAACCACCCCCCTCTTCTCGAACCATGTTGTGGCCTGGTAGTAAATGATTTTTATGATGAGGGGGGAGGTGCTGCAATAACATTAAACCACCCCCCTCTTCTCGAACCATGTTGTGGCCTGGTAGCAAATGATTTTTATGATGAGGGGGGAGGTGCTGCAATAACATTAAACCACCCCCCTCTTCTCGAACCATGTTGTGGCCTGGTAGCAAATGATTTTTATGATGAGGGGGGAGGTGCTGTAGTAACAAAGCACCCCGCTGGACCTGATGCTTATCAGCATGACGTTATTTTCGTGACGGAAAAAATACCACAGTGCACATACAGATGGCCGACGTTGGCCCGCGCACAACCGTGCGCAGCCCAACGGCGGCCGATGATGGCCTTTGCGCACACAACCGCGCAGTGAAGCCCCTGAACACACTATAGCCGCCGTACTGGTGCCAGCTACCGAGACACACAGGCACGGGATGATCGTTCAGCAGTAAACCTAACTCATTCTACCCCAGACACACCACAGCAGGTAAGGATCGACCTTGATAGTTCAAGGGTGATGCCAGAATAGCTTGGAGCCTATGGGCGCCAAGCTATTCTGGCATCACCCTTGAACTATCATGGTCGATCTGTGTCCTGCACCGCAACGCAGTCTTCAGAGGACAACGGCAAAATTTGGGGATTTCGGTGTTGGGGTAGAATGAGTGTGTTAAGTACTTTTGGTGTCAATACTAGGTGACCATTTGTCAACGATCATCCCTTGCCTGTGCTAGCTATGTCTTCAGCAAGGAATAAATAGAGAGAGAGAAATGAATTGAAACTTAGTTTCAAGGATAAATAAAGTTTCATTTCATTTCTCTCTCTACTGATTTACTCTATGCTGAAGACATAGCTAGCACAGGCACGGGATGATCGTTGACAAAGAGAGAGAGAGAGAGAGAGAGAGAGAGAGAGAGAGAGAGAGAGAGAGAGAGAGAGAGAGAGAGAGAGAGAGAGAGAGAGAGAGAGAGAGAGAGAGAGAGAGAGAGAGAGAGAGAGAGAGAATGACAATGATGACAATGATTCTTTATTTTACAACGGTGGAAGTTTTGGTGAAACCATTTTTCGAACTTGCCGTAGAGAGACTGAGAGAGAGAGAGAGAGAGAGAGAGAGAGAGAGAACAATGAACAATGAACAATGAACAATGAACCTTTATTTTCCAACGGTAGAAGTTATTGGTAACAGGACCAGTTTTCAAACTTGCCGTTGCTACATCTACTACATAAGTGACATAGACATGTAAACATACACATACCACACACTGCTGCATGCACTGCTACATTCGCTCACGCACGCACGCACCACGCACATACACACACACATACCCACACACGCACTCAGGTACGCACGCATGCACATCGCAACCCGCGCATGCACGCACGCACACACACACACACACACACACACACATGTACACCGCAATTCAGTACGCATGCACACACGCACGAACACTCACACACACACACACACACACACACACACACACTTACACACGCACGCACTCAGGCACATACGCACAAAAACAAACACACGCTCTCGGACACGCACTCCAGACATACCTACCCGCATACGCGTACGCACAAAAGTATAAAATGAGTAAAAATACAAAGTAAAGCAATAAACAAAGAATCATTAAGTACATTAAAGTTCATACAGCAAGGGCAAATATGAATGCAGGTGCTATCTCTCCCCCCCCCCCCTCTCTCTCTCTCTCTCTCTCACGCCGACACACACACACACATACACACACACACAGCATGCACGCACGCGCACACACACACACACACAGAGTCACACATACAGTACACACACACACACACACACACACACACACATACGCGAGCGCGCGCCCAACATATCGAGCACACACATATGAAGGCAAAAACATTATACACAGTACATGCAGTATTCAAAGGTACTCTTTGGCATTCAAATATTATGGTACGGCTATGGGAAAAAGGGACTCTCTCTCTCTCTCTCTCTCTCTCTCTCTCTCTCTCTCTCTCTCTCTCTCTCTCTCTCTCTCTCGCACACATACACACACATACACACACACATACATACACACACACACACACAAGCACGCACATGTACACATCTGAACACACGTGTAAGTTATCCCAATACTGTAATGATTTGATTACGTCAGAGATTCTAGGTGTTTGAAGAGGCTGTCCCTATATGAGGTGAGCGTCTTTGCGTTTCTAATTTCTGCAGGAATAGAATTCCAGAATGAACTTCCCGAGAATGACAAGCTGGTTTTGAATAAATCAATACGCGGCAGGGGTACTTTGAATTGTTGTCCATGTCTAGAAGCTACAGATGTCCGTTCTGAGAAAAAAGAACTCAAGTACAGTGGACATGATTGCTTGTACAGCTTGTACATCAATACACCATTATTGAACTGAAAGTGCTGGGATAGAGGGAGAATTTTTAAAGTTTTAAGCTTTTCGTCAGTTGAGAGTTCGGGATCGGGAAATATAAGCTTAGCAGCTCTCCTATGTAGGGAGTTCAGCCTCTTCAAATGTACATCACTAGAACCATCCCACACTGTTGATGCATAGTCTATGTGCGACTTGACATGAGCATTGTAGAAAAGAAGACGCGTATCTGTGTCAGTAATTGTTTTCAATTTTGACAACATATACAGGCTTCTGGAAACTCTTTTGCACACATTATTAATATGCAGTTGCCATTTAAGCTGATCATCTATAGTGACCCCCAAGAGGCGGTGGTGTGATACTTGCTCAATTGGGCTGCCGTTTATAGACAGACTAAGAGAGAGCGGGCATAGCTGGTGCTTTTGACGTGTGGTTATAACCATGCATTCTGTTTTTGACGGATTCAGGGACATGGAGTTGGAATGACACCAGTCGGTGACCTCGCGCAGGCTTTCCTGCAGACGCGTGTTAATTGCAGCTACCCGGAGTGTGTAGTGTGCAGTCATCAGCAAACATGTCACAAGAAATATCGCGGCAACTAATATGTAGTGGAAGGTCATTGATAAATATGCAGAACAGCAATGGCCCGAGGACAGAGCCCTGAGGCACGCCGCTTTTGACGTGACCATACGAGGAGTAGGATCCATTTAACAGTACTCTTTGCTTCCTTCCGCTTAAATATGAAGTGAACAATGAGACAGCACCTGCATTGCAAAGATATGCTTGAAGTTTTGACAAAAGAATGTTATGATTTACAAGGTCAAAAGCTTTCTTAAAATCAATAAAGATCGACCCAGTTATTTGGGAGTTATTTATGGATGCTAGCCACGCATCAATAAGTCTTGTTAGTGCCGTGTGGCAAGAATGCTTGGGGCGAAAGCCGGACTGAAATACGTGCAATAGACTACGACTCTCCAAATATTGATAAAGGTGTTTGTGCACGTGTCTTTCAAGAGGTTTGGAAAGGCTGGATAATATTGAGATGGGTCTATAGTTATTAACATCAGACAGATCTTTTGATTTAGGCAAAGGGGTAACCTTGGCTTGCTTCAGTTCTGATGGAAATATATTTTGTTGGATGCATAAGTTATAAATATACGTTAACGATTCTACTGTATAGGGAAGGGACAGTTTCAGGATTTTAGGACTGATCTCGTCAGGTCCCGATGATTTTTTGTTTTTCAGTGACCCGATCAGTTTTCCTACTTCATACACAGCTAGAGGCGGTATAGAGAAGGGGGGTTTGTCCTTAGTCTTCTGCTTACAGAAGTTAAGCAGGGACTCCGGGCATGTGTAAGACGTTTTTCCGCTTGAGGGTATGATTGACTCGGCAACAGACAAAAAATGTTTGTTAAAGATGTCTGCAGTAATACTAGAAGGAATGGCTGACGATTTCTTGCTGTTACCTCGGGTGATGAGATTAACTGCGCGCCAGAGTGCGGCAGTATCTCTGTCTTCTTTAATCATTCGTTCAAAGAGAGACTTTTGAGCCCTGCGTACCATAGACTTGACACGGTTACGTTGTTTTTTGTATTCGTTAAATAGCTTGTGTCTTCTTAAGTCATTTCTCAATTTCATAGCTTCAATTATTCCTTGCGTTAGCCAAGGCGGTAACGTGTGGTTTTTTACCCGCTTTTGCCGTAAAGGGGCGTGTTTGTTAAGTACTCTTGTAAAGAGTCGATACCAAATAGTCAGAGCCTTTTCAGGGTCAGTTTCGTTATTAACGACATTAAATGGTGTTTGATCAAGGTCTGCTAGAAAAGCAGACTGATTAAACTGTTTAAATGAGCGGTACGTTATAGTTGTGTGCCCGTTCTTACGATGCACTGGCAGTTTTGTTGACCAGGAACACACAGTAGGAAAGTGATCACTGATGCTGAGGTCAGGAACACTAACATTGAACACACTAAGGGGACGGTTGGTGTAAATGTGATCAATGAGTGTTGCGGTTGTTTTTGTGATCCTAGTAGGGGCCGAAACTAATTGTTCTAAGCCGGTTTGTGTGGTGATGCAATCCCACGCGGTATGGGGCTTTAACATATCTATGTTAAAGTCGCCTAGTAGCAACGCATCACAGTTAGGTAGGCCAACTTTTTCTACTGCATGCAAGAAATCGTCGTACCATTCAAACTTGGCTGATGGGTTACGATAACAAAAGCCGATGAAGACGGGTTTAGTTTTTGGAGCCCTAAATTCCAACCAAATGCACTCAACTTCCGGAGTTTCTATGTCCTCACGCCTTTTTACTAAATGTTGGACTGAGTTATGGATGTAAACGGCAAGCCCAGTCTGACCAAGTACACGAGGGTCACGTCGAGTGATGATAAAGTTAGGTATGTGAACGGCTTCATCGCTTATGTCGGAGTTAAGTCGCGTCTCACTAAGACCAAACAGGTGGAATGGTTCAGACGAGTTTAGAAAAACATTCAAATCGGCCACCTTGTTAAAAAGATGGTAGATGTTCAAGTGACCAGTTTGAAGGCTTCCGTGTGTCTGAGCATTATGGGTCATGTTGAATTTTAACTTTCCCAAATGAAGTGCAACACAATACAAAAAATATATAAACAGAGGGAATAGGGAATAAAGTTTCAATGCAGTAAAGCGCGGCTGAAGTATAGCACCTCGTATCAAAACGTCACAAATGGTGTCCAACACAGCGTTATCAAATGAAGATCGCTTTTGATTAATAGTGTATCCACGTATTAATGCTGCGCAAGCTGTCTAAATAAATGAACAAATGGTGTAGCCTGCGATGTGAAGTATCGTAGGCTGAACACTTGAAACCGTACTGTCACAATGAAAACTTAGCGGAGCTTTGGTAATCAAACCAGGCGAGAAAATCACAGAATTTGAGGCACACAATCACTGCTTTGGAATAAATCACAAGCGAACGCAGAAGAACCGTATATAAAGAAGCACACGTAACACTGACGTAATAATGAACTGCCTCACACACCCACGGTGAAATCTGCGAAGCACAACGGTGAAGGATCACTGATCACACGACACTGAATTACCAACCGCGTAAGTAGCTGACGTATCCATTGGCACCATTCGCTGTGGGCACCTGGCATAACTGGTGGTACGGTGGCAGACTATTAACCGGATAAGCAGATACACTGGTTGCTGGGCGATGATTCGACCACACACCATGGCAACCATCCGGGTACTGTGGTTGTTGCCAGGGTGCTGCAGTTGAAGAGTTGGTATGTATTTGCAGCAGATGATGGTACTGGAGTTGCTGCCAGTCAGGAACCGGCATGAAGGGCATCTGTTGTAGATGTTGCTGCTCCTGTTGTAAATGTTGTTGCTGCGCCTGTTGTAGCTGCAGCTGCTCCTGCTGTTGAAGTTGTTCATGGTCCTGTGGTTGAGGCTCCTGACGTAGAGGTAGTTGTACTGGTGATGTGGGACCAGCAGAACCGGATACAATAGTGTCAGAAGTGGAAGTGCCACTCTGTACATTCAAGCTACCACCAGCTAAGGCCTCTGAGTAGAGTTTCGTCTTAGTGGTCGCCTGAGAGCTTCTGTGCTGGTGAGTAATTGCATCAGCCTGGTTGACAGCTGGACCACCGTACTTGATATTGCCGGCAAGCCTCCGGGTTCCCACGTGGGATGGATGAATGGGGTCAAGTCGGCCTTTGTTGTCCACACGGTACAGCGCCTTCCGGGGAAGACCGCTCGGGGCTAGGAACACGCCCGCATTGTCAACAAAGATAGCGCGCATCTTCTTTGCCACGTGGCACAGATTTGCGTTGGAGGGGGAAATACGTTGGTTAAGGCGAGAGTTTTTCCCCTGGGCAGCAGGCAAGATGGATGAGGCCTGGATGCTTGCTTTGGGGAACACGCCTTTGCAAGAAGTGACCAGTCTCTCCCACTGCTGACTGGTGATTTCATGCGTCTTGCAATCGTTCACCCCTACGTGGAAGGTGACCAGTTGGACGCGGGGTGACTGCGGCTGCTGCTTGAGCCAGTCAGTCAAGTGGGAGATTTGCAGGCCGGATATTGAGATGACCTGTACCTTTTCGCCCTGGTACATGGTCATCTTCTCTCCCTTGAAGTTTCGCACGACGGAGTCCCCGATGACGAGCGTGGTTGTGTCTACCTCTACGTTGTGATCAAAGACCCGCTCGCACGGAAGAAAGTCCTTGCGCTGCTGCTGGCTCCCGGCAATCCGATTACCGCCCCCTTGCCGCTGGCCAGGCTGAGACGGCCCGCTCCCCTCACGGTGGCTGTCTGCGATAGGGGAGGCAACGTTGACCGTAATAACCGCACTCCCTGGGGCTTGCTCTTTCTGGCTACTCGGAGGGTTGTTCTTAGGAACGGTAATCCTTACTGGGATCACATCACCAGCTGTAGTGGACACAGGCTTCATACTAATGATTGTATCACTGTTTACGGGCATAGAGCCTTCAGTCGTTGTTGACACTAGTAGTTGGGGGGTTTGGCCAGAGGCCAGAGGTAGCCCTTGTTCAGAGTTCAGTCTTTGCAGAGTGTCGTCGACGAGACAGTGAAATTCTGCCATGTTTGTCATTTGATCATGTAAGTGGGACATCTTGCCACACATACAAGACTCTAACATCCGGAGGTCATTTGCCATCTTCACCGCGGACTCGCACACCTTACTGTCAATCTGCTTAATATTTAGCATAGTGACAGTTCTCAGCTGACACAACTCTTGATGGAGAGCCTCGACGGCGGCCTGGCTGTTGCAGAGTTGGGTCTGCAGCTTTAGGATGATAAGCGGCTTTTCGTCTCGGACACCGGACACCACCAGCTCGCTATAATCAGAATCCACCTGAGTGCACGAGACGGGTAATCCGGGCGAGGTCAAGTCCTCGGTGGTGACGTCACCCGTAGACGCCACTTGGGTAACAATATGGCTGACAGGACTTGGTGTGGAGGGGGCAGGTTCGGGTGTGGAGGGGGTAGTGGCAAGGGACTGACTGGCAGGAACATCAGAGTGATCAGAGAGGGTGGAGTGGAGATCATCCCGTAGATGTGGCCCGCTGGAGGAGGGGTGTGGGATGGAGGGCGGGGTAGGCGGGCCGTCACTGGTCATGTCACTCACAGCGCTGACGGTGGTCACGGTCAGAGGCTCGGGGACAAGATTAGCGGAGCTGTTCCGAGGGTTACAGGACTGAACAATCGGCGATAGGGAGGTAGAGTCGTCAGCCTCCAATCCGATTAAGGGGAGGGATGAGTCCAAAATTGCCCGAGGAGGGGTGTCTGGGAATGATACTATCGGGGAGATGGTGGGATCGCATGACTGGTCACGCGGCATGTCAACAGGGACATTGTCAGCAGGGTCTGCGCAGCCGTCTTTCAGCTGTTGTACGAATGTACACAAAGAGTCATATTCGCTTAGGACCCACGTGTCCTTGTTGTGTCCCTGAATGAGACAGGTGCCGCCAGTCTTGCGACGCACGTGGAAGTAGAGGGTGATGGTGATTTTTGGTTTTGCTCTCCCCCTGATTTGTATGAATGTTTTTCCCAAGTCATCGGGAATGTCAGGATTGGAACAATCCAGGTAGGAGTCACCACACTCTACAGGTTCATTTCTGGCGTCTGTGTCCCTCCAGACTACAGTGTAACCGCCTCTTGCCTGGAGCAGGTTGACGTAGCGGTGGTAGAGGGCAGTTCGCCAGCGCTTGAGGGTGATGACGCCATTGGGGCCGTTGCTGTAGAAACGCGTTTGCTGGCCGCACGCAGTGTCCTTTAGCACCGGGTTTTCTCTCTTAAAGGGATTGGCGAGGGTGGGGTCTTGCGTCACGACACTTAGAGAGAGGGATGAAGATGCCATCGCGACTCGGACTTGGTGGTATGCTGTAACCGGGCACTCAGCGCCAACTTTAGAAAGTTAGAAACAAGGGTAGGTGTGGAGGGTGGTGGGATCAGCAAACATTGTGACACCCCTCAGGAAGTGCCAGCGTGTCTGCAGGGCTGACAGGAGTGGAGTCTGGTGGAGACGATACAGCATCGTGTCACAGAGTCAGTAAGCCGAAAAGCAAACATTGGCTGCTTAGATCTGAAGTTCAGCAATAGACTGCTCTAGTCACAGTCTAACTCCTCACAGTTACTGACAGTGCAAGGGATGAAATATATAATTGAACGAAAAATATAGACAATGGCAGGCGTAAGTTCTACTATATTCAATGAGTTCCAGAAAACAAAGTGGATGACGATGCGTTCAAAATTACGAGAAGAATATCGTAAAGTGATAGCTCGTATGATCGGATTTACCTTGCACGACGGACAAAGACTGGCTTCAGTCTGGGCACAACTCGCATCACACGTACACAATATGATATCATCCGGGGAAAATAGTGTGCTTCGTCCTGCACACTTCTCACACTCACAACACAAGCATTAGGATATCCGTGTGATGATAGTTAGTATGCACGTCCACTGGAATAATGTTTAAAAAGTATAAGAAAGTCCACAGCTTACATAGAAAAACACATAGTACACAGTATATCAAGCAATCCAAAGCGTCACGGTTGGCTGCACGACTAAGACTTACACGTCTTACCCCGCCGGCGGCTGGAGGAGCACGGCTTTAGGAAGCACAATCTCAGTACTACCAAAGGGGTTAAATTGAAATGTTTGTGATGGACTGTGATTTTAGACATTACCGCGTGTGTTAAAATTGTGTGTTGGTATGTGATTCGTACCCTACGGCCCACATCCGAAAAATTGTAAAATCATAGACCGGAGCATCATTTTTCAGAGGTGTGTCTGCGTGAACGGTTGTCGTAATGTCTTCAACACACGCAGGAGTTTGGCAGCAAAACATTCCAATAACACTTTGAGACTTGAGACGTAACACTTGGAGCCTTGGGTTCACTAGCATGGGCTTAGCTTAAATCCTGCGCAAGCCACTGAGCAATGCCGTTCCGACCTGTTCAGTGTCACACACAGTCTTGCGCAGAATCTAAGCTGACATGCATCTGAGGTCTGATATCGAAATTCACATGAGAGAGAGAGAGAGAGAGAGAGAGAGAGAGAGAGAGAGAGAGAGAGAGAGAGAGAGAGAGAGAGAGAACTAACGAAACTTTATTTTCCAAGGATTGAGATGTTAGGGCGTCCTTGCTAGCTACTTAAAAATAAAAGGAACATCAACCGGCAAAGAACCAAAAAAAAAAAAAAACCAAAAAAAACTAACTAGATATAAACATCACACACACTCTCTCTCTCTCACACACACACACACACACACACACACACACACACACGCGCGCGCGCACAGACTATTATTACAGTCTGTATCAGAGAGAGAGAGAGTCGGAGAGAGAGATGACTGATGATGATGATGATGATGATGATGATGATGATGATACTTTGATTTGACAACGGTAAATTCCACAGTTGAAAGCCGGAATCGCCAATTTGCAAACTTGCCGTTGCGACAAACTACATGAGTTAATGGACATAAAAAAACCACAAATTTCCAGCCTCTGCCGCTGCGACACTACACAGTCGGACACATTGCTCAAAAGCCAATCACCTCCCTGTTCTAAAACAGGCCCACTTTCACTATCCGCCGAACAACTACGACACCGCGACTGAGGCGGCATTGATTTTATTTCAAGCACTGCGATTATCCATGTGGCCAACACAGCAAAAACATCGACCAGCGATGATGGGCACATTGCAAATTGCTGGACACGCTGCAAATAGACACTTCCATAATAGGTCTTTGACAGAACCAAAGGCGATCTATAAGATCGTCTTTGATGCTGTCAGACCTATTATTATAGTCTGTATCAGAAAGCAGACAACGACAAACTGCGCTCACCTGGCGTAACGTTACGAACGCAGACGGTCCTCACCACACAGCGGCCGTGTCTGGAGCAGGATGGAGGATTATCGAGACGATACACGAAATGCCGGACTGAGAGGTAGGTCACGGGAGGACAGGCGTGTCAGTAGAGATTGCCGAGAGAAACGAGGCCAGTAGGACGTGACACGGCAGAAACTGTGTACATGCACTTTTGCCCTGGCCTCTCGCCAGTCTCGACACACAGCCAGGCAGCCAATCAGCGAGCAGGCTACTCGCACACACACACACACACGCGCCGCCTCTCTCACGTGGTAGCTTTGTTGACATACCTCTCTCTCTCTCTCTCTCTCTCTCTCTACGAGTTCAGTTATAGTGCAATCTCACTCCAGATGTCGGTCATATATGTTCTCAGTACACTTTAACTCACTGTGCCTGAGGTACGAAATACTGACCCACATTTTGGAGTTATCCTCTGAGGACTGCATTACAATTCACTGAGACAGATTGACCATGATAGCTTGGTGCCTAGGCGCCAAGCTATTCTACCACCACCTTTGAACCATCATCTTGCTGTGGTGTGTCGCGGACTAAGAATGCGTTAACCTTGAATGAAACGAGGTCACATGCATTATTCTTTAAGTAAATGCTCACTTTTTTTTTACTTTTTTTTATAAATATTTTATTTTTATTTTTAATAAAGTAACACACCAACCCCCTAGCCGCCATGATCGTACCGTGCGGCTCAGCATGGAGATTTTTAGTCAGCGTTGTACAAGTATCTGTCATCATGCTGCTGGCTCAATGCAATGAAAAATATCTTCCTACGCCACTGTGTGTGTAAGAGAGTTTTGGGTGGTTTACGAAAATAGTCAAACATTAGGCAGTTGTCCAGTCATCCTTCAGGAAATTGTCCACACTGGCTTTCCCCCTCAATTAGCTAGCTCGTTAGCAAATTAACGGGGACAGCCAGTGTGCGGACTGTGGTCAGTGGTCAGCACTATCGTCAGGCCCCTAAAATGCTATACGACACTTTCGCAGCTATTGATGCGAGGCGCCTAGAATGAATTAAAATGTGAGCCGCCTTGGATGACAATTATGTTCGAGTAGACTTTTGTCAAAACATTTTGCCGGTATGGGGAGGCTGGGCTCATAAAACAAACAAACAAACAAACAAACTCAGTTATGCGATGAAAACATACCAAAGGCTATACAAACCCCATGCATTTTCAGACTTCGCGGTGGGGCACTCGATATGTTTCTGGGTGTGCTTTACTGGTGAGGTTTATCCGCAAATGGTCGATGTCAGCTTGTAGCGGGCAGCTTCTTTCGAAATGATACACCCTTACTCAGCCACCCAAACCCTGTGGCCCACGCTCTAATCGCATGTAGGGTGAAAACAGCCCCCGTGAACCCTCGGTGGAGAGCTTTTTAGCGGTCTATAACTCAGTGCATCTCTGACATTTTTTGCCCAGAAATAAAAAGCGAACAGGCATCAGACATGGGTAGATGAGATTAGCAAGGGTGAAAGATATCTTGGATGCTGATGCCTGCCAAGATTCACCTTATCCCATCATAGGTATGCACGCTAGACGTGTCACGGGAAAACGGATATGATATTATTTACTAGAAAGTAAAGCATGACTAAATGCGCAAAAGGCCACTGGACCGACGTCGGCCGCCGTTGGCCCGCGCACGGCCGTGCGCGGGCCAACGGCGGCCGATGTGGGCCCATTGGCCGTGGCGCACTGGGGACAGTTTTTTCGCCGTAGCAAACTCGCCTACGACAAAATTGAACCCACTAGTGTTTTATTTTCTGGTACTGAAACAACTCGATCTATCAATTAACCTCCGTGTTTTAGTTAACCTCCGTGTGTCAGTTAACCTCCGTGTGTCAGATTCACTTGATTTATCCGCTTTAAGGCAACAAACTCGATATTTCAAATAGAATTATTTATTTTCCCACTGAAACGGCGCAAATTTGCTTTGACAGATACATCGAAATGTCATCATAAGTAAATACGCACATTCACACACTTTCCCCTTACCGTACAGTGTACTGAACTACCAAGCCATCCGCTGGAGTTGGACAACCGTGACAGTTCAGCCGCATTGCCAGACAAGCCTGGCGTGCAGAGGATACCAAGCCAGCATGGCACCCATCTGAGCTGTCAGTTTGCCTACTTCCAGTCAACACACACATACTACCATTCTATTTGACTTTAGGCAGAAGTGAACAACCCAAAAAACACCCACACGTGAAATTCTTTTTCCCGACAGAGTCCGGAAACGCACACAAAAACAAAATGACAACTAAAATAGATAATAATGCACGTCATTTAGCTGTTTTAGGAAATGGTGTATAAATACAAACTACTCCATGGCAGGATTGTATAGCTAACAGGAGCGGATCAGTTACCTCGAGGGGGGGGCGGTGTGTGTGTGTGTGTGGCGGAGGGGGGAGGGGCGGGGGGGGGGATGGGTATGTGGGAGGGGTGTGGAGAGAAGGCGCGTGCGTGTTAAGACTCTCACCGATCGCCAAAATATCAAACAACGGGGGAAGGGGGGGGGGGGAGTGAGTGTGTGAAAACTCGCCAAAATTTTAAACGTCGGGAGGGAGGGAGGGGGGTGTCCAAACACCCCAAAAAGGGACTTTGTTATAGCATTTTTTAAAAATGGGTCGGGGGGAGAGGGGGAGGGGTCCGGAACCCCTGGAACCTCCCTCCGCCCCCCCCCCCACACACACACACAGCCACCCACCCAGATCCGCCCCTGGCTTAATAAATTTTCCCTGGCTAAAATTTGCCGAACGTTGATGTCAAGGGAGCAAAATTATGTCCGGAAGTTAGTGGGAGGTTAAGGAGTAAAGTTGCTAGTGAAATTATGGAATGAGGGAAATTTATATTGCAGAGTCCGAGTAGGCATGGGGTTAGCGGAAACAGGAAACGGTCGGACATGCCTGCACGTGCGACTTGTAAACTATCTAATGGCGAAAGTCGGTTGGTACCTTATCATCGGCTGACAAGAGGAAATGTCTACGTGCGGGAATGTATTTATAAGTACTTGAACCATTTAGCGGGGGAGGGGGTCAGGACTTTCCCGCGTGAGACACAAAGAATCCACCTAGTCAGCAGTATCTGATGAAATTCCAGAATTTGGAAAAGAAATAGTCCGTACACAGAAGAAGTATATTAATGTTGTGATACGGGTGTTAGGATAAATTGTATGTATGGATTGGATGTGAAATGCATGTTTAGTATACTTTACATAATTATCGAAATTAGTTGAAATTGATGAAGCGATGTGAATGACTGACTCTTCATGACATCGCGTAGGAATACAACTATGAGGAAGGTGGAGAGACTTGTGTAGATTATAGATATATATAAAGCGAAGCGTGAAGAAGAAAAAGGAGAACTCGAGAGACGAAAAGAACACTTGAAGACGGCATGGGCTAAGAGAGAAAAGACTGGCGCTGAGAGAGGGAGAGACCGTGAGGTCGGAGATGGAAAGTAATGTGACTGAACTTGTGTCAGTGATCGGGAACAACCGTTCCAATATGGACTATTATAGTGTATAAGAAAGCCGCGGAGAAGAACTTGACGGTTCTACTCCAGTGATCACATTAGCCCAAGCGTGAGATGTGATGGGTGCAAAAATGCAGCAGTGACAATCAGTTGTGAATGTGCCGAAAGAGAACACTGAAAGATCACCGGGGGCCAGAGGGTCGACACTGAGACGCAGCGCCGACGAGGACCAGGCAGCGGGTCGACGGACGCAGCGCCGACACCGAGGACCACTGAGATAGCCACCGCATAACTTGAAGTAGTGTATAGAAAGCCTGGCCAGGTAAGGTGACTTTTATGTTTCTGTGCACAGAACTAGCCGAGGTAGAAACAAAGAACTAGACAGTGAAATAACAGCATTAGGAAGAACAAAGATGAACTGACAGCGAGATAACAAGATACTTTAGACATTAGTTAAGTGTGACATGTTTGATGGTTTATATGTAAATAATTAACCTAGTTAGCATTTCAGCAACTGAGTTTGTGGTAATCAGTTGTATGGCTGCGTGAGTGGGGAACGCATGCGAGACGTCCCTCTCCAGAGTGAGAGAAATGTATTGAATGAGATGATTGAGGGCTACAATGATGAGAGTATGAGAGTGTGAGTGGAGATCCCCCTGTTGACAAGATTATATTATAACCTACACCCACATCACAAACATTTAAACCACCATCTTTCCGACAGTCCGTGACAAAGTTGGCGAGCCTGCCAGGATTTGGCCCAAAATATAGTCTCAGACGGGAAAGCGAAGTTAGCGCTAGATGTAGTGCTAGGACAAAGTGTCCACTAATTGCATGCTAATTAATTAGTCTCCTAATTAATTGCCCTGTTAGTTCTTCGTCATTGCTGGTATTGTTTTGTGGTGTATGTTGAAGGCTGTCTGTCGGGGACAGTGAGCGAGGCTCTAACCAAGTGTTGTTATAGAAGCTATAACTTATGGCACAGGTTCCTTCTGGGTGCGGGGAAATATAATTAAGTTGTCTGGGATTAGGTGCATGGTGCCTAGCGAAACTTAAACATTTCGGTCCCAGCAGACAGGGGGTTAATCTACGTACTACACGAGTGCTCGCAGGCGAACACGGGAAGTTCGGCGAGCGGAATTGTAGCGAAGGGGAGCGTAACCCGCGGAGATACTGTTCACGTTGTCTGTCACACCGGGTGTGGACAAGAAACGGAACAATATGGCGGAAGAGAGTTTTACGCCTCTCGAGAAGTTGATGAGTATGGGGAAGGAGTTAGGCCACCAGGGTGAGGAACTAAAAAAGTTCATAGAGACTCAACAGAGAGTTGAGAGAAATGATAGGGCAGAAAGGAGGAAATTTGAGAGTGAACAGATGGCGGCGGCAAAAGAAAAACTTTTTCTTGAAACAGAGAAGTTGAAGATAGAAGCAGAACTGAAAGGAAGAGAGTTAGAACTGGACAGAAGACGTGAGGAGGCCAGTTCGGGTACAGGTGAGCGAAGACGGTTCGGACATGCGGCGCCGAGACCGCAGTTACCGAAGTTCTGTCAGACGACAGACTCTATCGACGCGTACATTAGCAGATTCGAAACTTTTGCGGAGATAGAGGGATGGCCAGAGGAAGAATGGGCCATCAGCCTGTCAGCTCTGCTGACAGGAAAGGCGTTGGACGTCGTGTCCACTCTGCCTCGGGAAATGAGAGGTGATTATGATAAGGTCAAGGATTCGATCTTGCGCGCTTATGAGCTCACCGAAGAGGGCTTCCGCCGGAAATTTCGGGAGGCGCGGATACAGTCCGGCGAGACGTACGTGCAGTTCGGCGTCCGTCTCACTCATTACTTTGACAAGTGGGTCGAACTGAGTGGCGCAGAAAGTGTTTACGGCGATCTGCGGGAATTGATCCTCCGCGAACAAATTTTCACCGAATGCGCGCCAGGACTTGCCATCCACCTGAGGGAGCGAAAACTTAGAACGGTATCGGAACTGCTCGAAGCAGCAGAAAACTATCGCGAGGCGAGATCGGATATGAATCCTTTGCGGCGAAGATCGGAAATTCAAGAAAAACCAAAAGATAAGCGACCAGCACCGGCAGCCAACGGGGCTGTGAATCCGATCCGCCGGGATTTAGTTCAGCCAGGGCAAGTGACAGGGCCGCGATTTCCGAAAGCAAACGGGGACAGACCGCCGGATAGACGTGGGTGCTTTATTTGCGGCAAGACAGGTCATCTTGCGAGAGACTGTCGAGCCAGGCCACAGAAGACTGCGGCGATGCGGGTAGTGAAAGATGAGGAGCCAGGGGCTCAAATAAGAGGAAGCGGGGTGATTGATTCACGGAGCCGCGATGACGGACATTTTGTCGTGTCGGGTTTTTGTAGCTCGGACACGGAGGACACGATGCCCGTGTGTGAGGGAAAGATTGGGGACAGAAAGGTGCATGTGTTGCGTGATACAGGCTGCACGGGGGCAGTAGTGCGGGAGAGTCTTGTGAGAAAGACAGAGATGACAGGGGAGGTTCGGAAGTGTGTTCTTATAGACGGGACGGTGCGGAAATTTGCGACAGCAATAGTTTCCGTGCGCACACCATTCTTCAGCGGACAGGTCGAGGCACTAGTAATGCCTAACCCGCTGTATGATTTGATTCTAGGGAATATCCCAGGAGCAAGGGGACCTGGGGACCCAGACCTCTCGTTTTCACTTGCAGCCGCAGTGAAAACCAGAGGGCAAGAAAAGAAAGAGTTAAAAGGGCCGAAGCCACTCATCACCCCAGAGCAAAAGCGGAGCGTAAATGCTACCCCTTCAGAAATTAAGGAGGAGCAAACACGGGATAGGTCACTGGACACTCAGTTCGGTGAGGTGAAGGCTGGGGGAGATAAGGAGATGCACTGGAAGGGGCCGGTTTGTGTACTGGAGGAAACGGGGCAGAATGACAAGCTAGACGTAGATAGCAAGAAGAAGGTCTTCCCCATCGACATGCTCAGACAGTACACGGAAAGAGCGCCCAAAGATGTAGCCACGGAGTGTCAGGGAGGAGCTGCAGTGATCGACACGGGAGAGCAAGACCCAGAGATGGAGGGAGAAATTGTGATCTTGGAATGCGGTGGCCGGGAAACGGACAAGGATGTCGTGATCTACGAGAATCTGAAAGAAAATCAGAAGGAAGAGGTGCGCCTGCTGTGCGAGGAATTTAGAGGCACCTTGACTGAAAAGCCGGGGCAGACGACCCTAGAGACATGCCACATAGAACTCACCACCAAAACTCCAGTACAAGCAAAAGGCTATCCGGTGCCGTATGCCACGAAAGAGGTTATCAACGAAGAAGTGAGCAAGATGCTGGAAATGGGAGTCATCGAACCTTCTAATTCTCCCTACCGGGCGCCTGTGGTCATTGTAAGGAAGAAGACAGGAGACCACCGATTCTGCGTGGACTACCGAAGACTGAATGACGTGACAAAGACAGACGCTGAAGTGATGCCAAGCATCGAAGACCTCTACGCCGACATTTCGACAAGAGGCAATAAGTACTTCACAAAGATTGATCTAAGTAAAGGATACTGGCAGATATCTCTTACTGAAGCGACAAAGGCACTTACAGCTTTCAGCACTCCATCCGGGCTTTATCAGTTCAAGGTGATGCCCTTCGGCTTGGTGAATGCGCCAGCGGTATTCACCAGGATGATGCGAAAACTTTTAAGAGGAATGAAACACGTAGTGAATTTTATGGATGACATCCTCATCGCTACCGAGACTTGGGAAGAGCACATTGCCACCCTAAGGGAAGTGTTTCGACGCCTGGAAGAAGCAAAGCTAACGGCTAGGCCGAGCAAATGTCAGATCGGGCACCCAGACTTAGAGTTTCTGGGATTCATAATTAGTGAGGACAGTCGAATGCCCGAACACGGGAAAGTAGAAAGGATGCTGGCCACACCAAGGCCGGAGACCAAAACCCAAATCCGATCATTACTGGGGTTGGTCGGGTTTTACCGGGATTTCATCCCAAACTTTGCCACCATCACCAGTCCTCTCAGTGACATGGTGAAAAAGGGGAAGCCAAACAAGGTAGAATGGACAGACGCTGCTGAGAAAGCGTTCTGCACGATTAAACAGAGATTGGGATCTTACCCCATTCTGAAATTACCAGATTTTTCAAAATCCTTCACCCTACGGACAGACGCCTCTGGCACCGGTCTTGGAGCAGTCCTTCTGCAAGAATACGAAGGACAGAAATTTCCAGTGCGCTATGCCAGCCGAAAACTCAGCAAATGTGAGCAAGGCTATGCCACTGTAGAAAAAGAGTGTATGGCCGTGGTTTGGGGAGTGAAAAAGTTTCAGAAATACCTGTACGGTAAAGAGTTCGTCCTGGAAACGGATCATCAGCCGCTGCGCTACCTTCAAAAAGCACAGCTGCAAAACAGTCGGGTGCTGCGGTGGGCGATGACCTTACAACCGTATCGGTATCACGTGAAATACATACCGGGAAAAGAAAATGTAGGTGCCGACTACTTGAGCAGAGTAGTGTAATTGCAAAGGCAGAATAAGTGAACACAGTTATAATCAGTTTGACAGTCGCTGTGTTTATGTGCATGTATGTAGAGAATGCCGGAAATGTTGCGAAAGCCGTAATACATGCGCGCCACGCGGTCGAGTGATCGTCGGTAAAGCCGTTTCGTTCACCACACCTGAATTGGCCAAGCCTCCTTGCAATTTTGATATTTTGAATTGATGTTGTTGTGTTAAATCTACTACTCCAACCGCCCTATCATTTTGATGTTGTATTTACCGATGAGATACTTTTAATATCTCTGAGTTGCCAAATCGGCACAGTCGTGGTTGTCTTGGGGACATTTTTGTGTAACTGTATATAATGTGGAAATAGAGTCGAGTTCAGCCATAATATTTGGCCCTTGAGCTGAGAGAAGAAACAATACGGAGTATTGTCTTGTAGTTGAGGGGAATTGTCAAGGGAGCAAAATTATGTCCGGAAGTTAGTGGGAGGTTAAGGAGTAAAGTTGCTAGTGAAATTATGGAATGAGGGAAATTTATATTGCAGAGTCCGAGTAGGCATGGGGTTAGCGGAAACAGGAAACGGTCGGACATGCCTGCACGTGCGACTTGTAAACTATCTAATGGCGAAAGTCGGTTGGTACCTTATCATCGGCTGACAAGAGGAAATGTCTACGTGCGGGAATGCATTTATAAGTACTTGAACCATTTAGCGGGGGAGGGGGTCAGGACTTTCCCGCGTGAGACACAAAGAATCCACCTAGTCAGCAGTATCTGATGAAATTCCAGAATTTGGAAAAGAAATAGTCCGTACACAGAAGAAGTATATTAATGTTGTGATACGGGTGTTAGGATAAATTGTATGTATGGATTGGATGTGAAATGCATGTTTAGTATACTTTACATAATTATCGAAATTAGTTGAAATTGATGAAGCGATGTGAATGACTGACTCTTCATGACATCGCGTAGGAATACAACTATGAGGAAGGTGGAGAGACTTGTGTAGATTATAGATATATATAAAGCGAAGCGTGAAGAAGAAAAAGGAGAACTCGAGAGACGAAAAGAACACTTGAAGACGGCATGGGCTAAGAGAGAAAAGACTGGCGCTGAGAGAGGGAGAGACCGTGAGGTCGGAGATGGAAAGTAATGTGACTGAACTTGTGTCAGTGATCGGGAACAACCGTTCCAATATGGACTATTATAGTGTATAAGAAAGCCGCGGAGAAGAACTTGACGGTTCTACTCCAGTGATCACATTAGCCCAAGCGTGAGATGTGATGGGTGCAAAAATGCAGCAGTGACAATCAGTTGTGAATGTGCCGAAAGAGAACACTGAAAGATCACCGGGGGCCAGAGGGTCGACACTGAGACGCAGCGCCGACGAGGACCAGGCAGCGGGTCGACGGACGCAGCGCCGACACCGAGGACCACTGAGATAGCCACCGCATAACTTGAAGTAGTGTATAGAAAGCCTGGCCAGGTAAGGTGACTTTTATGTTTCTGTGCACAGAACTAGCCGAGGTAGAAACAAAGAACTAGACAGTGAAATAACAGCATTAGGAAGAACAAAGATGAACTGACAGCGAGATAACAAGATACTTTAGACATTAGTTAAGTGTGACATGTTTGATGGTTTATATGTAAATAATTAACCTAGTTAGCATTTCAGCAACTGAGTTTGTGGTAATCAGTTGTATGGCTGCGTGAGTGGGGAACGCATGCGAGACGTCCCTCTCCAGAGTGAGAGAAATGTATTGAATGAGATGATTGAGGGCTACAATGATGAGAGTATGAGAGTGTGAGTGGAGATCCCCCTGTTGACAAGATTATATTATAACCTACACCCACATCACAAACATTTAAACCACCATCTTTCCGACAGTCCGTGACAGTTGACTTGTCTGAACTAAGACTTGTCTGCGTTCTTTTCGCAGTCCATGTGAATAGACACGCGTACCAGAGGTTGTCCACTGCCTTCTGAGTGCAGCGGAAGAAACTCTCCTGTATGCAAAGGAGAGGAAGAGCTGGCAAGTCTTTCATTTTACAGCCCGCACACTCAAACTTCAATAGGTAAAGTCAGCCCTTTTGTCCAGTATTGTTCTAAGACATACTAAGAATAAAGAAGATATCCGAACTATTAACCCTTCACTTCCTGGAGCAGGTCGCTTTAAAAAAAAAAATGTGCTGTAGCATAACAACAGTAAGCTTCGTTTAACCTTCTGCACGTACTCAGCATGCGCGTGTGGATAGTCACGTCATAGGAGAGACTGCTGCATCACCTGGGCAAAATAACAAATAGTTTAACTCATGCAAGGTACCCGCATCAATAGCTGCGGAAGTGTCGTATAGCGTTGCCTGCGGCAACGCTATACGACACTTTCGCAGCTATTGACGACGATAGTTAGTTAGTTCGGGTTTAACGTCCACAGCACCGAAGTGATCATGGACGGCCCTGACGGGGGGATTATGGGGGATAGGGAAATCTATCGTCTATGGAGTACGACCTGAACACTGATCAACTCAGGCGCACTCCAACTGTGCCACGTTGATTTATCAGGACCTTTCAACGGACACGCTATTGAACAAATCCGTTTTTCCCCCCTGGATTGTGAGTCCAGCTACCGGGGGCTATGGACGAGGGAACCTTCAATGAGTTAAATACCTGCCGTCAGTTGCATGCACGAGCCCCAATTCTGCGTAAGATGCTCCGCCATAGAGATACGTGCCAACCCGGCAAGCAAATTAAGCTGTCTGGCTGACGTCAGGCAAGCAGGCGGCCGGGATGACGTCGCTCCGAAAACTTTTTTTACGCACTGGGAAGTAGTGGCCCGCGCAGGACTCACTTCAGCTCACGGCCCATGCAACTCGGGTCCAGGCCTGGGTGTGCTGTACATCACCCTCAGCCCCACAGCCAAGCTTCAGTAGCTGGGTTTGGCGAAATTATAGTGAGGTTAAGATTGCAATGAGCGACTCCCAACGACGAACGACAGCAGACAGCTAGCTTGTGCATTAAGCATAGACAACACTGCAAAACATCACCAAGAGGCATAGATCCTCATGAGCTCGGAGGGCTCATGAGGATCTATGACTCTTGGAGATCTTTGGAGTGTTGTCTATGCTTATGAAAGAATGTGGTCATTCGCCGTGATTTCGCTTTTGTTCCTGGAGCCGTTCGTTGCAAACGTAACCTCACTATCGTCCAACCCATGCAGCGGCTCTAGACAATGGTTTCTATATATATAAGAAAGAAACCATTGCCTAGAGCCGCTTCGGTACTAACAAGGTCGGGCATAACAGAACTCGATATGACAACACTTTTTTAACGGCCCCGAAGCACTCATTTTATGTAAATTACGTTTCCTATCATTGTAACCGAAGTTTACTGTATACACTGCAAGTTCTTTGGGATCCCGGCCGTTCAATCGATACATCTGTTCTGTAACCATTTGGCAGGATTTATGTTTTTCGGAAAACAAGTCAGCTGAAAATTTTCATCAAGATAATCTCAATTTTGTTTAAACTCATTCGAGACGTGCCGCCTCCGGATACGCGGCTTCAGCCGCGTATCCGGAGGCGGCACGTCTTGAATGAGTTAATCTCTCACTTTGTAACTGAAGTGATGCACAGTTTCAGGAATACACGCTCTGTTAGCGTTTGTTTGGCGAAAAACTACCAAGTGGTTGCAGATTTATCGGCGTTTACGATGTAGCGAACATAGAGATTTACAGCAGACGCTTGTTTTTTACTTCGACAGAATATCGTCTGTTCTTCTGCATGTACACTTTAGATCTAATCTGATAGAGATGGGGTGGGACTACAAGAATTTGGATTTTAAATTTCAGAAACATCTTGGAGTTTAGGAGTTAATAGAGAATTATTGCTGTCTCAGACAAACGTCATGTTCGCTACCGATTTGGCTTGTGTTTTGAAACCCCTCAAAGCACGCCACATTTATCTGATGTTGTTGCAAATTTAATGTATAGTTCAAAACGTAAGAAAGTTTAGTCTATTTTACTAGTTATTGTGAGTATATTCAAATGTAACAAATCTCGCGTTCGCCGATTTCGGTAAGTTTTCGCTGCCAGTACCATGAATTGTGCCATTTTCATCCTTAAGTCACGTCCAATGATTATGGTTTTTATAGCACGCCAATGAATTGATTGATTGATTGTACATTGCTTAACGTCCCGACAGCAACAAGGCTTTCTCAGGACGTGCCTGCACTGCTTGTGAAAAAAAAACTATACAGAAAATTGAATGTATGTCGCCAGCCGGTCAAATACGTTAAATAAACCTACAACATGGGGCCTAAATAAAGCTAAGACCATTTAGCAACACACATCCAATATCAAGAGCTACAGGCAGTGCAGACAGTTGGGAGAGTTTTAAATAGACAAATACAGGTGAATGGACCAAAGGTAGACAGAAACACATGCCCCAGAATAGAAAGGAAACCCACCCTGTGGGGCTGACCAGGGTGACCCTGGGAACTAAAAAGTACCTAACCCCACCCAAGTCCCCCAGGGCAGACCCGGGTGGGGGCACGCCAATGAAACCTTGGTAAACAATGGTAAGATATTGGCTATACTATACTATACTACACCGCTTGCGTAGAAACCGGGGACTGTTTGGGGTTGGGGGGGGGAGGGGGGAGGGGGCGAGGGGGGGATTAGCTTGGCCATACGAGTTCTAGACATAGCACGACTGGACTGGGCTATATTCAGCCACATCTAGACTATTATCATATCCACTAACTTAGAGTTCCGTCTGATGGCGTCAGCGAAATGGGAACTAGCAAGAGCTTTCTGTGAGAGTTCCGTTAGGTTCCTAAGGCTCACCGCCATGTCCATCACCTTGTGGAAGAGGCTAGAGTCCGCGTGGTTTTTGGTCAGCATGTGTGACAGACAACGTAACATCCGCCATTGTATCTCCTCCACACGTTCGGCCTCCTCCATTTCACAACGGTCAGGAAAGGTCAGAAAGACGGCCTTCAGCACGATGATCTCCTCAAGGGTCAAGTTTAAGGCCTGTAGACGGGCAGCCAGACGGAAGGCTGTCTCTGTGTAGTCTTTACCCAACAGCCTCTCCACTTCCGAACGATGGCGACATTCTCTGCTTGGCGTGTAGAAGACATCGAGGTCTTTAAAGAAGCCCTTGTAAGCGCTGAGAAACCACACCTCACACCGCGCCAGTTTTAACAAGTTGGCCTGATCCCCTAGGGACAGAGAACTGAAGCCAGGCACGCCTTTGCCGAAGCGGACGTAGCCGTGCACGAAGCGATCAAGGTAGCGCGCCACTAGCTCCATGTATTGCATCCTCTCGTCAAGGTCCAGACCCGTCACCGCCCACACCTCGTTAAACTGTTCCGCAGTCAGTGTATCTCTAAACCCAAACACCTCCGCCTTCAGTCGCTCCGCCTCCACCACCTCGAGCGCACGACTCCGCATCTCCTCTTCGGGCACGTCGGCGTTAGTAATGACCTTGGCGTGCACGCACACCAGGTGGCGCACAATCTCCCGCACTTCCGCTTCCGGTAGGTCCATGATGGCGCATTGGGTGCCCAGTTTCTGCACCTCCAGAATGTCCTGCGCGCGCTTTTCGTGCGTGTAGCGACCCGTCTTGATGTTGGTTTTAGACATACCCACAGCCAGACAGCGCTTGTAGCGGCAACAGCCGCAGATGTTGTTCTTCTTGCCCAGGATGACGCAGTTCTTCTGACCTGTAATACAGTGATATGAGTTATCATTATAGCGTGTTGGTAGTGCCTACAAGTGCGTAAAAGGTTCTCGGGCCAGAGTCGTTTAGAAAAGATATTTGCAAAATCGTTTATTATTTTTATTTTTATTTTTTTGGATGCACTTTTTCAAAACAGACCTACACAAAACAAAAAAAAAAAAAAAAAAAAAAAAACATAATTAGCACAGTACCTGTTTTTTTAAAAAAAAAAGGATTTTAAGCCGAAATATTAACCCCTTTACTGCCGAAGAAAAAGGTGAACACGATCCAACTGCAAGAGACATAGATCCTCATGAGCCCCCGCGACTGCGGGGGCTCATGAGGATCTATGCCTCTTGCAGAGACCAATTTGTATCCATGTTTCTTGGACGGTGTTGGCTTTTGATCGTTGAATGAACCACGATTCCAGACACAAAAATGTACGTACATGGCAGGGAAAGGGGATGATACACTGTGTTGTACATGTCTTTTCTAAACGTGTTTCTCCTTTGCCGGGATTTTCTTTTGTAAACTTGTTCTTCTGGCGAGAAAATTTGAATACGACCCATCTGCGAGAGGTATAGATCCTCACGACCCCCACCCCCAACCCCGAGGAGGGGGATGGGGCTCATGAGGATCTATGCCTTTTGCTGACTCTTTGACTCCTCCTGCGACAGCTAGGGCACTTAGGTGTTGAATTAACGAAGATGACAAAAACACAGTCTGGGTCAACTAGCACTGAACGGGTTAAAACTACAACCACTACACATTGCCATGTAAAAGTTAAATCATTCGAGACGTGCCGCATCCGGATACGCGGCATAAGCCGCGTATCCGGAGGCGGCACGTCTCGAATGAGTTAACTTACCTCGGCATTTAAAGTGTCGTTTCCGCTTGAGTGCCCGCCGGAAGAAGCGTTTGCAGGCCTCGCATGAGTTGACGCCATAGTGCAGGCCCGAGGCAGCGTCACCACAGATCCTGCAGGGGGGAAGGCGATTATTGTCGCGCGTGGGGGTTAGTCCCCGCCTGACTCCGCCTTTGCTGGCCCGGCGCCGCCCTCTGGACGTTGCTCTCCCCTTGCTGGTCTGGTGGCTTGAGTCGTCTCCACAGAAAGTAGTCACAGTGCAAATCTTGTGCTGCCTCCCTCTGCCTTTACTGGTTTGGTGGCGTGGCAGTTTCCCACCGAGTGAGGTCGGAGTGGAAACTGTGTGCTGCGTCATCGTGCTGCTTGGTGCGTCGTGCGTCATACGACCTAGCGTGACGTCATAGGACAGCACATCACCGGCAGACAGGCTGGAGAAAGTGGCAGCATTCGAACAGTCCCGTGTGATGTCACTTGACACCAAAGCATCCTGCGTAAAAAGTTCCATGTCCACAGACGACGCTACCGATGACGTGACATGGAGTGAGAGTTCGTGCGAGTCTACACTAGTCACCGCTGTTACGGGACTCGCACTGGTACTGGAAAGACTATTCATTTCGCCAGAACTTGTTAATGACGTCGGGACATCTGTGCTGGACGGAGACGTCAGATTAACGACATTTGTTAATAAAATCAGGTCATCTGCGTTTGTAAATGACGCCAAATTATCAAGGTTTGTTGTTGACGTCAGATTACTGTAGTTTGTTGCTGACGTAAGATTATCGAAGTTTCTTAACGGTGTCATGTCATTGGTGTTTACTGGCGACGTCAGGTCGCTGTGGTATGTGAATGATGTCAGGTGGCTGGCGTTAGTTTCCTGGTGAGAGTACCCTGACCACATAGTAGCAGTGGAATTGTGCGGTGGGAGAGGAGACGATGACGGCGGTGGCGCACACACAGACATAGAATTCACAACGTGCTCGAAGTTTAATTATGTGTTGGTGGCTTCCAGCAGGGCCATGGTCAGCGACACGCTACACACTACACAAGTCACACTACACACCGGCTATACACCGTCTTACAACGTATCATAGTCGCTATGTTTCTGTCTTCGATGTCCCAGGCTGACCTTTCAGGGTACACAAGAAACGCCCGACTCAGAATAACGTTATGTTTCAGTCCTCGCTGTCCCAGGCCGATTTTCCCGGCTTCAGTTGCAGTAAGCCCGTTCTTACGATGTCGCAATCGCTCGATATCAGGATTT
Organism: Semisulcospira habei; assembly: GCA_036245525.1. NCBI lineage: Eukaryota > Metazoa > Mollusca > Gastropoda > Semisulcospiridae > Semisulcospira > Semisulcospira habei. Next base: position 35,350,211 of record BTPG01000003.1, read on the forward strand.
CCCAGCCTGGACCAAAACTCGGATCAATAAGGCCACACAACAGGCTCACTAAACAGGCTAGCTGTGTAATCTCAAGACTCAAGTTAAATGTGTCGTTCAATTTCTATTTGCTGCCAGGTCAGCCGCTGTGGCTCTCAAAGCGTCATTGAGATTTCATTTGTTGCCAGTTCAGTCAATAGTGAGGTTACGTTTTCGCCGAACGACTCCCAACAACTAACGAGAGCAAAGTCACGGTGGATAAACAGTGTGCCAAAGCACAGACAACGCTCCAAACATCTCCAAGAGGCATAGACCCTCATGAGCCAGGAGAGCCATGGTCAGCGACACGCTACACACTACATAGACAACGCTCCAAACATCTCCAAGAGGCATAGACCCTCATGAGCCAGGAGAGCCATGGTCAGCGACACGCTACACACTACATAGACAACACTCCAAACATCTCCAAGAGGTATAGATCCTCATGAGCGATGTTTGGAGTGTTGTCTACGCAGCTGGTGACTTAGATGTCGTTCTTGTAGGGAATCTTTCGTTGCAATCAAAACCTCACTAAAAGCTGCGTGTCGAGACGTGACGTGACAACCGCTGCGTCACCGGAGACTCAATTGTAAACGTGCAAAGGGTTTCAACTTTCAAGTCTACGTTTATTTATAACTTTCTTTCTACCCAACAGTGGAGTTTTTGGTTCTGTCAGTGTGTGTGACCACACTGTAAAGTTGCTCTGTGCGTGTTACACCGCTATAATCTAGATATCTCAATATAGGACGTCCAGAACTGGCACATATCCCACCTCTGATCAAACCTATGACCGCGATGGCATTTAGCTCTGTGCGAATAGTCACGCTGTCATCTAGCTCTGTGCCAGTATCAGTATTTTCGTACCTGTACCTTGTGTGTGTGTGTGTGTGTGTGTGTGTGTGTGTGTGTGTGTGTGTGTGTGTGTGTGTGTGTGCGTGTGTGTGTGTGTGTGTGTGTGTGTGTGTGTGTGTGTAATTGCCTGTTCCGCTATTTACACCTGTGCCTGTATTGACCTGCCTGCACAAGTAGCGGACCGCGGATCTCCGTGTGTGTGTGGGTTGACCTATCTTCGTTTTGTTCCTACTTTCACACAAGGCGTTCTACCTCGGTGTGTGTGTGGGGGGGGGGGGGGGAGACGGGAGGGGGCGGAGACGGGGGGGGGGGGGGGGGTTCCCACTTTTTGTTTGGGACCTTCAGCCTGAAACAAAACGCCTCCCCGACGCGAAAGCTTGCTTCCAGGGGCCGAAAAATCAAAAAGGAGGGAGGGGTGGGGGTGGGGTGGGAAGAGAAGGTGTGTGCGTGTTAAGACTCACCATTTGCCAAAATATCAAACAACGGGGGAGGGGGGGGGAGGGGGTTTGAAACACAACAAAAAAGGACTTTGTTATAAAATTTTAAAAATTTTGAGTCGGTGAGGGGGGGGGGGGGGTCCGGAACCCCTGTAACCACCCCCTCCCCCAACCCCCAGATCCGCCCCTGACGTTTACAGAGGAGCACAATCAGTGCCAGTTGTGACGTCACGATGATCCAGTTTACGGTCCGCTGTCAATCTGTGTATCGTGTCGGGGCGATCAAATAGAGCTCTCGAGGGCTTGAATAGCCTGGTGGGGTTGGGGTCGGGCTATGAATATAGGTGTAAGGGGTGCGACCACGGACCAGCCCGCGTGTGAAGTACTGGATTCTTCTACTACAGCGTTCCCGAGGTTCTGCCTCAGATGTCAAGATTAATATCCACCTGAGGCATAATACATGAGGGTTGCGTGTGTGCTCGTTTCCCCGACGGGTTTCCAGACTATACCAGATGGCATAGTCAGCGACACTCCGACTTCGTTGGTCTGCTTGGATTTCTGTCGGGGTTTGCTCCCGTAGCCTTTGCCTCTCCCGAGGCACGCACAAGGCAGTGGGGCTATTTGCCCATAGTTGGGAGTCAGGTTCACGGGCATCAGGGCTTATCCGGCCACACACCGGTGGACCTGTATGCCGCGTGTCTGGGGGCCAGACCCCCTCAGAGTCCCCTGTAGTTCAGCCTGAGTCCGCGAGGAGGCACTACAGGTCACATTACATAGTCAAATTTGGCCATTTGAGGCAGTGCAAGGACCGGTGTTTTTTTAAATAATTTTGGCCTTGTTTGAAAATTTGTAGTAGGGCTGAATGTTAGAATTTGCTGGAAATTTCTGGTTAGATGATAGGAGACATGTTTGGTGCTTTGATTCATACCATCCTGAGCTTATCCAGTGGGCCTATGTTGAGTTGCCGTTGACGTAGTGATTTGAGGGGCACGCTGATTTCAGCTGTGCTTGGGTGTGGGGTTGGTAAGGAATCGGGTTCATAGCCAAGAAATGAGACAGTCAATGTGCTGTTTTTATTGTTGAGTGATTTTGTGCATGGCAAATGCCGTGCAGCTGGTGGGCAGTAGTGTTTTTTTAGGGGATTGAAATATTAGGGGATGCCTGGGATTGACTATGGCTAAGAGACTGCCGGACAGTACGGAAACCTCACTGTGTTCCGTGGCCTACAAGAGGCTTGTTGTTGGAGAGGCTATGTACAGGCAGAGAGAGACTGACGCATTCTGCCCTCCTTTTCGCAATACTGCTAGCCCCAGCGGTGCCGAAGCTCAGAAAGCGAGAAGTGACAAGCACTGCCACTGCGCTACCGCACTAGTCGCATCACAACAACCATTGTGCGGACACACAGTACTGGATTAACTTAGTAAGTCAGGTAACGATTAACTCATTCCGGCTGCCCCATCACCGCAAATCCTTAAATTTTGCCGTTGTCCTCTGAAGACTGCATTACAGTGCAGGACACAGATCGACCATGATAGTTCAAGGGTGATGCCAGAATAGCTTGGCGCCTATAGGCGCGAAGCTATTCTGGCACCACCCTTGAACTGTCATGCTCGATCTGTCTATGGAATTATAGTAGGCCTACAGCCCTTCAGATGGCAACTTCAAAATTTAGGGATTTCGGTAGTGGGATAGAATGTGTTAAAGTGCCTGTCACACAGGCAAATGTCCGCATATAGTTGTATAGATCAAAGTCATCAATTTTAATGGAATGATCACAATTGCATATTTTATTCGAAATAAGTCCATGCGAATACTGACCGTCCACTGCACATTCTAATTAAAACTGTACTGCCTACTGGTGTTTTTTTTTTTCTTCTTTTTTTTTTTTTTTTCTTTCTGATTACGCACATAGCATAGTCACAATCAAAGACACAGATATACACTAAGCAAACAGTCACAATCAAAGCCACAGATATACACTGAGCAAACAGTCACAACCAGGGACACAAATATTCCTCAGTCACGGTCACAGATACTGTACACCTGCATAAACACTGTCACAGCTGTCCGTTCACGCCACCTACGTTTCTGAACGCACGCACGCACGCACGCACGCACGCACCCACCCACCCACACCCACACACACACACACACGCGCGCGCGCGCGCGCGCGCGCGTAAGACATCAGTATTAGGAATGATCAGCTTGATACCGAGAACGGCTGTTTCTTCCAGTCTGAAGATCATACCAGCTTAAAACGCCGGTATTACGGCTGCCCTGCAAAGGCCTAGTAAAGCTTTTTTTTAACCCATAAAGCTCAGACATTCTGCGACAGGATGTGGATCGACCATGATAATTCAAGGGTGGTGTCGGAATAGCTTGGCGCCTGCAGGCGCCAAGCTATTCCGACACCACCCTTGAACTATCGTGGTTGATCTGTCCCCAGAACTGTGAAGCAGCCATCACAGGATGTCTGCAAAAGTGGATAATTTTGTACGCAGGGCATAATGTTTTAGCAGGCTGATATTAATATCGTTAGTGAGTCACCTTTCACAGTTGAAAACGGCTGTCACAGGATCAGCGCATCAGCTTAACCTCTTCAGTGCTTAAAAAATGTGGCACCACCCAACTGCAAGAGGCACAGAATCTCATGAGCCCCCGCAGATGCGGGGGCTCATGAGGTTCTTTGCCTCTTGCTGGCCCTATTCATGTCCGTGTTCTTTGGATTGATGGGATTATTCGATGTTCAATATGCCTGCTTGTAAAGTTATGATTTTGCGGCCACTGGTCTTGAAGGAGTAAATGAGGACGGCAGCGTAACGTCAGTATTGAAAAGTGCGCCGGTCAATAACACCATCACTGGATTCTGTAGGCCCCCTATTAATGACTTCCAAAAGCGTGGTCACTGACATCTGTGGTACTGACATAACCAGGGAAATAACAAATCTATAACAATACAGCAAAATCACACCGCACCAACAACAACAAAAATTAATAAATGGACACTTTGTAACGAACAATGTTAACTCTTAAACTACCAAAACCAAATGACTTTCATTCTACAGAATGGAAGTCATTTAGTTCTGAGAGTTTGAGAGTTAAGTAAAAACGACACAAAGTAAAATACTGTACACATACGTCGCACTCAATTATTATTGGGGAGAATGGACATCGTGGAATGAAATACGCCACACTACGATACTGGGTATAATATATATCTTCATACGCTAATCAAACTACAAGTATATGAATGATAGACTCGTGGTATCGTGGCATAAGCACACAAGTATATCACTCTTAAAAATAGGCAGTCTGGGTATCATGGGATAAAATTCAATGATTCTACAGTGTAATACCAAAGACAATACATTATAAGACAAATCACTCGCCCCGAGAGTGCGAGGACGTGCTTTGAGAGTTTTCTCCCTTGTAATCGTGTTGAATCATGGCTGACCGAACGAGGCAAGGGCTGACTTTTGCAGCGCAATTTCTTGTTCGAACGCCCCCTACAAGCCAAGTTTCACCGGCATGTCAGTTTTCCTTTTTCTCAATGAAGAAACAAGGTAAGCTGATTACTCTGTGGTCTTATCTTTGCATAAATGCATAAATTTACGACCGTATAATAATTTCATGGCGCAGAGGATGTCTATCTCGAAAATTTTCTATTCTGAATTAGAGTTGCCAGGGCGATACTCAGGCATAGGTCCCTCGTGTGATATGTATCTTTGGGATTAAATCTGGGAGAGTGGAAAACTGATCCAACTGCAAACAGACCCTAGCCGGCTCTCCACACCGTAAATTCCGAGAAATGTCAGTGGAAAAGTGATCAAACGACCATTTAGATCCAGAGTAATTATACGTTTCTAGTAATTTTGTTTTCAAATGTAGAAGAGGGCAGTATGTACATAGACCAGTTTTCCTGTCCCATTGTATCCACTTTATGGTGGACTAACTCAAGTTAGATCTAGTCATTTGTGCCACACGTGCTTAACTTGGGTGAGGAAAAGTATTCTTTAGGCTACACGGACCTTTCCCTTTCGTTCAAGGCAATACGACAGATAGGGAGAATCCTGTGTAAGTTTCACGTTCTTAATCGAGTTGCGGTTTTAAGACCGATGTTCCGATCAAAAAAGAGGAAAGTACTGGTGAGAAATTAAGCAAAGAAACCTTGAGTTGTAAGGTCGTTGATAAAATTCAGTCGTTGCAAAGTTACTTCGCTTTCATTGTCTATCAAGACTTAAAATACAAGAGTATAAAAGATCATGCAGAACTCTGTCCACTGTACTGTTCTCACGAACTACGCCTACAGACTACAGTATTTAGCTGGTGGTGTTTTAGTACTTGTATTTCAGTCTTTGTTATTCTCCCAACAGATGTCCGGGTGCAGAATTCGCGCAGAGAAGATCTGTTGGGACTTTTACCTGCTGAGCTGCGTTCACGTTCCTACAGGCTGTGCAGTGCCCATTTTGAAAACAGCCAGTTCACGTGCGCCGACTGTGTTTTCGGTGCCCAACCCACCCCCACAACTAACAACAGAGACGAGAGATACTGCTACACATTCAGAAGCGCCGCCTCACAAGCAGGCACGCATGTCACTGCAACCAGGTATTTTCAATGAATAAATATAATTTGATTTATAATTTGTAAGCTGAAATTTTTAATTTATAAAAAATTACCAAACAATGACAGCACAAAAGATTAGTTGTGTGAGTTGTTTTCACAACTGGGGTCGTAAAATCTGTTGACTATTAAAATCAGACAAGCAGATTTTAAATTTGGATGAATTTTCGATGGCCTTTTTGTGTGTGTTCGCGCCTGCATGTGTGTGTGAAAATACATTTTTGGTCAGTCATATGAAATGTGAATTAATTTTTTTGATCTGAGTAAATATGCTGTGGATTATCATGATATCATTAATGATTTAATGCATGGTTGCTTGTGTGTGTGCAGATGAGTCCAGTGGAGAAACTGGTGTGGGGGGAACTGCAGCAACAGGACTGGGGGTAGGACAGCGATTCACCAAGAAAGCAGGCTTTGAAGAAAAGTCTCAAAACTGTGCGCAACAGATTGTACTGCCTTCGGAAGAAATGTAATTACGACAGAAAGACGGCAAACAAGGAAAGAAAAGACATTAACACTCAAAGAGAAGAAGGATGCAGCAGCGAAGAGCCGCTTGGCCCATTTTTTGCCTGATTCGTGTGTTCAGTTTATTTCAGCACAGTTGCGTGAAATACACAAAAAGAAACAAGGCCGGAGATGGACGGAGACAGAAAAAAACAACAGCTTTATCTTTGTTTCATGCAAGCCCCAAGGCATATCGTATGCTTGCAAAATTCTTTGTCCTCCTGTCAGTTTCAACCTTACGGAAAACTATGCGAAAGGTTTCAGTCTGCCCCGGCTTTAGTGCCAAAATTCTGAAAGCACTTCAGATTAAAGTGTCTGTACTACCGCCAAAGTCAGATCTGTGTGCAATAGTACTAGACGAAATGACAATAAAAGAACAAGTCACCTACAACAAAAAACGTGATCAAATAGAAGGGGCAGAGAATTTTGGGGAGGACGAGAGGACAAAGCTTGTGGCAAACCATGCGACTGCCTTTGTTGTAAGGGGTTTAGTTTCCCACTGGAAGCAGCCGAAGGTCAGGTGGAGGGGGGGGGGGGGGGAGGGAGTTGTTGGAGAACATAATTCTGATCGGTGATGACATGTTTATCTGTTTACCTGGTAATGACTTTTAGATCTAAAGGCGGTGGGCATGTGACTGATGGTATTGTCTGTTGTACGTCTTATGATAATTCAGCCTATTGCGTATATTCATGTTGACCTGCTATTTTGTGTATGATGAATAATTTTGTCATACATTTACATGTGTTGGGTGGATGGATGAATTGAGAGGAGGAGACGGAACAGGTAATCAGTGATCATTTCTTATTAATCTCTTTGTGCATACTATCGAAGGTACTGTTTACAGTTTCTAACGGGTGTATGCATAAGGTGGTTATAATCAAGTGTGTATAATCACTATTTGGTTTTCTTGATAATACCTGCTGCAAGTTGAACCTGTAGTAATAAACTGATCTTTTTGTGAGATTGTTCAAAACAACTGATATTTGCTGTAAATTATTTCTTATTTACTCCTGTGTTGGTGGTTTGTTTGTATGTGTGTTCGTTTGTGTGCATGTGTGTTTGTTTGCATGCACGTCTGTGTGTGTGTGTGTGTGCGCGCGCGCGCGTGTGTGTGCGTGTGTACTAGACATCAACTCACACTCACGGCAACAATGAAATGCCTGATTTATTTATTTTTCTTTTACACTTTCCGTGCTAATTACCACTTTTCCGAAAAATCTTTTGATTAGGAATAGAAAAAAATATCTTAGAAGCAGAGCTCATGTGATTTTAAAACAGTTTTCCGCAATGCACACACAAAAAGCACCTGTTACCCTTCAAAAAAACTCGCGTCAGAGCTCGAGCCCATTACCAGATAGTGATAGACGTATGGCCACAACACGATTACACCATGGGACGCAACTGCTACACTGACCTCGCTTTTTTTAGTAAGCCTTATGAAGGAGTGATCTGTCTTATAATGTATTGTCTTTGGTAATACTGAGTATTTCACATTGAAAACTGCGTAGTAAGGCTATTATCAAAATAAAGTTCATAATTATATTCGACACAACAATACTGTTTGCATGGATATCAGGAATTTATACATTTATAACACATCCACAACTTCTAATCCTCAGTATATGACATGTTTATAATTATATATTTTTTTAAAAAATATAAAAAATCAGTGAGCTGAGGTCTGCACATAACAGAAGGATAACCAGATGCAAGTGTCATGCAATCCCAACAATCAGCGTCTACAAATGGCCCAACAACATCTGACCTTCTGGTACAAACTAAGGATGCCTCACGTTTGACATCATCGTCTGGCAGGGATTAGGACGTCATGAACTGACGTCAAAACCAGTGTGAAAGTCTGCACAAGTGACCTTCAATATCTTCACTAGAAAATAAAGACAAAATATTATGAATTTGTCGAAAACAAATTTTGCAAAAGCACGAGAAAAAATATAAACTGGATGCAACTGACACTCTGTATCCAGCATGTGACTTTAAGCAGGCAAACATGTAAATAAAACAGGCAATATGACTAAACCATACGCGCTATCTGTGTATGTAAATGACATTATAAGCTATTGGTAGCAGGGGTTTGCTACACGGACCCTTGTAGGCCTGAGGGAGGTCAAAGGAACCATTATACCCCGAAGCCCTGAGGGGTACAATGGTTCATTTGACCTCCCTCAGGGTTACAAGGGTCCGTGCAGCAAGCCCCTGCTACCAATAACGTATTTGTTTTCATTCCTCCACTATTTTCGTAAATGAAATCAAGAAGACATCTTCCGACCTGGATCACGCCAGACATGACTGACGTCAAAGGAATATTATAAGTTATTGGTCGCAGGGGTTTGCTACACGGACCCTTGTAGGCCTGAGGGAGCTCTAAGGAATCATTCAACCCCTAAGGCCGAGGGCCTGAGTGGTTCAAATGGTTCCTTTGACCTCCCGAAGGCCTACAAGGGTTTGTGCAGCAAGCCCCTGCTACGAATAACGTATTTGTTTTCATTCCTCCACTATTTTCCTAAAAGAAATCAAGAAGACATCTTCCGACCTGGATCACGCCAGACATGACTGACGTCAAAGGAATATACATTTATACATAATAGACTTATGACCTAATTTAAAATATTTCATGACGTTGCCGTCTCCAGTATAAAGTGTGCTTGTTGTTCCGAACAACACTAAGTAACTTTTTACTTTAGTACGTTTTGGTGATCTTTTATAAAACAAAACTCGCATCCAAGATGCGTCACAAAGAGGACTACAAGAAGTCCGCCATTTGTCGCTATAAGGGCTTTTGTATCACGGTCACATGGCCGTACGGTTTGCGCTAAAGTGTCCGGTCGTGTGACGTAGGGATGAAAACAAATCATGATAGCATGTTGTAGTGTGTGATTTGTTAAACCCGTCACTGCCGAAAAAAAGTGAACACGATCCAACTGCAAAAGGTATAGATCCTCATGAGCCACCGCGACTGTGGGGGCTCGTGAGGATCTATGCCTCTTGCTCAGCCCACTTTGTGTCCATGTTCTTTGGACACTTTTGAGTCCTGGTTTTTGGTCGTTCAGTGAACACAATTTTTTTTTTCAGAAACACAATGTACGTCAGTTGGCAGGGAAGGGGTTAACACACACACACACACACACACACACACACACACACACACACACACACACACACACACACACACACACACAATGTGATTACAGAAGGAAAGGTTGTGTTTTGGTTCTAGCTGCGAAAATGATACAACAAACAGACATCAACCACAACAAACAAAAAAAAAGACAAAATAATGGCACCTAACAAACACGTCCTTTTGCAGCTACTGCACACAACATCCAAAAATAAACAAGTGAAGTTTTCATGCTCTTGTACTGACAAGCGCACAACAGGTATTGTGGGTCCAACAAAAACAACAACAATGTGGGTAATGCAATATTCAGTGCTGTACCTCAACCACACAGCAACGGTATTCATCAGCACATTGGACAACAACAGTGCCAATGAGTCAATGTTGTGCTATTAAAGAGTGACAGGAACGTAATCAGGATATATTGTGCTGTCCAAATTGGTACTATGATGACTGAACTAAATCGGCACTACTGCCATACAGGGCAGCCCACATTGTGCACTAGGGTTAGGGAACTATACAGTCAGTACATGTTCTGCTGTCTGCGATTGTTCACTAGGTGATCGACACAAGGGTGTGTGAACTATGGTCGATATACATATGTTGTGCTTTCAAAAGCGTGCACTAAGATGGTTGAGCACTAGGGTGACTGGACTATGGTCAGTGTATGTCATGCTCATTGCTGTCCAAACTGTGCCTGAGTATGACTGGACGAGACCACCAGTATATGTTGTGGCATACTTTAGTCAGTCTACCCTGTGCTGTCCAAATCGTGCTCTAGCGTGACTGGACTATAGTCAGTAAATGCTACGCTGTCCAAATTGTGCTCTATTCTGACTGGACTAAACCGTCAGAACTGGTTGCGCTATACTATTGTCGGCATATGTTGTGCTGTCCATATTGTGCACTACATAGACCTACGCTTCTCCTCGCAGGACACAAGCCACATTCACCTTACTTCACACTAAATAAACCCTTTTCATCCTGATACTGCCATTGCTGAAAATTTTGGGATTGTGATACTGAGTTCAAGGGTGGTGCCAAAATAGCTTGGCGCCTGAGGCGCCAAGCTATTCTGGAACCACCCTTGAACTAAAACGTTTGATCTCTCTCCTAATCAGTATTGTGGCCTGAATAAGACAATAAGCAATTTAAAAAAAAAAAAAAAACAGCCTCAGGATATAATGGGTAAAAAAAAGTCTTCACATAACAGTAAGAAAAAGGTATACCGCGTCAGTAAATCCAAAACCAGAGGTAATGACAAGAACAAAGCAGTCATAATTTGGCAAAAAGCCAGTGTATCTATATCTGAGAAAAAATAGATTTTCATTGTCACACTATAAAAATTCCGTGTTTCTCAAAAAATGGGTACAGTGGCCAAATAACAGCATGGTACACGTGACGTATAAAGTGGACGAAAATGAACAATAAAGAGAGAAACACGCTTCGAAAGAACAATGACAAAACAGCTGATTAAATAATAATAATAATAATAATAATAATAATAATAATAATCGCATTAAATAGGCGCTTTATCCCAATTGTAAATCGGCTCAAAGCGCCGCCGCGAACTGAACCCAACAAGCACGCTCACGTGAATCACGCGCATTCACTCACACACTGTACATAAACATAGGAACATTCACGTGGTGCTAAGGGCAAGCTCAAGCGAGCTACTGTAGTTTTTGGAAATTCAAAATCGTTTGTATTTGAAATTTGATTAAGTGGACTGAAACTGATACCAAAGTGGAGGGGGAGGAAGAGCCGGAGTACCCGGAGAAAGAACCCCCGACGGTCCGCCCGAATTAACGGTGACACTTACTAGAGGAGAAAAATCCGACGCCGGAACCCGTAATCGAACCTCGCACTTTTAGCATTGGTGGCAGGCGCCTTAACCACTGCGCCTTAATAATAATAACTTCTTATTTTGTAAGTACATACACAGAAATGGTCTAAAACGTGCACTATGTTGTGCCTAAAGCACCGTGGCTGATGACCTCACAAGAATAAATCGAAGGCACTAGCTCAGTAAGTAAAAGTGCGCGGGCCCACTGCGGCCGTCGTGGACCCGAACAAGTTGTGCTGCTGGGAAGGATTAATAACGATAGTAGATGATGAACACAAGGTAAGTAGATCGTTGTCTGTGTTTAAAAAAAAAAGGGTGCACATAAGTGCTAATTATTTAACTCATTCTACCCCCAACACCGAAATCCTTACATTTTGCCGTTGTCCTCTGAAGACTGCATTGCAGTGCAGGACACAGATCGACCATGATAGTTCAAGGGTGATGCCAGAATAGCTTGGCGCCCATAGGCGCCAAGCTATTCTGGCATCACCCTTGAACTATCATGGTCGATCCTTATCTTGCTGTGGTGTGTCTGGGGTAGAATGAGTTAAGAAAACTAGTACAGTAGGTAAAAGCGCGGTCAAGGGATTCCACATTCACTGCTTCCAGTCATTTACTTAGTAACCCCTTGTCTTTTCCTATCTTTTTTGGTGCTTTGGCCAACTAGATCTATAATCAACGGCTTGTAATTCACGGTTCTCTCCCTTCGACAGTGTTTTTAGTTATCCGTAAATTTCCATTGTGTGTGTACTTTGAAACGTTTAAAAAAAAAAATGGGCTGTCGATAGCGGTTTTTGTCGCGGTGATTCCTGCAGAAAATCACCGCGACAAAAAGAGCTACCGACAGCCAAAGGGTTAACCCAACCATATCAACAACTCTAATGTCCCGTTGTCTTCTGACGTGCGGTTTTTTTTTTTTTTTTTTTTTTGATTATTCCTCAAGTTTGACACCATTTTGCAGTCACATTAATTTGTTTTCTTATAAAGTTTCCTATACAGAGGATGAGAAAAGCCGCGTACGTGTCAATCAAGACGCATAATTATTTCTTTTTGAATCCCCAGTTTTAAATTTTACCTGCGCAACTCCACTGTGGGTTCAGTCTACGTGCATCTATATTCAAGATGACTTTATTGTTGCTGTAATAGAAGAAAATCATATACAGCAAAAAATCTACCTCGGTTCTGTGTATGTGCACCTCTCTCTCTCTCTCTCTCTCTCTCTCTCTCTCTCTCTCTCTCTCTCTCCTCTCTCTCTCTCTCTCTCTCTCTCTGTACTGTGGGTTCTGTCTATGTGCGTTTATATCACGCCTCTCTCTCTCTCTCTCTCTCTCTCTCTCTCTCTCTCTCTCTCTCTCTCTCTCTCTCTCTCTCTACTGTGGGTTCTGTCTATGTGCGTTTATATCACGTTTCTCTCCACTGTGGGTTCTGTCCATGTGCGTCTACGTCACGTCTCTCTCCACTGTGGGTTCTGTCCATGTGCGTCTACGTCACGTCTCTCTCCACTGTGGGTTCTGTCCATGTGCGTCTACGTCACGTCTCTCTCCCCTGTGGGTTCTGTCCAAGTGCGTCTATATCACGTCTCTCTCCACTGTGGGTTTTGTCCATGTGCGTCTACGTGACGTCTCTCTCCGCTGTGGGTTCTGTCCAAGTGCGTCTATATCACGTCTCTCTCCACTGTGGGTTCTGTCCATGTGCGTCTACGGCACGTCTCTCTCCGCTGTGGGTTCTGTCCAAGTGTGTCTATATCACGTCTCTCTCCACTGTGGGTTCTGTCCATGTGCGTCTACGTCACGTCTCTCTCCGCTGTGGGTTCTGTCCAAGTGCGTCTATATCACGTCTCTCTCCACTGTGGGTTCTGTCCATGTGCGTCTACGTCACGTCTCTCTCCGCTGTGGGTTCTGTCCAAGTGCGTCTATATCACGTCTCTCTCCACTGTGGGTTCTGTCCATGTGCGTCTACGTGACGTCTCTCTCCGCTGTGGGTTCTGTCCAAGTGCGTCTATATCACGTCTCTCTCCACTGTGGGTTCTGTCCATGTGCGTCTACGGCACGTCTCTCTCCGCTGTGGGTTCTGTCCAAGTGTGTCTATATCACGTCTCTCTCCACTGTGGGTTCTGTCCATGTGCGTCTACGTCACGTCTCTCTCCGCTGTGGGTTCTGTCCAAGTGCGTCTATATCACGTCTCTCTCCACTGTGGGTTCTGTCCATGTGCGTCTACGTCACGTCTCTCTCCACTGTGGGTTCTGTCCAAGTGCGTCTATATCACGTCTCTCTCCACTGTGGGTTCTGTCCATGTGCGTCTACGTCACGTCTCTCTCCACTGTGGGTTCTGTCCATGTGCGTCTACGTCACGTCTCTCTCCACTGTGGGTTCTGTCCATGTGCGTCTACGTCACGTCTCTCTCCACTGTGGGTTCTGTCCATGTGCGTCTACGTCACGTCTCTCTCCACTGTGGGTTCTGTCCACGTGCATCTATATCACATCTCTCTCCTCTGTGGGTTCTGTCTGCATGCATCTACATCAGTCTCTCTCCACTGTGGGTTCTGTCTACATGCATCTATAACAGGTCTACTTCCTCTGTAGATTCAGTCTACGTGTCTATATCACATTCATCTCCACTGTAGGTTCCAACAGAATGTCCTCTTACATGAAACAGTACATGTATTTACCCATACAGCCTTAACATGCTACGACAGGTGTGGATCGACCATGATAGTTCAAGGGTGGTGTCAGAATAACTTGGCGCCTCTAGGCGCCAAGCTATTCTGACACCAACCTTGAACTATCATGTTGGACCCACACATATGGATATCTGGGAGAATGTACTGACGTGACTTAATGTACTGTCTTGCGTCTATTCAACTCCACCATGAGTTCTGTCAGTATATCTGCAGCTTCTGATTCCATGTTACATATAATTATTAACCTGACAAAAGTCGTACGTTCGACACATACGAATATGTCATTATGTACCACTGCATACCATTTCTCTTCTTGGAAAGGAAAACTTTTCGAAGTGGGTGGGACATGTACTGATATACTGTAAAACAAGTAAATTAATATTCATGAATTTGCTGTAGGTTTTGTCAAGACATCCACCAGACAGTCAAACGCAGAACTAATATGTGCAGCGTTTTGTTTAGTAAATATCCGTTGTTCCAGCTTATTCTGTCGTCATCAATGCTAAAGAATGCCAGATAATGTTAGACATACTGTTAATTCTTGAAAATCTCACATATCGTGACGTCATCAATGACACCAATGACGCCATCAACGACATGTCACTGAACGTGCAATGTGGATCATTTCAGCCTAAATCAAGGCAGTGTTCACGGCCATTAATAATAATAACGGGCTGCGTCCATTGTCCATGTACATCTATGTCGCCTCTATCTCCACAGTGGCTTCTGCCAGTACACCCATGTGATTCATTAATTCATTCAATGCGACCCGCGTCAACAGCTGCGAAAGTGTCGTATAGCGTAGCCGCCGGCTACGCCACACAACACTTCCGCAGCTACTGATGCGGAGCGCCTCGTGAGTTAAAGTCCGTACTGCGTCTCTGAGACTTGGAACTCTAGTCCTGGTTAACCCATTTAACCCCGTGGCTGCATATCCGAAATTTTGGAGGCATCACCTAACGACTATCTGCCAGTTGCAGGAGATGGATCAACCATGATAATTCAAGGGTAGTGCCAGAACAGCTTGGCGCCGATAGGCGCCTAGGTAATCTGGCACTACCCTTGAATTATCATGGTCGATCCATCTCCTGCTGTAGTGCATCGGGACAAAATGGGTTAAGTGTATGTATTGCGTCTCTGTGACTTGGACCTCAGGCTCTAGTCTGGGTTTAATCAGAGGCACAGACACAGCCTCTAGTCCCTGCCTCCACTCACAAAGGCAAATATCAACACCACCCGATGTGGATCTATTTCACTTCAAACTCTACTTTGGGTTCCGACAATATGTCCACAGGCACCAGCCCCAACCTCCGGTTTTCCCAGCGAGCTACGCGGCGGAGAGGGATACAGATGCCGCCCGCCAGAGCCAGCACCGCGCCAGCCATGTAGAACGATATGTTGTAGTCGCCAGTCACGTCCGACAGGAAGCCTGCACGCACGCACGCACGCGCACACACACACACACACACACACACACACACACACACACACACACACACACACACACACACACACACACACACCACAGAAGCACGCATGCACGCACACACACGCACACGCAAACAATATTCAAGTCGGTTGAGTGTCTGGGTGCAGAAAGCCGTCTAAAAACAATCATGTCAATTTAGACTCATTAATTATGCTTTGCCGTTTGATGGCGCGGGAACCTGAAAAAGCAGAGAGGCAAGGGGCACCCTCCCCCCCCCCCACCCCACCCCCCACTACCCCCCAAAAAAACCCAATCAAACAAACAAACAAAAAACAACAACAAACAAACCAAAAAACAAAGAGGGAAAAAAAGATAAAGAAAACAACACGAGAAAAACAATTGCTTAGGCGAAGGAAACAGCTCTGGGGGAAAATTATTTTGGGGAGAAAATAAATACGATATATTTGTTCTACTGTTTGGACGTGATGAAGGGGTGGAAGGATCCCATACCCTCCCCCCCCCCCTCCACTCCACTCCTTTCCCCCCACCCCACAGTTTTGAGGAAAGTTATTACAGAGAAATAATTGGAGAAAAAAATGACCTTGAACAAAAATAATTCTGGGGAAGAATATAAATTTCGGGGAGTAAAAATACGAGACATCTTTTTGTACTGTCTGAATAAAAATATAAGATTTGATCTTAGTGTATCATTTCTTTATGTAGCATTTCTCTAGGCTCGACTGTCATGTCTTTTTCGCCCCCCTCCCCCCTCTCGCACGAAATATGACGCACTATGACACATACCCGCTATAGGACCACCAATGAAGGAAGATATGCCCTGAAACATGATGACCAGTCCAAAAGCGTTGGTCAGTTTCTGTAGCCCCATCAGCTCCACCATGATGATGGACCGCAGGGACACGAACACCGCTGTAACATAACAACAGTACGTAGTGTTACACAGCGGGTACATTTCAGCACTTTAAAAAGCGACAGCTATATCTGCCGCACTTAGTTGCTAGGTTTGACAGCCAGAACCACCCAACTGCAAAAGGCATAGACCCTCATGAGCCCCCGCAGTCGCGGGGGTTCATGAGGGTTTCAGTATTTTGTGTGTGTGTGTGTGTGTGTCAGTATCCGCGTTCGCTGGACAACTGGGCATCTCACGAAAGAAAAGATTAGTGCAACATTGCGTCCTCGTTTCTAAGTCTTTTTTTTTTTAATATATTTAAAAAATAATTATTTGCTAAAATCCTAGTCGACTTTACCATTCACATCAAACTCCCTAATCGGCCCCTCGAGGCGACAAGAACCATTGTTTTCATCCCTACCTCAGCCATGTCTGTCCTTGAGGCAGCAACAGCAAGCAAACTGCCATGTCTACAACAGGCACTGCAAAACATCAAGTGCACCAGACTGGTGCTGCAGTGGATCCCTTCACACTGTGGCATCTACGGCAATGAAGAAGCTGACAGAGTGGCAAACGTGGGCGCAGAGAAAGAACAAGACGAAAATGGAGTCAGCTTCACAGAGATGAAGACCATCATTAAGTCTGTGTACAGACCACCACAACGGCCCCTAGACAGTTACCATCAGCTGTTCCGACAAGAGCAGGTGACTATCTTTCGTCTGAGGACCGGGCACAACCGACTCAATTTCCACCTGCACAGACGCTTCCACCTCGTGCCATCTCCCCTGTGCCCCTTGTGGAGAAGCAGAGCAGATCACAGAGCACATCCTCCAGGACTGTGGGAACCACCAGTTGCTGAGGGAGGAGATATGGCCGAAGCCCGCCACCCTACAAGAGAAACTGTACGGGCCTGTGGGGGCGCTACAGAAGACCACAGATTTCATTTTGAGAGCCAAACTCCAAGTGTGACGGCGTTCGAGAAGAAGAAGAAGATCCCTACGTCACACGACCAGTCCCATTAGCGCAAACCGTACCATGTGACCGTGATACAAAAACCCTTGTAGCGACAAATGGCGGTGGTGTCCTATGCGCAGGATAATACCCTCCTAGAGTCACGCGGTGGCGGACCCCGCCCCCCCCCCCCCACCGGCCCCTCCCCACTAATTCTCAAACTATCCACTCGCGAAGCGTTGCCGTGGGCCCGACAGGGCCGAACAGCAAACACAGGTCACCCTCATCGCCATTCCACCTCATGGTCCCGCACCCGCCCCGACATCCATATGGATAATAAAAGGTATCACATCATCCTCATCATCACCAATCACCCGGTCCCTGGCCGCCCCCTACCCCCCCCCCCCCCCTGCCACGGGTGGGCTTCCCGGTCCGGCGGAGACTACCGCCGGACTCGGGGGGTTCGTTCGGGCATGGGGGGGGGGGGGGACGGGGACCCAGGAACCACCCATCACATCACCCTTTTTGTTTGTTTGTTTGATTTTTGTCTTTACAAGTTACTTACCTTTATTTTCCCGCCCCCGGTACGTTAAGATAGCCCCCCCCCCCCCCCCCCCCCCCCAAGGAGTTCGAGGGAAAGCCCGCTCAAAGGTGTCGTACCGGGAGGCTTTTTGACCAATTGCCCCCTTCCTAGCGAAGAGAGGGTCCCGGGGGCCGGCGGCGGGCACCTGAGGCCCCCCCCCCCCCCCCCCCGCCGAGATCCTCGGTGGGACGCGCCCGGGGGCTGGCGGTTTCCGTATTGGGCCGTAGAAGGTCCACTCTGCGGGATAGGGGGGTTAGACAACCCAGGGGGGGGGAGGTACCCTAGATGGCACTCCGACACCGCGTGACTCCCCGCTCGCCTGCGTACTGTCACCACCCATCAAAATAAATAGGGACCCCAGGGAGGTTTAGCATCCTTCGTCTATGCACTCCAGTCATGTCTGGCGTGATCCAGGTATGTCTTCTTGATTTCTTTTACGAAAATAGTAGAGGAATGAAAACAATAAATACGTTATTGGTAGCAGAGGCTTGCTGCACGGACCCTTGTAGACCTGAGGGAGGTCAAAGGAACCATTGTACTTCTCAGGCCTTCGGCTTTCGGGGTACAATAATTCCTTTGCCTCCCCCCCCCCCCCCCCCCCCCCTTCCAGGCTTACAAGAGTCCGTGAAGCAAACCCCTGCGACCAATAGCTTATATTGCCTAACTCGTGATACAATTAGGAATATGCAGTCTAGCGACAAAGTACTGAAGCTGGATGAGTGGGGAAATGCACCCCCTTCCTCCCCAACACCAGTCCCCGCCACACTTGACAGCTAACATAAACACCAGCCCTCTCCATGAAGCAAGCCCATCCAGTTTAATAAAACTAATGCGTGCCTGCCCGACAGGCACCACCTTCTGCATTTAAACAGCATAGATTCTCATACGCAGGTATAGAGGGGCGTTTGTTATATTTGTGCCAGAATTTACAGCTGTGTTCGCTATAGTGAGGGAATCATTGCTGTTGAATCTACACTCTGCCTTGTAGGAAGCAGCAAAGCTTTCTGAAATGAAGGAGGCACATGAGTAAGTGTCATGAGGGTTCGTTTCAATTCACAGTTACTGCATCTAGAAATTATGCAGCTGTGTTCCTCAGACTGCGCTGATTTTCAGTTTAGTACTTATGAAGACAGCATGCACCGGGCGATCGGTCCTTTTACTGCGCACACTTTTCTCTCCTCTATCTATGGATACAATCTTTAATTTAAAGGGAGACTTTTGAATTTATTGTAAAATTTTAGACTGAGCCACGCAAGCTGATTAAAAAATGTAAAAGAGATGGTGGCCAGAGAAAAATGCAAAATAAATAAATAAATAAATAAATGCGTCTCAACTTAAGCCTCATTCGGGAAAAAAATGCAAAAAAACTTCGCCCACAAGTACGATGTTTCAGACTAAAAGTTGTGCAGTTGTGAAACATAAGGGTACATCAGACTTGAGATTTAACAAACAAGTGTATACTGTATTTGAAACTGCCGTCGGCATATTTCAGCTTCAGGAATACAGACGTAAATGCCAGTACATTTACTTCTAAATATCTCTTTATGCTCTTGAATCCTGCTTAGTACTCTTCGTTTCTTACGTCGATAACCAGGAAGGGGGACGCTCTTCTATAGACTGTGATTACAAACTGTCAGTATCACTCACATCACACATCAATGGCGAACTCTACTTCTCTGTTACATTAACATGCATAGATACCGCCGTGTGTGCATGACCTTTCCTACGTTTGCTGTATGCCCTTTGGCAAATGGGAGGGGGCTGTTTTCAGTCTGTCTACTCCGACAGTGTCAGGGTATAATCATGGTTAGGTTTCAGTTGTGCGCGTTACTCCCGTGATATATACCAGCTGTGCATTCAACTCATGGCAAGTTGCTGGCTCCGACTTTGTCGCAAGACTGTATGGCTGGAGCAGCATGTTCTGAAGCACGGCAATACCATTAAATATGTAGACACACCACAGCCACCCAGCCGGCCATCCTCACCACGTACAATGTACTGACCTATACACGAGCCAAACACAAAGGCGTACGTAGCTAGCAGCGGATAGGTCCTGAAGAACGGCACCAAACACGTGGCCACGCCTCCAATGATGAGAGCGATGTTGTTAATGAGTAAACAGTCCGCCCACGGCTGATCCGACACGAAGCCCACAGTGACACGACCCACGGTGTTGGCAATGCCGATGATGGAGATGAGGAAGGCGGCCGGCGCCGCCTCCACCCCCATGTCCTGACCAAACGTCGGTAGATACATGAAGGGCACAAAGAATCCTGCAATATAGATACGACGAGTTAGGTGTGCCGAGTTCTCAGTCACCCAATATAGGTTGGCATCATTTACTCACATCTTTATTTCGGCTAGCTTTCGGTCATAAGACTTTCTCAGGCCTGCTACATGGGGAACAACCCTGTTGAAACCAAAACAAACCAAACCATAGTAAAGGATAGTCTCCCTTTGTAAGTAACTGCACAAGCTTTGACTCAAACGACATAACAATAAATAATGCCAGTCATATTACACAGGTCTATGAATCGGCTCAACGCGCCGCGAATTGAACCAACACACACGCTCACGTGAAACACACTCATTCACTCAGAAGACAAACACAGAACAAGACGTGGCAATCACAGGACACTAGGCTTACGTGGTAGTGGGAAGGGCAGCTCAACTACTGAGCGGCTATATCACTGAAAGGAATAATTATAATAATAATATATTATATTGCGAACTGCGAAACAGGCAGCTTGCCAGAGTTTCCTATTGGTGTTTAACTTGTCTTACGTACACTTACATGTATAGGCGAAGTGCACACAAGAACTCAACACCGACTCGCCAGTCGGCCGTGCACTAAATACTGACGAGGTAAAGAAATGCGACCATTTGGGGATGTCGCATTCCTTTTGCTCGTCAGTATACACACAGGCAGTCTTCGAAAACAGCAGACAGACGGGGAGACAGACTCACCTAACATACACATAACGCAGGACAGTCCACTGAGGACAGACAGACACAGACTCACCTAACATACACAGGAAGCAGGAGAGGCCATATATGACAAAGGTTGGACTTTTCAGCAGGGAGACGTCAAACACGGTCAGGAGGGGATTGAGGACCCAGCGCCGGCACACTCCCCCCTCCTCCTCCTCCTCTTCTTCGCTCTCACTCTCGCTGTCAGTGTCATACGTCCCCGGGGTCACAACGTTCGTTTTGTGCGCGCTCTCACTGACCCCGAGCACTTTATTTCGGTAGGCGGAGATGGTGGTAGAGGACTGGAACTCTGGAAGATTCCGTAAACTGCCGCTGTAGAAGATGTCGGAGCGCCGCAGCGGGTTGTTGACTTGCAGCGTGCTGGAGTGGTGCTGGGGGTGTTGGGGATGGCGAGGGTGGCGGTTGTCGCGCCGTTTGCGGACCCCGGTCACGCGAAGGGCGTCCTGGCTGAACGCCATGCGGGCCAAGGGATTCATGTCCGGAGACACGGTGTTCTTCAGCTGCAGGTCCGACATGTAGGCTTTGGTGTCCGTAGTATGCGTGCTGTGAATCGCTGGCGTCACCGTCTGCACCAAGTTAGCCACGTTGTAGACGTTGTGTTGTGACGTCACCAGCATCACGTCACGGGCCGTCACGCCACCAGAGTTAGCGCTAGTCCGCACGATGGGTTCAGCGTAGCCCCCAAACCCCTTGTCTCCCACATCCAAAGACGTGCTGTCGGAAGGCTCCACCAGCTGTATGGAGATCATGGGCACCTCGTGTCTCCCCTCGCCGTTCACCAGCGCGCCCAGTTCCGTTAGCGAACCGTTGGCCTGCATGAGTCTGGAAGTGATGTCACTGTGAGGCTTGGCTAGCTCCTTAGGCACTTCACAGGGAGGGTCCGTGCTGTTGAGCAACGCCACAGCCTGCTCCCCGTTCTCCACAGCGCTGTATTTAGCAAAGGAGGTGTCGGGTCCTGGCGGCGGGGCCAGAAGCGGACGGTAGAAGAGACTGAAGACTACGCCGTTGAGGACGAGAGCGGACAAGATCCACGTGGCCCCCTTCCACCCGTATTGCTCCAGCAGAAAGTTGCACAGCGGCGCGAACACGAAGGCCCCGATACCTGACCCGCAGCATGCAATGCCAGTAGCCAGCGCGCGTCGCCGCTCAAAGTAATAGCCCACCATGACGATTGCCGGCAAATAGACCAGGCCGAACCCCGCGCCTGAAACAAGCAGATACTACACATCATAAATAGAGATTAAATTATGCCTGAACTCCAGTTACGCAGAATAAATCACTCATGCTCATGCGGGAGTCAGGCACAATTTTATTTATTTAAAACTCATTCTACCCCAACACCGAAATCCCCAAATTTTGGCGTTGTTCTCTGAAGACTGTATTGCAGTGCAGGACACAGATCGACCATGATAGTTCAAGGGGGATGCCAGAATAGCTTGGCGCCCTTAGGCGCCAAGCTATTCTGGCATCACCCTTGAACTATCATGGTCGATCCTTATCTTCATGTGGTGGGTCTGGGGTAGAATGAGTTACACGACTTTCTGAAAGTGTTTTAACCTCCGAATAGACATATTTTTTCTTCGTAGTGGGGCGGTGCCGCAGTTGGGTCGCGCTAACATTACACCGTCTCGGTAGCTGATCGTTCATAGGGGGCATTGCAATGAAATGTTCAATCAAAAGTGCGGCGCAATGAGCACAACCCGAATCACCACACGCGTGAACTGAGACAGTCTTGTAACACATGGTCGGGAAAAAAGAATATGGCGTGCGAGTTACATAAACAGCTGCACATGACGACAGCGGTTAGGTAGGCCAAACCCCAGACCAGCGACAGCCAGGAGGTACACCAGGCCAAATCCTGACTTGTAATGGTACACACATACGGCCCCGCTCACAGCGTTCCCCCTACCACTCTCCTCAGGGGGCGCTGGGTGGCTCGGTGGTAGAGTATTCGACTCTCGTCCGAAAGGTCACGGGTTCGAATCCAGCTAGGGTCAAAATTTGTTCAGACCCTATTTCGGTGACCCGTCTTTGAAATCACCTTTGCGGTGGACAAAAGACGTTAAGCCCTAAACGTTTTAGGTCCCCCTCCCCCTCCTCTCCAATTTTACACCCCCTCCCCTCTCGCCTTCCTTTTCCTCTCCTCCCCCTCCCCCCCTCCCCCAGTTTCTCCAACAGGGATGTTCTGACTGAGAAAAAAAAAAAGTGCACTATGTACTCTTTGCCATCAAGCTCCAGAACAGAGACGTTTTAACAGAGAAAAAAAATGCGACTAGCTTCCTCCCTCCCCCCCCCCCCTCCCCCACAAACACTTTCCAAACAGTCTGTACGTCACTGTAAGAAGCGGCCTGGTGTGTGTGTGTGTGTGTGTGTGTGTGTGTGTGTGTGTGTGTGTGTGTGTGTGTGTGTGTGTGTGTGTGTGTGTGTGTGTGTACTCACCCCCTAATAGTCCGTAGGTCACTATAAGAACCGGCATGGACGTGGAGAAGGTGCTGATGAAGAAAGAACAGGCGGCGAACACTGACCCGACCATAGCCACCTTCCGACACCCGAACTTGTTGACTAGCGCGCTGACTAACGGCCCTGTCAACACATTGTAAACAAGTTACTAACCCTGTGGGCGTCGGGCGTGTTCATGACGGAGTGATGCCGCGTTTTAACCCTTTGGGTGCCGGCAGCGATTTTAGTCGCGATGATTCCTGCAGGAATCACTAAAACCGCTGCCGACACCCAAAGGGTTTACAGCGCGTCATCACTCCGTCAAGAACACGCCACAACTACGTCTTGAACAACGACCCCAAAGTGGCCATCTTTCGACATCCGAACCAGTGCGCTCACCACTGGCTCTGTCAACAAATACATCGATTCGTCATAAACACGCCACAACTATTCAAAAACACATCATTGCGTCATGAGCACGTCATCATTACATAATACGCACGCCACAAACACGTCATGAATAGTTTTTAAAAATATCATCACTACGCCATTCACATGTTATCGTACATGGTAAACATATCATAAACACGAATCTAACCATGGACATCTTCTGAGGCGAATCTGTGCATTAGCTCGCTCACATCACCTATCAACATATACCTCGTCACAAACATGTCAGTACGTCATGAACACGTGTGCACTACGTCAGGAACACCGCCAAGCGAATCCGCCCACCAGTGCTATCAAAGCTAGATCAACCAACACAATCTAAGTTTGCGTCACACTTAGGTCATGCTAAACGCCCCAGTAGCAAAACCTCTCCGGGCCCGCGACGGCCGTAGTGGGCCCGAAGACCTTTGCTTACATGTGTACTCACCAATACTGACGTAAAGGCCACTGGCGACAGACCAATTCATGAGCCATGAAAGTGATCTTATATTAAATTTTGTAGTTCTGCGGTGACCTAGATCTTTACCCCTCTTCCCACTCCCACCCCCCTTCCCCGCCACCTCACCGAGGTAGAAGCCATTGAGGACAGTCCGTCCTCAATGGATTTAGTAGTCCCAAACGGTTCCTGAAGTGGTGGACATAGATAGATCTAAAAGAACAACATAAAAATTCACCAATACTAACGTAGGACCACCGAGATGGAGCCGAACCATCAGGTCTTGGCTTCCGTGGCGCTCTACTCTTGCCTGCAGGGATTGACATGGTTAGCTCTATAAATAGATGCAGAGGTATACTCACCGATACTGAGATAGGAGCCATTGAGGACAGAGCCAACCCAGGAGGTTTCGGCTTTTGTGGTGTTGAAATGTTCCCTGAAGGGATTGAAGAAGATACCCATGGTGAAACACACGCCGTCCACCAGCACGGAGATCATGAAAGATGCCATCACGATCACCCAGCCCCACCCGCCGTCAGGGGGCGTGGCCACGGGCACGGAATGCCGGGACGATGGGCGAGCGGAACGACGGCTCTTTCCTCCGACACTTCCAGCGTTTTGCTCCTTGCTGGTCTGCCTGTTCTCCTGGGACTGCGCCATCTGGACACAGATGTACAGGAAGTGACTTCAGACAAAACCAGATATATACATAGTCATATACTGACGCATGTGTATAATCAATATACCAGTTTAAAACAAACAAACAAAATGTCATACCTTAAGTGATTTTTTTTTATTTTTTTTTTTTTGAAAAAGCTGTGTGGCCGTTGAGATGAAAAATGAAGCATGTGCTTCCCCCTTATCTTTTGTTCATTGTTTCCTCACTTTTGGGGCAAATTAGCCCGTTTTTAAGGCAGTGTTTGTGTGTGTGTGTGTGTGTGTGTGTGTGTGTGTGTGTGTGTGTGTGTGTGTGTGTGTGTGTGTGTGTGTGTGTGTGTGTGTGTTTTAAACTGGTACATTGACTTACACAGAGGTTATGTTATTTGGGTTTAACGCCGAGCAGGCAACTAAGGCCACCTCACGGCGGGACTTACACAGAGGCAACTGACTGGCGAAACGTGTCACTGAAAACAATCGTGTTTTGTGTGTGAAGTTACACTGAATTAATAATACATGTAGGGGTGGTCACCACATGTCTCGCGGGTACTGAAGTTTTGAGCAGTTTAAGGCGGGGAGTGCCGTGACAGACGCTAGCTAACGGTGGTTGTGTTAACCCTTTGGCTGTCGGTAGCGGTTTTTGTCGCGATGATTCCCGTCGAGGAAAAAATCGCTACCGACAGCCAAAGGGTAAAAACCGATACTTGGATGACAATACCAAGAATAACAATGCCGGATATCACGTCGATTGTAAAAAAAAAATCTTGGTCATCACAAAAGGCGGATATAAGAACGCTTCTGCAGCGGTTTTACAGTTGGATGCGCCATGCTGTCTGGAAGTATGCGTCGATGTTTGCATGCTACGTCAGTGTCTATGGCAACAATAACCCGTCAGGTCACACCAAGGTCAGCTGTGTAATTGTATTGCAACAATAGCACAGAGGGTCACACCAAGGTCATCTATTGAACTATTACAATAATGCCACACCAAATTCAACGCCAAATAGCCCCATCCGTCCAAGGACCGTATTGATGATTATGGCAACAACAACCAATAAGACTACAGTAAGGTCAACTGTGTTGGTGCTTATGGCAACAGTAACTAATAGGTCAGTTGTATCGTTATGGCAACAATAACCAGTAGTATCATACCAAGATCAGCTGTGTTGGTAATTATGGCAACAATAAACTAATAAGATCACACAAGGTCAGCCGTGTTAGCGATTATGAATACAATTACCAATTAGGCCACACCAGGGTCGGGCTACGTACGCGTATATTTTGCAGCAGTAACACGGACCATCAAAGAGGAAAAGAGGCAGGCCGAGAAACTCCTGGCGTCGAGACCTCCCAGCAGACATCAAGAGACTGCGAACCACCTGGAGTAAAATCGAAGGAGAAGCACAGGAAAGGAGTCGATGGAGGTCTCTCGTCGACGGCCTATACCTGGCAGGGGTGACAGGCGTAAGTAAGTAACACGGACCGTCACACCAAAACAGCGAGCGCCATATGACAATGTTTGGAAAGTGTTACGGCAGGTCACAGACCCCACGTCTACAAATGTTTAGCGTATGCTGTACAGCTACTCCCCCAGTAGCAAAACGTATTCGGGCCCACGACGGTGTACCTGCCGGGCCGGTAAGTGTATAGCTAGTGTGAGACATTGAAAGTGATCAAATTATGGCAGGTCACAGACCCCGTGTTCAGAAGTGCAGGTTGTGTACCCGTGGCGCCACTTCAAAGTCGTATGTGGTTCGTGTGCCGCTGATGTAAGTGGCCCTCTACCCCGGGTATATGGCCCGCAAATACGACGCCAGTAAATTATCCCTGCCGGAATCATCGCGACAAAAACCGCCACAGACAGCCGAATGGTTACACTCTGAGTGACTGCTCGGGTGTCGCCGTGATATGACGTACCCGACTTCAGGGCAGGCCGTCCTTCTGCCACCAGCAAGTGGTGTCATGTCAGGTGCTCCATAAAATCCTGAACAAAAAGATGGCTGCCTAGCATGGGGGGGGGGGGGGGGGGGGGGGGAAATAGACGCTTATAAAAGACAATTACAACACAATCATTTTGCGTTTTCAATGTCTTTTCTAAGCGTGTTTCTTTCTTTGTCCCGTTTCCTCTGGTGCTCCACACACGTGGGGCCCCGCAGTATCATACTTATAATTGTACGACCATGCTTACCCGTCTACCCGCACCAGAGATACTCCCCGCTACATATGTTCCACTGTCTATACCTACACCCACACGACATCTAAAGGGCTTTTGTTTTAGGTAAGATTTGGGAGAGGGGGCGGGGGGGGGGGGGGGGGGGGGAGTCGGATCTAGACGTGTTGTTTCACTATTCTACGTATTGTGCATACACATTGCTGAGGGGTCGCTTGCTTGGCTGTTGGTTGGTTGTACATTGCACAACGTGGCTGTTCTGTTGGTTTGGTGGTTGGTCGCACATTTTGCACATTGCCTAACGTCCCGACAGCAGTCTGGCTAGATTTACCCAGGACGTGCTTGCGCTGCATGTGCCGAGGGAAAAAAAGTCGCTATCCAGTCCAAAAGCAAACTAAACCTAAGACATGCAGGCGACATGGTACCGAAGCCCAGGAACGGCGAGTTTATCATTATCGACCGATACAGCTGACATTTTCAGAAATTACCTCGAGCTCCATGTCACAAACACACGTGTATCTATTCTCACTGGTTGTCTCCCTCGATTCGCTACGGCTGAAAAGCGGTAGCGAATCGATGGAGACAACCAGTGTGGTACCTATCTACCCTTTTTCTACTACCAAGGAGTCTCTATCTCTATTCCTTTCTGTTACTCAGTCCTCTGCTCCGAAACAACATTCAGAATACCAACATCCACCCAGCACTACCCACCCAGCACTACCCAGCCAGGACTACCCATCAACCCAGATCCGCTATCATATCATTGCGGCACGAGCGGTTCGTCAGGTAGGTGATGCAGCGACCGATAGGCCCCGCTATACATGTCATCACCTGTGGGTGTATTATCACGCAAGTCATCAGGTTATCGCCGCTTATCAGCTCGATTATTACAGCAACAATCACCATGACTTGACAAACAGGTGGACATTACGTACTCGGGTGATGCCCGGTTAGAATGTAGCGCTGTAAGGACATCTGCACACACAGTCCGGTCACACCATGGACTGTGAGTCCAGTAGCGTCGAAGAGGCGTTGTTCGGAGATCCGAGGTAAATAAAAAAAAAAATGCACGTGTTTCGGCGGAAACAATGAGCGGATTAGAAGCCCGGACAAAACTCATTGCGGCCAGCCAAGGACAAACGTTCCTTCGAAATACGTTCAATTTTGACGTACGACTTCCGGAAATTGTCAATTGGTTCGTGGCACAGTGGTAAAGGCACCTGCCACCAATGTTGTTAGCTCATTCTGCCCCAAGATCGAAATCCCCAACTTCTGAAGTTGCCCTCTGAAGGACTGTATTACAATTCTAGAGACAGATCGAGCCTGATAGTTCAAGGGTTGTGCGAGAATAGCTTGGCGCCCATACTGGCACCACCCTTGAACTATCATGCTCGATCCATTATTTGCTGTGGCGTGTTAGGGCTAAATGAGTTAAAGGGTTCCGGCGTCGGACTTTTCTCCTCTAGTAAGTGTCACCGTTCATTCGGCCGGACCGTCGAGGGTTCTTTCTCCGGGTAATCCGGCTCCCCCCCCCCCCCCTCACCCATCCCCTATTTAGTAAAGGGTTCAGGCCACTTCATTTCTGAAACCTCAGTAGCTGAGCTGACCCTTCGCATCAAGTGAATGTCCTGTGTTTGTCTTGTACTGTGTGAATGCGTGTGTGCCACGTGAGCGTGCGCGTTGGGTCCAGTTCGCGGCGCTTTGAGCCGATCCGCAGAAATGGGTAATGCGCCTGTATGACAGGTAGACGGGGCTGATAAGGATCCATGTCTCTTGCATTTTGGATTCTGTTAATTTTTTCTCGACAAATGAAGAAATTCCATGCTGCCGGGAACAGATCCAACAACACCCAACTGCACGAGGCATGAACCCTCATGACAGCGGCTGAGACGGGTTCACAAGGACCTACTCCTCTTGCTGGCCTCAATCGTAATACGTGTGACTTCCGGTTTCTGCAGTTAATACGCTGGTTTCAGAGACAATCGACATTGTTTAGAAAACAGACGTATGATGTAGTTCAGAACTGCACGTGTTTCGATGAAAACAGTGTCTCCTAAATAGTCAGGTTAGGCTCCTGCGACAAACACGATCCAGATCCGGATCCAGTGGATTCAAAGCCCGGACAAACATGCGACATCACATGTTTGTCTGGGCTTTTAATCCGCCATTGTTTTCTCCGAAACACTGCAAATGTGCCTACATCTATTGTCTATTTCTAATAATAATGATAATAGCGGTCATTACTATATAGGCGTTTTACCCAATTCTGCGAATCGGCTCAAAGCGCCGCGAACTGAACCCAACACGCACGCTCACGTGAAACACGCATATTCTTTCTGAAGACAAACACAGTACAAGACAGACACAGGACATTCGCGTGGAGCGAGGGGTCAGGCTCAGCTACTGAGGTTTCGGAAATTTTGATCGCTTGTATTTGAAATTTATAAATTGGCCTGAAACCGGTACCAAAGTATTTCTAGCCAATGATTGGTTGGTTAGCTCGGGTTTGGCGTCCATGGCACCAGCGTGATAACGGACGGTACTAACGGGCGGGTTATGGGGGACAGGGGCAGCTATTGCCTATGGAGTGCGACCTGAACATTGAGCCATTCAGACTCACTGCAACTGTCGGCCACTTTTCATGTTTTCTATTCAGCAGACATGCTATAGAACACGCCCATCTTTTTGCATGGCAATCGCCAGTGGTAGGGCCGAGAGTTCTAGCCTCAAAAGCACAGTCAAACACTCTGTGTTTTTGTACTGCTGTAGTCAACATACAGAATCAAGCCACCATCATCATGAACACAACCACGACCTGGCGTTTTGCAGACAATCGACAGAATCCAGCAAGCGGACAAACACAAGCGATGGTTGGTTAGTTCGGGTTTAACGTCCACAGCACCGAGGTGATCATGGACGGCCCTGACGGGCGGGTTATGGGGGACAGGGAAATCTATTGCCTATGGAATACGACCTGAACACTGATCAACTCAGGCGCACTCCAACTGTGCCACTTTGATTTACCAGGACCTTTCAACGGACATGCTATTGAACAAATCCGTTTTTCCCCCTGGATTGTGAGTCCAGCTACCGGGGCCGGGACGGGATTCGAACCCACGACCCGGCGATTCCCTTCGCTCTCCTGCTCCGACGCTTAACCGCCTGAGCTATTTCGGACTCAACACACAAGCGATCATTTTTAATGTTGATAAGAACACCTGCACCTACAAAAATAAATACAACACTAGGAAGGAGTTGAACTGCACTAGTTGACAAATGATGCACCACAAGTTGTTGTTTTGTTTGTTCCCCCGCGTGTGCGTAAACATGTCTCTGCTACGCATACCTGATGTATTCCAGCTGTCACCAGGTGTCAAGTGTCTGTGCATAGCGCAACCACTTTTCCACACCTTTTTTCAGCTGAAAAATCACATCGCTAAGGCCACACTGAACCACCCCCACCCCCCACACCCCCCCCCCACCCCACCCCACCCACCTCCACCCCTCCTCCACGCGGGCTACCAGTGTGAAGGTAAAGAGGGCAGAGCGTGATATAGCATACCAGCTAGAAAGCAACCTGTACAAACGAGCCGTTGGTACTCAAGCTCACCAGTGGTACCGTTCATCAGCTGTCTGACACCGGTCACAGTCTTGCGTCGTCACACACTGCTCCCTTTACAAGTTGCTCCCTCCGGGGAGCAACTTGTAAAGGGAGCAGTGAGTGACGACCCAAGACCGCCGGGGAGCAGCTTGTAAAGGGAGCAGTGAGTGACGACCCAAGACCACCGGGGAGCAGCTTGTAAAGGGAGCATTGTGTGAGTGACGACCCAAGACCACGGCTGTGCCACTGCGGCCGGCCCTCCTGGAGTAGCACCACACAAAACTTTTCCCTGTAACGTTACATCATAATCTATGTAGAGCCTACCTTACGCCAAACACGCTAATCCATGTAGGCCTATCTTACGTCAAACATGTTAATCCATGTAGGGTCTATCTTACGTCAAATACGCTAATCGATGTAGGGTCTATATTACGTCAAATACGCTAATCCATGTAGGGCCTACTTTACGTCAACGGCCATACATCCTAATCCATTTGGGGCCTACCTGCCTTGCGCCGATTACGCTAACCCATACTGGGTGTACCGGAGCGCGAAAAAATCTAATCCATGTAAGGCCAATCGTACGCAAATCACGCTAATCCATGTAGGGCATACCTTTCGCCAAACACGCTAATCCATGTGGGGCCTACTGGCCTTGCGCCGAACACGTTAATCCATACTGTGTCTACCTTGCGCCAAAAAAAAGCGAATCCATGTAGGGCCAACCTTACGCCAGACAAGCCAATTCATGTAGGGCCTATCTTGCGCCAGACACGCCAATCCATGTAGGCAATCCAAGGGTTACCTTGCGCAAAATATGTTAAGCCATGCATGGCCTATCTTCCGCTAAACGCGCTAATCCATGTACGGTCTACCTTACACCAAACACGCTAATTAATATGGGGCCAATACCTTACACCAAACACACTAATATCCATGTATGGCCTATCTTACGCTAAACATGCTCACCCATGTAGGGCCAACCTTACGCCAAACACGCCGATTTACTAGCGGCTGATCGATGTACGACCTACCTTACACTAAACACGCTAATCCATGTACATTACGCCAAACACGATAATTCATGTACATTGCGCCAAACACGCTAATCCATGTACATTGCGCCAAACACGCTTATCACGTAGAGCCGAACTTACAACAGTCTATACCAAGTGTACATAACGCCAAACGCACTATTCCGCGTGTACATAACACACTATTCCATGCTTACCCTCCCTCCCCCTCTCCTCTCCCAGCCCCCTCCCCTAACGCCAAAAACACAATTCTTTTTATCCTCACCTATAACTCCCGTCTTGTACCCACACCTAACACCGGATCCGTCTACTACTACTCAGTCCAGCTTACTGTCCCATCTGATATTAAAAAATGTATGGGGGACTAGCAGATTTAACCTGGTGTTGTAGGGGGGGAGGGGAGGGGGGGGGGGGCGGGACAACGCGGGGTGGGCCGGGAGGTTGTAGAGGGCCGGCAAGACCAAAGCCGAGCGGCGATTCATGACTGCTATGTCTAGTTATGTTAAAAGAAAGATTAAGATGGTTTGATGTACACTATTTTGTTTATAAAGTCTTTATTAAAAGAAAGTTAAAAGGAGCCTCCGTATACAGAAAAATTTTGGTAAGAGACGTAATAAAATAGATTTTAAAATATTAAAAATTAGGAGTCAAACATATTTTTATAGTATGTGCTATTTTATTTGGAGTATTTTTGTTTAAAACAAGGTTAAAAGAGCCTATAATTGTATATATACATGGATTAATAAGAAGCATGGTTAAATAAATTAAAACGCTAAAAATAAAATAAAATTAGGCATATATTAGAGTGTAGTGGGTTAAGGGATATGGCGGGCGGCCACGCAAATAATATTATTAGCAATTTGACTGGGTCAGGATTTGAGAGCAAATTTAATTCGTTACTTTAACTCAATTTCTTTTTCTTTTTCTTTTTCTTTTTCTGACGCTTTATTACATTGACCCTGTATTTTTATTTTCACTTATCTCTTTACTTTTTACTATTTGGCCGGGGTCCTGGTCGGACCTGCTGCATCACTGACCGGATCCGTCTTGTACCCACACCGACCACAATAGTGAGGTTACCTTTGAAACAAACGACTCCCAAAACGAACGACGGCGAAGTCAGCGTATACAACCAGTTTCTACCATAAGCATAGATAACACTCCAAACATCTCCAAGAGGCAAAAATCCTCATGAGCCCAGAGGGATCATGAGGATCTATGCCGCCTCTTGGAGATTTTTGGAGCCGGTGTTATCCATGCTTATGGTACAATTTGGCTATCTGACAAGCGTGATTTCGCTCTCGTTCTTTGCTGGGAGTCGTTCGTTTTAAACATAACCTCACTACAAACTTCAACACAGCAAGACTGTTTACAGGACCGGCGGCAACATTCCACAACTGAGGCCGGGGGGGGGGGGGGGGGGGGGGGGGGCAATTTTGTGACTCAGTAAAGGTCGTCATTGTCAGTTTCTAGCCCTCTTCGTGTGAGGGATTACTCGCTGACCAAACGTGGGACAAAAGAACAAAGGCGGCAAAGTGAGCGACGAGGGTCGGCCGTTATCCGCCTCCTGGCTGACAAGGCTACTTAACTGACCAAACGTACTTTGAACAATACACCCCCCACCCCCACCCCGCGCTCTCTCCCCATCCGGCACACACTCCCCGTCCCTCCATCGGCCCAGCTCCCTCACCCCCTTTGTAGCCACAGATTATTGCGCCATTATAAAATCCTGAGTGTCTCCATAAACTCGAGTGCAGGCGAACCTAAGCTTCACTAGTCCCCGATCACTTCGGTGCCAGTGGGGCATTAAACTGGAATAAACGAACGAACGAACCTAAGCTTCTGTTCTGATGTATAGAGGGGTGGGGTGCAGAACAATGCAGAGGGGGGAGGAGGGGAGAAAGAAAAGTGACGTGAACACAATCCAACTGCAAGAGACATAGATCCTCATGAGCCCCCGCGTCCGCGGGGGCTCATGAGGATCTATGCCTCTTGCTGACACCACTTTGTATCTATGTTCCTTGGACGGCTCGTCGGGTCTCCCTTAGGCGTTAGATTTTAACAATGCCAACAATTGCATTGAAGGGCTTAAGACCAAAGTCTATTTTTCCTGCCTGAATCAAGGAGTAAAACAAAGCACAAACCACGCAGAGCCATCTGAGTGTCTGAATGTTGTGTTTTTTGGTCTCACGGTGTCACCAAGCGAACTATTTGTGGAGGTGCTTGTCATCACCAACTAACTAAAGCCAGTAAGCCATAGCTCGAATACGTGATACAGCAATGCTTTTGGCCTGGGCACTCATTCTACTTTCTAGTAACACGATACACCAATGTTTACAGATAGTCGGCTTTACTAAGTGCGTAATAATAGTGTGTATAACTTCACACCGGCATCAGGCGAAAACGTCACTGTGAGTCACGGCGCGCACACACACACACACACACACACACACACACACACACACACACACACACACACACACACACACACACGCAAACACACGCATGCACACAGACACACTGCCGACACACGGCACACATACACACACACGCACACTCTCACACGCACGCGCGCGCGCAGGCGAGCACACACTGCCGACACGCGGCACACACTGGCCACACACACAAGTATCAAGTTCGAGTCCTCTTGGCGTATACATACCCAATCCATAAAGTTTTCCCTTGGTTGTTGGTTAGTTCGGGTTTAACGTCCACAGCACCGAGGTGATCATGGACGGCCCTGACGGGCGGGTTATGGGGGACAGATAAATCTATTGCCTATGGAGTACGACCTGAACACTGATCAACTCAGGCGCACTCGAACTGTGCCACTTTGATTTACCAGGACCTTTCAACGGAGATGCTATTGAACAAATCCGTTTTTTACCCCTGG
The DNA here is from genome assembly GCA_036245525.1 of Semisulcospira habei. Taxonomy (NCBI): domain Eukaryota; kingdom Metazoa; phylum Mollusca; class Gastropoda; family Semisulcospiridae; genus Semisulcospira; species Semisulcospira habei. The sequence goes on from BTPG01000003.1 coordinate 35,384,846, forward strand.
ATTGTGAGTCCAGCTACCGGGGCCGGGACGGGATTCGAACCCACGACCCGGCGATTCCCTTCTCTCTCCTGCCCCGACGTTTAACCGCCTGAGCTATTTCGGACTCTAAAATTTTCCCTTCTTTGACACATGTATTGATATACTGTATAACAAGCAAATTAATATTCGTGAATTTGCTCGATATGACTTTCATTCCCTTGCGCGTCAAGAAGACTAGACCTTGATGATACAGTGCATTTTCAAAACGGAAACGCGAAATTGATATCAGTGCTCACACTGCCGCAACATTAAGAAGCTCCTTATGTATAGTAGTAATGAAATAATAAAAATAATAATTACGGTATTTATAATGCGCTTATCTTATAATAATTATAACTCTAAGCGCGCACTCACAACTCGCACACGCATGCGCACGCTTTAGACAATGACTCACGTAACACACATAGTGAAGATACATTACGACGGTCAGCTTGGGGTGGGGAGTGTGGTGATATAGTGCTAGAATTGTTGAAAGAGATGAGTTTTGAGGGCGGACTGGAAGGAGGAGAGCGAGTGTTTCTGACGGAGAGAGAATGGGAGAGTGTTCCAGGTGGATGGACCGTATACTGAGAAGGAGCGGGGGCCGAAAGTGCTGAGTTTGGTGCGGGGGATGAGGAGGCGGAGAGGGTCAGAGGCGGAGCGGAGGGAGCGGGAAGGAGTGTAGGGGTGAAGTAAGTTGGAGAGATAGGCAGGAGCGTAGTTGTTCAGGGATTTGTAGCAGAGAGACAGAATCTTGTATTGGATGCGTTGGGGGATGGGGAGCCAGTGAAGGAGCTTGAGCAGGGGAGTGATGTGGTCGGATTTTTTCTTTCTGAGGAGGAGGCGGGCAGCATTGTTCTGGACGCGCTGGAGAGTGGAGTGAGGAAGGCCGGAAAGGAGAGAGTCGCAGTAGTCGATGCGAGATAAGATGAGAGAGACAGCGAGTTTGGTGGCAGCTTCGGTAGTGAGGTATTTTCTGATCTGACTGATGCGGCGGAGGTGGAAATAACATGCCTGGGCCGTGGCGGAGACGAAGCTGGTCATACTTTTTAGTGTGTATGAACGCTCGAATTTTATATCCTATACACACGCGAAAGGAGAAAAGACTCCAGGAAACGTGCGAGTCGCTGGACTGACGCTAAGTGAAGTTGACGACTGACGGCCAGCTGGTGATATCGACAACCCGGCCGCTGAGAAAAGACTGACTAAATAAACAAACCTGCTGGTATAGTTTTCCGCAATTGTGCGGCGTGAGTCTATGAAACCCGGGGGTGGGGACTAATCGGAGTTACTGACGGACGGTAAGCCGGATCTAGTCAGTCAGTAAGGGTTTGACTGAGGGGCGGAGAGAGGGTAGCATATCAATGCTAACACAAAGACGCGAGCACAAGGTCATTCCACCAGCTCATTACTGTGACATCATGGGGACGCAATCATCGCCGATTTAAAAAAAAAGAAAAAAAGAAGATATCATCCTGTCACAGTTTTGGAGTCAGATCGACCATGGCAGTTCAAGGGTGGTGTCGGAATAGCTTGGCGCCTGTAGGCGCCAAACTATTCCGACATCACCCTTGAACTATCACGGCGGTCTATCCATATCAGTCCTGTCGAAGCAAGCGATGGTTTTATGGGCTAACGGTCAAACCGCCCACCTCACAGTCTGTACCCCAATACCCCCGCCGTAATACTAAGCCATTGATGGACTGAAAGAAACACTGAAGCCTCTTACCTTCATTGCCGCTGCCCGGTGCTAAAGTTTAGTGTGTCTGTGTCAGTGTAGCTGTGTTCAAATGAAGTGTCAGTCAGTGTAGCCTTTGTGTATTGGTCACTGTGGCACTGAGGTATCCCGCGTTGTCTTCGGCACACGCTGTCCAAGGTGATGTTGGTGTCACCTGGCGGGGTGTGGGGCCGCGGGACTTCCGGGTAGCCACTGTCAATTTGCACTCTCACTTTTTATCTCAGCTTTCCGGTGTAATGTTCAGTCAGTGTGTAATGGTCACCAGTGTAGTACTCCGGTATCCATTGCCTTGTCACGCAATCTCCGAACCTCCTCACACGGGTTGACCACGTTATGCTGAGTCAGTCCTTACACTGACACAGCAAAAACCAAAATTGAATGTAGCCGGCTGCCTAGCGAGTAAAATGCACAACACAAAAATGATATGAATCCAATTTGTGTTGTAACTGTCTTCTGGCTAAGCGTCTTTCTTTCTCCGTTGGACAAAGAAACACGCTTAGAAATGAAAGTTACAACACAAGAAACACGCTTAGAAATGACAGTTTCAACACAAATTGCGTTGTAACTGTCATTTCTAAGCGCGTTTTTGTCTCCGGTGGGTTATTCTCTGCATGTTAAACGCTTGGCACTCACCTTTTTGGCCTGGCCGATTTCACCAAAATAAATAAAGAAATAAAGAAATACATTTTTAAAATTCCAACAAAGAAAGAAATACGTTAATAAACTAAAGTACAACACTACTAAAACTGATGATTGTGTTGTAAGTGTCCTTTCCAAGCGTGTTTCTTTCTTTGCTGGGAATTTCCCCACTGACCACCTAATGCGCACAAAAGGCCATCGGGCCATTGTCGGCCGACGTCGGCCCGATGGTCTTTTGCGCATTGGGCAAGTACCATTGCGAGTGTGCGCGCTCCGTCTCAGCTGCCAGTCCCGGGGCAGCCAGGCTGTTTCTGTGCGATCGTAGTCTCAGTGTCACTAGAGTGTGACTTGACCGCCGCCGCAATCACTGCCGAATTCAGCGGAGACAGGGAAGTAGGCTAGCGTGTGCTCTGTTCGGCGCGGACAAAAGTGACTATCTGAATAGACCTACACACAGCACTGCCGCCCGGACCAGCACCGTAGTTCACACCTCGTTTGCAGACCAACACTGAAAATCAGTGACTGACATTACACCACTGACTTGACAGTGAGACTTCAGGACGAGCGGCGTCAGTCCGGCACGCCAGTCTCTTGAAGTTCCATCAGTGACAGCCGGCACTGAGGAAACAAATCACTCTAGGCTCTTTTTGTCTGCTCCTTAGTCTCTGACACCACTACCTCTTCTCTGTGTCCCGTGCGTTCTTTGTGTTCGACTTCTGTGTTACAAACATTCCGCTCTCAGTCAAAGTCAGCTGATTGTGACGTCACGACCAAATTTTGACGTGTGAGGCGCGTGCGAGAGGAGCGCGTTCAGTAGACATGCTGCCTGCACTTCGTAATAACAGCAGCAGTCAGTGACGACTGCGTGCGCGTATCGGTGGCATCGACTGGCGGCGTGCACCTGAACGTGTAGCGGGCGGCTGTTCACGGTAGCTCACAGGCTGGTAATAAAATCTTGCAATTCAGTCAGTACTACGGCACTGATTAGAGAAAGATTGAGCTCCGGCCGATGTACCATATACACAGAGCGAGCCAGAACGGTATCACCCTTTTCGCTGTCGCCTGGGCGGTGGTTTTGTTGTGATGATTCCTGATTTCGACAGCCAAAGGGCTAACAAAGTCAAGTTCTTCAGTTTGTTAAGACGTCAGGAGACACAATTTGAATTCCGCTCAGGAAAAGACAACCAGATTGAAACCTGTTCAGTGCCAGTTGACGCACTTGTCACGAAATTCTGCATTCTTCGCTCCATCACTGAGCACAAAACCCCCTAGAGGCTGCCCGAGTCTGAGGAACTTGGATTCAAAGTGGTGTCAGCAAGAGACATAAACATTACACCATTGTCATCCGCGCCGCCTGTTACTAAGTACTGACGTAAGACACGCGCCTAGAGGCGCCAAGCTATTCTGACACCAACCTTGAAATATCATAGTCGATCCACCACCCCCACCCCACCCCCACCCCCACCCCTTTTTCCCCCCCCCCCTCACACCAAGTTTATATTGCTAGTCCCCCATACCCTTAGTTGGTCGAGAGGACAGTAAATTTGAAATAATGAATGAACATCCTGTCGTAGTCTTTCATAGTGGAAGACAAGTAAGGTTTGACCTGGGACAAATTGCAACAATAGGTTTTTCAACGCCAATCGGTGGAGAACACTGTATAGAACACACCCTCAAAAGTAGTAAGAAATAGCGGCCGTAATAATTAATTAAAAAATAATTTACCAGTAATAAACCAAAATTACTGCATTAGTGACCACCATGCGCAGGTAAACGGCGGTCAGCACGGTCCCCCCAATCCGATTAAGGCAAGGGTCGAGCGCTTTGTGCCCGTACCTTAATCTAGCCTGAGGTGGCAAGGCAGCAGGCCAGTTTGGTCGTGGTAAGGCGTTCAAACTGACCTGGCCATAAATTGTTCTCTCTCTGTCTCTCATTAAAGTAGAGTGAATTCTTATGAATGGCAAGCACTGTACCAAGTCACAAACACTTTGAATAATCACATCATCATTTAGTACACCACAATTATAAAGTATCTAAGTCACACACTTTGATGTAAAATAAAATCCAGACCTAAAGAAAGATTATGTGGCAATCGCAATAAAAGTGTAATGAAATCAAACTAAGGACAACAATATAAAGAACGAGATGGACAGAATGGAAAACAAGTGACTGAAGACATCTGATTATAGTGAATGTTTTGCTCACAATAATCAGATGTCTTCAGCTGTCAACCCCTGTTTATTTGAACAGCTGATACCACCGCACTCTCCACATCCACCTGTACAATCAAGCCCATGATTTATACAGCTACATCCTCTACTATCACAGTCAGTCTTGCAGCTGCACCTTATCACCCGTAGGAGATAAAGAGGCGCTGGTAGGAGGTCTGTTGTTACTGGCATGAGTCTGCCATTCGCTACGGTCCAGCCCCACAAGGTTGGGTCAAGATTGTTCCCTATACATTTCTGTACCTGCAAATACACCCTCTTGCTGTGAAACGTGGCTGCAGCAGATGGTGGGAGGGTTTGAACCTTGACACAGCTATAGTTCCTGTTGCGACTTTTGCGGAGAACTGGCGGTGTCGAAGATCGTCCAGTCCCTCATCAGCTCTAACCATTATAAACGATCACCAGGGCTTCTTCCCCAGCTTTGATGATGTCTTCCGGCGTCGCCTCAGTGTCGTGGAATGTTGCCGCCATCTTCCTAAAACGAGCCAGTCCATACATCCGCTTGAATGTAACAGACTTGCCTATTCCAAACGGCCTTGATGTTGTGTCGCATGGACAAACGGAGGTTGAAGACATACGCTTCCGAGGACAAAATCCAGCAGGCACGTTGTTGCTCGGTCAGGCCTCTTCTGTGAGTAAGTCCTCCTGTGGTCTTGATGCTCCACACGAGGACTTGCTCAATGACGAGGTCTGTGGAGAGGCCAGCCCAATACCTGTCAGAGCGCCTCACCACATGGTGGCCGGCGAGAAAATGATTGTATACATCTGGGTGTTTCTCCTGAAGGACGCTCATAAACTGGAGGTAGAGATGACCTGATTTTAACTAGAGATTGTGTCCGGCGGCGGCAAAGAATGGGCAGCATCTCCTGTACTGTGGAAAGATGTAGATGCCAGTCACCCGTCCTCTCCGCCTACAGAAACCTCCTCAGAATGTCGACCATCTCCATATACTGCAGCCAGAGTGCGCTGATAGGGCGCGAGATGAGAGACTGTTTCAAGCTGCATAGTCTGTCTGCGATGAGGTCAAGTACACCTGATTCAGCTACACACTCAGCTGACAGTAGCCCAGCAAGTACCTGATCGTAAATGTCCATGGCCTTAGAAAGATGTTCATCTACTGCTTCACTTGACATATGATGGTCAGTGGCTGCAACAGGGCTGTGATTTGATGCAGGGAATTCGCGAAGTTTCTGAGCACTCACTTCACAACAACTGTCACTTATCTCTGCTTCTGTCAATACGGGCAACTGAAAACCAAACTCTTTGGCCGCAAGCATTGCATTAAGAACAGTGTCGACAAGAAAGTGACCACGCACTGCTCTGGCTACAGCTTTCCCATGGAGCATGTCGGTAACAGCATTTGGGGCGTAGACAACACTCAGCACGTCCTGTAATCCAGATTCTGCCATCAAGTGCCCAATGCAACCAAGGAAGCTCATCTCCATGTGGAAGGCACCAAGAGGCAGAACAATAGAGTGGAGGTCACTGCTGGCTGGTTCGCTCTGAATGACGGTCAGCGCCTTCCACCAATGGGGCTGGTCAAACGTCATGACGGGTGTCACTCCATGACGTCTGGCTTCAGCTGTCAGAAAACGTAGTGTGGGCAAGAACACAACAGCTGATTGTGCTGGGTACCTGCCTTGATGAAATGTCTGCATCATGCCAGACCAAGCAGGACGTGGGGAACGCAGCAGCCATGCCACCTTCCGCATGAGATCGAACTTCCACATAGGATCCTCCTTCAGGAGTGTGTAGCGCAGGAGATCATTTTCTCTGGCGGTGTATTACACTGTACTGATCTTGGCTCTCTGGACGATTTCTTCAGAAGTTGCTTAGGCCTTAGGCACTTCTGATGTCAAGGCTATGCTTGGTGTGACTGTCGCTATCATGCCCATTCCATGGAAGCTATTTCGGCCGTCCAATGTTTGAGTGATGTGGTCAACGTTGTCTGCAACGTACTGGAGAAAATGCTCACTAGACACAGGCATGTTAGTGTTCCGAGTTGAGGCTGCACTTGCTTCAAACTTTTTGATTTCTTTGTAAAAGCACGAGAACCCAATTCCAAGAGCATTTAAAGTATCAATCAGGAATCTGGATCCGTAGTGATGATGAAGCTGAATTCCAAGACTAAACTTGCAGAGGGGCGCTGATTACCGGAGGGCGAGCTGCCTGCATAACGGCCTGTCCTGTTGCCACAACCTTTAACTCTAGATCCTTCCCCCTGAAGATGGTAGTCAGCAGAAGCTGCAGAGTGGCGGGAACGTAATCACAGTTTGCTTTGACTGATGACACGTTGTCGTGTGCAGGGTAGCATGTGCTGGATGTCTGAATTGCCTGAATGTCACTTTTAATCAGTTCAGCAGCTGCTTTGATCACCTTGATTTTTTCGGTTTCTGTATCCTGCTTTGCTCTGGTGTAGAGGGAGTGAGTATGGAAGAGGCGGTGGTTCTACAAGTCACAACGTTTGCTTTTTTTGCTACATCTGTCACAATTAAAATGTCGCCGAAACGTTTTTGCAGCTTCTTTTTCATGTACTTTGTAGAATAGGACAGTTCTCCATTAATCTCTTGCATCTTCAAGCAAAGATCGCCAATGGTGATTTGTTCGTCATCGTTTTCCTCTAGATAAGCACAGCTCTTTTCAAAAGCATCGGTTTTATCTGTGTCCTTTGGTCCTCCAATTTTCCGCTTCTTCGGTACGGGCTGTGCATCCGCATGGAAGTTAGTTGGAATGTTAGTTACCAGATATGTGTATTCAGTCTACTGGTGCTGAGTTCAATAATGACATTGTTCAGGAGAATGTTTTTAATCAAGCACATAATTGATACTGACACTAATACACCCTTGAGCAATCCACGGTATTCATAAACACTTCATCCAGCATTCAAATAAAAACAAAACACCTGTCGATTGTGAGAAAGTGGCTGGTTTTGACTACATACCCCAGGCACAGTGGCCTTCTGCCTTGCCTCAGGGCAGATTAAGGCACGGGGAAAGCGCTTGACCCGGCCTTGACTCGCCTTAATCGGATTAGGGGACCGTGTTGATCGCCGTTAACCTGCATATTATGGCGTACCACTGATGCAGAAAACTCAGTTTATTACTGTTAAATTAAACTTTTAATTAATTATTACGGGCGCACTAAGGCCGATATTTCTTAGTACTTTTGAGGGTGTGTTCTACATATTGTTCTCTACCGACTGGCGTTGAAAAACCTTTTGTTGCAATTTGTCCCAGGTCTAAGTAATGATTTTTCCTAGGGCTCTTCCACTACTTAGTATTAGGGCTTTATGGATTAAATCGGCATACGACAGCAGTAAGTGCTTCACCGAAAACTGATCGTCACATGCATAACAAGTGTGTGTGTGTGTGTGTGTGTGTGTGTGTGTGTGTGTGTGTGTGTGTGTGTGTGTGGAAGGGGGGTGGGGTTTGGGGTGTGGAGGGGGGCGGGGCGGTGGAGGCCGCTGGGGTGATTTAGAGGTGACATAAGGAATCATCAGACACAAAGGTCAATGACCTCGTGACGTAACGCGCCTCAGATAAACTCTACCTGGCTGAATAGTGGGTCTGCACTGTCAACACTTTCCACAGTATATAAATAACCCGGCCTAGTGAACTCTGCGTGTGTGCATGTGCAAGGTGTGTGGTGTAAGGTGCCGTACCTGTATCACAGGCATGGGGTGATTCTTCACCTCTACACAACGCGGGTATTAGGAAATAATACTACATATGCTATTTCCTACTAACCGTGTCATACTGAAGAGGTGATTGGTTACGCAACAATCATCCAATGCCTGTGATGTCGCATATTAATACTTAATTGCTTATGGCCCACACCTGCAGGCCACAACTGGCACGACACCAGTGGTCAACTGCATGAGTGAGCTTAGTTTTGCGCCAACCATTAAGCAAGGTGTTCCGCTATTTCCTTGAGCCAGCTTAGTCCTGCGCCATCCATTATGCAAGGTGTTCAGCTATTTCCTCAAGCCGGCTTAGTCCTGCACCAGTCACTAAGCAAGGCGCACCACTGTTTGCGTTGTGGCCGGCGCAGGACTAAGTTCATTCTTGCTACTGGCCCCTGTAGTACAGAGGGCTTCACCGTTCACCTTGCGCTGAACAATTGGGGGCGGGGGGGGGGGGGGGGGGGTTGGTTGGTTGATTGTACATTGCTTAACGTCCCGACAGCAACATGACTTTCTCAGGACGTGCCTGCACTGCTTGTGGGGAAAAAAAACTAAACAGAATATTGAATGTGTGTCACCAGCCGGTCTAATACGCTAATATAAATAAAGCTAAGACCATTTAGCAACACACATCCAATATCAAGAGCTACAGGCAGCGCAGACAATAGGGAGAGTTGAAAAAAGGAAAATACTGGTGAATGGACCAAGGGTAGACAGAAACACATGCCCCAGAATAGAGGGGAAAACCCACCCTGTGGGGCTGACCAGGGTGACCCTGGGAAGTAAAAAGTAGTTAAACCCACCCAAGTCCCCCAAGGCAGACCCGGGTGGGGTACAATTGAGTGGGGGGTTTGGGGGGGGGGGGGCATATTTTGTTCCTCATTGAAATCTGTGTTCATTCAACGACCAAGAGCCAGAAATGTCCAAGGAACATGGATACAAACTGGTCTCAGAAAAATGCATAGATCCTCATGAGCCCCCGTGGTCGCGGGGGGCCGTCATGAGGATATATGTCTTTTGCAGTTGGACTGCGTTCACTTTTACTTGGCAGTGACGGTGTTAACCTGCTTGTGCATAATCGCGATATGGTACTGTTTAACACATTCTACCCCAGGACCGAAATCCCCAAATTTTGAAGTTGCCCCCTGAAGACTGTATTACGCTTCTGGACACAGATCGAGCGTGATAGTTGAAGGGTTGTGCCAGAATAGCTTGGCGCCTATGGGCGCCAAGCTATTTTGGTACAACCCTTCAACTATCACGCTCGATCCATGTCTTGCCGTGGCGTGTCAGAGTTAAACAGTCAAGCGGCACCGGTCGTTCCATGCACAAGCAGTGTAATGAAAGAGAGAAAGCTAAAGAGATGAGATTATTGTTATCAGATTTATCAGACTTATCAGTTGGCATGTACACCTGCGCCCAGTGACCTCCGGGCGACACACCATACACACGCACACACACGCACACAGACGCGCGCGCACACACACACAGACACACACCACTAAATATCATATCAGAAATAAAAGTAGGCCTACACTGGAAAGGCAAAACATGAACAGCAAAAGGCTAATTTAAGGACTAACACACGCACACAATTAAACCAGGCACCACCACCAACACACACACACACACACACACACACACACATACGCACACAAGCAAACCATCACCACCGCCACAACCACTACCACACACAAACACACACAATCCAACATCACCAGAAACACACGCACGATCACCACCACCAACACGCACGTGAAGCATACGCGCACATACCTGGAAAAAAAACAACAACACACGTTCTCAAACATTTACACACTTTATTAAAATTTCAACCTTGGGGCAGTCTGTAGTTCTTAGCGCGAACAGAAAGGAAACTTGCCATGCGCACGGCCATGCGGTCCACACTCAGACATAATGAATTTCACACATGACGTTACAAATGCTCATTAATGACGGGGTTGCAAGTACTGATAGTGATATGCGGCTGGCGGATTTCATTTGTCATGAGAAAGCACAGGCATCGGATACTCGTTTGATGAATCGACCACGTCTCTAACAAGGAAGGGAACAGGCACAGTTTTCTCTTAGAGCAAAACGTCTTCGTGGCCCGCGACGGCCGCAGTGGGCCCGCGCACGGCAGTGCGCGGGCCCACTGCGGCCGTCGTGGGCCACGAAGACGTTTTGCTTACAGGGTTGTGCTATTTCCTACCATCCTTTCAACAGACGTGGTCGATTTTCCCAACGAATATCTGATGCCCGTGTAAAAAAAAAAAAAAAAAGTAACGGCGTGACTTACTAAAAGCCACAGACCAGCGCCTCCCAAACGTCGTAAGCTCACAGCTCTCTACAATCAGCTGTTCACTCAAACAAACATAGTCATATCCCAATGCGCAACAGGCCTTCGGGCCGACTACGAACCGATGGCATTTTGCGCATTGGGATCCGGTCATCCGAGTCACTGGCAGCGAGCTAGACTGGTGAGAAAATGCGCAGAGCTGTCTGCAGTAGAGTTGGAAGAGTTTTCTTGGGTTGGAGGGGGGGGGGGGGGGGGTAAGGGGCAGCGTGCCTGAGATGTTACTTTCTAGCCTCCCGGAAAATCAGTGGGGAATGGGCATGGGTGTACTTACTTACTGCCCGTAACGCCGAAGGCGCATAGGGCAGCAACGAAAGCCCTCCACTTCAGGCGGTCGCGGGCCAGAGTGCCTATCGTTCCCCAGGTGTGGTCAGGTTTTTCAGGTTTTGTTCCACCGTTCGTCGCCAGGTGATCTTTGGTCGTCCTCTCTTTCTGGGCTGTTGGGCTGTTTTAATGATGGAGCCGTCTTTTCTCCGCAGCACATGTCCAATCCATCGCCAACGTCTTTTCGTGATTGTTGTGGCTACGTCTTCTTGTTTGCAGCGGGATAGTAGATCTTCGTTGGCGAACTCAAACAATAATATAATTA
>BTPG01000003.1:35401095-35428595 GCA_036245525.1 Semisulcospira habei
CACCCACAAAGAAATCTCAAAAAAGTAGAAATGAAGAAACACAACTAGACAAAGGGCAAGTACAACACACTTTTACAATGCTCGGGTTTTAGTACAAGATAAACTTAGTCCATTTCTGTCTGTATGTTTTTCTCTAAAAGTTTAAAAAGTAATTTCCAAATTTTAGAGTATTACTTAACAACTATGTATAAGTTTCAGGAGATGGATCGACCGTGATAATTCAAGGGTAGTGCCAGATTAGCTTGGCGCCTGCGGTAGTGCGTCGGGGCTAAAAGACATACAGAGAGAAATGAAATACATATATGTACATGGACATTGACGAGCAAAAGAATTGCGACATTTTCGGAATACAAAAAAATGTCGCATTTTTTTTGGCCCGTCAGCATACTTATCGTCTTTTAAAAATGGACTGAGTGGCTTCTTGCCTCACTGATAAAGGTAAGTACACACAGTCTATTTAGAAAATTTGATAAACTGTGTTGCGCTTGTTCTTTCTAAACGTGTTTCTTTCTCTGTTGAAAATTTCTCCACCTCAACCTGTCCATTCAATAATGAACAGTCATACCATCACGGCTATTACACATTATCAGTCGCTTAGTAGCTTAAGTGGTCTCTTCCACACTTGATAAACCTATCACTGCGGTCCTGAGTGAGGCACAGTGAGCAGCAAAATGTTGGTACAACGGCAGAGCGTCACAGTACGGTCATCAGGCGGTCAAGTGGGCTGTTTTTGACTGACCGAGTTTCCCGCCGTGCAAAGGACAGCTTTCAGTTTTCAAAGCACAAAGCTGAGTCATTCTGCTAGCTATACCTAATGTGATACATAACCGTCAACGCTACGTGTACCCTGGGCAAAGTCTGTCCTTCAATAATCAATCAACTATATTAGTCGCGTAATAACACTGCCCTGTTAAAGGCACAAGACAAAAGTCCATTCTTGTGAAAAGATAGAAATTCAATAAATATCTCGCTTTTCACAGAAATGGACTCATTGTCTTTTGCCTTGATAAAAAAACACAAAAAAAGACAGTGCAATTTGCAACACCACCAAATTTTGTGTTCATGCACTGACCCGTTCGGGACCGAGAAATTTGAACATCATTCAACTGCAAGAGGTATGGATCCTCATGAGCCCCCGCAGTTGCGGGGGCTCATGAGGATCTATGCCCTCTGCTGACACCACATTCAAGCCATGTATCTGGGACAGCCAGGGTATTCTGGTGTTGAATTAGCGAAGATTGCACGTCCGCTGTCACTGAGTGGGTGCATCAATCAACTTTCAGTCTCACAACAATACTTGTATCCACGCCAATGTCTGTCCTTACCCATAACTATTTCACAAGCATCTCATGCAGGAATTGTGTCCACCCATCGCACACCACAAAGTCTTAGTTGCGCACCCGCACTGTTTCTGGGCCCAGTTGCATGAGCGAGCTTAGTCCTGCCGGCGCCAGCCAGTGAGCAAGGTGATCGGCTCAGCTGCGTGAGGGAGCTTAGTTTTGCGCCAGCCACTGAGCAAGGTGATCGTCTCCGCAGTTGCGTGAGTGAGCTTAGTCCTGCGCCAGCCACTAAGCAAGGTGATCCGCTATCGCGGAGCACCTTGCTTAGTGGCTGGCGCAGGACTAAACTCACTCATGCAGCTGAACCCAGGTGGACTCGCTCGCGGGCAAGTACACCACAAGTACACTTCTATTCAAATGAAATGAATCTCATTTGATTAGAAGTGTACTGGTGAAACTGATCCCCGAGAAGGTCCATCCACCGAACACTCCCAAAAAAACAGTACGGGTTTCAGTCACCGCCCTATCACTGCAGGAGCAGGGGTAAATTGACAACGAATGAAGGAGGAAACCGGAAAACGTTTATCAGCTGTCGGTACAATTTGGGCATGTTTCCACTGGTACTGTCTGTAAGTGTGTGCGCAGTTAGAGCTTATTTGGGAGATATTGTGATTTCTCTTAATATAGTGTTGAAATATCTTTCGGTGAGAGGAGGGGGGGGGGGGGGGCTTTGTTTATGGGTTGATGGGGGGGGGGGAGGTGGTGGTGGGGGGGGGGGGGGGGGCATGTACGTGATATAAGAGTCGCTCTAGAGTTTCGCAATTTACGAAATCGAACCGTAAGGTCCCAAATTACAGAACAGCACACGTGTGTGTCAAGAACATGGACGGAACAATGGCGTAACTGTATGGAAACAGTAAAGGCGGGGGTCGGGAGCGGGAAGGGGGTGGGGTGGGGTGGGTTAGGAGTGGGGGGGGGGGGGGAGGGAGACTAAAGCAATGGCAGATATGCAGTGCTGGAATTATGCAAGACAAAAACCAGTAGGTCCATATTTTAGAAGAGCGAGATTGTCACTTTTATACAATGAGAATCTTGCTTTTCTTAAAAAAAAAAAAAAATAGACAAACCGGCATTAGCCATGTATAATTTCGGAGTGGCTGTAGGAAGCATGTCATCCCCGGTGTCTCAAAGGGTCATTCGATCGCTTGCGGGCATGAACCCACACTCCCAGAACTAAATGACTTCCATTCTGTCGGATAGAAGTCGATTAGTTCTGGGAGTTTAACCCTTATCATTCGGAATACACCAGTGTGTGAAATAAGTGTGGCTAAAATAGTTCAAGGGTAGTGCCAGAATAGCTTGGAGCCTCTAGGCGCCAAGCTCTTCTGGCACCACCCTTGAACTAAAGCCATTGGTCTATATCCTTATCTGTAAGTACTATATAATGTAGCTTGCATATCAGTGGCAGTGTACACATTTGAAGCTTTTACTTTTAGCCTCAGCATGATATGGGTTAAGAGTTAATGCATGGGGTGTGTGTGAGATGTGTCACTCCTGGTGTCTCAAGGGTCGCAGTCGCCTTTTACGCTGAAGTCCGGTTTGAGGCAGTGTGTGCGCGCGTGATGTGTCGTCCCCGGTGTCTCAGATGTCCTGCACCTTATGCTGCATGTCAGGCTTGAGGCACGGTGTGTGCAGCGTGAAGTGACACAGGGCACCGGCGATGATCAGCCCGCCCCCCACAAAGAACGCCAGGTCCATGTTCCCGGTCTCGTCAATAATAGCGCCTGCAGCATCGAAACATACGTCATTAAACTACAAAACATTACTACTTGAGCATACCATTTAGCTCAAGATTAAAGGTGCCTGGTCCAAGGAAATAATGAGCTAATAGTTCGCAATACTAAACTTCTGTATAAATGCTCTTACAATAATGCTGGACAAAAAAGGGCTCACTTACCCATTAAGTTTAGCCACAACGAATTACAGCAGGTGATGGATCGACCATGATAATTCAAGGGTTGTGCCAGATTAGCTTGGCGCCTGAAGGCGCCAAGCTAATCTGGCACTACCCTTGAATTATCATGGTTGATCCATCTCCCGGAACTGGTTCATAGTTGTTCAGTGACACATCTAAAATTTGCGAAATGCGGCCTTGGGGTTAAACAGGTTAAGTTATACAGTGTGAATGTCGCAAAACAGAAGATGTGTCTGCGCTTCTTCTCCTCCGTAGATACAAGAGTTCTTCCCTTACACACAAGAGGCAAAGAGGTAAGCGAGGTAGGGAGTAAGGGTAGGTATAGAGGGAGGGGAGGTATGAGAGATGAGAGAGAGAGAGAGGTAGAGAGAGATGATAGGTAGAGAGGGATGGAGATTAACGGGGAGGAAGTATAGAAGGGGGAGAGGTAGAGAGGGATAGAGAACGGGGAATATGAGGAGAAAGGGTTGAGGAGAAGTCAATGAAGTCAATAAATCTTTATTTTACAACGGTAAAGATATGGGATGTAGAGAGGGAGGGGAGGTAGAGGGGGAGAGAGTAGAGAGGCAGGTAGGTAGAGAAGCGGGAAAGAATAGAGAGAAATAGAGGGAGGGAGCTAGAGAAAGGTGAGAGGTAGGGTGGAGGTAGAGAACGGGGAGAGGTAGCGAGGGGGAGGTGAGGTAGGGAGGGGAGGCAAAGAGAGAGGAGAGGTGGCGCAGGAGAGGTAGAGAGGGGGAGAGGCACAAAGAGGGAGGTAGAGAAGCGGAAAGTAGAGAGGAAGAGGTAGAGAGGGAGGTGAGATAGAGAATATCGAAAGGTAGAGAGACATAGAGAGGGAGGGAGGGAGGGAGGTAGAGAAGGGGGAGACCTAGAGGAAGGTGAGAGGTAGACAGGGTGGAGCCTCGGTAGAGACGTGGGAGGGGTAGAAAGGGAGGGGAGGTAGGGAGGGGAGGGGGGCAACGAGTGAGGAGAGGTGGCGAATGAGGAGAGGTAGAGAGTGGGGTGTGTGTGTGGGGGGGGGGGGGAAGCACAAAGGGAGGGAAGGTAGAGGGAGGCAGAGAAGACGTTACCGGCGAGAGGGGACCCAGCACACGAAGACACGCCCCTGGCCAGCGTCAGGAAACCAAAGGCGTTGGTCAGCTGTTCTATTCCCAGCATGTCGCACAGCAGGATGGAACTCAAGGAGATGTAGGCCGCTAAACACACAAACATCACCATCGTCACATTGTCATCATTGTCACACTCATCATCATCAGGATGCCCAATAAGCAAAAGATCCGCGGGCCGACGCCGACCGCAGTGGCCCCGCGCACGACACGTCGGCCCTGGAATCTTTTTCTTATTGGGCGGAGCTCAGCGAGGTGAAGAGTTACGACAATACAAGAAAAACTCGTCACTGTGGATTCATACACTTACAGGTGGACAGACAAGACAGACGTACCGACACACAGTCCAAAGACGGCGCTGACGATGCAGAGCATGACGAAGTCGTTGCAGAAAGGGCAGACGAAGGTGGCGACCCCACACAGCAGCATGGCCACGTTGTTGATGACTAGAGAGTCGATCTTGTTCATGTTGGCCAGCACGCCCGTCAGCACTCGCCCCACGGTGTTGGTGATACCTGCCACGCAACGGCACACCCGTTAACCCTTCGCGCGTCGGTAGCGGTTTTTGTCGGGACGATTCCTGTAGGAATCGTCGCGACAAAAAACGCTACCGACACGCGAAGGGTTAATAAATAAATAAATAATAAATCAGCGGATTAAATAGGCGCTTTATCCCAATTGTAAATCGGCTCAAAGCGCCGCCACGAATTGAACCCAACAAGCACGCTCACGTGAATCACGCGCATTCACTCACACACTGTACATAAACACAGAACATTTACGTGGTGCTAAGGCCAAGCACAAGCGAGCTACTGAAGTTTCGGAAATTCAAATCGTTTTTATATTTGAAATTTGATTAAGTGGGCTGAAGATACCAAGGTCGTGGGGGAGGAAAAGCCGGAGTACCCGGAGAAAGAACCCCCGACGGTCCGCCCGAATTAACGGCGACACTTACTAGAGGAGAAAAATCCGACGCCGGAACCGGGTATCGAACCTCGCACCTCTATCATTGGTGGCAGGCGCCTTTACCGCTGCGCCACGGACCGCTCCCAAATTAAGTGTTAAACCTATTACATCTGAAGACACATTTTAGCACCATTTGTGTTGTTATGCCTTGTCCACACACCTAATGAACTTTAACAGCAGTTTGGACACGCAGCAAAAGCACGCGCGTAATCGCACTTATTTATTCTGCGCTGCCGTTAGCGTGTCAACCTATCTTTAGCTGTGTCTTGCACTGATAGCGCTGTATTTATTCTAGAACGGAGTAGAGTCATTGTCAGGTTACTTGACACAAAGACGACGTGTGCTGAACCGGATTCTCCCGTGTCTAAATGAACCACAGCTAGACCTGTGTGTGGCGTTTCGTAACCATCTGCAATAGAAGTGTATCTTTGAACAGTTACGGCGGTAGTGGGCCTTCAACGTCCCCTGGCACAGACAGGTGATGGGAGACGAGTAACCCGTTAATAAATAGCACACCCGTTAAAAAAAAATACCCACACTTATAGCTCAATACAGCGGGCCTGAGGATAATAACAGATAGAATGAATGTCACAGAAGCGACTTAGGTTAGACTTGTAGATATTGTTAGTTCTCAGGTTAGAGGGGTTTTAGCTGTAGGATTTACAGGTAGGTCATGTATTTCTTTTGCATAGTAGTAGTCTCTCGCGTCACCTGGGGTATTCGTGTAGAGTTCAGGCTAGCGGAAATGTTAGTAGGATTTTTACCGGTTTTCGTCAGTGAGGGTTGGGACCAGGTGGCGGCAAGGTGTATTAGGGTTTACGGTGTGTTTAGTTCTTTTGGCTAACGAATAGCCAACCAAAAGAACTAAACATACCGTAAGCCCTAAAACACCTTTTCCACTATTTCTTCTGTCGGTAGGCTAGAGCAGGGCTGGTAGAATAGTGATTCTATGGTTTTTACTTTCACCTTTATTTACTTATTGTTTATTTTCTTGCGTATTGATTATTTTGTTCTTCATAAATAAAGTCTATTTTGCTTTCTTTTTCATTTCATCCTTTACTTTCTTTGTTCATTTTCGTTTGTTCGTCCCACATTGACCTACTCTCGGACACGCGCCTCACTACCTTGGCTCCTGTCAGGTTTGCGACAATGAAAAACCACCCATTTATACGAGAGAGGAGAAAGGCCGCCATGCGTACCACCGTCTGTATCCGAACACTCATGGGGCGCTCGGGAATGGTTTAACCCATTCAGCCCTGACGCACTGCAGCAGGAGATGAGTCGACCATGATAATTCAAGGGTAGTGCCAGATTAGCGTGGCGCCGAAGAAGCTTCTGGCACCCTGAATATATGGCGCCCTCCGCACAGTGCAGTCTGAGGCCTGAATTGGGAATCGCGTGGCTGAGTTAAATAGTTTATTGCTTTGCCAAACACATAGAGGAATATATTTAAAAAAATCAGATCAAAACATGCCAGAGGCTTATAGAATGATGTGGACATTGAATTGAGTCAATTACATATGCAGGGCGGTGGTTAGGAAACGTACAAATACAATATAAATAAATAAATCGCGCGCGGGAATAAAGACGAAGGGCACGTGAACTATTTAATGATAACGACTTAACCCCTACCCTGTCCAAATAAAAAAAAAAAAGGCGAACAACAAACAATGGCAAGAGGCACAGAACCTCATGCGGGGGCTCATGAGGTTCTTTGCCTCTTGCTGACCCTAGTCATATCTGTGTTCCTTGGATGGGTGGTATTATTCGGTGTTGAATTTGCCCTGCTTTTAATGAAGACAAAATTTTGCTAATCCAGACCAAGCGTGTTTCTTTCCTCGATGGGATTTTCTTTGCAAGCATTTGCGTCCGCTGATATTAAGGGAGTTAACAAGTGTGAGTGAACACCGCTCACCTATAATAGAGAGGAGAAGCGCCGCCCTCCCCCCGTCTATGCCCACACTCATGGCTTTCTCGGGGATGAAAACGAAGGGAACGTAGAAACCCAGCATGGCGAAGATGTTGCCCACGAGAATCATGACGTAGGCCTTGTTCTTCAGGATGGTAAAGTCCAGCATCTGCAGCAGCGTGTCACGCGCAGACTCCGGCACGCACGCGCACAGAACGCGCTCGGCGCGCGAGGCCACCGAATACTGCGACCTGGAGATGGAGTGAGCGGACCGGATGTGCGCCTGATCGGGGATGTGCAGGATGCTGCCCGACACGAAGATGTCTCGCCGGGACACGTTCAGATGGGTGGACACCCGCACTTTGTTGACGTTGGCGTCGCTCAGCGCGATGAAACCCAGACCGATGGGGCGGCGGGAAGCCGGAGCTTTCGGCACGATCTCGCGAGCCACGTGACGCAGGCGGAGTTTGTCCAAATGATCCATGGTGTTGGATCTCGCCCGCCTGCCCGGCTGCTGTCCTGCCCCCCGGCCGTCCCACTTGTCGCCGTGACGCGCGGAGCTGAAGACGATGTTGGGCACTGAGGAGAAGGAGAACTTGGCTTTAGCCTCCTTCGGGGTCTCTGGCGTCGTGATGAGCAGCAGGGGCACGGGGCCTTTGGCCGGCTTCTCTAGGGGCTTGTCCTGCTGCGTGGTCTCCTCCACCTTCACCACCTTGACCAGCGGCTCGCCCTCCGGCCCCCCGTTCTCCACCGCCCCGCCCATCATGCCCTGAAACATCGACAACAGCAGTCAGCCCTGAAACAACTACAGGAAACTTCGGTTGTAACAAATTGCCACGGGGCGCACTTTTTCCTTGTTGTTATATGCAAAGTTTGTCATAAGCGAAGTAATTTACATAGAGTGCTGTTGGGGCCTATGAAAAAGTTGTTACTTCCGACTGTTGCTGTGTCAGACCTTGTTATTAGCGAAGTGGATTGTACATCAACGGTCAACGCTTAACCCAGATCATACTGAAGCTCAAAGCTTCAAATTTGTACACTGCAGTGTGCAAGCTACATTATAGTACTTACAGATAAGGATATTGACCAACGGCTTTAGTTCAAGGGTGGTGCCAGAATAGCTTGGCGCATAGAGGCGCCAAGCTATTCTGGCACTACCAACGAACTATTTTAGACAAACTTATTTCACACACTGGTGTATTCCGAATGATATGGGCTAAACCAATCCCCAACAGTGGACGCTGACGGAGTTTGTGCTGTCTTCGTGAATTCGACACCAAGGTACCCCCAGCCGTCCAAGGAGCATGGATTCAAAATGGTCTCAGCAAGAGGCATATATCCTCATGAGCCCCTGCAGTTACGGGGGGCACATGAGGATCTATGCCTCTTGCAGTTGGATTGTGTCCACATTTTCTGACGGTGACTGAAATGCATGAACATTCAGAAAACAAACCCGTCGATTCTGAGACTAAAACCCTTTCAAAACATCAGTTGTATAGATAAATTAAATTACGCCCGACCTCCCGTGACAAAAAATAAATCAATCGTGCTGAGTTAGACCGATACTATTTCAGCTTTAACCCATACAGCCCTGACGCACTACAGCAGGAGATGGCAACAGGTGCATAGTCGTTAGATGACGCATCCAAAATTTGGGAAATACGTGCGCCGGGCTGAATGAGCTTTATGCTCGCATTTTATCAGTCGAACTGAGCATGAGCGATTTATTTAAGGGGAGCTTATCTCATCCAGGGAAAAAAAGACGGGCCTGTTCAATTGCATGTTCTTAAAAAGGTCCTGGTAAATTAAAGTGGCACACTGGCAGAGCGCCTGAATTGATCAGTGTTCATTGGCAATAGCTGTCCCTGTCCAGCAAAATTTGCCCATTAGGGCCTGTTCATTATCACTTCGGTACCGTGGACGTTAGGCCAGCCAGCCAGCTATCCATCCATCCATCCATCCATCCACCCAACCACCCACCCACCCACCCACCCACCCATCTCTAAATCGATGAATAAATCAATAAGTCAATGAATGAATGAATGAATGCATCCATCCATCCATCCATCCATCCATCCATCCATCCATCCATCCATCCATCCATCCATCCGTCGGTCGATCCATTGATCGACTGATCAAACAATTTAAACTATAATTATGTAACACTCACCTCCGTGACCAGCTTTGACAAGCAGACTGTCAACCTGTACCAGCTACTCGCTAAGTCGTGATCCTGTTACCATGTTGTGCACGTGCAACACTCACCTCCATAAAAGGCAGAGGCCTCATCAGCATCCCGCACACGGCGCCGTTAAAGACGATGCCCGCTATCACCAGCAGCGCGCCCCGCCAGTCAAACTGATCCAACAGCAGGTCCGACAAGGGCGCCATGATGAACATGCCGATACCCGACCCACACACCGCGATACCCGTGGCCAGCGCGCGCTTCCGCTCGAAGTAGTACCCGACTATCACAATGGCGGGCAGGTACATCATGCCGAACCCAAAACCTGCACACAGAGATACGACGACATTACATAGTACACGACTATCACCATCGCTAAGAGTCTGTAGACAAGAGCACACACTAACTCTTTACACAGAGATACGACGACATTACATAGTGCACGACTATCACCATCGCTAAGAGTCTGTAGACAAGAGCACACACTAACTCTTTACACAGAGATACGACGACATTACATAGTACACGTCTATCACCATCGCTAAGAGTCTGTAGACAAGAGCACACCGCCACTAACTCTTTACACAGAGATACGACGACATTACATAGTACACGTCTATCACCATCGCTAAGAGTCTGTAGACAAGAGCACACCGCACTAACTCTTTACACAGAGATACGACGACATTACATAGTACACGACTATCACCATCGCTAAGAGTCTGTAGACAAGAGCACACACTAACTCTTTACACAGAGATACGACGACATTACATAGTGCACGACTATCACCATCGCTAAGAGTCTGTAGACAAGAGCACACACTAACTCTTTAACTCATTCGCGGCCAGCCGCATCCGGATGCGCGGCATAAGCCGCGCATCCGGATGCGGCTGGCCGCGAATGAGTTAACCCCTTCACTGCCGAGAAAAAGTGAACACGAACCAACTACAAGAGACATAGATCCTCATGATCGCCCGCGACTGCGGGCGCTCATGAGCACATAATTATGCCTCCTGCTCAGACCAGTTTCAATCCATGTTTCTTGGGCGGTTTTGTCTTTCGGTCGTTGAAAGCACACAGATTTCATACACAGAAATGTACGTACAGAGGCAGCAAAGGGGTTAAGTCCTGAGAGCGAACCTTCTCAACTTTGGGTGATGCCCCGTGAAGTCTGAATTACAGTTCTGGAGACAGATCGACCATAAGGGCGCCAAGCTGTTCTGGCACCACCCTTGAACTATCACGGTCGATCCATATCCTGTCGTGTGTGTGTATCGGTGCCTTATGGGCTAATTGTCTCCCTCGATTCGCTGCCGATGCGAATGACATGACATCCAGTGTGGACAGAGACACATGGACTGACATTACATAAAGTAGTAGCCGACTACATGTATTACACGGGTATGGTACGAACCGTCATGCCGAGCCCGAAACGTACAGACAGAGGAAGGAAATCCAGACCAACAAAAAAAAAAAAAAAAGGGGGGGGGGGGGGGGGACTTCCAAGCATGCATGCAAAATGCAGAGACGAATCCAAACGGAGAAAGAAACACCCTCAGAAATTAAGATAGACACAACACAATTTTATAATTAACATTTCGCGACACATTTTTTTCAAAATAGACGTGTAAATTATCATGGTCGCTCTGTCTCCTGCAACTGGTACGACTTCGGACCCACGACGGCCGCAATGGGCCCGCGCACGGCCGTGCGCGGACCCACTGCGGCGGTCGTAGGCCCGAGGACCTTCGCTCGCTGCAGGTGATACCAACAAACCCGGCCGTGGGGTTTAAATGGTTTAACCCCATCGTCTATGAAGTCACCGTTACTGTACAAAGTACCGGTGAATGCATGTACAAGGGGGTTAGCTAACTGGGTGAGTGCGGGTGTGCCGTTCTGCTTGTGACGTACCCCCTATGACACCGAACGTGAGAATGAAGATCTCGGCGTTAGGCGCGAAGATGCAGATGACAAAGGCAAATGTGGCGATCATACTCCCAATAACCGTCACTTTCTTACATCCGTATCTGTTGGTCAGCGCGCTCACTATGGGGCCTGTAACAAACACGCCATGAAAACTTCATAAACATCGTGTATTCGCCACATAAAATATCATAAATATCATGCATGCATCACATAAAACGCCGTACGTATCGTGTATTCATCAAAATGAAAACTCCATCAACATCGTGTATTTACTACTTAAAATACCATAAACATTGTGTATTCATCAATGCAAAAACCATAAACATTAGTATCCATCAAATAAAATACCGTAACATCGTGTATACAACACATAAAACACCATAAACATCTTGTATTCACCGCATAAAATATCAGAAACATCGTGTATTCATCAGGTAAAACAGAATAAACATCGTGTATTCGCAACATTAAATATCATTAACATCGTATATTCATTACATAAAACACCACAAATATCCCATATTCATCACATAAACATGTTTATGTATAAAAATCGCAGTCACTGTCTTGCATTTATGCTGGTCAGCGTGCTCACTGTACCTGCAGCATGGGCCTACACATTACGTAAACATCATAAACATCAAGTAAACAACAGACTACGCTCGGAAAACAGAAACAGGTTAAATCTTGCGAACCCCTCCACTACCGAGAATAACTGAACACCACCTGACTGCAAGAGGTATAGATCCTCATGAGCCCCCGCAATTGGGGGGACTCAGGAGGATCTATGCCTCTTGCTGACACTACTTAAGCGGTCGGGACTTCTTGGTGTTAAATGAACAATGATTTGAAACACAATCTATGAGTAGTTTCAGTGTATGGATTTTGCATGCAGCCACCGTAGCTGTACAAAGTATCAGTGGCTGTGCCTAGCACAATGGGGTTACAAACTTGATGGAAGCCTTGGGCAGGACTGACAGACAAACAGATGGACGCACAGACTCACCAACACAAAGGTATGTGCCGACTTGTAGGGAGCCTGCCAGAGCGATGGTACTTTTGGGTCTGTTGAAGGCCTGCTGGAATTTGGGTAGAAAGACGCCGAAGGTGTATGTGATGCCGTCCACAATTATGTTGGCCAGCAGGGAGGCCCCCACAATCACCCAGCCCCACCCACCGTCCGGCGGACTGGGTAGCTCCACCTCGAAACTACCCGCCTCGCTTATGTTATCCTCCACGTCATCATCACGCGGAGTGGCGTCCCTTTTCTTGTCGGACGGCGCATTGTTGGGCTGGTCGCGACCAGGCATGACAGCGATGTAGATCTAACGTCCTGAAAGAGTCCGCAAAGAACTGCGTGACGTCACACGGCCACGTAACTTGAGTCCGGCCACAAGAAACAGAAGATCACGGGTAGTTCACAGTCACACCGCTGCCATGGTCGTCACGTCGGTCACGTGAAGCCTGACGTATGCAGGGGCACTGAAAAGGAAAAACCAACATTATGAAGCACCCGTCTGCCACTTTATGGTGTGCATACATAATCATTAATGCTAACCAGGAAAAAAGACGGGTTTGCTCGGTATACGGCATATCCGTTGAAAGGTCAAAGTGGCACAGTTGCAGGGCGCCTAAACTGATCAGTGTTTAGGTCGTACTTCATAGGCAATGGCTGTCCCTGCCCCCCCCCCCCCCCCTCCTTCCCCCATAACCCGCCTGTCAGGGCCATCCATTATCACCCCGGTACCGTGAAGGTTAAACCCCGAACTAACCCAACCTAACCAGTCATCAAACCGCTCAGTGCCGAGAAATTCAGAACGCTACCCAACTGCAAGAGGAATAGATCCTTATGAGCCCCCGCAATTGCGGGGGCTCATGAGGATCTATGACTCTTGCTCAAACCACTTTGAATCCATGTTCATGACTCTAGAGTTTTCTTGGTGCTGAATGAACCAAGATTGCAGAAACACAGGGTACGTCAGCTGGCACTGGAAGGGTTAATGCTGTGTGTAAGCAGAAATAGATGCAAGCAGAAAGCCAGCCACGTGTGTGTGCACAGGCGTATAGATCGGGCGGAGGAAGGGGGGGGGGTATTACCCCAAGCAAATCCGTCGACAGTGTTAAATAAAAATAGAAGAAATCTGATTTTCTTCCACGATGAAGAAAATGTGTAGAATAAGCACACTTTCCTGCGGGAATCATCGCGACAAAAACCGCTACCGACAGCCAAAGGGTTAAACTCCAAGCCTGTTCCCGCAATAGGATTATATCGCCCGCCCCCCCCCCCCCCACCCCCCTTTATACATACAGACACCTTCACCCCCGCCCCTCTTCCCCGTTGCTTGATTTTTCGGCGGTTGGATTGTGTCGCAGTTGCCTGGTTTTTATGGAGGCTGAAAAAGTAAAACAGAAAATAGAGGTTGAAAACTCTTTTAAGTTAGAAACATGAAACACGACGTTTCCGATCAATGATCCTTCTTGATATGATCCATCAATGATATGGAAACAACTACGGCTTGAAAAGTAATACGCTAGGCGCGCTGCCCCGCCCCCGGCCCCCCCCCCCCCCCAATCCCCCCATCCCCCACCCCTCCCCCTTTAAAAATATCTTCCAAAGCTACTAATGAGTTCAGTCATCACCATGGACATGTCAACCATCAAATCTGGCTTGGTGTGATCAGCCTTCAGTCCATCACTGCTTCATGTTTAACTTTATTCGCGGATCGGCGTGACATTTGCATCATGCGCCAACCTGAAGTTTTAAAATGCCAGTTGAATTGCTTCACGTCTTTATTTTAAGTATTTGTTCTTTTGAAAGCCAGCCACAGAGAGAAAGCGATATAAAATACATTTTGGAGGTGCTGACGGCAAGGTTTCCTGTGTAAATTGCTTCCGTTATAATAAAATTCGGATATGACATCATGAAAAATTGTGTCCCCTGGCGGAACACAATTTGTCATGATGTCATATCCGAAATTTATTACAAGGGAAGCAATTTACATAGGAAACCTGCCGTCAGCACCAATGAAAAAGTGCCCTTATAATTATGTAACCTCGCCTATAACAAGGTAGGATATAACGAAAGTCGGACATGTCCAACTTTTGTCATAGCCGACTGTGTTACTAAGCCAAGTCGGCTGTATATGTGCGGATACCGGTCCAAACATGCCAGGTGGTGTGAACACATTCTATATCACTATCGCTGACTTGACAAGATAACCGTTCATGGACACTCGGCGACGGATGGCGATGAAGTACGGGTATGGTAACAGGCCGGGACAAGCATAGGTAGAGACTGTCATAGTGACACGTTTTCAAGAACCACCAGTGCACGTGTACTTTCTATGATCGTGCAGCGTCTTGTCTGTCGTGGACACCCATTGTGAGAGTCATCTGGACGAGAAACACTCTACAAGTATAGCGTCTGGTCAAATTTGGGGCGATTGCACTTTCAGTTCAAAGGTCAACATTTCCTACTTCGGGAAAAGTCCTCCAATGACTACGTTAACGTTTAACCCATTTAGCCCCAACGCCCTACAACAGGTGGTGTACTGATCGGTCATGATAATTTAAGGGTAGTGCCATATGATTCCAAAATTGTCGCATTTCTTTTGCTCGTCTGTATACATGTAGTTCAGTTATGTCTGTCTGCATATTTGGCCCTAGCGCACTACCGCAGGTCGACCATGATAATTCAAGGGTAGTGCCATATGATTCCAAAATTGTCGCATTTCTTGTGCTCGTCTGTATACATGTAGTTCAGTTATGTCTGTCTGCATATTTGGCCCTAGCGCACTACCGCAGGTCGACCATGATAATTCAAGGGTAGTGCCATATGATTCCAAAATTGTCGCATTTCTTGTGCTCGTCTGTATACATGTAGTTCAGTTATGTCTGTCTGCATATTTGGCCCTAGCGTACTACCGCAGGTCGAACGAGCTTTGAGAGAGCTAAAAACGAGCTTTGAGAGAGCTTGGGCGGGGTGGGCATTGTGTCTAGTGAAGGGCTGGGACTACAGAGAACTTAATTCATTCGAGACGTGCCGCCTCCGGATACGCGGCAAATTTCGAATGAGTTAAAGAAGTCATTCCTACAGCTTTTTCATAGGTTTGAAACATTACAGTGCGTCTCAGTGCTATGACCTTAATGGCGTGTGGTTTCTGAGACTCTTGCTTCCACGTTCTCATTTAAAATGCGTCGGACAGAAGTACTATAATACGGACTTGAGGGGTGCTTCTACCGAGTCTTCTTTATATTGTGTGAAAATCAGACTGCTCCTAATTTAGTTTATAACCTTGCCTACAGACAGACCGGATTATGGAGGCTTGATGCGTTATTAAACATTGAGTGTTCTTACATCGTTACTTTGCTGATAGGTTTACAGCGGTGACACGTATACGGCACTTATCGTACCATTGTTTTGCTTATCGCCGCACTGACACACAATCCCTATCAGCCATAAACACAATCACCACTACAGTCACGTCTGCAGTACTTCACTAATCCCCTACATCTTAACCCATTCAGACCCTGACGCACTACAGCAGGATATGGGTCGATCATGATAATTCAAGGGTAGTGCCAGATTAGCTTGGCGCCTGTCGGCGCCAAGCTAATCTGGCACTGCCCTTGAATTATCATGGTCGTTCCATCTCCTGCAACTGGTGCAGTCATTAGATGACGCCTTCAAAATTTGGGAAATACGGCCGTCGGACTGAATGAGTTAACCAGTTCACTGCCAAGAAACGGTACCCAACTGCAAGAAGCATAGATCCCCATGAGCCCCCGCAGTTCCGGGGGGGCTCATGAGAATCTATGCCTCTCGCTGAAAACATTTTGTATTGATGTTTATGTGAAGGCTGGGAATTGGGTTAACAATGATTTCAACAGCACAGTCTGCGTCAAGTTTAACTGAAGGAGTTAATGGCCAATATTGGTTTGAGTGAGACCAGCAAGCCTTCTGCGGTCCACGGTGACCAATGCCCCAGTAAACAAAAGGTGCTCAGCGGGACAGGCTCGCTCCTGTTACTGCGTTCGACCCAGCGCAAAGTAATCGCGTGTCAAAAACCCGGCAAACGGTACAAGTTTAAGGCTTCCTCAGACGGAGAAACAAAACGAAACATTTCGTCGAAATGTCCACATTTCAGACATTTCTCCAACATTTCACCGTTTCACGAAATGCGAAACGACACATTTCACGAAATAGAACCTGTCTCTATTTTGTGAAACATTTCGCGAAACATTTCTACCGTTGCCCAATCAGCGTCGTCCGCTGCCAATCTGACGTCATTCAAGCCCAAACACTGAAGATAGCAACGGTAAAGCGATGCCGTGGAGTCAGTTCTATTATGGCTAGAATTGCGTGATGTGACGCACGATTCTGTAAGATTTAAGCGGAGAAATCATTTTCGAAATGAAATCTATCAAGTATCATCACTAAAGTACCACCAAAATATGATTTTAGGTCAGTTTTCTGAACCCCACTTTCATCGGCTGCTCTGCGAAGCTATCGCTTCGAGACGGCGGCATCCTCGATTCGCTTGAACCAGCCCTGTTTACGCATTCAAAAGTGCTTACGTTTATTCGATATGGTCGGCAATTCACTTTAATTGTGTAAGTGAAGGCATACATGTGTTATATGTTTAGTTTTTAAGCGTCAGTAGTCAGAAATATGACCCGATATCCACCAATACAAACCAGAGCATGTCAGTGAAGGGTTACTTCCCCTGTACCAATCGAAATAAATTTTCACCACCGCGTGTCTACGTGTGCGGAGGAGGCGTTTCAATGCAATGAAAATGTTTCGTTTCTTGTGCATTTCGTTTCTCCGTGTAGGGAAGCCATTAAGTAGCACCCACGCTGCCGGCAGATTTTGTGGGATGTGGTACTTAACACATCTACCTAGCACCCGCTCCCCCCCCCCACCCCCACCCCTCTTTCCACCGCCCACCCATCCCCATCCCACCCGTCAATCGGACAGGGATAATGCCTTGATTAGATAAAATTAAGTCAATAAGTGGCGTGAACTTGTACCGTAAGTAAAAGAACATGAGACAGGATCCGGTTTATGACAGTTCACAAGTGAGATAACGTTAAAACCAGATCACAAACGACAAACAAAAAAGCCACTCATTGACCGTGTATCCTTGCGGTAGTAGTAGTGTAGAGATGTACTAATGTCAGTAATGTGTTAGTGTGCTACCTACCTATGATGATGTACTCATGTCATTAGCGAGATTTATATTAGTATAGTTCTTAATTCTGCGTGCATGGGTGCCTGTGTGCCTGGGTGTATGTGTGTGCGTATGTCTTATCCATTTTTTGCTTCACTTGATATATTGATACGCTCCCGTCCAAAATGGAATTGCCCCTTCGTGGGATAAATAACGTTTTTATGACTTGACTTGAGATTCCGTTTGAAACGAACGACTCCGGTACCAACAGCGAACGACAGGAAAATCATGGAGGGTAACCTGCTTTTACCATCAGCATAGACAACACTCCAAACATCTCTAAGAGGCATAGATCCTCATGAGCCCGGAGGGCTCATGAGGACCTATGCCTCTTGGAGATGTTTGGAATGTTGCAAGCTGGTTACCCGTCAAAAATATGGTTTCGCTCGAGTTCGTCGTTGATAGTCGTTTGTTGCAAACGAAACCTCAGGGCATAACGTGAGAGCACTAAAACAAATAAACAAAACAAAACAAAAAACAAAACAACAACAACAAAACCAAACAAACAAACAAAAAACACCCACAACAACAACAAACAAACAACCGTTCTGTATCAAGGTCACACTTGTAGTAATTACAGACTGCACACTAATTTCTTGCTGCACTACACCGTGTAGCTTAAGCCACGTATCCGGATGTCGTTCGTCTCGAATGAGTTAATGCCTGCTGGACTGGAACAGGGATCAGAAACTGTCGTGACCACACTTGCAACGCTGGTATATTGTTGTTTTCTTCATTTTAATATCCCACTAGCACACAATGTGATCGGGGACTACGCTGGTATACCATACCAAGGGAAATAAATCCTTCAGCGCTGGACGAAAACTTGTGAGGAAACATTCTTCTCGTGACATAGTTGCCTATTGGGAAAATAGAGATTGAAGGGTTAAAGGGTTTTCAACCTCTAATTTTCTTTAAAGGTTTTAAAATGTGTATCCATTGGACGGCTGTGGCTTTTGGTCGCCGAGTGAACAAGCATACTTAACTCATTCTACCCCAGACACACCACAGCAGGATAAGGATCCACCATGATAGTTCAAGGGTGATGCCAGAATAGCTTGGCGCCTACGGGCGCCAAGCTATTCTGGCCGCATCATCCTTGAACTATCATCAGTGGTCGATCTGTGTCCTGCACTGCAATGCAGTCTAGAGAGGACAGGGGCAAAATTTAAGGAGTTTGGTGTTGGGGGTAGAATGAGTTAAGGGGTTTCCAACCTCTATTTTCCGTTTTTCTTTCACATGAAACCCGGTCTTGCGGCAAACAGTTTTACTTCATAGTTGCCTGTTGTTTTGAGCATGTAGTATGAACTTTCAGGTTCTTTACCTGCCCAATAACATAAGGGCGCATCATAATATCTTGTTTGTACATGTCACTCTCCCCTACCTACTTCCTTGTTTCTGAAGGAAAAAAAAATACGTGACATAAATGCAAGATATAAAGGATCCCATTAACCCCGTCACTGTCGAGAAAAAGCGAACACGATCCGTCTGCAAGAGACGTAGATTCTCATGAGCCCCCGCGACTGCGGGGGCTCATGAGAATCTATGCCTCTTGCTCAGACTAATTTGTTTCCATGTTTCTTGAACGGTTGTGGCCTTCTTTTTCTTTTTTTTTTTTTTTTTTTGGTCAGTCGCCGATTGAACAAACATTTCAGAAACAAAAATGTACTTTCAGTGGCAGGGAAAGGGTTAAGGGGATGTTTATAGCCGCCTTGTACTTATGTTATCTGTTGGGCTGGCGATTGGGTGACATGAGAAAAAGGGGTCAAGAGGGTTTAACCCTGCGGCTGTCGGTAGCGGTTTTTGTCGCGAGGATTCCTGCAGGAATCATCGCGACAAAAACCGATACCGACAGCCAAAGGGTTAACTAGTTGTTTGTCCACCGCTGAATGATCTCCCTTTGTATGTGTAATGTCTTTACCCGCCCTTGTCTCCCCCTTTTAGTTTGTGGGTAGATTTACTAGAAGTTCTAAGAACCTTCCGTAGGACATGCTATGGAATAAAGACTACTGTTATACTTATAGACGTGTGTTTTTGTGTGTGTGTGTGTGTGTGTGTGTGTGTGTGTGTGTGTGTGTGTGTGTGTGTGTGTGTGTGTGTGTGTGTGTGTGTGTTTTGTGTTTTTGTTTTGTGGTTTTTTTTTTTTTTTTTATTGCGTGCCCGGCTAACGGGGAGGGAGGGAACCGTGATTCGAACCCAGGACCCGTGCCCTTAGCTCTCTTTCGCTTAGCCGCCCGAGCTACAGGGGCTAAGCTTCATGGATTAATACATTATGCCCCAGGACCGAAATTAACAAATTTTGAAGTTTCCCTCGGGACTGTATTAAAATTCTAAAGGCAGATCGATCACGATAGTTCAAGGGTGGTGCCAGAATAGCTTGGCGCCTGTAGGCGCCAAGCTATTTTGGCACGACAGCTTGAACTATCATGCTCGGTGCATGTCTTGCTGTGGTGAGTCGAGGCTGAATGAATTGACTAGTTAGTTCGGGGTTTAATGTCCACGGCACTGGGGTGATAATGGACGGCCCTAGCGGGCGGGTTATGGGAACAGGGACAGCTATTATCTATGGTGTACGACATGAAGACTGAACAATTCGGCCGCACTGCAACTGTACCACTTTGATGTACCAGGACCTTATAACGGACACGCTATCTGAACAAGCCCGTCATTTTGCCTGCGCTCATGAATTAGTTGCAGGCGTGAGTGTAAATCCTGCGCAAACTACTATACAGGATGTGCCGCTATGACGTGGGAACACCTAGCGTTGTGGCTTGCGCAGGACATAAATTAAGCCCTCTCGTGCAACTGACCCCTGTCCAGACAAAATGACGAGCTTGTTCTAAAGTATCTCCGTTAAAAGGTCCTGGTAAATCAAAGTGGCACAGTCGCAGTGCGCCTGAACTGATCAGTGTTCAGGTCGTATTCCTCTGAAAAATAACTGTCCCTAGTCTAACGCATAACCAGCCCGTCAAGGCCGCCCGTTCTCTCTCGGGTGTTGCAGACGTCAAACCCCGAATTAACCAACTATCAGGAATCATCGCGACAAAAATCGCTGCCGACAGCCAAACGGTTAAAGGTTAGCAAGTCAGTGAGCAAGCCAGTAAACCATGCTATGGACCGTAATGCTATCGGCTTACTATCGACCCACTGACACGGCTCAGTGTCTGCAGCGGTCGAAACTTTCTCGGAAGCTAGGCTGAACGGGTCCCGATAGTACGGCGTCATGTGACGTCACATGTAAGGATGTAACACATTATGTAACAAAGTAATACAGCCAGCACCTGCTGTTGGCAGCTCAGCGGTCTCCATGGCAGCGCTGAGTGGGCGCAGGGCTCGCAGCCAGGCAACAAGTCTTAGTTTTCAGTAGATAATCGAAACCTAAATCTGCGGTAGCTCACTGCCAAAACAATTTGAACTACACCCAACTGCAAGAGGTATAGATCCTCATGAGCCCCCGCAATAGCCCCCGCTGAATTTACAACTGATGATTTCAAAAACAATTTGTGTCCACTGGCTGGCACTGAAGGTGTTTATAGTCAGTACCACTATAAAACCGTAACACCCCCCCCTCTCTTGGCTTGACTTCGCGAACGAAGATTTTATAGGAGTTGCCCACGACGTCTGCAGGCTTGTTCGTGGCTGCGGAGGCCAATCCGAGACAGGCAGGTTCGACCGCAGTGGCTGCAGGGGAAGGTATGGCCGGGGTTCTGAGCTGCGGCAACTCTGTTTTTTCTCCTGAGCCGCTTGTCCTTAAGGCTAGCTCTGTGAGAGTCCTCAAAGGAGACAGCTGCCTTGTAAATGGTGGAGCGCCAGGTGTCACGGTCCGCAGCAAGCGAAGACCACTGGTGGTGGTCGATTTGGCAGGCACCACTATAAAACCGTAACACCAGGCCGTGGGCATTACTACTAACTAGCCTTCTTCAGAAAATGTTGCCATGTGTGACTCTTCTTCATCTTGCTTCCAGCCACGGTCAATAGTCTGGCCATTATAGTCTATTATTATTATTATTATTAGTAGTAGTAGTAGTAGTAGTAGTAGTAGTAGTAGTATTAGTAGTAGTAGTAGTAGTTGTTGTATTAATATGTTATATTATATTATTAGTAGTAGTATTATGTTATTAATATTACTGTGTGTGTGCTAAGCACCATCCCCACCCCCACCCCCCACCCCGAACAAAGAGAAAGAAAAAAAAAACACATGAAAAATCATAAGAAGCAAAAAACCCCAAAAATACCCACAATAATAATAATAATAATAATAATAATAATAATAATAATAATAATAATACCTATTTCTATTCTTTACAAATTACAGTTCATAGACCGATGGAAGTGGGAAATTTGTGGAATATGTTTTGGACCTAAATACTGTTTCAGTGCAACCATCTAAGCCTGCCTGACTATAGTAGCGGGCCCTGGGGTGGGGATTACGCTAGACCAGTACAGCCCTAGATAACCTTCAAAAGCCCTACTTTAGCAGCTGGCGGGCTGGGCAGCAAGTGCGTCATCAGCTGAAGCGTGGTAC
This sequence comes from Semisulcospira habei, assembly GCA_036245525.1. NCBI lineage: Eukaryota > Metazoa > Mollusca > Gastropoda > Semisulcospiridae > Semisulcospira > Semisulcospira habei. The sequence continues at coordinate 35,423,204 of BTPG01000003.1, forward strand.
TTTCGCGATGAAGCCATCAAGCGACGGAGCCTGGACTGTGTCTTCAGAGAGCAAGTGACACATACATGTAATAATCATTAACCCTTTGCGTGTCGGTAGCGGTTTTTGTCGCGATGATTCCTGAAGGAATCATCGCGACAAAAACCGCTACCGACACGCGAAGGGTTATATAATACAATAATAATTAAATAATTAAATGGATCAAACTTGCGTGAATCAATACACGTTGGTTACAAGTCTCCTCCAGGGTTACACCCAGTGTAGAATCAGCGTTGTGGGCCGAAGACTGGCGTGTACACTAGACGCGTCTGTCTCCCGCCACACTTACCACAAAATACCCGGACATTAACTGGCCAACGCGTATCACACAGGCTGCGAACGCGTATCAGATTGGTAACGAATACATAGATCTAAACAAAAACAAACAAACCAAAACAAAAAAAAAAAAAAAAAAAAAAACAACGACAAACGGCGTAAAACAATGACTAAAACTGTGCATTTTCTCATACACAAGATAAAATCACACCGAGGAATGTAAAAACGAACATCAACATAATAAGATTTACTCATTCCAACCACACATAAAAGAAACCGCCTATCGGCGTAAAACAATGGCCAAAAGAAACCGCCTATCGGCGTAAAACAATGGCCAAAAGAAACCACCTATCGGCGTAAAACAATGGCCAAAAGAAACCGCCTATCGGCGTAAAACAATGGCCAAAAGAAACCGCCTATCGGCGTAAAACAATGGCCAAAAGAAACCGCCTATCGGCGTAAAACAATGGCCAAAAGAAACCGCCTATCGGCGTAAAACAATGGCCAAAAGAAACCGCCTATCGGCGTAAAACAATGGCCAAAACCGCGCGGGGCATTTCCTCATACACACGATAAAACCCAACTGATGGATTGTAAAGCGAACATCGACATAACAAGATTTACTCATTCTGAAAAAAAAATGTCTCTGTTACTCCTTCAACTGTTTAATTCCATTCTGTGTTTGGCGGTTGTCTGTTTCAGAACGCGTTTACTACGCTATACTGACAAAACAACACCTCCATACACTTTAAAAAGTTGAACGAGTGACGTGAGGGAGGAGGTGGGGTGGGGGGGTTGGGGGGGGGGGGGGGTACTTCGATATTCACTGCTTTCATTCACTTAGTATCCCCTTTTCTCTCCAATCCTTTTTGACCGACTAAATCTATGATCAGTGTTCGATGATGCATAGTTCTCTTCCTTGGCAGTGCTATTTTCCAGCTTATTTGGGACTTCTCTCAATTATTGGCACCGTCAGTCAATTCTCTCGGTTCCGTGGTTGTGTGAAACAGCTTTTCCGCTCGTAGGTGCAAAGGAGGTGGTGTGTTAAAAACAACAACAACAACAACAACCCAGAAACACCGATTTCAGTGAAGGCAGACCGCCAGGGCAATGGACGACCGCATACATGTCAAGGCCCGGTCAGATACCGTACACATATCAAGGGAAATCACTCTGAGTCCTTAACTGCCGGAGCAAGGCGAACGGTAACCATCTGCAAGAGACATAAATCCTCATGAGCCCCCGCTGTCGCGGGGGCTCACGAGGATTTATGTCTCTTGTTAGTCTTCTTTCTGCCTAGTTTTGGTCCGAGTTATATTGTGTTCTTTGTGTGAATGTCCGTCTGCGTGCAATCGTTTCCAGACGCGAAATCCGTTAACACTGGTGGGGTTAAGGAACTCCGTCGCCAGCCCACGAAATATGCACAGCAAAAGCACAAACCCGTTCTACAATCTTATATACACGTAATTATAGAATAGATCATCATAGAGGTCAGTTCTAAAATTATGCAAGCAATCCAACAAGTGTCAGGTCTGACAGAAACGTACACTGAGAAATATCATAGCAATTAACCCCTTCCCTGCCACTGAACGCATATCTTGTTTCCACTGAGACTGAAATCCACAACCGCCCTTGGCACACGGAGACAAACTGGTCTTAGCAAGAGTCATAGATCCTCATGTGCCCCCGCGGCCGCGGGAGAGCACGAAGATCTATGTCTCTTGTCGAGTTAGATCGTGTTCATTTCATCTTCTCGACAACGAAAGGGTTAATAAATCAAAACCTAATTATGTTTTCGTTCATGTAGTAACCATAATGATGTAGATGAAAAGTCTTTGCTATAACAATGAACTGTTACATTACACCCTCCTACTCAGTGCATCGTTCTATACGGATGCAGGAGCGGATCAGTTACCTCGACGGGAAAGTGGGGGGGGGGGGGGAGTAGGGGTGGCGGTGTTCCAACTCTTTGTTTGGGGACCTTCAACCTGATACAAAAGGCCTCCCCGACGCTAGACCTCGCTTCCTCAGGCTGAAAAATCAAAAAGCTGGGGGGAGGGGGGGGGGGATCCAACTCTTTGTTTGAGACTCCCCGACGCTAGATCTTGCTTCCAGGGGCCGAAAAATCAAAAAGCTGGGCGGGGTGGGGAGGGGGAGGGGGGGAAGGCGCGTGCGTGTTCACTCTCACCACAAACTTTCTTATATTTGAAAAATTTTGGGTCGGGGGGGGGGGACGGGGGGGGGGACGGAACCCCCCTACCCCCCCCCCCCCCTCCGATTAGCCCCTGGGACGGTACTTTAGTACTTTAACTACGATGTACAGCGTTGTACACATGCAAACCACGTGTTGGGGGGGTTGGGGGGGGGGGGCGGCGGAGGGGACGAAGGGGAGGGGGGGGGGGAGTGATCAACGTTACCGATATGTGGTGCCAGACAACTGGTGGTTTGCCGGTTAATGACCTAACCACAATACAGTGAATATCAGTAGAAACCATCAGTGTGTTGGTCCTCATATTGTTTTGCGGAGCCGGTATACAAGTGCGATAAAGATCTTCGGGCCAACGTCGGCCGCTGTTGGCCCGCACACGTTGTGCGCCGGCCCGACAGCGGCCGACGTCGGCCCGAGGTCCTTTGCACACTGGCACTCTAAGCTCATCTCGGCCCAAAAGTTACACGCGTGTACTGTTCAGCATGTGCTTCCCAAAACAATGTTCATAACACTAGCAGGGAATTGTCAAGTCAGGGGTGGAGAAACAATGTGTGATTTACCTAACAACTATATTTCTACCCTTAGTGACCATGATCTAATAACGAGTGCCGGCAGGAATACGTGACACACTCACAGAATTAATACCGACTGTCGTCTGCACCTGTTTTTCCAGACTGACGACCTCTCCGAGTCTCTCATGTTAGGAGACAATTACACTGGGGTTTGTGTCATTTTTACAGGAATATGCACATATTTTCTTTTTTCTTATTCGAACACGCGACACCCAAGAAGTGAGACCTGTATTTTTTACCACGGGATCTCACTCGGAAAGTTATAAGGTGCCAGTCTGATAGAAATAGCCGGTAAACTTTTAAATCTGCTTTCATCCCTAAAATAGGAAATAGCATAAGGAGCGTGGTATATACTGCTTTACTCATTCTACCCCAACACCGAAATCCCCAAAATATGCCGTTGTCCTCTGAAGACTGCACTCTAGTGCAGGACACAGATCGACCATGATAGTTCAAGGGTGATGCCAGAATAGCTTGGCGCCCATAGGCGCCAAGCTATTCTGGCATCACCCTTGAACTATCATGGTCGATCCTTATCTTGCTGTGGTGTGTCTGGGGTAGAATGAGTTAAGCAATAGGACTCGTTTGGGTTACGGACAATAATTATCCCACCCTCGGGTATTAATTTTTGGGGCAAAATGCTAGCACATCTCCAATCTTATCTCGCATCGACTACTGCAACTCTCTCCTTTCCGGCCTTCCTCACTCCACCACTCTCGACTCTCCAGCGCGTCCAGAACAATGCCGCCCGCCTCGTCCTCAGAAAGAAAAAATCCGACCACATCACTCCCCTGCTCAAGCTCCTTCACTGGCTTCCCATACACTGGCTTCCCCCAACGCATCCAATACAAGATTCTGTCTCTCTGCTACAAATCCCTGAACAACTACGCTTCTGCCTATCTCTCCAACTTACTTCACCCCTACACTCCTCCCCGCTCCCTCCGCTCCGCCTCCGACCCTCTCCGCCTCCTCATCCCCCGCACCAAACTCAGCACTTTCGGCCCCCGCTCCTTCTCAGTATACGGTCCATCCACCTGGAACACTCTCCCACTCTCTCTCCGTCAGAAACACTCGCTCTCCTCCTTCCAGTCCGCCCTCAAAACTTACCTCTTTCAACAGTTTTAGCACTCCCCACCCCAAGCTGACCGTCGTAATGTTTTTTTTCACTTTTTGTGTTACGTGAGTCATTGTCTAAAGCGTGCGCATGCGTGTGCGAGTTGTGAGTGCGCGCTTGGAGTTATAATTTTTATAAGATAAGCGCATTATAAATACCGTAAAAATTCTCCATAACCCACGCGATTCTTCGTTAGTTTGGGGTTTAACGTCCACGGCACCGGAGTGATAATGGACAGCCCTAGCGTCGTGTTACGGGGGACAGTGACAGTTATTGCCTATGGAGTGCGACCTGAACATAGATCAATTCGGTCGCACTGCAACTGTGCCACTCTGATTTACCAGGACATTTAACGGACATGCTAAGTAAACAAGCCCCTATACTATTATTACATTAAAGAGTGCCTCGGCAATATTAAGCCTCGGTTGTCTAAGCACTATTTATGCACGCTATAGCCTACGCACACTGGTTGTCTTCCTCAATTCGCTGCGCTGATCAGTGTGTAGCCTATGACGCATCTTGCCTAGATTCAATAATACTAGCAGCTGACTCGTGCCCTCCGCTATAATAATACGCGCACATCACATTCATAGTGATCTAGGTCAGAGCTGCACTGTGTGTCAGTTTGGTCCTTGCAACTCGAAGTTGTAAGCACCACAATCACAGGCGGGCCAGTGCACGCGACATTGAGTTAAGCGTAGTATTTATCCGTTAACCCCTTCCCTGCCACTGTACGTCACACAGTTCGTGGTACAGTCTTGTCTCTTGAAATCTTGGGTCATTCAACGACCAAAAGGCCACACCGTCAAAGGAACATGGATACATATTGATCTCCGCAGCTGAAGAGGCATAGATCCTCATGAGCCCCCGCATTCGCGCGGGCTCATGAGGATCTATGTCTTGCAGTTGGATCGTGTTCACTTTTTTCTCGGCAGTGAAGGGGTTAAGCATGATCGTTTGTCACGCGAAACTAAACAATTCGGCGATAGTCATTGAGTCAACAAACAAAGTGCTCTCTGGTATCAACTTTCATCTAAGCTTCTTTTCTGCGGAGTTACTTATCTTATCCTGCAGGAATCACCTCGATAAAAAGCGCTGTGGCCACAGCCAAAGAATTATCATGTTCCAATCCCACACAACTGAAGGCTGGGGCTGCCCAAACTGCCAATAACTAGTGTGCAG